>OY998245.1:38998743-40198743 GCA_963922005.1 Cornus suecica | reverse complement strand
CGTGTGAAGAAGAGGAGGCGTGTAGCAGAGAAGAAGAGTAGCTGCCTGCAGTCGTGTAGGAGCAGATATGCTGGCCTGTGGTCTGTTGCGTACAAGTATACATATATATATGTACTATATTGCACAACTAACCCCCAACTTATACATAATTGCAAAATGAACCCCACTTCAATATATATATAATTAAATATATATATATATATATAATAAATCCCAATTTATTATGGACCAACCCCCAAGTGTAATTTACATAACTGGTAATTACACGGGACACCAATTTACCAAATTAGTCCGAAAGAATTATACCGGTTTAGAAATCCAACAACTGGAACACCGAGAAAGTAATTTAATACTCTTCACACCGGATCCGTAGAAGTACTAATACCGTAACCGAAATAATCAAAACGGTACCGTGTAGTCGATAACGATAATTCACGAACTCGTCAAAGAGAAACCGGAATGTCGTCCAGTTGACTTTAAAACTAAACGCAAAAAATTTACAGGTACCAAATACCAAGAATAAACAATACGTCATAACAAGTGACGTCATTAATGAAATTAAATTAAAATTAATTTCAGGAAAAAGGAATATAACACGGGGTGTTACAGTGTCAGTTGGTATTGGAGGATGCTAGTGAGTTTCTAGCATTCTACTTGACATGGAGTATATTTTTATTGTTATTCCATGTGTCTCTTTGTTGTTGTTGACTCTAGAAGTCGCTTGACTAGCGTCATCCCTTGGAGATTCGCTGATTCTCTAGATTTGAGTTCCGGGAATCTTAGGGGCGTGATAGCGTGGTATCAGATCATTTTACCCTTTCGTGGGTATTTGATGATTGAATTTCGTTGGTTCTCATTTCTTTTTACTTCCGCAATCACTCCCTTAGCTCTTAGGCTCGGCTTTCGGAGTCCTAGGAATTTGGGGTGTGACAATATAGACCGAAGCTACTTGTTCTGCGATTGCCACTATGTTACGGGTGCTATCCGTAAAAACACACACGTAAATTAATTACGGGTCAATGTTATTATCAGTATATTATGAATCAATTTGGGAATTATTATACCCACAATTTACTAGACTCGTCGCCAGTAATTTCTTACACCCATCACAATTGTAGTATTATACCCGTCACAATCCCAAGACCTATTATATGTAAGGCGATATTTACTCTATAGTGATTCAAATGAGTGTGGACTGCCTTAATAAGTAACCAAGCACTATGTTACTCGTTAAAATATTAGTTATAAATTCACGTATATAATAATACTTATTACTTTTAACACAACTTAGTTTCGTGTTTATATTCAATGTCTGTGTGGACTTACACACTCTATAGCCTGAACGGATTGTATAATATCGACCGAAGCAACTTGTTATGCGATTGCCACTATGTTACGGGTGTTATCCGTAAATACACACACGTAAATTCATTACGGGTCAATGTTATTATCAGTATATTATGAATTTATTTTGGAATTATTATACCCACAAATTACTAGACACATCACCAGTAATTTCCTACACCCGTCCCAATTGTTGTATTATACCCGTCACATTCCCAAGACCTATTATATGTAAGCCGATATTTATTCTATAGTGATTCAAATGAGTATGGACTGCCTTAATAAATAACCATGCACTATGTTACTCGTTAAAATATTAGTTATAAATTCACGTATATAATAATACTTATTACTTTTAAAACAACTTAGTTTCGTGTTTATATTCAATGTCTGTGTGAACTTACACAATCTATAGCCTGCACGGATTATATAATATACACCGAAGATACTTGTTCTGCGATTGCCACAATGTTACGGGTGATATCCATAAATACACACACGTGAATTTATTACAGGTCAATGTTATTATCAATATAATATGAATTAATTTGGGAATTATTATAACCACAAATTTTTAGACACATCGCCAGTAATTTCCTAGACCCGTCACAATTATAGTATTATACCCGTCACAATCCCAAGACCTATTATATGTAAGCCGATATTTATTCTATAGTGATTCAAATCAGTATGGATTGCCTTAATAAGTAATTATGCACTATGTTAGTCGTTCAAATATTAGTTATAAATTCACGTATATATTAATACTTATTACTTTTAACACAACTTAGTTTCGTGTTTATATTCAATGTCTGTGTGGACTTACACACTCTATAGCCTGCACGGATTGTATAATATTGACCGAAGCTACTTGTTCTGCGATTGCCACTATGTTACGGGTGTTATCCGTAAATACACACACGTAAATTTATTACGGGTCAATGTTATTATCAATATAATATGAATTAATTTGGGAATTATTGTACCCACAAATTACTAGACACATCGCCAGTAATTTCCTACACCCGTCACAATTGTAGTATTATACCCGTCACAATCTTAAGACCTATTATATACAAGCCGATATTTATTCTATAGTGATTCAAATGAGTATGGACTGCCTTAATAAGTAACCATGCACTATGTTACTCGTTAAAATATTAGTTACAAATTCACATATATAATCATACATATTACTTTTAACATAACTTAGTTTCGTGTTTATATTCAATGTTTGTGTGGAGTTACACACTCTATAGCCTGCACGGATTGTATAATATAGACCGAAGCTATTTGTTCTGCGATTGCCACTATGTTACGGGTGCTATCCGTAAATACACACATGTAAATTTATTACGGGTCAATGTTATTATCAGTATATTATGAATTAATTTGGAAATTATTACACCCACAAATTACTTGACACATCGCCAGTAATTTCCTACACCCGTCACAATTGTTGTATTATACCCGTCACAATCCCAAGACCTATTATATGTAAGCCGATATTTATTCTATAGTGATTCAAATGAGTATGGACTGCTTTAATAAGTAACCATGCACTATGTTAGTCGTTATAATATTAGTTATTAATTCACGTATATAATAATACTTATTACTTTTAACAAAACTTATTTTCGTGTTTATATTCAATGTCTCTATGGACTTACACACTTTATAGCCTGCACGGATTGTATAATATACACCGAAGTTAATTGTTCTGCGATGGCCACAATGTTACGGGTGCTATCCATAAATACACACACGTATATTTATTACGGGTCAATGTTATTATCAATATAATATGAATTAATTTGGGAATTATTGTACCCACAAATTACTAGACACATCGCCAGTAATTTCCTACATCCGTCACAATTGTAGTATTATACCCGTCACAATCTCAAGACCTATTATATGTAAGCCGATATTTATTCTATAGTGATTCAAATGAGTATGGACTACCTTAATAAGTAACCATGCACTATGTTACTCGTTATAATATTAGTTATAAATTCACGTATATAATAATACTTATTACTTTTAACAAAACTTATTTTCGTGTTTATATTCAATGTCTCTGTGGACTTACACACTCTATAGCCTGCACGGATTGTATAATATAGACCGAAGCTACTTGTTCTGCGATTGCCACTATGTTACGGGTGTTATCCGTAAATACACACACGTAAATTTATTACGGGTCAATGTTATTATCAATATAATATGAATTAATTTGGGAATTATTGTACCCACAAATTACTAGACACATCGCCAGTAATTTCCTACACCCGTCACAATTGTAGTATTATACCCGTCACAATCTCAAGACCTATTATATATAAGCCGATATTCATTCTATAGTGATTCAAATGAGTATGGACTGCCTTAATAAGTAACCATGCACTATGTTACTCGTTAAAATATTAGTTACAAATTCACGTATATAATCATACATATTACTTTTAACATAACTTAGTTTCGTGTTTATATTCAATGTCTGTGTGGAGTTACACACTCTATAGCCTGCACGGATTGTATAATATAGACCGAAGCTATTTGTTCTGCGATTGCCACTATGTTACGAGTGCTATCCGTAAATACACACACGTAAATTTATTACGGGTCAATGTTATTATCAGTATATTATGAATTAATTTGGAAATTATTACACCCACAAATTACTTGACACATCGCTAGTAATTTCCTACACCCGTCACAATTATTGTATTATAACCGTCACAATCCCAAGACCTATTATTTGTAAGCCGATATTTATTCTATAGTGATTCAAATGAGTATGGACTGCTTTAATAAGTAACCATGCACTATGTTAGTCGTTATAATATTAGTTATAAATTCACGTATATAATAATACTTATTACTTTTAACAAAACTTATTTTCGTGTTTATATTCAATGTCTCTGTGGACTTACACACTCTATAGCTTGTACGGATTGTATAATATACACCGAAGTTAATTGTTCTGCGATGGCCACAATGTTACGGGTGCTATCCATAAATACACACACGTATATTTATTACGGGTCAATGTTATTATCAATATAATATGAATTAATTTGGGAATTATTGTACCCACAAATTACTAGACACATCGCCAGTAATTTCCTACATCCGTCACAATTGTAGTATTATACCCGTCACAATCTCAAGACCTATTATATGTAAGCCGATATTTATTCTATAGTGATTCAAATGAGTATGGACTACCTTTATAAGTAACCATGCACTATGTTACTCGTTATAATATTAGTTATAAATTCACGTATATAATAATACTTATTACTTTTAACAAAACTTATTTCCGTGTTTATATTCAATGTCTCTGTGGACTTACACACTCTATAGCCTGCACGGATTGTATAATATAGACCGAAGCTACTTGTTCTGCGATTGCCACTATGTTACGGGTGTTATCCGTAAATACACACACGTAAATTTATTACGGGTCAATGTTATTATCAATATAATATGAATTAATTTGGGAATTATTGTACCCACAAATTACTAGACACATCGCCAGTAATTTCCTACACCCGTCACAATTGTAGTATTATACCCGTCGCAATCTCAAGACCTATTATATATAAGCCGATATTCATTCTATAGTGATTCAAATGAGTATGGACTGCCTTAATAAGTAACCATGCACTATGTTACTCGTTAAAATATTAGTTATAAATTCACGTATATAATAATACTTATTACTTTTAACACAACTTAGTTTCGTGTTTATATTCAATGTCTGTGTGGACTTACACACTCGATAGCCTGCACGGATTGTATAATATCGATCGAAGCTACTTGTTCTGCGATTGCCACTATGTTACGAGTGCTATCCATAAATACACACACGTAAATTTATTACGGGTCAATGTTATTATCAGTATATTATGAATCAATTTTGGAATTATTATACCCACAAATTACTAGACACATCGCCAGTAATTTCTTACACCCTTGACAATTGTAGTATTATACCCATCACAATCCCAAAACCTATTATATGTAAGCCAATTTTTTATTCTATAGTGATTCAAATGTGTATGGACTGCGTTAATTAGTAACCATGCACTATGTTACTCGTTAAAATATTAGTTATAAATTCACGTATATAATAATAGTTATTACATTTAACAGAATTGAGTTGCGTCTTTATATTCATTGTCTGTGTGGACTTACATACTCTATAGCCTGCACGGATTCTATAATATAGACCGAAGCTACTTGTTCTGCGATTGCCACTATGTTACGTGTGCTTTCCGTAAATACACACACGTAAATTAATTACGGGCCAATGTTATTATCAGTATATTATGAATTAATTTGGGAATTAATATACCCGCAAATTACTAGACACATCGCCAGTAATTTCCTACACCCGTCACAATTGTATTATTATACCCGTCAAAATCCCAAGACCTATTATATGTAAGCCGATATGTATTATATAGTGATTCAAATCAGTATGGACTGCCTTAATAAGTAACCATGCACTATGTTAGTCGTTAAAATATTAGTTATAAATTCACGTATATAATAATACTTATTACTTTTAACACAACTCACTCTTTTGGTTGGGAACAGTTCACTCTTTTGGTCATAACTAAAGTTATGTAACTCGGATAAAGGCGTTCTTTGGCGTTTTGGAAAGAAAACTTCAAGATCTTGATTTTAGGATTTTGAATCACTCCATTTGACCGATGTTTGAGTGCGATATGGTCATTTGAATGTAACGCTTCATTTCGAACTTCTAACCCACTTGATGGTTTTTCGTGAAATCTTTTGGAATTTTTCCGAAATGACTTTGACACACTCCTATGATGTCTTAGAAACTTATTCAGGTCCTTGACATGCCTAAAGTCAATATTGAGATCATAAAATATTTTTCCAATTTAAACAAATTCTCAATATTAGACAAAAGCTTTTCAGGGTTTAACAATTTTGTTCAAAGCTTTAATATGCATCTAGAATCCATTTCAAGTGATATGAGTTTATTTAATGGTTCTAGGACAACATCTTTGTTGAGTTCTTCCATAGATTATGAAAGCTTGAACTAACTCAACTTTAACAAAGACTAAATGATGTTCATAGTCTAATGCTAATGATGCAAGGACTCATGAATGATATGCATGATCCTATATGCTATATGGTCAAGAGTTGAGCTTTCAAATAAGTTATTTCAAAAATAAATTTACTTTTAATCTAGCTTTCACCCAAGACTATTTTACCCATTTATTTGATCTTCAATTTCTTTAAGCTTTGGGTTGATGTCTCCATCATTGTCTTCAATGTCTTTTGAGCTCTAAGCACATTTGCTTGATCTTCTCATGGATCCACTAGCTCTCTTGAGTTTATCTTGAATCAATAACCTATTAAGCATAACTCATGTAGACATTAAATTCACCACATTCAATTGTTTGTTATCATCAAAATGTCAAGTTTACCCATGGTGGAAAACCTTGGGTCAACAGTCTCGAAATCTCATAATCTAAAGACAAGTAATAGAATAGTTTTTCCTTTTAAGAAACCATATAGTAAAAATGACCGTCTTACCCCCGGTCTCCGTCAGTTGCCATCACCGGCTTTTAGAAGTTAAAAATATTTTTAAAGAAGATCCTAAGATCATTTTATAAAGTGTTAAACCTTTTCATTGCTACAGGGGTAGGCGAAAATGGGTTTTTCCTTTTAAATATAAAGAGTTTAGAAAACACCGTTTCCGAAAGACAGTCGAATAAGGGCGAACACAACTCTACAAATTCCTATAATGCCCAAAAGGACAGCAAAGGAAGAACGACACGTTGGACTCACGGAAGACAACCATCCGTTTCCAACTCTACAATGACACCACATGGAAGAGGTTTGGCACCACGCCGTAACCAACGAATCCCGGAATGAAATACAAGTCAACGACCACGTACTAGTGTACAAAACGCAGTACAAGGAATGCTTAGGGGAATGAACTAAGCATAAGAACCATGTCACGCCCCGAATTCCTAGGACTCCGAAACCCGAGCCTAAGAGCTAGGGGAGTGAATGCGGAAGTAAAAAGAAACTGGAACAAATGACATTCAGTCATCAAACACCCAAAAAAAGGTAAGAATGACACACTCTGATACCCTACTATCACGCCCCTAGAATTCCCGAAACTCTAATCTAGAGAATTAGCGAATCTCCAAAAGGTGACGTAAGTCAAACGACTATTAGAGTCAAGAATGACAAGAAGATACATGGAGTAACAATGAAAAATATACTCCATGCCAAATAGAATACTAGAACTCAATAGTATCCTCAGATACCAACAGACACGCTCCTAAATTCCTAAGACTCCCGAACAGGGACATCCAAGGAATCC
The DNA here is from genome assembly GCA_963922005.1 of Cornus suecica. Classification (NCBI taxonomy): domain Eukaryota; kingdom Viridiplantae; phylum Streptophyta; class Magnoliopsida; order Cornales; family Cornaceae; genus Cornus; species Cornus suecica. Next base: position 40,191,023 of record OY998245.1, on the reverse strand, counting down.
AGGATGTGATCCTTAACATGAATGACCAACTAAGACATCATTAACCGTGAAAACATATGGGTTAATGATAGATATGGTATATTTCATACCCAAATGGATAATAAACTAAACAGCGGAATCGAACGAAAATCCGGCAGTGTTCCGTTTGTAAATGGAACATCCGGACAACAATCACAACACAAGAACCTGCCAATAGCAATTCAATAATCACAATGGCTTCCAAGCCCCACATTCATCAATCCTACTAGGGCCGAGGTAGTGGAAAGAAACCAAAACCCTTCCAAACCCTCTAAACTCAACGGAGCCACAAATGCTCGAATAGGAATACAAGAAATCCACCTAGCTGTACAAAATAAATACAATAACCTCCTGAAAGAATAAATACAGGAAATAAAGGATACATCAACAGGGATATGCCAACAGACTGGCTCCCAAAAGAAAATACATAACAATCCCATAACAATGGGGAGAGAAGCTAACAGTAAATACCTAGCGTCCCCAAACCAGTCGTACTGCAACCGTAACCGCATCACCAGCGCGACTCCAAACCTGTAACACGGAAACAAGAGAAAACTGCCGTTGCACTGCATCCTGCTCATAGCCGTATATTTCCTGCAACCTGGCGTGGGAATACCAGGGGGCAAATGAAATACCCCTGTGAACAAATAAGCTCAGTGGGAAAGGATACTCTAACTACCACATCCTCTAATAGTTTAGGTAATGCTAAACCACCCAGTGAGATACATAGCCCACAAAATAACCCAGCCACGAAAACCCAAGGTACGTGCTCATATACTACCGTACGTGAGTATATAGGGGATATATATAGACATATATATATAAATACACAACATGAGCCTATAAGATACAACTAAGATTCATACTCCCAGTACCAACGTACACTAGGTACACGACACCCAAGTCAAACCTAACCAATCATCAAGCGTTCACGACGCTAACAAGAAACTCCAAATAGAGGGAATCACACTCACCTCTAATATCCACAAGGATCGAAATCCACCACTAGTACCAAGGAATACTCATAGCTCACTCCCCGAGAACACAGGAGGAAAAGTACTCACGTCCTTGCGTACTAACACAATCATCATCTATATATATATATATGTACAATATATATATATAACAAACCTCATCCCATTCCTAAGGAAAATCTACCTCTCAAAGGCTAGATCACCTTGATCATATCACCATACCATAAATCATATCGAACTCATGATACTATCCTCAATAGGTCAATCACATCACTAACACTCTCAATATAGGCGAGGAAAACCACCCAATCAAATACCTAAGAGTACACGAACTTAACTCACAAGAACGACCACCTCAGGGTCACCAAAGCAAAGCGAAGGAAAAGACTTCCCAATGTTAAACCAACAAATAACCGAGACAACAATGTCAAGGTTAAAACACCACAAGTGTTTAGTGAGAACACCTGGACAAAAGAAACCAATCCACTCGGTATCCATGCCCCTAACACGTGTGACAACTCAAATCACCTAAGTGGTGACATCAACAATAAAGAAAGTGAAAGGCAACACTATATGTGTGTACTGAACAACACAAAGCCTCATACAGAGACCTGGAAATGATAGGAAACAAAGGTGAAACAATGGAACACCTTTCAAAACTCTACAGGATGAGATATTGAGAAAGAAGTCTCGAAATCTCAGAATCCCAAGAAAAGTAATAAAATAGTTTTTCTTTAAGAAACCACATAGTAAAAATAACCGTCTTGCCCCCGGTCTCCGTCAGTTGCCATCACCGGCTTTTAAAAGTTGAAAATCTTTTTAAAGAAGATCCTAAGATCATTTTATAAGTGTTAAAACTTTTCATTTCCACGGGGGTAGGAGAAATTGGTTTTTCCTTTTAAATATAAAGAGTTTGTTTCAAGGTTTAGAAAACACCGTTTTTGAAATGACAGCCACATAAGAATGAACAACTCCACGGATTCCTATAATGCCCAAAAGGACAGTAAAGGAAGAACAACACGTTGGACTCACGGAAGACAACCATCTGTTTCCAACTCCACCAAATCAAATGACAACACATGAAAGAGGTTCAGCACCACACCGTAACTGACAACTCAAGGAATGACATACAAGTCAACGACCACGTACTAGTGTACAAAACACCGTACAAGGAATGCTTAGGGGAATGAACTAAGCACAAGAACCGAGACTGTCAAGCTACGGTACCTCGAGTACTAAATAAATCCCTAATCATAACCCCTTCTCATCAATCAAAATCTCACACAACTCATCACTCGCCTTCTCTAAGGCCTCAATTATCAATTGATACAAAAATCATCCCTAACCTCACATCTTCAAAAGAGTTCACACAACTAACCACGATCACCAAACTACTAACCACAATCACAGGGCTACTAACCACAATCACAAGGCTGCTAACCACAATCTCTAAGGCCTCAACTCAAGTCAAGCCTACGGTCCACCACTAGCCTCCGCTAGCCACATGTATCACTATGCCAACACGCATAACCTCCCCCAAGGGTACTAAGGTATACAACAAGTACAAGGATATACGTTTCATTATACTTATTAATTATGGCATATTATCATTTTCTTCCACATTAATTACTTTCAACTGAGCATTTATAAAATATGAATTTAATTTACAATATTCATAAATAGCATGCTCCAACAACACATGTAATATAGCACATATACATGTCAAACAAGATCACAAAAAGGGTATGCAGTGTAATGTGACTCGACACTCCCCGTGATACTCACACACAATACACCATTCCTAAGGGTAACGGATACAAACTCTGTCCACTCATCATAGTGTAGAGTTACCACAACGACCCTTCCCAAGTGATTTTTCTCTCTATCACTTCAACAGGGAAGGCGGTTGTACGAGAGCCCACTTGCAACTCCGTACGCCATGACTACCCTTGAGTCAAGAAAATATAGCCTCTACCTGGACTCCTAACTCACATTTGCAGCTTTTTAGTTCCGTAGGCGTGATACCTCCTGACCAGTTGTTGTGATGATCCGACAGAAAGACACCCCTACTTGAGTACACAACTCATATATATCAACATCGTGATTTGACACTACACGAAATTCTCAATAGGCACCCCGGGCCTCAACATAAATATGTAATGCACCATATTTATGAACAATATTCACATGATAATATGAACATAATCTCAAAACCTCTTTTCAATATGCTTTTAAAATACAATAAAGCATTTAAATCATATGAAAACAATTTCATATATAATTCATGTTTTCAAAAAATATATATATTTTCTTAATTCTTTAGAAAATATTTCAATTTCCCTTATCATTCCTTTAAAATAATTTAAACAAATAATCCACGTATAATGAGAGGGACCTAGCATAGCGTCTAAGTTTCTCGCGTCCAACATTTACAAAATTCTCTAGCTCATTTAATTCTCAAGGGAATTTCTAAGCCGTCTATTCCTATTCGATTCATATAGGAAATTATTTAATTACATAGAAAATAATTTAATTAACTTTCTTAAATTAATTCCTAAGTCCAATTCTGATTCCAAACGAATTATAGATATTTAAATTAACGATTTAATATATCTATATTAAATTAAATAAGGGTTTTTCACCCCTAAACTACTTCAATAATGCGGAGTGAGAAATATAATTTCCCACCTAATTATACGTTACCGAATAGTCCAAAATAACACAGTATCGGCGCCCGAACACGAAGCCCACCGACCAAAATCGTCTGAAAACGATTTCGAACATATCAAAATGTTCGTCTCGACAACCTATACGATATATACGAAGCCCATTAATAATCGGCTAATTAAATTGGGTAAATCTAAAATAACCCAAACAAAATCTATAACCTATAAATGCGATTTCCATGCAAACCATTCATCCTACATTCACGAAATTAATATATGACGAATACCATGTATATACGGAGCTACTCACCAAAAATCAGCTCAAACCGATCACTGGAAGGTCGCCGAAAAAATGGCCAAAGCTCCGGTCGAACGTAGCCTGCCCGCCACTGCTTCCAGCTGCGTCTCCACCGTACGCGACTACACTGTGCCACCACCGGACCACCATGTTGTAGCCGCCCTGCCGTCGTCGTCCGCCTCGCCATCGCAGCTGCTACAGCTGCGGCGAACCAGCCGCCTGCAGACGCCGCCAGTCACGCCCTCAACCGACTCTCTCTCTCTCTCAGCCGGCGACCATGGAGGTGGAGGGGAAAGTGGTTCAGCAGGTTGTGCAAAGAAGGAGATGAAGAGAAGTGTTATGCACGCTCCTTCTCTCTCTCAATAGACAATATACATATATGTCTATATATAACCTAATTACAAAAGCAACCCTCTAAATGTCCATAAATGCGAAATAACCCCTACTAAAATATATATATATATATAATTAAATATATATATATACAGTAAACCCCAATAATTATCGGGAACGCCCAAACATAGTCTCGTAAGCCCGAAATAATAACGGGACGCCCAATAAAATATATCGGGGTAGAAACCCAAACGTCGGAACACTAAACGCCCGATCCAATTAAAACGCGTCGTCATTCAATCGAAACACTAATCATTAAACGTCGAATAAACTAACGTCGAAATGAGATCGTGTAATTGACAACAAGAATTCGCTTAGTGTCGTCCAGTCGACTTTAAAACTAAACGCGAAAAAATTTACAGGTGAAATACCAAGAATAAATAATACGTCATGAACAAGTGATGTCATTTCTGAAATGAAATTATAAATAATTTCAGTAAAAAGGATAATAACACGGGGTGTTACAAACCAACACTACAGTACCTTGAGTACTTAATAGAACTCATCTCAGCCATAACCTCTTCTCACCAATCAAAACCTCAACTACAGTTGATAACTCATTTCCTCAAAAGGTGAAAGACACCTAAAGTCCATACTATAACTCACAATCTCATCACCTGCCTTCTTTAAGGCCCCAATTCATAACTGATACTAACATCAATCTCAGACCTCAAATCTCTAACAAGGTCACACAGCTAACCACAATCACCAAACTACTAACCACAGTCACAAGACTACTAACCACAATCACAATTAACGGTCTTCTCTAAGGCCACAAATCAAAACCAACTCCACAAACCACTACTAGCCTCAACTGGCCATATAGATCACTACGTCCATACACTTAACCTCCCCCAAGGGTACTAAGGTATACAACAACAGTATAAATATATTCGTTTCATTTATACTCATTAACAATTACCACATTTAAAGTCTTGTTTCACATTATTCATTTTCAACTGAGCATTTATAAAATATGAATTTAATTTACAATATATTCATAAATAACATGCTCCAACATCACATATAATATAACACATATACATGTTAAACGAGATCACATAAAGGGTATGCAGTGTAATGTGACTCGACACTCCACGTGATACTCACACACAACACACCCTTCCCAAGGGTAACGGATACAAACTATGTCCACTCATCATAGTGTAGAGTTACCACGCTGACTTTTCCCAAGTGATTTTGACACTTCTCACTTTCAACAAGGAAGACGGTTGCACGAGAGCCCAACTTGCAACTCCGTGCACCATGACTACTCTTGAATCAAGAATATAAGCCTCCACCCGTGGACTCTTAACTCACATTTGCCGGCTTTTTAGTTCCGTAGGCGTGATACCTCCTGACCAGTTGTTGTGATGATCCGACACAAAGACACTCGTACTTGAGTACACAACTCATACATATCAACATCGTGATTTGACACTACACGACATTCTCAACAGGCACCCCGGGCCTCAACATAAATATGTAATACACCATATTTATGAAAATACCAACATGTTAAATATCAACATAAGTCTCAAATCTCTTTTCATGCTTTAAAATGCAATAAAACAATTGAATCATATGAAAATAATTTCATATACCATTCATGTTCTCCAAAAATATTAATTCTTTAGAAAATATTTCAATTTCCCTTATCATTCATTTAAAATAAATTATACAATTAATTCACGTATAATAAGAGGAACCTAGCATGGCGTCTAAGTCTCTCACATCCAACGTTTACAAATTTCTCTAGCCCATTTAATTCTCCAGGGAATTTCTAAGTCGTCTATTCCTATTCAATTCAATTAGGAATATATTTAATCTCGTATGGAATAATTTAATTAATTTTCTTAAAATTAATTTCTAAATCCTACGCCGATTTTACCTAAATATAGATATTTAAATTGGCAATTTAATATATCTATATTAAATTAAATAAGGGTTTACACCCTTAAACTACTTCAATAATGCGGAGTGAGAAATATAATTTCCCACCTAATTTACGTTTACCGAATAGCCCGAAACAACACAGTGCCGGCGCCCGAATATGAAGCTACCCTCCGAAAAATTACGAACTTTTTACATGTCGTACCTAACATCGAGACGAAGCTACCCTCCGAAAATCAACCCGAACTGAGGTCGGGAAGTCGACCGAGCAAATGGTCGAAGTTTCGGCCACACTGCACTATTGCGCGAACTACTACAGTGCGCGTCGCCTCTGCGTGAACCAGCTCCACCCTGCGCCGCCCTACGCCTCTGAGCTCCGCCCAGTCCAATTGCTGCTCCAACTGTGCCCTAGCTCGCCTGTTATGCACGACAACCACCAAATCGCGTCGCCCTTTCCGCCCGACTCCTCTCTCTCCCGATCGTCTCTCTATCGTCTCTGTATTTTATAGTGATTCAAATGAGTATGGACTGCCTTAATAAGTAACCATGCACTAGGTTCTTCGTTAAAATATTAGTTATAAATTCACGTATATAATAATACTTATTACTTTTAACACAACTTAGTTTCGTATTTATATTCAATGTCTGTGTGGACTTACAAACTCTATAGCCTGCACGGATTGTATAATATAGACCGAAACAACTTGTTCTGCTATTGCCACTATGTTACGGGTGCTATCCGTAAATACAGACACGTAAATTTATTACGGGTCAATGTTATTATTTGTATATTATGAATTAATTTGGGAATTATTATACCCACAAATTACTAGACATATCGCCAGTAATTTCCTTGACCCGTCACAATTGTAGTATTATACCCGTCACATTCCCAAAACCTATTATATGTAAACCGATATTTATTCTACAGTGATTCAAATCAGTATGGACTGCCTTAATAAGTAACCAAGCACTATGTTAGTCGTTAAAATATTAGTTATAAATTCACGGATATAATAATACTTATTCTTTCTAACACAATTGAGTGGCGTCTTTTTATTCAATGTCTGTGTGGACTTACACACTCTATAGCCTGCACGGATTGTATAATATAGACCGAAGCTACTTGTTCTGCGATTGCAACAATGTTACAGGTGCTGTCTGTAAATACACACACGTAAATTTTTTACGGGTCAATGTTATTATCAGTATATTATGGATTAATTTGGGAATTATTATACCCACAAATTACTAGACACATCGCCAGTAATTTCCTACACCCGTCACAATTGTTGTATTATACCCGTCACAATAGCAAGATCTATTATATGTAAGCCGGTATTTATTCTATAGTGATTCAAATGATTATGGACTGCCTTAATAAGTAACCATGCACTATGTTCGTCGTTAAAATATTAGTTATGAATTCACGTATATAATAATACTTATTATTTCCAACACAACTTAGTTTCGTGTTTATATTCAATGTCTATGTGGACTTACAAACTCTATAGCATGCACGGATTGTATAATTGTAACACCCCGTGTTATTATCCTTTTTACTGAAATTATCTTTGATTTAATTTCGGTAATGACGTCACTTGTTCTTGACGTATTGTTTGTTCTTAGTATTTGATACCTGTAAATTATTCGCGTTTACGTTTAAAGTCGACTGAAGGACTTTACGGTTTCTCTTTGACGACTACGCGAATTCTTATTCTCGACTATACGGTATCGTTTCGATTATTTCGGTTACGGTATTAGTACTTTTACGGATCCGGTGTGAAGCCTATTAATTTATTTTCTCGGTATTCCGGTTGTTGGGTTCCTAACCCGGTGTAATTCTTTTGGACTAATTTCATTAATGGGCATCCTGTGGACTTACGGGTTGACGCAATATTATTTGGAGGCTTCCGGTAATTGTTGGGACTTATTATATTTATATATATATTAAATTATATATATATATATATCTTGAAGTGGGGTTATGTTGCAATTATGGAAAATTGGAGGGTTAGTGGTGCAATTAGGTCATATATATATGTATACGTGTATCTATCTACCTGCTACCACATACCATTTCTCTCATCCTCTCTGCACGAAACCTGGTACAGCCACTCCATCCTCTCATTCGCACGACGACCTTCTCCATTCACCATGTTCGCCAGTCATGGCGAGAGAGAGAGAGAGAGACCGTGTCAGGCTGACCACGATGGAGAGAGAGAGACGATGGTTTCGCCGGACTGTGGGTGCGGCTAGGACAGGTGGCGATGGCGGATCACGGTGGTTAAGGCGGCGGCGATCGTGGCTGGCGGCGGCTTGCACGGAGGAGCGAGTAGCTGCGGCTGGTTCACGCAGCAGGGGCGGAGCAGTCGTTCGACATGGGCGAACTTGGCTGAGCTTCGGCCAATTTTTCGGCAACTTTCCGGTGATCGGTTTGAGCCGATTTTCGGTGAGTAGTTTCGTACCTACGTAGTATTCATCATATATTAATTTCGTGAATTTACGATGAACGATTTGCCCGGAAATCGCATTTATAGGTTATAGTTTTCGTTTGGGGTATTTTAGATTTAACCCAATTAATTAACCGATTATTAATGGGCTTTGTATATATCGTATAGGTTGTCGAGACGGACATTTCGATATATTCGAAATAGTTTTTGGACGATTTTGGTCGGCGGGCTTCATATTCGGGCGCCGGTACTGTGCTGTTTCGGGCTGTTCGGTAACGTATAATTAGGTGGGAAATTATATTTCTCACTCCGCATTATTGAAGTAGTTTAGGGGTGCAAAAACCCTTATTTAATTTAATATAGATATATTAAATCGTTAATTTAAATATCTATAATTCGTTTAGAATCGGAATTGAACTTAGGAATTAATTTAAGAAAATTAATTAAACTATTTCCTATGTAATTAAATATATTCCTAATTGAATTTAATAGGAATAGGCGGCTTAGAAATTTCCTTGAGAATTAAATGAGTTAGTAGAGATTCGTGAAAACTTAGACGTTGTGCTAGGTTCCCTTTGCGATACGTGAATTAATTGCATTAATTTATTTTAAAGGCATGATAAAGGAATTTGAAATATTTTCTAAAGAATTAAAGAAAATATATATTTGAAAACATGAGTTGTATATGGAATTATTTTCATATGATTTAATTGATTTATTGCATTTTAAAGCATGAAAAGAGATTTGAGACTTATGTTGATATTTACCATGTTGGTATTTTCATAAATATGGTGTATTACATATTTATGATTGAGATATGATTTGATTGTACACCATGTCGTGTGAGCACATGGGTGTTGGTGCATGTAGTGCACGGTTTCACCAGTGACAGAGAGAGTTCATTTGGTGTGGTCTACTTCCCTTGTGCGTGGGGCACGAGTAGACGTTTGTGTCGGATCATCACAACAACTGGCCAGGAGGTATCACGCCTACGGAACTAAAAAGCCGACAAATGTGAGTTAGGAGTCCAGGTAGAGGCTCATGTTCTTGACTTTATGGTAGTCATAGCGTACGGAGTTGCAAGTTGGGCTCTCGTACAACCGCCTTCCCTGTTGAAGTGATAGAGAGAAAAATCACTTGGGAAGGGTCGGTGTGGTAACTCTACACTACTTGATGAGCTGTATCCTCATAAGTATGTGGACAGAGTTTGTATCCGTTACCCTTGGGAAGGGTGTGTTGTGTGTGAGTATCACGGGGAGTGTCGAGTCACATTACACTACACACTATTTATGTGATCTCGTTTAACATGTATATGTGCTATATTACATGTGATGTTGGAGCATGTTATTTATGAATATATTGTAAATTAAATTCATATTTTATAAATGCTCAGTTCAAAATGAATAATGTGAAACAAGACTTTAAATGTGGTAATTATTAATAAGTATAAATGAAACGAATATATTTATACTTGTTGTTGTATACCTTAGTACCCTTGGGGGAGGTTATGCGTGTTGGCATAGTGATTCATGTGGCTAGCGGAGGCTAGTGGTGGACCGTAGGCATGACTTGAGTTGAGGCCTTAGAGATTGTGGTTAGCAGCCTTGTGATTGTGGTTAGTAGCCCTGTGATTGTGGTTAGTAGTTTGGTGATCGTGGTTAGTTGTGTGAACTCTTTTGAAGATTTGAGGTTAGGGATGATTTTTGTGTCAATTAATAATTGAGGCCTTAGAGAAGGCGAGTGATGAGTTGTGTGAGATTTGATTGATGAGAAGAGGTTATGATTAGGGATTCATTAAGTACTCGAGGTACTGTAGTCTGACAGTCTTGATTCTTATGCTTAGTCCCTCCCCTTAAGCATTCCTTGTACTGTGTTTTGTACGCTAGTACGTAGTCGTTGACTTCTATGTCATTCCTTGAGTTGTCGGTTACGGCGTGGTGCCGAACCTCTTCCATGTGTTGTCATTTGATTTGGTGGAGTTGGAAACGGATGGTTGTCTTCCGTGAGTCCAACGTGTTGTTCTTCCTTTACTGTCCTTTTGGGCATTATAGGAATCCGTAGAGTTGTTCATTCTTATGTGGCTGTCTTTTCGAAAACGGTGTTTTCTAAACCTTGAAACAAACTCTTTATATTTAAAAGGAAAAACCCGTTTTCGCCTACCCCCGTAAAATGAAAAGTTTTAATACTTATAAACTGATCTTAGGATCTTTTTTGAAAAGATTTTCAACTTTTAAAAGCCGGTGATGGCAACTGACGGAGACCGGGGGCAAAACGGTCATTTTTACTATATGGTTTCTTAAAGAAAAACTATTTTATTACTTTTCTTGGGATTCTGAGATTTCGAGACTTCTTTCTCAATATCTCATCCTGTAGAGTTTTGAAAGGTGTTCCATTGTTTCACCTTTGCTTCCTATCATTTTTATGTCTAGGGTATGAGGCTTGGTGTTGTTCAGTGCACACATATAGTGTTGCCCTTCCTTTCTTCTTGGTTTTTTGACGTCACCACTTAGGTGATTCGAGTTGTTCCACATGTTGTGGGCATGGATACCGAGTGGATTGGGTTCCTTGTCCGGGTGTTCTCACTAAACACTTGTGGTGTTTTAACCTTGACATTGTTGTCTCGGTTATCTGTTGGTTTAGCGTTAGGACTTCTTTCCCCTCGCTTTGGTTTCCTTGTTTGGGTGTTTTCACTAAACACTTGTGGTGTTCTTTAACCTTGACATTGTTGTCTCGGTTATCTGTTGGTTTAGCATGGGGAAGTCTTTTCCTTCGCCTTGCTTTGGTGACCCTGAGGTGGTCGTTCTTGTGAGTTGAGTTCGTGTACTCTTAGTGATTTGATTGGGTGGTTTTCCTCGCCTAAGGTGAGAGTGTTAGTGATGTGATTGACCCTATTGATGATAGTATCATGAGGTCGATATGATTTATGGTATGGTGATATGATTGAGGTGATCTAGCCTTTGAGAGGTAGATTTTCCTTAGGAATGGGATGAGGTTTGTTATATGTATATATATTGTACATTTACAATATATATATATATATATATATATATGGATGACGGTTGTGTTAGTACGCAAGGACGTGAGTACTTTTCCTCCTGTGTTATCGGGGAGTGAGTTATGAGTATTCCTTGGTACTAGTGATGGATTTTGATCCCTGTGGATATTAGAGGTGAGTGTGTTTCCCCTCTATTTAGATTTCTGGTTAGCGTCATGAGTGCTTGAGAACTTGTTAGATTTGACCTGGGTGTCGTGTACCTAGTGTACGTTGGTGAGAGTAGTGTAGACTACCGGTATGAGTACTTAGAGTACGAGTCTTAGTCGTACCTTGTAGAATCTTGTTGTGTATTTATACTTATATATATATACGTGTATATATATATATCCCCGTTATATACTTATGTACGGTAGTATATGAGCGTGCCTTGAGTTTTGCGTGGATGAGATTAGTTGGGCTATATATATATATCTTGCTAGATAGTTTAGCATTACCTAAACTGCCAGAGGATGTGGTAGTTAGAGTATCTTTTCCCACTGAGCTTATTTGCTCACAGGGGAATTTCATTCGCCCCCTGGTATTCCACGCCAGGTTGCAGGAAATATACGGCTATGAGCAGGATGCAGTGCAACAACAGCTTTCTTTTGTTTCCTTGTTACAGGTTTTGGAGTTGCGTTGGGTGATGCGGTTACGGTTGCAACACGACTGGGTTTGGGGACGATAGGTATCCACTTTCAGTTTCTCTACCCATTGTTATGGGATTGTTATGTATTTTCTTTTGGGAGCCAGTCTGTTGGCATATCCCTGTTGATGTATTATTTAGTTCCTGTATTTATTCTTTCTGATGGTTATTGTATCTATTCTGCACAGCTAGGTGCTTTAATGTATCTTATTCGAGCATTTGTGGCTCTGTTGATTATTAGAGGGTTTGGAGGGGTTTTGGTTTCTTTCCATTATCTCGGCCCTAGTAGGATTGATGAATGTGGGGCTTGGAAGCCATTGTGATTATTGAATTGCTATTGGCAGGTTCTTGTGTTGTGGTTGTTGTCCGGATGTTCCATTTACAAACGGAACTCTGCCGGATTTTCGTTAGATTCCGCTGCTTTGTTTATTATCCATTTGGGTATTAAATATACCATTTCTACCATTAACCCATATGTTTTCTTGGTTAATGATGTCTTAGTTGGTCATTTGTATTAAGGATCACATCCTGGATTCCTCGGATGTCCCTGTTCGGGAGTCTTAGGAATTTAGGAGCGTGTCAGTTGGTATTGGAGGATGCTAGTGAGTTTCTAGCATTCTACTTGACATGGAGTATATTTTTATTATTATTCCATGTGTCTCTTTGTTGTTGTTGACTCTAGTAGTCGCTTGACTAGCGTCATCCCTTGGAGATTCGCTGATTCTCTAGATTTGAGTTTCGGGAATCTTAGGGGCGTGACAGCGTGGTATCAGATCATTTTACCCTTTCGTGGGTATTTGATGATTGAATTTCGTTGGTTCTCATTTCTTTTTACTTCCGCAATCACTCCCTTAGCTCTTAGGCTCGGGTTTCAGAGTCCTAGGAATTTGGGGCGTGACAATAATATAGACCGAAGCTACATGTTCTGCGATTGCCACTATGTTACGGGTGCTATCCATAAATACACACACGTAAATTTATTACGGGTCAATGTTATTATCAGTATATTATGAATTAATTTGGGAATTATTATACCCATAAATTACTAGACACATCGCCAGTAATTTCCTAGACCCGTCATAATTGTAGTATTATACCCGTTACAATCCCAAAACCTATTATATGTAAGCCGATATTTATTCTATAGTGATTCAAATGAGTATGGACTGCCTTAATAAGTAACCATGCACTATGTTACTCGTTAAAATATTAATTATAAATTCACGTATATAAATTCATGTAGGGATAACTTCATTTACACCCCCTTGAGGTTTGTCCTATCATCATTTACACCCCTCAGGTTTGCATATCTTCATTTTACCCCCTCATGGTGTGAAATGTCTAAAATACCCTTGTAACACCCCGTGTTATATTCCTATTTCCTGAAATTATATTTATATTTAATTTCAGTAATGACGTCACTTGTTCGTGACGTATTGTTTATTCTTGGTATTTAATACCTGTAAATTTTTCGCGTTTAGTTTAAAAAGTCTACTGGACGACTACGCGAATTCTTATTCTCGACTACGCGATTTCGATTCGACGTTTAATGATTAGTGTCTCGATTGGAGGACGACACATTTTAATTGGTCGGGCTTGTTTAAGTGTTCCGACATTTGGGTTTCTACCCCGATGTATTTAATTGGGCGTCTCGTTATTATTTCGGGTTTACGAAATTATGTCTGGGCGTTCCGATAATTGTTGGAATTTACTATATATATATATTTAATTATATATATATATATTGATGTGGGGGTTATTTGGCAATTATAGAGGAGTTGGGGGTTAGTTGTGCAATTAGTACATAAATATGTATATACATGTATGCAGACCTTCAGCTTCTCCTTCACGCCAACATCAGACGAACTTCATCTGCTCCTCTCCTTCTCCACAGGCGAACGACCGAACCACACTCCTTCACCTCCATGGCGAGAGAGGTAGCAGAGACGGCTGGAGGCGACGCGACTGGTGGTCGCCGAGGCTGTGGACGGCGGCTGTTCGCGGTGGTCGACGGGGCTGCTGGGCGGTGGACGGCAGCGGCGACCTTGGCAGACGGCGGCGCAGGGGCGAGTAGCTGCGGCTGGTGCACGCAGCAGGGGCGGAGCAGTCGTTAGACAGGGGCGACTCCGGCTGGGCTTCGGCCATTTTTTCGGTGACCTTCCGGTGATCGGTTTGAGCTGATTTTCGGTGAGTAGCTCCGTATATTCATGGTGTTCGTTATATATTAATTTCGTGATTTTAGGATGAACGATTTGCCCGAAAATCGCATTTATAGGTTATAGTTTTCGTTTGGGGTATTTTAGATTTAACCCAATTAATTAACCAAATATTAATGGGCTTCGTATATATCGTATAGGTTGTCGAGACGGACATTTCGATATATTCGAAATAATTATCGGACGATTTTGGTCGGCGGGCTTCATATTCGGGCGCCGGTACTGTGCTGTTTCGGACTGTTCGGTAACGTATAATTAGGTGGGAAACTTTATTTCTCACTCCGCATTATTGAAGTAGTTTAGGGGTGCAAAACCCTTATTTAATTTATTATAGATATATTAAATTGCTAGTTTAAATATCTATAAATTGTTTAGGATCAGAATGAGACTTAGGAATTAATTTAAGAAAATTTATTAAAATATTCCTATGTGATTAAATAATATTCTTATTTAAATTAAATAAGAATAGATGGCTTAGAAAACCCTTACGAATTTAAATGGGTTAGTATAGATTCGTAAAGCTTAGACGATGTGCTAGGTTCTTTTTGGAATACGTGAATTAATTGTTTAAATTATTTTGAAAAGGCATATTAATTGAAAATGAGATATTTTCTAAAGAATTAAAGAAAATATGTTTTTGGAGAATATGAATGGTATATGAAATTATTTTCATGTGATCTAAATGCTTTAATATACTTTTAAAAGCATGTAAAGAGATTTGAGAATTTTGTTGATATTATCATGTGGATAATTACATAAATATGATGCATGATATATTTATGTTAAGATATGATTTGATTGTACACCATGTCGTGTGTGCACATGGGTGTGGGTGCACGTAGTGCACGGGTTTCACCATTTGCAGAGAAAGGTCTTTTGGTGTGGTTTACCTCATTTCGTGTGGTATATGAGAGGGATTGTGTCGGATCATCACAACAACTGGCCAGGAGGTATCACGCCTACGGAACTAAAAAGCCGACAAATGTGAGTTAGGAGCCCAGGTAGAGGCTCATGTTCTTGACTCAAGGGTAGTCATGGCGTACGGAGTTGCAAGTTGGGCTCTCGTACAACCGTCTTCCCTGTTGAAGTGATAAAGAGAAAAATCACTTGGGAAAGGTCGGTGTGGTAACTCTACACTATGATGAGTGGACAGAGTTTGTATCCGTTACCCTTGGGAAGGGTGTGTTGTGTGTGAGTATCACGGGGGGTGTTGAGTCACATTACACTGCCTATTATTTATGTGATCTCGTTTGACATGTATATGTGCTATATTACATGTGTTGTTGGAGCATGCTATTTATGAATATTGTAAATTAAATTCATATTTTATAAATGCTCAGTTGAAAGTAATTAATGTGGAAGAAAATGATAATATGCCATAATTAATAAGTATAATGAAACGTATATCCTTGTACTTGTTGTATACCTTAGTACCCTTGGGGGAGGTTATGCGTGTTGGCATAGTGATACATGTGGCTAGCGGAGGCTAGTGGTGGACCGTAGGCTTGACTTGAGTTGAGGCCTTAGAGATTGTGGTTAGCAGCCTTGTGATTGTGGTTAGTAGCCCTGTGATTGTGGTTAGTAGTTTGGTGATCGTGGTTAGTTGTGTGAACTCTTTTGAAGATGTGAGGTTAGGGATGATTTTTGTATCAATTGATAATTGAGGCCTTAGAGAAGGCGAGTGATGAGTTGTGTGAGATTTTGATTGATGAGAAGGGGTTATGATTAGGGATTTATTTAGTACTCGAGGTACCGTAGCTTGATAGTCTCGGTTCTTGTGCTTAGTTCATTCCCCTAAGCATTCCTTGTACGGTGTTTTGTACACTAGTACGTGGTCGTTGACTTGTATGTCATTCCTAGATTCCTTGGTTACGGCGTGGTGCCGAACCTCTTCCTCGTGGTATCATTTGATTTGGTGGAGTTGGAAACGGATGGTGGTCTTCCGTGAGTCCAACGTGTTGTTCTTCCTTTATTGTCCTTTTGGGCATTATAGGAATCCGTGGAGTTGTTCATTCTTATGTGGCTGTCATTTCGAAATCGGTGCTTTCTAAGTTTTGAAAGTAAACTTTTGTATTTAAAAGGAAAAACCCGTTTTCGCCTACCCCCGAATAAACGAACAGTTTTAATACTTATAAAATGATCTTGAGATCTTCTTTGAAATGATTTTCAACTTTTAAAAGCCTGTGATGGCGACTGACGAAGACCGGGGGCAAGACGGTCATTTTTACTGTGTGATTTCTAAAAAGAAAACTATTTTATCACTTGTCTAGAGATTTTGAGATTTTGAGACTTCTTTCTCAAAATCTCGACTTGTAGTATTTTGAAAGGTGGTTTCTTGTTTCACCTTTTCTTCGGATCGTTCTAAGTCTCGGTTAGGAGGCTTGGTGTTGTTCAGTGCACACTTATAGTGTTGCCTTTCCTTTTCTTTGGGTTGTTGATGTCACCATCTAGGTGATTGGGGTTTTTCACTTGTTAGGGGCATGGATGCCGAATGAAATGGTTTGAGTTTTAAAAACCTTTTTCTTAAAAACTATGGAAATCCTTGGGATTCCTCTTTTAATTACTTTCATACTCGGCCATTCGCTTTTGGTTCCCTTGTCCACTTGTGGTGTTCCTTTCTGGTTCATTCGTGGTGTTCTTTCCTTGTTTGGGTATTCTTAACCTTGACATTGTGTCTCGGTTATCTGTTGGTGTAGCATTGGGACTTCTTTTCCCTTGCTTGGGTTCTTGGCTCTTACGTGGTTTTTCTTATCCTTAGTGAGAGTGTTGGTGATTTATTAATATTGTTGGAGATAGAAATTGAGGTTTGTTATATATATATTGTATATATATATATATATATTGATGATAGTGTTATGAGGTAAATATGATGATGTGATTTATGGCATTGAGTAAGAGATATGATTGAGGTGATCTAGCCTTTGAGGGGTAGATTTTCCCTAGGACTGGGATGAGGTTTGTCGTATATATATATTGTACATATATATATATATATTGAGGATGGTTGTGTTAGTACGCAAGGACGTGGGTGTTTTCCTTCCTGTGTTATCGGGGTGTAGGATTTGAGCGTTCCTTGGTACTATTGGTGGATTTTGTTTCCTGTGGATATTAGAGGTGAGTGTGTTTCCCTCTGTTGGATTTGGTGGTTAGCGTGGTGAGCATTGATGATTGTTAGATTTGACTTGGGTTGTTGTGTACCTAGTGTACGTTGGTGAGAGTAGTGTAGACTACTGGTGTTGGGTACTTGGAATACGAGTTTTAGAGACTCATGTTGTGTATTTATATATATATATATGTGTATATATATATATATATATATATTCCCTATATACTTATGTATACCCGTTTACGATAATATATGAGCGTGTGACTTGGGTTTGCGTGGATGGGACTAGTTGGGCTATATTTATATCTTATTAGACGGTTTAGCTTTACCTAAACTATCAGAGGATGTGGTAGTTAGGATATCTTTTCCCACTGAGCTTATTTGCTCACGGAGGGAATTTCATTTGCCCCCCTGATATTCCACGCCAGGTTGCAGGAAATATACGGTTATGAGCAGGATGCAGTGCAACGGCAGCTTTCTTTTGTTTCCTTGTTACAGGTTTTGGAGTTGCGTTGGGTGATGCGGTTACGGTTGCAGCACGACTGGGTTTGGGGACGATAGGTATCCGCTTTCAGTTTCTCTACCCATTGTTATGGGATTGTTATGTATTTTCTTTTGGGAGCCAGTCTGTTGACATATCCCTGTTGATGTATCTTTTATTTCCTGTATTTATTCTTTCAGGATGCATTGTATCTATTACGCACAGTTAGGTGCTCTTCTGTATTATTATTCGAGCATTTGTGGCTCTGTTGATGTTAGAGGGTTTGGAGGGGTTTTGGTTTCTTTCCATTACCTCGGCCCTATTAGGATTGATGAATGTGGGGCTTGGAAGCCATTGTGATTATTGAATTACTATTGGCAGGTTCTTGTGTTGTGGTTGTTGTCCGGATGTTCCATTTACAAACGGAACTCTGTCGGATTTTCGTTAGATTCCGCTGCTTTGTTTATTATCCATTTGGGTATTAAATATACCATTTCTACCATTAACCCATATGTTTTCTTGGTTAATGATGTCTTAGTTGGTCATTTGTATTAAGGATCACATCCTGGATTCCTCGGATGTCCCTGTTCGGGAGTCTTAGGAATTTAGGAGCGTGTCAGTTGGTATTGGAGGATGCTAGTGAGTTTCTAGCATTCTACTTGACATGGAGTATATTTTTATTGTTATTCCACGTGTCTCTTTGTTGTTGTTGACTCTAGTAGTCGCTTGACTAGTGTCATCCCTTGGAGATTCGTTGATTCTCTAGATTTGAGTTTCGGGAATCTTAGGGGTGTGACAGCGTGGTATCAGATCATTTTACCCTTTCGTGGGTATTTGATGATTGAATTTCGTTGGTTCTCATTTCTTTTTACTTCCGCAATCACTCCCTTAGCTCTTAGGCTCGGGTTTCGGAGTCATAGGAATTTGGGGCGTGACAACCCTTATACCAAACACTCCTTAAATCAATTTAATCCCTAAATCAATTTAAACCCTAATCCAAACACCCCCTTAAAATCAATCTAACTCTCAAACCAAACACACCCCAACCCTAACCCCAACATTTATTCAATTTAAATTTACTTATCTCTCTCTCTCTCTCTCTCAGACTCACTCACACACACACACACACACACACACACACACACACGCACACACACAAATATATATAGATCTATACATATATATATATACACACACATATTTTCGACCCATCGGTCGAAAATAGGGGGAGGTGGTGGTGGGAAGGGGGCGGCGCCGACGGGGAGGCGGTGGGAGGGGGCGGCGCCGGCGGGCGCCGATGGGGGAGGCGGTGGGAGGGGGTCGGCACCGTATATATATACATACATATATAGATATATGTATAGATCTATATATATATGTGTGTATATATATATATATATGTGCGTGTGTGTGTGTGTGAGAGAGAGAGAGAGGTGTGTGTGTGTGTGAGTCTGAGAGAGAGAGAGAGAGATAAAAAATGTTTTTTTAGTTTTATATTTATTTTCGAATTTAGTTTTTCTTTTGAAATTTAATATATATATTTTTTACTTTTATATTTTTTTTTCAAATTTTATAATTTTTATATTTTTTTCTAATTTTCTAATTATTTTTGAAATTTAATATATATTACTAGAATTTTATATGGTTTTTTTAATTTTATATATTTGTCTTGAATTTAATATGTTTTTAAAAAAAATTCAAAATTTATATTTATTTTTTATTTATTTTCAATTTTAAAATTATTTTAAAACTTTTATATATATTTTTGAATTTTATATGTTTTTTTTAATTTTATATATTTGTTTCAAAAATTTTATGTTTTTTGTGATTTATATATTTATTTTCGAAATTTAATATGTTTTTTTGAAAAAAAAATAATTTTGAAATTTATATATTTTTTAATTTTATATTTATTTTCGAATTTATAATATTTTTCAAATTTAAATATATATATTTTGAAAATTTAATACAAATTAAATTATTAAATGATGGGAGGGGGTCTAATTGATAAAAAACATTATCCTTGTTTCCAAACAGAACAAGGATAACACATTGAGGGTAGTTTAGGGATTTAAAAAAAAATTCAGGCTGATGTCATCATTCAGGGGGTCTAAGTGATGAGAATATTGAACAGTAGGGGGTGTAAATGAAGATATGCAAACCTGAAGGGGTCAAAATGAAGATAGGACAAACCTCAGGTGTAACGCCCCACGTTTTCCTTTCACTTTTCTGGAATTCTTTTCCATGTGTTAATGTTTTGCGACGTCACTTATTCATGACGTCTTGTGTATTCTCGGTACGAGTAAATTTTTCGCGTTTAAGTTTTGGACTTAGCGGGACGACTTTGTGGTATTTCGTTTCCGGTTTTGTGGATTTGAGTATCGCCAACAACTACGAGGGTTCGTGCAACGTTTTCTCGTTGGAGCTTCGGCAATCGTGTTACGTTCTCGAAAGTTCTAACCTAGTTTAGTGTAGACGTTCGATGTAGAACTTATATAAAATTCTTGTTATATTTTCATGTTGTAACTAATGAAAATTATTAGAAACGATTTCGGGAAAGAAATGACCTAGGGGTATATGAGTAATTTCATATTTGGAGCAATTAGTGAAAATTGTAGAGAATTGGCTAAGTGTTGGTGTATGGATGGCATAGTGGTAATTAGAGAGGATGACAAGGGGTAGAAGGGTAATTAAGAGGCTTGATGACACTCTTGTAATTAACCCCAACTTTGGCATATTTTGGTCATTTCCACATTTTATGTGTTGTCTCATTCCTAGCCCTTGATCTCTGTCACGCCCCAAATTCCTAGGACTCCGAAACCCGAGCCTAAGAGTTAAAGGAGTGATTGCAGAAGTAAAAAGAAACGAAAACCAAGAGACATTCAGTCATCAAACACCCATAAAGGGTTGCAATGAATGCCCAGATACCATGTTGTCACGCCCCTAAAGGGTGACGCAAACCAAGCGACTACTAGAGTCAACAATAACAAAGAAGTACATGGAATAACAATAAGAATATACTCCATGCCAACCCGAATACTAAAAATACAAGAGTATCCTCAGATACCAACAGACACGCTCCTAAATCCCTAAGACTCCCGAACTGGGACATCCAAGGAATCCAAGATGTGATCCTTAATACGAATGACCAACTAAGACATCATTAACCAAGAAAACACATGGGTTAATGATAGAAATGGTATATTCCATACCCAAATGACTAATAAAACTAAGCAGCGGAATCTAACGAAAATCCGGCAGAGTTCCGTTTGTAAATGGAACATCCGGACAACAACCACAACACAAGAACCTGCCAATAACAATTCAATAATCACAATGGCTTCCAAGCCCCACATTCATCAATCCTACTAGGGCCGAGATAATGGAAAGAAACCAAAACCCCTCCAAACCCTCTAATAATCAACAGAGCCACAAATGCTCGAATAAGATACAGTAAAGCACCTAGCTGTGCAGAATAGATACAATAACCATCAGAAAGAATAAATACAGGAACTAAAGAATACATCAACAGGGATATGCCAACAGACTGGCTCCCAAAAGAAAATACATAACAATCCCATAACAATGGGTAGAGAAACTGAAAGTGGATACCTATCGTCCCCAAACCCAGTCGTGTTGCAACCGTAACCGCATCACCCAACGCAACTCCAAAACCTGTAACAAGTAAACAAAAGAAAGCTGTCGTTGCACTGCATCCTGCTCATAGCCGTATAATTCCTGCAACCTGGCGTGTGAATACCAGGGGGCAAGTGAAATACCCCTGTGAGCAAATAAGCTCAGTGGGAAAGAATACTCTAACTACCACATCCTCTGGTAGTTTAGGTAAAGCTAAACCGTCTGATAAGATATAAGTATAGCCCAACTAGTCTCATCCACGTAAATCCCAAGGCACACGCTCATATACTATCGTAAACGAGTATACATAAGTATATAGGGAATATATATATATATATATATATATATATATATATATCTACACGTATATATATATATAAATACACAACATGAGTCTCTAAAACTCGTACTCCAAGTACCCAACACCAGTAGTCTACATTATTCCCACCAACGTACGTCAAGTACCCGACACTAAGGTCAAATCTAACCAAGTCACAAAGTGCTCACATCACCAAACAGAAGATCCAACAGAGGAGATCACACTCACCTCTAATATCCACAAGGAAACAAAATCCACCAATAGTACCAAGGAAGGCTCAAATCCTACACCCCGATAACACAGGAAGGAAAACACCCACGCCCTTGCGTACTAACACAACATCATTAATATATATATATATATAATATATATATATAACAAATCTCATCCCTCTCCTAGAGTAAGTCTGTACCTCAAGGATGGGATCACCCCATCATCTCACTATGCGAAAACCTCAATGCTATCTCCAACAAGTCAATAAGTCACCAACAGGATAAATCCATCACTAACACTTGCACTATAAGCTACAAAACCACCTGATTAATTCACTAAGAGTACAAGAACTCAACTCCCAAGAACGACCACTTAAGGGTCACCAAAACGAAGCAAAGGAAAAGAGTTCCCAATGCTAACCAACAGATAACCAAGACAACAACGTCAAGGTTAAGAATACTCAAACAAGGAAAGAACACCACAAGTGAACAAAGAAAGAACACCAAAAGTGAACAAGGAAACCAAAAACGAATGGCCGAGAGTGGAAGTAATAAAAAGATGAATCCCAGAGATTCAATAGTTTTTAAGAAAAATGTTTTCAAACTCGAACCGATCCATTTGGCATCCATGCCCCTAACGTAAGAAAAACTCAAATCACCTAGGTGGTGAAACCAATAACCCAAAAAAGAGAAAGGCAACACTATATGTGTGCACTGAACAACGACAAGCCTCAAAACCGAGACTTAAAAATGATCGGAAGCAAAGGTGAAACAATGGAACACCTTTCAAAACTCTACAAGTCGAGGTTTTGAGAAAGAAGTCTCGTAACCTCAGAATCCCAAGAAAAGTAATAAAATAGTTTTCTTTTAGAAAATCACACAGTAGAAATGACCGTCTTGCCCCCTGTCTCCGTCAGTTGCCATCACCGGCTTTTAAGATCCTAAGATCATTTTATAAGGTATTAAAACTTTTTCATTTCTACGGGGGTAGGCGAAAACGGGTTTTTCCTTTTAAATACAAAGAGTTTATTTTAAAACTTAGAAAACACTGTTTTCGAAATGACAGCTACATAAGAGAAAACACAACTCTATAGAATCAAATGACAACACCAGGAAAAGGTTCGGCACCACGCCGTAACCGACAACTCAAGGAATAACATACAAGTCAACGACCACGTACTAGTGTACAAAACACAGTACAAGAAATGCTTAGGGGAATGAACTAAGCACTATAAACCACGCTACAGTACCCTAAGTACTTAATAGAACTCACCTCAACCATAACCTCTTATCTCCCAATCAAAATCTCAGTTACAATTGATAACATATTCCTCAAAAGTGAAAGGCACCTAAAGGTCCATACTACAACTCACAATCTCATCACCCGCCTTCTCGAAGGCCCCAAATCATAACTGATACTAAAATCAATCTCGGATCTCAAATCTCTAACAAGTCACACAGCCAACCAAAATCACCAAACTACTAACCACAATCACAAGACTACTAACCACAGTCACAAGACTGTTAACCACGATCACAAGGCTACTAACCATAATCACAAGGCTACTAACCACAATTACAAAACTATTAACCATATTCTTTAAGGCATTACTCCACATCAACTCAACCTCAATTCTACAATCCATCTCTAACTTCAACTAACCACAGAAGTCGCCAGACCAATATACTTAACCTCCCCTACGGGCACAAAAGTATAAGGATATACGCCTCGTTTATACTTTAATAATTACTGCTTTTAATTTCCGTTTTCACATTTATCACTTTCAACTGAGCATTTTATAAAATGAATTCATTTTGCATATTCATAAATAATCATGCTCCAACATATATATATACATATCAATAAATCACATGATGATATGCAACGCACCGTACTCACAGACCGCCTGTAGTACACACATAAAAACACACCCTACCAAAGGGTCCTGGATCATTCTCCACCATTCCCCTAAGTCTGCAGGCTCACTAGGGAATGTGGACTCATCGTACCGTTCTTCCCAAGTGCTTTTGACACTTCACACTTTTAACCAAGGAAGACGTCCTCCACGACGCGGTTGTGCGCATAGGCTTTGGACGATATGTCCTCCCCCTATCATCTGCGTTTCTTAGCTTTTTAGTTCTGTGGGAGCAAGAAACACCCCCTGGCCAGTTGTTTCGACGATCCAAACACAAACGTCTACTCGTGCACCATGCACAAAGGAAGTAGACCACACCAAATGAATCTCTGCAAATGGTGAACACATGCACTACATGCACCAACACCCATGTCTCACAATACATGGTGTACACAAATAAATCATGTCCAACATAAATATGTAATGCACCATATTTATAAAAATATCCACATGGTAATATCAACATAAATCTCAAATCTCTGTACATGCTTTTAAAAATATATTAAAGCATTTAAATCGTGAGAAAATAGATTCATGTTCTAAACAATATATTTTCTTTAATTCTTTAGAAAATATTTCAATTTCAATTAACATGTCTTTTTAAAATAATTTACACAGATCATCCACGTAATAAAAGGGGACCTAGAATAGCGTCTAAGTCTCTCACGTCCAACGTTTACAAAATCTTCTATCTCATTTAATTCTCAAGAGAATTTCTAAGCCGCATATTCCTATTCAATTAAAATAGGAATTAATATAATCACATAGGGAATAATTTAATTAATTTTCTTAAATTAATCCCTAAGTCCAATTCCGATTCTAAACGAATTATAGATATTTAAATTAGCGATTTAAAATATCTATATTAAATTAAATAAGGGTTTTACACCCCTAAACTACTTCAATAATGCGGAGTGAGAAATATAATTTCCCACCTAATTATACGTTACCGAACAGCCCGAAACAGCACAGTACCGACGCCCGAATATGAAGCCCGCCGACCAAAATCTTCCAAAAACCATTTCGAATATATCGAAATGTCCGTCTCGACAACCTATACGATATATATGAAGCCCATTAATAATCGGTTAATTAATTGGGTTAAATCTAAAATAACCCAAACGAAATCTATAACCTATAAATGCGATTTCCGGGCAAATCGTTCATCGTAAATTCACGAAATTAATATATGACGAATACTACGTAGGTACGAAACTACTCACCGAAAATAGGCTCAAACCGATCACCGGAAGGTCGCCGAAAAATGGCCGAAGCCCAGCCGGTCACGCCCCTGCCACGTCCACGCGCGGCTGCTGCCAGCGTGAGCCAACTCCTCCGCCCTGCGCCACCAGCCGCTGCTACATGCTCCTCCGTGCAAGCCGCCACCAGCCACGGTCGCCGTCCACCGCCGTCGCCCGCTCCAGGTCGCCGACCCTAGCTCCAGCCGTCTCTGCTACCAGCTGCAACCACCAGCCGCGCCTCCCTCCGGCCGGCTTTCTCTCTCAACTGCAGTCCCTCTCTCTCTCTGTGTATCGTGTAGGAGAAGGAGAAGAGAAGCTACAGATCTGTGGTTGTTGCGTATAAGCATATACATATATATGCTATAATTACACAACTAACCCTCAAAACTTTCATAATTGCGAAATAACCCCACTTCAATATATATATATATATAATTAAATAAATATATATATATATAATAAATCCCAACAATTACCGGAAGCCTCCAATTAATATTGAGTCAACCCGTAAGTCCACAGGACGCCAAATAACCAAATTAGTCCGAAAGAAATATACCGGTTTAGGAACCCAACAACCGGAACACCGAGAAAGTAAATTAATACGCTTCACACCGGTTCCGTAAAAGTACTAATACCGTAACCGAAATAATCGAAACGATATTGTGTAGTCGAGAATAAGAATTTGCGTAGTGTCGTCCAGTCGACTTTAAAACTAAACGCGAAAAATTTACAGGTACCAAATACCAAGAATAAACAATACGTCATAACAAGTGACGTCATTAATGAAATTAAATTAAAAATTAATTTCAGGAAAAATGAATATAACACGGGGTGTTACAATCTCATTCTCCCATCTTTGTTTTAGACCCTTAGAT
This sequence comes from Cornus suecica, assembly GCA_963922005.1. NCBI lineage: Eukaryota > Viridiplantae > Streptophyta > Magnoliopsida > Cornales > Cornaceae > Cornus > Cornus suecica. The sequence continues at coordinate 40,164,649 of OY998245.1, read as the reverse complement.
CATAAGGCCTTGTTTGGTTGTCACTTAAATGGAATAATCCATTATTGTTGGTCATCCACTTGGCAAGACTTTTTGTCAACCATTGGATGATTAATTATTTCCCATCTTCATTCTAGGCCCTTGGATGATAAGGCCTTGTTTGGCAAATTAATGGGTTTTGTGATTTGTGTAAAAAGTCTTCCACTTGGCAAGACTTATTCCTAGCCCTTGGATTCATTTCCTTTTCCCCATCTTTATTATGGACCCTTGGATGGTGAGTGGTGTGAGTGGAGAATCTCTACATATGGCAAGTCTTCCACTTTGCAAGACTTCATATTCTTCTTCTCCATTTTCTCTCATTTTCTTCCTCTTTGTTCTTCTCCACTTATGGGTGGAATTCATCACCCTAAGTTGGGATTTTGGTGTGGCCATCAACATAGAAGAGGTTCATGGTGTCCTTTTCTTTGGTTTAAGCTAAATATGGGTAAGTGTTCTTCATCCCTTGTGTGTTTCCATTTCAAACCAAGTTAGGGTTTCTTGTTATAACCACTAAATGTTTCTTGCTCTCTTCTTGTGTTGGAGCTTGATTCATGGTTAGGAGGTCATGGTGAAGCTTTCCACCGGTTTACTCCTTGGATTTTGGTTGAGGAAGAGCTAGGGTTTCATGGGCTTTGCTTGGTGGTTTATGTGGTTTGCTCTTCAAGAGGTAGGGGGAAAACTTCCTAACTAGCCATCTTGTGATTGTGTAATAAGATAAATTGGATTCTAGGATTTCTAGCATTAAAATGAAATTTGCTAAGTATATCCTTGGAAATATGAAGTTAGGGTTATAGCATGTTATATGACTTAACCTTTGTGTATAGAGTATTTTTGATAGTATTGAATAGGGTTATGAAGCATGCTAGCTAAGTGGTTGTTCTTGAGATTTCTTATATGCAAGTGTGCTTGTATGCCTATGTATATATATATATATATATATATATATATATATATATATATATGTGGGTATTGTGGTGTGTATGTGTAAGAGTAGTTATACATATGTGCATGTGGGTGTTAGGGAGGTAGCCTTAGAATGAGATTAGGCTAGTTCCTTTGGTTAGTACCTTGGAGGTATTTTTGGACTTCATGACATGTTGAGAGGTGATATGTGAAAACTTGCTAAATTGAACTAAAAGCATGTTTAAAAGAGATTTCGAGAATTATATTGGATTCATGTGGATATATATATATATGTGAGTTGGTCTTGGTAGTTTAGACTATGAATTAGGCCCTTGGGAACATGATTTGTGATATAAATTATGTTGTGATATATTGCTTAACAAATGTTAAATTGTAAGCCTTGTGAGAAATTGAACGCAATATAATGTTATTTGATAGAAGCATGTATTGTGATGGCATATGGTTATGATAAAAATATTTATGCGTTTTGGGGTACACCATGTAGTGTCAAAAGCATGGGTGTAGGGTTTATACGGATTATGTATTCGTAAGTGTAAGTAGTCTTGTGTCGAATCGTCGCAACAACTGGCCAGGGGGTGTTCCCATCCTACGGAATAATGAGCCGTGAATGGGGTATAGGGTGAGTCGTCTAATTCTCGAAGTCGCGGGTCGTCTCGTGCATTCGTTATACGAATCTTTAGGCACGGGTCGTCTCGTGCCAACCGCCTTCCTTGTTGAAAGTGAAATGTCAAAAACACTTGGGAAGAATCGGTGCGGTACTCTTTCTCGTTATAAATGAGTAGGGTATAAATTCGTTAACCTATATTGGGCAAGCGCATATTATGGGGTGTGTTGAGTTATATTGTACTTGAACTATCCCATATGTGTGATTATGATATTATTCCATGTGATGGAGGAGCATGTTTAAATATGAATTTTGTGAAATAATTCATTTGTTATTTAAAATGCTTAATTGGAATTGAAGGATGTGAAAAATGTAAATTCCATGACTTATTTAAAGTATAATGTGAGATCAATAATTATGCTTATTGCTATGTGCCATTATACCCTAAGAGGAGGGGGGTGATATGAGTTGGTTTAAGGGCTTACTTGTGATAAGTAAAGTCGGTGTAGGTTGTGATCTTGGTTGATGGTGTATAATGACCTTATGATCTTGTTAGAAACCTAGGTGATGTGGTTTCGAATATGAAATTGAGGTTGAAAGAATCGGAAGGGGTTCTTGATTTGAAAACTAGTTGGTTCCGTGGCAACGACCACTAGGTTCCCTTTAGCGGTCTTAAGGAATGGATTGTCGTCGGAGTTGTAGTCATTCCCGGTTAAGAGGGTGGTGAATTCGAATGTGAAGTGAAGTGTGGTTGAGTTAGAGTTAGTGCCTTGTGTATAGTCACTTGCCCTTATCTTCAAGTTGCTTTCGAACTTCGGTTCTTCATTCATTTGCCTTATTTGAGCGTCTCTAAAATCACTTGGTTTTCCGTTGGTTTCGGTTGTTCCCGAAAACGGATTGTTCGTAAGACTTGTGTTTTAGTCTATTTGGTCTTTGAGTGAAAAACCCATATTCGCCTACCCCCGTGATGCCGACAAAAACTTTGAGTTTTGAAATGGTTTTAAAAATCAAGAAATAAAGGATTTTGACTTTTGAAAGTCGGTGGTATCCAAAACGGATACCGGGGGCAAGACGGTTAGTTTTACGGATTTTCAAGAAAGTACTTTTTGATAAAACTAAACCGAGATTAAATGATAGTTTCTCATTTCTAAAGTTCCTAAATGAGTTGAGGACTTTTGTCTCATGATTCCTAAGGCTTTGAAGCTGTTTGGAAGTCATTTTTGAGGTTTTCTAACCTAGGCAGTCGACTGACCCCTTCCAGGCAGTCGACTGGGTCAACTAAGCTTTTTCCCGTAAGAATCTTGGAACTCTCTGGTCCAGCCAGTCGACTGGGTCATTGAGCCAGTCGACTGGGTCATCAGACAGCCGACTGGGTAAACTAGCCAGTCGACTGGGTCAGCTTTGGGTGGATTTTTCCTGATTTTCAAAAATTCATTTCTCTCACCTCGTAACTCGGATTGAGGTCCCGTTTGTTCCTATGGCTCGTGCTAGGAACAAAATTTGTATATAAAATTTAAAATAATTTATTTAAATTCAAAATGACTGTTTTACCCTTGGAGAAAGAGGGGTACTTAAACTTTCCATTTGTCTTATCGGCGTTGTCCGATACCATTTTCAAAACTTCATATCTCTTGCGTCAGGGCTTTGAATTTGATCCCGTTTGTTTTTATGGTTCAACCTATATCCAAATAGGTGGGGCAACCTTTTAAAGTACATCTTTGCCCTTGAAATGACCATTTTACCCTTTGGTGAACATGTGACCTTTGATTGGTCGGTGTGATGGGTTATTCAATCCATTTCACTTCCTTTTGTTGTTGGGAAACCTTTGTGACTTACCTTAGGTTTACATGAATGTTTTACCCCTGTGTTGGGTTTATGGATGTCATTCGTGGCATATGAAGTGATTGATAGTATGATTCGATAACAATTTGAGGTTTTGGAGTTCGGTATGCCTGTGGCCTAGGAACTATAAGTGTTATCATTCCTAGAGTTTTATGAATAGGAGGTTTACTCCCATGATTTGGTGATAGTGTTGAGGTGATAGTGTTGTGTTGATTGTCAGTGTGGGACTGACGGGTACGAGTCGTAGTGATCTATGACGGGGGTTATACTACGTATCTGGTATTGGTTGTATATCCTTGTATGTATATATATATATATACGTGCATATATATATATATATATATAGGTGTGAGTTATTTTATGTTGTTGCGATATAGTTTCACTATATGCTATTTGCTTATTTGTGGATGCATGGTAGGGGACTAGTGGGATGTATTCCGGGGTCTTGTCTTGGCGTGATTGCCAGGTGGGATATTTGACTGACCTAGGATAGATGCATGTACACGGGTTGGTTTTCATTTGATTTGAACGGTCGTAGGATGTGATGGTTATGATTTCTTTCTCCTACGGGGCTCAATGAGCTCACCCCGACAGCGGTATACCTGGTGGTTTACACCACCAGTTTGCAGGAAATGTTTCGGTTATGGACAACGTGGAGTGCAGGATGGTTCGTGGCACTGATGCTGTTGCGGGGTTTGGGACGCTATATATATATAGAGTTGTACCTTTTGTTTCATTTCTTGTTCCCTGTATTGGGACCGTCGATGTTGTACCTCTTGGGAGCCAGTCTGTTGGCCTATTCCTTCCTTGTATTCAGTATTGTTACATCGTTGTAGAGATGTATTCTTTCGGCACTTAGACGTGCCTTGTGTATCATTTGGTTTAGCTTCCGCTTTGTTGTGTATGGAATTATTATTGACAATAAGATTCCATCCGGTTTATGGTTGTTTAGTATATTGATTGGTCGCTCATTTTACGGATCACGACCCGGATTCCTCGGATGTCCCGGTTTGTGAGTCTTAGGAAATTTGGGGCGTGACATCAGGGGTTGTAAATGAAGTTATCCCTTACTTTTAACACAACTTAGTTTCGTGTTTATATTTAATGTCTGTGTGAAATTACACACTCTATAGCCTGCACGGATTGTAAATATAGACCGAAGCTATTTGTTCTGCGATTACCAGTATGTTACGGGTGCTATCCATAAATACACACATGTAAATTTATTACGGGTCAATGTTATTATCAGTATATTATGAATTAATTTGGGAATTATTATACCCACAAATTACTAGACATATCGGCAATATTTTCCTACACATGTCACAATTGTAGTATTATACCCGTCACAATCCCAAGACCTATTATATGTAAGCCGATATTTATTCTATAGTGATTCAAATGAGTATGGACTGCCTTAATAAGTAACCATGCACTATATTACTCGTTAAAAGTATTAGTTATAAATTCACGTATATAATAATACTTATTATTTCTAAGACAATTGAGTTGCGTCTTTATATTCAATGTCTGTGTCTTTAGATTCAATGTCTGTGTGGACTTACACACTCTATAGCTGTCACAGATTGTATAATATAAACCGAAGCTACTTGTTCTGCGATTGACACTATATTACAGGTGCTATCCGTAAATAAACACACGTAAATTTATTACGGGTCAATGTTATTATCAGTATATTATGAATTAATTTGGGAATTATTATACCCACAAATTACTAGACACATCGCCAGTAATTTCTTTGACCCATCACAGTTTAGTATTATACCTGTCACAATCCCAAGACCTATTATATGTAAGCCGATATTTATTCTATAGTGATTCAAATCAGTATGGACTGCCTTAATAAGTAACCATGCACTAAGTTACTCGTTATAATAGTACTTATTAATTTACGTATATAATATTTATTAGTTTTAACACAACTTATTTTCCTGTTTATATTGAAAGTTGGTTTGCACTTAGACATTATAGCATGCACAAATTGGCTAATATATAACGTAATTATTTTACAATGAATATATTATGTGTGTTTTGCATTAGTTTATATATATTATTTTATTTCTTAAAATATTAAAAAGTTTATTAATTAATTTTATAAAAATATATTATACCCATAACTTATTAGACGAATCGTCGAAAATTTGTTGAATGCGTGATATCAATAATCAGAATAGAAAAACTTAAATCCTTTAAACGAGTAATAAATACTAAAATAAACAAGGAAAACATAAATGTCGCAACTTTACTTCCAATTGTAGTATCGGTAAAATATTAATTTAGAATAAAAAATTATAAATGAAAAAAAACCAAATGGAGGGGAAAAAAAAAACTAATACAGTTGACTGTTTTGTGTCCTGAATTATATATACCATAATTGAACTCCCGAGGATTAAGGATATTAGTCATGGCAACCATTATAATTCAAACATCCTTTTAACAAGTAATAAATATTGAAATAAAATGGAAAAACTTAAATGTCGCAACTATACTTCCAATTGTAGGTTTGGTAAAACCAAATGAACCTTAAAGAAATAACAGTTGACTCTTAACTCTGTAGCAGAATACATGCTAAATGCACCATCTCTGCTTCCAAATGTAGCACCAGTACCCCTTATCCAAATATAATTATGAATCTTAGTTTTGAGGCCAATTTTTATGAATTATATTTCCAAAAAGCATCGCAAACATGTTTGAAAAACCAAAAATTAAAAACATTCTCCCCTCAAAAAGTTTGTCCTATACCCTAAATGGATAAACCACAAGCTTGGAAGGAAGATAGGGCAACCCTATCAATAACCTATCTTAGCTTTTATTTTAGGGATTCAAACACTGCAGTATTGGTTTAACCAATTGCAACATTGATACTTCCAAATGCACCATTTCGTTAACAAAATGTAGCCTCGTTATGTTTTTAAAACTCCTCAATTATATATACCCTATTTCAACTCCCGAGGTGTAAGGATATTCATGGAAACCATTATAATTTAAAAATCCTTTTAGCAAGTACTAAATAGTAAAAAAAAATAGAAAAACTTAAATATCGCAACTCTACTTCCAATTGTAGCTTCGGTAAATACAAATGCAGAAAAAAAGAAAAACAGTTGACTGCTATTTGTGTACCGAAATAGAAGCGAAATGCAACATCTCTCCTTCCAAATTTAACAATCTATACCCCTATCCAAATATAATTATGAATCTTAGTTTTCAGGAAAATCTTTGTGAAGTATATTATAATATTGCACACATATTGAAACTACACGTATCTCTATAATAAAATCAAAATATACTGAAAACATCAAATATAAAAAAGCATAATCCCAAAGTCGAAAGGGTAAATATTACGAAGACTATATAGTCTTAATTATATTCTCTTATTAATATTAAAAATATTTATTAATTTCTACATATAATCAAAGATAATATGACTTACAACTTTTCAATTAGATTTGTTAAGTATTACTCAAATAATAGATAAGCTTAATAATTATTTACCCTAAAGTAAGATATTATGAATTAATTTGAAATAAGATATTGCATGATATATTGTTTTAATATGCTTATATTTGAATAGATGTGAACATTACAGGACTGAAAAAATATTTATTACCGGATTATTAAAACTAAATTCCAGAATTATTCAGTAAAATACCGGATTCGATGTTTTGGGATGCATGCCAATCTCATAATTTAATCCAATTTCTGGTGGCTTTAAATCCATTCCTAAACGGCCTAGGATATATTACCACACCGTCATCTCTCAAACCCTAACCACACCACCGTTTCCTATCTTCATCTCTCAAACCAAACCACCATTTCCCCACCTTCCTCTCTCTCTTTTGTTTACATCTCAAACCAACGTTCGTTCTCTCTACTATGAAAATTGGAGGACTTCTCATACCCGTTGTTCGTTGACTCCAGATTTTGATGTTCTCTCATCGCGAATAGCCATCTCCTCCTCAGATCTGAGACGAAAGGTAGATCTATTTCAACAGAAATATTGTTCAAGTGGTTTGGCTTCGAATTCGGTAAGAGGTAACAGATCTAACCTCTCAGTTAAGTTCCTTATGTACTAATATAAATAAACATTGGGTTTTTCAGCCGTAGATCCAACTTTACTCTTTTTATGTATATATTTGTAGTTGTCGTGTAATCAGTCCATAAATGGTGATTATTGTGTTGTAATGTAATATTCTCGTAATTGTAAATAACCATGTGATATATTTTAAATGAATTATCCAACAAGTACAAAGAGAGATAGTTGTATATCCATATTTTAAATATTTTAATTTCATGCCTTAAACATGTATGTAACTTTAACTAGAATGCATTATATTTGTTGATTTTAAATATTTGTTATGATACATACAACAATAATAAAAGATAGGACGTGATTAATTACAAAAATTACTATGAGTTCTACTTGAAAAAAATATTTTGTATAAATATTTAGTATTTTATAAAATATTATACTAAGGATTTTTGTAGCCTATATACTACTTTTGTACGATTAGCAACTGACATACACCATCTGAGGTGAGAGGCAAACTTCAGAGGATTTTTTTCCGGTAGGGTAGGTATCACAAGTAATGCAAGCACTGAAATGGGTGGCACCCAACATTAAATGAAAAAAATGGGATAATGGACCTAACCACTTTTCATCTGCACAGGTCAATCACGGTCGGCTCACACGTGCTGTGTCATAGTTGTATTTGGACATTTGAACATTATTTTCAAATTTCTATGTTGCTCTTTTCGCACTTCATTTGGGCCGACCCCTACCCAATCCACGTGTCCCTTGCATGTGGTAGTTAGATGTATACAAACATCAAATGTGATGGATGCAGTGAAATGATAGAAATATTTATTAATGTCTACAAATAATATGAGTTACAACTTTTATAGTAAATTTTCTGAAGTATTACACAAATAATATAAGCTAAAAAATACTGTTGCATTATAAATTTTAAAAACTATTTTTGAATTCATACATAATAAATCTAAAGACTTAGATTTTTAAGATATTATGAATTAATTTGAAAGAAGATATTATATGATATTTTATTAATATACATCTATTTTAATAGATGTCAACATTACATGACAGAAACTTTTTTACCGGTTTGCCCTTAAACAATTTCAGAAGTGTTCTTTACAATCTCAAATTTTAAAGCTGTCCAATCGCAGGATAGATTGATACACTTAATCTAATTTCGCGTGCCTTTAAACTCATTCCCAAACACCCATTATATATATAATAAAATAAATAAAACCCTAACCACACCACCATTACCACACAGTCATCTCTCAAACCTTAACGACACAACCATTTCCGCATCTTTATATCCAAACCAAACCACCATTTCACCACCCTTCATCTCTCTCTGAAATCAACATCCGTTGTCAAGATTCACAATTATTTTAAAGAACTGTAGCAAAATAGTTTTCGGTATTGTACTAATCTTACGGTAGGAATTTCACCGTGGCGCCGACAGAAATCACAGTTATCACTGTATAATTTTTTACTTTTACATTTTTCATGTGTTTAAATTGAGATGCCTTAACCTTCAGATGAAACATCGTTCTTTGTACATTTCTCTTATCTTCATCTCTCTTTATCTCTCTCAGTTTAATTAATTTTTTGTATTTTCAAAGTTTGTAATTGGTATCAGAGCATACCGTTGTTCGTTGACTCCAGAGTTTTGTCCTCTATTATCGCGAATGGCCATCTACAGCTCAGATCCGAGACCAAGAGTGTAACACCCCGTGTTATTTTCCTTTTTCCTGAAATTATATTTAATTTAATTTCGGTTATGACGTCACCTGTTCATGACGTTCATATTATTCTTGGTATTTTATACCTGTAAATTTTTCGCGTTTAGTTTTAAAGTCGACTGGACGACACTACGCGAATTCTTATTCTCGACTACGCGGTATCGTTCGATAGTTAATGATTAGTGTTTTGACTGGACGGCGACACGTTGTAATTAATCGGGCTTGTTTAAGTGTTCCGACGTTGGGTTCCTAACCCGGTGTATTTCTTTCTAACTAATTTGGTTATTTGGCGTTCCGTTATTATTTCGGGCTTACGAGATTATGTTTGGACGTCCCCGATAATTATTGGGATCTACTGTATATATATATATATATTTAATTATAATTATATATATATATATATAGTTTTGAGGTTATTTCGCAATAATGGACATTTAGAGGGTTGCTTTTGCAATTAGGGCATATATGGGTATATATGTATACAATATCTGCAGACCACATCTTATTCTTCACGCTACCCATGGCTACAGCTTCACTATTCTCTTCTGCTTCTCTGCAACTGAAGCGGCTCCTTCACCTCCATGGTCGCCGGTGGAGGGAGATGCAGCTGGTGGTCGTAGCTGGTGGCAGACGCGGCTGGGACAGGAGGTTGCGCAGCTGGAGCGGCTGCGACCGAGCTGGGTCGACGACCCATGGTGGTCGTCGGTTGGACCAGGCGGCGGCGCAGGAGGCCGTGGTGGCGTAGGGTGGCGCAGCGCAGAGCTGAGCTCGCGCAGGGGAGACGCGCGTGGGCAGGGGCAATCCGGCCGGGCTTCGGCCAATTTTTCGGCGACCTTCCGGTGATCGGTTTGAGCCGATTTTTGGTGAGTAGCTTCGTCTCTACCATGTATTCGTTATACTTTAATTTTGTAAATTTAGGATGAATGGTTTACCCGGAAATCGCATTTATAGGTTATAGATTTCGTTTGGGGTATTTTAGATTTAACCCAATTAATTAACCTATTGCTAATAGACTTCGTATATATCGTATAGGTTTTCGAGACGGACATTTCAATATATTCGAAATAGTTTTCGGATGATTTTGGTTGGCGGGCTTCATATTCGGGCGCCGGTACTGTGCTGTTTCGGACTGTTCGGTAACGTATAAATTAGGTGGGAAATTTTATTTCTCACTCCACATTATTGAAGTAGTTTAGGGGTGTAAAACCCTTATTTAATTTAATATAGATATATTAAATCGTTAATTTAAATATCTATAATTCGTTTAGAATCGGAATTAGACTTATGAATTAATTTAAGAAAATTAATTAAATTATTTCCTATGTAATTAAATAATTTCCTATATGAATTGAATAAGAATAGATGGCTTAGAATTTCCCTTGAGAATTAAATGAGTTAGTAGAGATTCGTGGAAACTTAGACGTTGTGCTAGGTTCCTTTGCGATACGTGAATTAATTGCTTTAATTTATTTTAAAGGCATGATAAAGGAATTTGAAATATTTTCTAAAGAGTTAAAGAAAATATTTATTTTGAAAACATGAATGGTATATGAAATTATTTTCATATGATTTACTTGCTTTATTGTATTTTAAAGTATGAAAGGAGATTTTGAGATTTATATATTACTATGTGGGTATTTACATAAATATGATGTATTACATATTTATGTTGAGGCATGATTGTCATTTGGACCTGGATGCATATTGAGAATATCGTGTAGTGTTAAATCATGGTATTGGTATATGTGGGTTGTGAAATCATGTGGGGTGTCTTTGTGTCGAATCGTCGCAACAACTGGCCAGGGGGTGTTCCCATCCTGCGGAAAAATGAGTCGTGAATAGGGTATAGGGTGAGTCGTCTCATTCTCGAAGTCGCGGGTCTTCTCGTGCATCCGTTATACGGATTTTTTGGTCACGGGTCGTCTCGTGCCAACCGCCTTCATTGTTGAAAGTGTAGTGTCAAAAACACTTGGGAAGAATCGGTGCGGTACTCTTTCTCCTTGTAAATGGGTGGAGTGCGTATTCGTTAACCACGTGATGTGGGCAAGGGGTGGTGTATGAATCACATTGAATATGTATGACATTTATGTGATTTCATTTGACATGTATACGTGATATTATTACATGTGATGTTGGAGCAGGTTTAATATGTGTTATTATTGCCTGTTGGATTTTGGAGCATGTTATGTATGAATATTGTGAAATTAAATTCATATCTTTATAAAATGCTCAGTTGAAAGTGATAATCTTTATAAAATGCTCAGTTGAAAGTGATAAATGCGAAAACATGGATTAAATGAGAAAATTGTTAAAGTATAAATGAAAAGTGTATCTTTATACTTGTGATTATTTACCTTGTGCCCTTGGGGGAGGTTAGGTATATTGGCATAGTGACCTCTGTGGTTAGTTATGTGTTATCTGTAAAGAATTGAGGTTAGGGATTGATTGAGTATCAATTGTGATTTGAGGCCTTAGAGAAGGCGGTGATAGTTTTGTGGTTTCGGTTGGTTGTATATTACTGACCCTGGATGTTCCTTTCCCACTTAGGGAGAGGTATCCTTTATTGTGCTTTTGATGTTTGAGTGCGGTTAGAAGTGGTTGTGATTGAACCTGTCTAGTTGAGTGGAAATGGCCTCTTGATTCTGTTAATTATAAATTGTGAAATTGAGGTCATAATGAATTGGAAGAGGTATTGATTGATACTAGTTATTCCCGTGGTATCGGCTACTAGTTTTCCCTTTTCGTGATATTAGGGAGTTTAAGTGATTTTATTAAGTACTTGGTGTACTGTGGTGTCGTAGCGTTGTTCTAGTGCTTAGTTCATTCCCCTAAGCATTTCTTTTACTGTACTCTGTATACTAGTACATGTCTATGACTTACACGTCATTCCTTGAGTTGTCGGTTACGGCGTGGTGCCGAACCTTTTCCAGGTGTTGTCATTTGATCTCGTGAGGTTGGGAACGGATAGTTGTGTTCCGTGAACCCAATGTAGTACTCTTCCTTCCTTTTCATCTTGGACATTATAGAAATCCGTGGAGTTGTGTTTACCCTTATTTGGCTGTCCTTCGGAAACGATGTTTTCTAAACTCTTTGTATTTAAAAGGAAAAACCCGTTTTCGCCTACCCCCGTAGCAATGAAAAGTTTTAGTATTTTATAAATGATCTTAGGATCTTCTTTAAAAATATTTTCAACTATTAAAAACCGGTGATGGCAACTGACGGAGACCGGGGGCAAGACGGTCATTTTTACTATGTGGTTTCTTGAAAGGAAAACTATTTTATTACTTTTCTTGGGATTTTGAGATTTCGAGACTTCTTTCTCAATATCTCATCCTGTAGAGTTTTGAAAGGTGTTCCATTGTTTCACCTTTGCTTCCTATCATTTCTAGGTCTTTGTATGAGGCTTTGTGATGTTCAGTGCACACATATAGTGTTGCCTTTCACTTTCTTTATTGTTGATGTCACCACTTAGGTGATTTGAGTCGTCACACGTGTTAGGGGCATGGATACCGAGTGGATTGGTTTCTTTTGTCCGGGTGTTCTCACTAAACACTTGTGGTGTTCTTTAACCTTGACATTGTTGTCTCGGTTATCTGTTGTTTTAGCATTGGGAAGCCTTTTCCTTCGCCTTGCTTTGGTGACCCTGGGGTGGTCGTTCTTGTGAGTTGAGTTCGTGTACTCTTAGTGATTTGATTGAGTGGTTTTCCTCGCCTACAGTGAGAGTGTTAGTGATGTGATTGACCCTATTGATGATAGTATTATGAGGTCGATATGGTTTATGGCATGGTGATATGATTGAGGTGATCTAGCCTTTGAGAGGTAGATTTTCCTTAGGAATGGGATGAGGTTTGTTATATATATATATATATTGTACATTTACAATATATATATATATAGATGACAGTTGTGTTAGTACGCAAGGACGTGAGTACTTTTCCTCCTGTGTTATCGGGGAGTGAGTTATGAGTATTCCTTGGTACTAGTGGTGGATTATGATCCTTGTGGATATTAGAGGTGAGTGTGTTTTCCCTCTGTTGGATTTTCTGAATTGTGTTGTGAGTAATTGAGGAATTGTTAGATTGGATCCCTGTATCTTGTACCTAGCGTACGCTGGTGAGAGTAGTGTAGACTACTGGTGTTGGTACTTGGAGTACGAGTCTTAGTTGTACATTACAGACTCATGCTGTGTATTTATTCTTATATATATATATATATATATATATGTGTATATGTATGTATATCCCCGTTATATACTTACGTACGGTAGTATATGAGCGTGTTCCTTGGGTTTTGCGTGGATGGGATTAGTTGGGCTATTTATATCTTATTAGACGGTTTAGCTTTACCTAAACTATCAGAGGATGTGGTAGTTAGAGTATCCTTTCCCACTGAGCTTATTTGCTCACAGGGGTATTTCATTTTCCCCCTGGTATTCCCACGCCAGGTTGCAGGAAATATACGGCTATGAGCAGGATGCAGTGCAACGACAACTTTCCTTTGTTTCCTTGTTACAGGTTTTGGAGTTGCGTTGGGTGATGTGGTTACGGTTGCAGCACGACTGGGTTTGGGGACGATTGGTATCCGCTTTCAGCATCTTTACCCATTGTTATGGGATTATTATGTATCTCTTTTGGGAGCCAGTCTGTTGGCATATCCCTATTGATGTATTCTTTATTTCCTGTAATTATTCTTTCAGGATGTATTGTATCTATTCCGCACAGTTAGGTGCTTTTCTGTATTTTTATTCGAGTAATTGTGGCTCTGTTGATTTTAGAGGGTTTTGAGGGGTTTTGGTTTCTTTCCACTACCTCGGCCCTATTAGGATTGATGAATGTGGGGCTTGGAAGCCATTGTGATTATTGAATTGCTTTGGGCAGGTTATTGTGTTGTGGTTGTGTATCCGGATGTTCCATTTACAAACGGAACTCTGCCGGATTTTTGTTAGATTCCGCTGCTTTGTTTATTATTCATTTAGGTATGAAATATACCATTTCCATCACTAATCCATACGTTTCCATGGTTAGTGATGTCTTAGTTGGTCATTTGTGTTAAGGATCACATCCTGGATTCCTCGGATGTCCCTGTTCGGGAGTCTTAGGAATTTAGGAGTGTGTTAGTTGGTATTGGTGGATGCTAGTGAGTTTCTAGCATTCTACTTGACCTGGAGTATATTTTTATTGTTATTCCATGTGTCTCTTTGTTGTTGTTGACTCTAGTAGTCGCTTGACTAGCGTCATCCCTTGGAGATTCACTGATTCTCTAGATTTGAGTTTCGGGAATCTTAGGGGCGTGACAGCGTGGTATCAGATCATTTTATCCTTTCGTGGGTATTTGATGATTGAATGTCGTTGGTTCTCATTTCTTTTTACTTCCGCAATCACTCCCTTAGTTCTTAGGCTCGGGTTTTGGAGTCCTAGGAATTTGGGGCGTGACAAAGAGTAAATCTGTTTCAACAGAAATATGGTTCAAGTGGTGTGGCTTCGAAATCTCAAAGAGGTAACAGAACTAACATCTCAGTTTCGTTCCTTACACAATTTTAAACACGTTGTTTATATTTTTATTGAATTAATATAAAAAACTTGGGTTTCTCAGCCGTAGAAATTTTTTTAGGGTTTTTTAGACAAACCTAATAATTTGTGGTGTAATCAGTCCATAATTGGTGATTAGACCATTTATGTATTTTAATTTGTGTAATTCCTTTATTTTTGGACATTACCATATGATTTAGGGTTTCTGGATGGGTTATTATCTGTAAAATTGGGGGGGGGGGGGGGGGGGGGGTTTAATTGATGGAAATTCCTGGAATGATTACTATGATTGTAATAGTTGTGTTTTTGGTTTTGAGATGAACGCGCATGGTTTATTAACCTGAAATATTATACAAAATAATATTCTCTATAGAAGGTGGTGTAGAAAGAGAAGAACAAGAGGTGGAGGAGGATGCACAGAGTGGGGAAACAATTGCATCGTATAGAAAATATTTGGAGCAAAGGTGGAGTAAGAAGAAGCAGTTGGTCAGTGGAGGGAGCTCTCAATAAGGTGAACCAATACTAAGCACGCTTACAACCATTAAGACATAGGGTTTCGGGACCTATGAGCTTAAAAGTCTTGGCATGTGTAATTTCTTCGATGCAATTATACAGGTCACGACTTCGATGCAATTTCTCACTCACTTCTTCAGTGCAGTGTCTCTGTAAGTCTCTTCGTCTTTTTTTAACTACCAAAATTGTTGCATCTTTCAAATGATTTTGTTATGAAAACGTTTTTATGTGTATATATATCTCACTGGCATATATGTTGATAGTACTTTATTTCACACAGTGTCATCAAAATAATTTAAATTTAAGTTTACAGAATGTAGTTGAAACTGTAGAGCAACTTCATCAAGATTATATATTATGTGCCAATACCTGTATATATGTGCTTCTGTATACTAATTTATAAAATATACAGAGTAATGTTTGTTTTTTAGTTATTTGAGTGTAGGTGAATCTACATATAAAACTAATCACTTACGAATTCATATTATCTGAATATGATTAAGGTCCTATGAAAATTTATTTTAATTTTTGGATGATTTTTGCTGTGGGTAAAATGAGACCTATTTAAGATGCATACTATTCATATTCTTTTGTCTGTTCATATTTGACACATACTAAAATGCACAAGGGTTGCATCATTTTGAGGATAATGGGGCAAAAATAATCTTGGGGTTCGATGTTAACTTGATTAGGGAATTTTAATCATTTGAGTACAAAATAACTAAAACTCAGTAGTATTTATGTATCAGAACTCTTTGATAACTAATTAAAACGGGTGAATTGAGAGAATAGTAAATCTTTTGATCATGATTTCATTTATTTATTTATTGCAGTTTTCAGAGAAATGATAATTAACCATGCATTGAATTACCTAATTTCAGGCTGAATTTAGCAATATTCAATGTCACAAAATCCTTTACCAAATGTAACTTAAAATTTGTATTTTAATGAGTAAATGTATAGAATAAACATGGGTCATGAAATGCATGTGTTTGAGATGTAATGGAGTTTTATTGCATATATACTATATATGTTGTATGTTTAGAATGAAGAGGGACCTAATTCCCTTAGGGTGGCTTGTACAAACCAAATCTTGGCTACGGTCGAGCTCTTGAGACAACTTTAAGGACAAAAGTGATATGTATTTTACTTGAATTAATCAATTCAAAGTATCTTTCATGCATTATTTACAGTTGTTGAATTTGCATTTCACATTGATTCATGTATTTGATCAGGTTCAAAAAGAACAGAACTCGAAGCAGATGATGATGATCTGAGAGATTTGAACCGAACACTTATAGTGAAAGAGAGGCAAAGTAAAGAAGAGGTACAAGATGCTTGTAAGATGCTAATTACGGTATCAACTCCTTTACGTTGTATCTGTGTAAACTCGCATGTTCTGCTTGGCAAATCACTTTTTAGTGGACATTGCGGACCAAGATCTAACCCATTACGATGTGAGATTTTACATCTACCGTGTTTTGTTCTTTTACGTATATGCTACCCTATATATATATATTCCTATTATAAATGTTATTTTCTTTGATTTTTTATTCAATTAATGATCATGTAATATTGTTTATACACCCCTTGAGTAAATACTCTTAGAAGTTCAAAAATTCCTTGCCAAATTGATGATTATGTTGCTGGATTGCAGGGGGAGTTTGGAAAAGGAAATGTACATGGAGGTGTATGAAGTGCTAAACAAGAGGTGGAGGAGGATGCACAGAGTTGGAAAGCTAATGCATCCGATAGAAAATAGGGAGCTCTCACGAAGCTGAACCAATACTAAACACGCTTACAACCATTAAGACATAGGGTTTCGGGACCTATGAGCTTAGAAGTCGTGGCATGTGTAATTTCTTCGATGCAATTATACATGTCACGACTTCTATGCTCATAGGTTCTCGAAACCCCATCTCTTAATGGTAATTATAAACTGTTAATGGTTGTAAGCGTGCTTAGTATTGGTTCACCTTCATGACCTCCCTCGACTGACCAATTCCCTCCTCTTGCTCCACCTTCCAAAAAAAATATATTTTTTAACGCATGTATTACCTGTGGTGTAACTATGTGACATTAGTTTTCAATTAAACATTACTCTTCCGGTTTGGTTGACATGAAACATATAGTTCATTTTAGAATTATTAAGAAATATTTGTCTTATGCTAATGTAAACTGCAATTTGTGATGAATGTAAAATTATGAATATCTTGAGTTGTGTCCAACGAATTTGTTGTTAGACGATAGTCTGGTGTTTTGGATTTTCGAATTAACAATAAATTCTAGAAATGTTGATTAATTTATAGAATGCGCCTGATATGTTATTAATTATGTATAACATACAACTAACCGCAGTGAATATGTTTTTGACAAATATTATATATGTAATTTTATTTGTAATATTATACTGATTAACATATTATATACTAAGATTCAGATTATATATAATATGTCCTTATTAATTGGTGTGATGTGTACAGTAAGTTGCGGAGTATCCGAATGTAAAATATAAAATTAATCCTAATCATAGGATTAATTTTATATTTTACATTATATATATTAACTATGCATAACACACATAATATACTCGTAATTGTAAATATTTGGGTGATATATTATCCAATTCAAATACTCTATAGTACAAGTTAACACATACTTTGAATTCACATATTGAATTGGAGTTAGTAATTACAAATATTATATATATAATTTTCTTAGTAATATTGTAACTCCCTAATATTACTCTCAAGGGTATTCTGGTCATTTTATTGGCCCAGTGGGTGTCATTGCAAGAGAAACCAAAACTCAGGGGGTGTTAGTGCAAAATTTTCAAAAACCAGAACAAAGGTGGAATTTACCTAAACCTCAGGGGGTGTTAGTGAAACCTCCCTAAATAAACTAGAAAAACATAAATGTCGCAACTCTTCTTACAATTGTAGCATTGGTAAAACCAAATTCAGAAAAATACAAAAAATGACAGTTGACAGTTGACTGTTATGTGTGTAGCGAAATAGATGCCAAATGCAACATCTCTCCTACCAAATGTTAGCACCGTTACCCCCTTATCCAAATGCACTTATGAATCTTCGTTTTGAGGCAAATTTGTATGAAATATATTTCCAAATAGCATTGCAAACATGTTTGAAAATAACAAAAAAATTTAAAAATTTCTCACCTCATAAACTTTGTCCTAGACCCTAAATGGATAAACCCCAAATTCGGAAGCAAGATAGGGCAACCCTATGAACACCCTATTTTAGCTTTTATTTTAGGGTTTCAAACAATGCAGCATTGGTTTAACCAAATGCAACAGTTATACAGCCAAGTTCACTATTCATTGAACCAAATGCAGCCTCATTATGTTTTTAAAAGTCCTGAATTATATATACCCTAATTGAACTCCCGAGGTGTAAGGATATAATTCATGCCAACCATTATAATTAAAAAATCCTTTTAACAAGTACTAAATACTAAAATAAAATCGAAAAACATAAATGTCGCAACTCTACTTCCAATTGTACCTTCGGTAAAACCAATTGTACTATGCAAAGTAAAATTGTTGACTGTTATATATGTAGCAAAATTGATGCCAAATGAAGAAGATCTACATCCAAATGTATCACTTATACCCCCTATCCTAATGCAGCAGTGTTACAACGAAAATCATAATGATATACAAAATTATTACAACCAGATGCACCAACACCTTTGTTTGAAATCCCTAATTATAAAAGCGACGGGATTTTCATGTCATCCCCATCCCCTTCCCGACTTCTGCATCCTCAAGCGCCACCAACTATTTCGTCAACACTTGCAGAAGTTTCCTCCAAGGGCAAATCAGTTTCCTTCTCTATCACATTTATGACCTCAACATCAGGCAGATTTATCATATTCTTCTCCTCTCCATTTCGAAAACCCTAGAAATAGTTTCTCGGATGATTTTAAACTGATTGCTTAAAATAATTCAAATACTGTAGGATTTAAACGAGTATATCATTTTGCATTTACCGTATAATCAGTCGAAATTTATACAATCGGTCTTCTTCAATTGTTGTAAATTCTGCAGATATATAGTGCAAAATAATCATCATGACTCCAAGTAAGAAATCTCGTACGTCTCAATCTGGAAAAACTGACCCCATGGAAGTCGATAATGTACTATTTAGGAATCCCCATACGAAGGCTGTATATGAAAGTAGTTTTCTTAACTATGAAGTGTCGAAGGGCAAAGTACTCACAAAAAAAACATGCGATAAATTGGGGCTGGATACTTACAACTACATCAATGGCATAGGTTGGGGTAATTTTATTTCCCTTCAACTTCCCTGTTATCCAACACTTGTTCGGATATTCTATGCTCATATAGATGGTGGGAAACCTCTAAAGTTGACCTCGTATGCTAAATGGAAGGAAATTGTTCTCACAAAAAAGAAGTTGAGAGATATCTTTAATCTCCAACATTTTGAATTCTCTCTCTATTGCAATAACAAGTGGGCAAATGTAGCTGGTTTCGATCCCATTGAAGCTCTGAGGCAGTTGTGCAATGATCCCACAATTACTAGTGATGACCGCATAATAGCTTCGAAAATGACATTGGATGCACGGGTGATTCACAATATCATTATGTATAACATCATGCCTAAATCCGGCAGCCACTCGGATGTCTCTCGCATGGAAGTATTTATCATTTGGTGCCTTCTGAATGGCATAAAACTTGACCTAGCTCATATTATTTTTAGTCATATGTTGAAGTGCAGGGGAAAGACAAACAAATGCTATTATGGCATTCCAATGACAAAGATATTCATGGCTTATGATGTAGATTTGTTGGGAGAGGAATGTCGTGAAGTTGATGCACTTAATGAAATATTTTCCGCCACGACCCTCAGGCAAATGGGATTTGAGATGGATAACGGCAAGTGGGTTACTCGTTCGATCAAAACCGACTATACTGAGGCGAAGGGACGTGCTCCGGTGGATGATCAATCTTCCTTGTTGCGTAAGATAAAGGCATCGGTTGATGCTATGAGTGCCGAGGTTGATGCTATGCGTGACAAAGTTGACCATCTCAAAGTTTTGACAGAAAAATTGCTAGTACTAGTTGATCACCTCAAGCTGAATATAGCTGGGAATCGAAGCAATATGGATTTGCCGAGTTTTTGATTTTGTTCATGTGGCCTTATTATGTAATTGAATTTGCTTGATTTGGCAGACAAGTTCTCGGGACTACTTTTTTTTTTTTTTCTTCTCATGTATGTTAAATATCACTGTGTGCCGCCTTAATTATTATTTTATTCTTCTATTTGCACAACTATTTGCTTAGTATAAACTTGTTTTTTTTCCATTTTGAACTAGGGAACACAAAACAATTATTTGCATAGTGTACTGTATTTTTCATTTTAATATGATATTTTTAAAAATTATTTTTTTTCGAATAATTATAACTGTTTTCGAAATTTATACATTTATATATTTATATATATATATATATATATATATATATAATTATGTTTTCAATATTATTTACTAATTTTATATGTTTTTTTCAATTTTCTTTTTATTTTCGAATTTTATAATATTTTTCAAAATTTAATATATATTTGTTTCGAATTTTATATGTTTTTTTCGAAATTTATATTTATTTTCGAAATTATAATTTTTTTAATTATATATATATATATATATATATATTATTTTTTTTATATATTTTTCTCGAATTTGTTATATATTTTTTGATTTCTATATTTATTTTTTAAAGTTTATAATTTGGTTTGAAATATATTTCATATACATTTGCCTCAATACTAAGATTCAAGAGTATATTTGGATAGGGTGTATAGGTGCTACATTTGGATGTACAAATGCAAATTTGCTACATAATGGATAGTCAACTGCTTTACTATTTCCTCGTTTGCTAGAATTGGTATAAATATGCCTGCACTTGGTATAAATATTGTTGCATATTGGAGAAATTGGACAGTCAACTGCTTTATTGGTGCAACCTGGTTCTAACTGTCTTTGAAAAACTGCACTAACATGTGTATCATTTGGTCATCAATATGTGTACATTCCACAACCAATACTGGTAATACAATTTCAGTCTCATACAGATGCATATTTGCTACATATTGGACAGTCAACTGCTTTACTATTTGCTCGTTGCCTGCAATTGGTATAAATATTGTTGCATATTGGAGAATTTGGACAGTCAACTACTTTATTGGTGCAACCTGGTTCTAATTATCTTAAAAAAACTGCACTAACATGTGTATCATTTGTTCATCAATATGTGTACATTCCACAGCCAATACTGGTAATACAATTTCAGTCCCATATAGATGCATATTTCCTACATATTGGATAGTCAACTGCTTTACTATTTGCTCATTTGGTACAATTGGTATAAATATGCCTGCAATTGGTATAAATATTGTTGCATAATGGAGAAATTGGACAGTCAACTGCTTTATTGGAGCAACCTGGTTCTAACTCTCTTAAAAATACTACACTAACATATGTGTATCATTTGGTCATCAATATGTGTACATTCCACATCCAATACTGGTAAAACACTTTCAGTCTCATACCAATACAATTTCAGTCAAGCTTAAGATAAATTAAGCATTCTATTACATATTCAAAAACACTATATATTATTCATCGTGCAGAGTCCAAAATAACCTTCTAGGGTTCTCTGTTGTCTCAGAAATATATATGGCAGTTTTTTTATCACATTCACATATATGATTTCTAAAGGACCCCTGCGAATCACACAAGATGAAGATGCTCAGGAACTCATCCTCTGCAACTATTATATTAGTGATCAACTAACTAATCTATACTAATATATGATTTTGCAGTAATCATATATTCAATTTTATTCCAGATTTACTGCACAACTACCTAAAAACATAACTTCAATAATCTTTAACACTAGCAAATAGATATGCATCACATGCAAATAAATACAGACTAGAACAATCACATATTAAATGCTACATAAATCACATATATTAACTGACCTACAGGTTCGATTCCGTTGAGGCAAAGGTAACAAATATATTCACACAACCGAACATTTAAGCTAGGGTAACAAGATGGAAGAAATATAAGTGAGGAAAAGGGGAAAAAATACACTAATAAGGACAACCAAAAGATATACATACTTCCTATAACCATGGAGTTTACAAATTAATTATATGAGGCAAAGGTGAAACAACAAACTATACTAAAATACATAACCAAACGATGAATAGATAATCTATATATGCTTCATACCTGAGAGAAAGGTGTGGAAGATTGAGGTGCGATTTGGGCTCTATCTGCGTGTTCAATAATGAAACTCCTAAACAACAAATTGAATTATACTGATTATTAAGTTTGACTTATTGTGTATTTACCAATCTATCAATTGACTTCATTTCCATTAAGATCTCTTTTGGCGGGAGCTTTTTGGGGGAATATATGCACAATGTAAATGAAGAGGGGGAACACTGTATATCACTGTTGTGTATATATACATGTTTTTTCTTTTTTTTTGTTTTTGGGTCAAACTACTGGGGTCCATTTTTTTTGCCACGTAAGCCGCCACATAGGCGACTTGTGAATGGTAGTGAGAGAATGAATGGAGAGGATCCGTGTGACACCCCCAAATTTTCATGCATAGGTTGGCCAGGCCCATACATAGAAAACTAGGAGCATTAGTAATTGATAACATAAGCACAGAAGAGAAGACATAAAATAGAAATATAATAATAACAACAATAACAAAATAAGGATACAACTTATACATGAAGAAGACCCCTCCCAATACATCCTTAAATAAAATAAGTCCCACACAGTACAATTTGGAAATCCCATAAACATGGACCCCTAGAAACACACTTATAAGAAATACAACATATGACATTTATCGGATCCTACCCTGGAGTGGAAGGAAACTATGATAGAACCAGACAGATAGATATGAAATCCTCAACCCTGCTGGTGAAACTGCCGAGGACCTGAAACAACAAAAATGTGGGTTAAACCCACGAGCAAGAACAACTCTACATGATCCCAAGCAGAGTACCAAAATCCATCCCCTTTCCTAGTGACACCTAATCCCAAAATTATATTAAAAAAATAATATATTTAACTATAACTATAGTCACTAATATACCACCATTTAATATAATTATGTTTATAAATTTCTTACATTAATATGATTTTTCCATACAACATCCAATCCATGTCGTACCATAACCACGTACCCGACAACTCACCCATGTCGTGACAACTCACCCATGTCCCGTGGTACTAGTTAGACTGCAGTAATAGTCAGCCTCCTTGTGGTTTCTTATAAATTTCCAAAACATAGTCATTTAATTTAAATCTTAGGATTTTACGAATTTAATAATTCGCTTGTAATATTTATTCGGGAACGTATAACAATTTATAAGGTCGAGCCTGGGGGGTCCAGGGGGGGCGGCGCGACCATTACCTGAGCGCCCCCCTGGCGGGGTCTGGGGCAGCGCCCCAGCACCAAGGTATACGGTATTTTATACGGTCGAAACTATTCATTTATACGGTCGAAAATACGTAATCCAGTATAATTCGTGATACACATAATAACAATATAAATCAATGTCCAGAGTCTGATAACAAAGAAAATAGAGAAAAACAATTACATAAATATGCAATATTTTTCTAATAACAGTTTTGAAATCTTTGTCAACATTGAAACCTAAAATATTTATGTACTCAGATATTTATACTAAGTTCCAACCATATACACATCATCAGAATCATACCAACAAGACACATAACCACGAATCCATACATGTATAGCTACACATGGTAAAAACAGATTTGTACGTATAGCTAGATATAAACATAGTCTCATGCATATATCAATATATCACCACAAATCTCTATATATATACAAGATCTATACATATAATCATAGATCTGTACATATATGTATAACCAGAATATAAATCATCATATATATATATGAATATAAATATACTCTAACAAATTTGTACATATATGTCTATATAAGACTACTAATCTCTACCTATATACAAGATCTGTACATATGATCATGGATCTATACATATACATATAAACAGAATATATATCATCACATAAATAAACATGAATATGAACATACTCTAACAGATCTATACATATATGCCTATATAGATCCACGAATCTCTACATGTATACAAGATCTATATATATACTTACGGATCTATACATATATGTATAAATAGAATATATAAATCACATAAATAAACATGAATATGAATATACTCTAACAGATCTATACATATATGCCTATATACAAGATCTATATATATACCTACGGATCTATACATATATGTATAAACAGAATATATAAAAGTCATATATGAACATGATTTACACATACATATACATATAAGAAAAATACTATCTAGCAGATTATAGATGCACAAAGTAAAGGCTACGAAATTTTAGTACAAAGAGGAAGAGTAGAACATATGTCTTGCCTGTAATGTAGAGCTGAATCCACCACAAGTACAGATCCAAACCAATTATAAGCTCTCAACCTCTCAACCCTCACAATTTCGGGTATAATTGATGAAGAAGAAGAAGTAGTAGAAGAAATGAGATGGGGGCTAGATCTGAAGTTAATGATGCTTATATAGAAGATGTTAGGGTTAGGGAAATGTCCAAACTATCCTTGTATTATGCATAAATCACCAAACTGCCCAAACACTAATGACAACCTTGCCCCCCTTCAGATCACAAAATTTCATTATAACCTACTAGACTTAAAAAGACTAAGATAGCCTCATTCAATAATTTAAACACCCATTATGCCATCCAAAATAATTAAGGAAATAAATATCCATTAAATACGGGGTATTACAATCCGTGTCCAGAGCTATCGTGACATAGTATATAGCGAAAGTCCATCATCATATTCTGTTGCGCCTCACGAACAGGCCGACCGTCCAACCTGGTGAAGTACGGTCTCCATGGGGCTCTCGATCAGTAGGTAGTGGTATAGGCCAGCCTTACCCTTCCCATGGATTCCATAAGCTCTTATAGCATATGGGGATGCCTGTCAGAGCATGAAGTCTGAATGAGGCATAGCACTATATCCTCGAAGAATTCCTCCTCGAGATCTGTGACCGTAACAGAAGGACCAGGCAGTCTGGATGACTCCTCAGACGCTGGGACATCACCCTGGACTCCTGAAGCACCACAACCCACTATGGATAGTAGCGGCCAGGTAGAATGAGCTGGGACTAAAGGTTCTGGAGATGAAGACCTCGAAGCTAAAGGTCTAGGTGTGGATGTTACTGGGGCTATAAATGAACCCCTCGAAAGCCTCATAGCCATATTAGCAATCCCAGCTTTCGTAAGATTCTGCGAGTTATGGAGAGTGAGATACGCATGGCAAGATGGGGGCTTCGACCACACGTGAATGCGCAATGGAGCATCCTAGGACAAATAATGTCAGCAGACACCAAATAAGAATCTAAGTCAAGTAACCATTGGATGTAACTAGCCAAGTGCATGTCACATAACTAGTAGGTACAAGTCAGGGTATGGAACACTAAAAAAGGAAAGATCTTTATATCACCAAAAGAGAAGCACATCGGATAACGTCTAGCGGCTTCCGGATGAAAACACTAATCCTTGACAAGGATCCGTTTTTCATTGCAATCCATATCCGAAGATTTAAGGTCAATACAAATTTGTTTACCCTTAAAGGGACTCAATGGCCATCTACCATTGCCACTCACAAACTGGTTCAGCCTATAAGAAAAGAAAAGATCAGGGAGACATAAGTCCAGCCCCATGATATGGTTCAGAAGTAAAAGCATCGTCGCAACCCAAAAAAAATGGGGGTAACATGAAGATAATCCAACCCCAAATAATGAAGCATCAGGAGGGAAATTGGGTGAAGGGGAAAATGAAGAATCTTAAGAAAGGTAACATAGATTAGAAGGTTGCTCTCGCCAACATTCTGACCCCTATGAAAATCCTTAAGATGGGAATACTCCTCAAGAGTGATACTGTTTGGAATGGCATGTTGCCGCCTCAACAACCTAACTACATTCGACTTCCTGGTTTGAACATTCCTCCTAGATATGGCCATGAGAGAGGGACTTTTAAAAATAGGGGAAAAACACCCACACCTATAAAACACAAGAAGGAAGAGCATTTTTCTCAACAGGATGAAAATGAGGGAAATTACAGCGGAAAGGAAAATTAAGATTCCGGCAAAGGCAAGACAAATAATCTGGCAATAGTCAACAATGCAAAGCAAGGTCTCTTTTCCAGGATCATCGAGTGAAATGAGTATATGAATATAAAGGCGCAGGAATCAAAAGCACCAAGAATGCCTCGTTTCGCGCCAAAATGGCATAGGCCCCCTCACTGAAGTCAATCGCTCCTTAAAAGCAGCGAACCGATGTCATCACCATTAATGCCACCTCCAACCTATCAAAGTCACTTGGAATTCAAAATTTGAATATGGCTCCTTTAAGCTACAAAAACACCCTATCCAACGGGGCCATGTGTGAGGCCAAAATCTCTGGCCCATTAAGCCAACTTAGTATCCAACCTATTTCAAAGAACAGCCCACATTAGCCATCCCTCATGCGAATGAGTTCTCATATTTCCCAAGGAATAAATTCGCCCCAGAGGGAAAGTCTGAACTTTTTATGCTCTAAGTGAACAAGGCATTCAAGGCCACTCCGCCCAAAGAAGTCTGTGAACACTAAACGGGACATCTGTAGTGTACTCACACAACTTTAGAAAGGCTTTCTACCCCCCACGTGTTCAACCAGTGAAAGGTCGAAGGCCTACAATGAACGTTCTAGAAAATGAAACACCCATTAGACATACACTGTAACTTATTCGCTAAGCAAGACCAAGGGGTATTTTTGTCACTTGCCCTAAAACAGTTATAACATGACAAAATGGGATCACTAGGGTATCTTTCTAGAATAATGTGTTAAAAATTCCACCTCATCTTGTATAAGTATGGAAGGAATTGCCCCAAATAGGGGCAATTGATGTATGAGGAAAGTTTTCATAACATAGAGGAAAATTTTATGCACATACAATATTAAACACGCTCATCAAATATTTGTAACCATATATAATAATACATAATTGATCAACATAAGTTGTACAATCTAATAATGCAAGTTATTCTTTTTTAATCTTTTGAATTTTTTTATTAACTATGCACATTTAGACCTTTTTATTTCATATTAGTCAAATTTGAGTACCTAATTTCTATCACTATAAATATCACATGTAATTTTTGTAAGAACACTTTTGTGTATTGTTTATTTATGGTATGTTCTAGACAATAACCATGTTTAGTGTTAAATAGGTTGGTTTGGTTTTAATGACATCAATAAGCTTTGTCAAAGGTAGAATCAAGTATCGAAGTAATAAAGAATACAAGTGAAGCACGAAAGTGAGCATATTGAGAAAAAATGTCTCCTGGAGGGTGAAAATGACATTTTTCAAAGCCGTCACTTCAATCAAAAAGTATCATGGGTTCAAGAGGGTCATTTTGGCACAGTTGCAAATAAAAGTGGTTTTAACAAAAATGCCTACGCTTTCAATTTCAAAAAGTGGCTAAAAAACACAATTTTATGCTTGGACCTACGCTTGAAGAGTAGGCCATCTATGCTTGAAGCGTAGGCCCAACTATGCTTGAAGCGTAGATACGGCAAGATTTTGGGTAATTTTTGCAACAATGTCTGATTTATCCATGAGTTTGTTTTATGATTTATCTAGACTTATATACATCAAAATGCGTGCTATATACATTATATTCACCAGAATATAGGGTTTGGATGTGAAATTACAAGAAATGGCAAACTTAGGGTTTGAATCATCATTGTCTATAAATACCAAAGTCTACAACAGGATGAGGTACGTCTTTAAGAATTCTCTGCAAGTTTTCTACAGCTTCATATTCTTCTTCTACAGAGATATACATATGGTGAGAGAATATTATTGAGTGATTAGAGATACACAAGTTCTTTCTTGTTATTGGACATCTTCAATCGTGCTTCTACATCGACTATTTCTATGCACAATTGAATGGTATAGTTGCTGAAAAATTCACACACTGTTTATAGCAACGTGGTTGCTTTGATTTGTTGAAGAACATAGCCGTCTATGTGTGGAGATCAAAGTAGGAGGCTTCGTGGTGATTTTGATCTCTTGAGAAGTAGAGCCATCAGAGTACGGAGATTGGAGCGAGAGCTTCGTGGAGCGCGAGTGGATCTAGATTTTCAGACATCAAGTGAAGAACAACAAATTACAGCGGTTGTAAGTTCTGTTTTCATAGAGTTTGTATAAATTCTATGATTCATAGTGCATCGATACCCGAGTGTATCCGTGATTTTTACTTGGAGTATTTCCAAGATTTTCCACGTAAAAATCTCTATGTCTTCTCATGATTTAAATTTCTGCACTTATATTCATATTTGATTGATTGATCTATTTTTGATAATTGAATTGATAATTAGGATTTTTGACTAATTAAAATTGAATTTCGGTTAAATATTTTTAATTGATCATAAAATCGATAAAAAACCTATTTACTCCCCTCTAAGCTATTTTCACTATCGTCTAGTTAATTTCAATTTTTATCAGAGCTTGGTTGCCCCGATTTAGGTTAACTACCTAGGGTTCGATCGTGAACTTAGATGATGGAGATACCTCGTGAAGGAGGTTCCATGTCTAAATCCCCTTTGTTTGATGGGTCGAATTACATATATTGGAAAGTGAGGATGAGAGCGTTTTTGAAATCTTTAGATCAGAGAGCGTGGAATGCTGTAGAAGTAGGATACTCACCTCCCACTGTGAAAGATGATGTGACTAATGAAGTGAAAGCAAAACCGTCAAGCGAGTGGACTGCTACCAAGACGAATAACGCGAATTGGAACTCCTAGGCGTTGAATGCATTATACAATGTTGTAACTCCAAGTGAGTTCAAGAGGATTTCTACGTGCGTAATTGCCAAGGAAGCTTGGGACATTCTCCAAGTCACTCATGAAGGAACGTCGAAGGTGAAACAATTAAAACTTCAAATTTTGAATTCTCAATTTGAACAACTGAAGATGGAGGAGGGTGAAGTCTATGTCGACTTTGAGGCTAGGTTAGCTGATATCGTAACAGGTTGTCATAACCTAGGTAAGCCTATTCATGAGACTACCATAGTAAAGAAAATCCTTAGGTCTCTTCTTGAACATTTTTTATCTAAGGTCACTGTCATTTGAGAGGTCATGAGTCTTAAATAAATTAAGGTTGAAGAATTGGTTGGAAATTTAAAATCTTATGAGATGGAGATGTTAAAAAATCCCCCTAAGAAGGCTAGTGGCACAAAAGAGAAGAGCATAGCTTTCAAAACCACTAGGGAGGATCATGTTGAACTTGATGAAGAAAGTGAGTTAAGTCTAAATGATATTGCCATGTTTGCTAAGAGGTTGAACAAATTTGTTAGGGCTAAACAGAATGGCCAAGGAAAAAAATTTGGGGATAAGTTGGGTGAGTCTAGAAGTTGAAATAAGACTCAAACTAGGAAGGACAAGTTTGATCCTAAAAAGAAAAAACCCCAATGTTTTGAATGTCAAGGATATAGTCATATAGCTGTAGAGTGTGCAAACACTCTGAAGAAATCCAAAGGATTAGCTATTAGTTGGGATGATGCCTCTGACAATGGATCAGCTAGTGATCCGACATAATAAGATGTAGGTGATGATTCTGAGAATTTCACTGTGTTTGCGGTACAGAGCAAGGAGGTTAAAGAAGTTGCGTCAAGTTTATCGATGTCTAAAGAAGAATATTCTGAGAGTGATGAAGATTGTGATGAAACACTTCAAGAGTCTTATGATAAATTACTTGATAAGACTGTATAGCTTCATAAAAATCACATGAAACTATTGACTAATAGTCTTAACATGGACAAAGAATTACATTATTTAAAAGATGAACTAGCCAATAGTTCTCAAGCTCAAAATCTTCTATAGACTCAAACGGTCAAGTTGGTTGAGGAGTTGAAGAAATATGAACTAGAAAGAACTCAGGTTTTGAAATTAGTAGATGATTTCAATAAGGAAGTGGTTGAGAAATCTACTAAGATTGACAGTTCGAAAAAAGAGTTGAAAGATGCTAACTTCACTATTCAAAAGTGATCTAGTGAAACTCTTAATCTTAATCATATGTTGAGTGTTGGAAAACTTGTAGGAAATACAAAGGGTCTGAGTTTTGTTGGAGTAATTCCGAATTCGAATGTTGTTGTAAAAACCACCTTTATAAAGGCGTCCCATGTATCGTCTAGTTCTTCATAAGGAAATTCAAATTGGAATCCTGGTGTTCAAGTCTATGTCAAAAGACCTATTGAAAGCAAGCCTTTTCTTACCGCTAGATATCATAGGAGGTTGACTGATAGAGTTTAGAGGTTTGTTCTTGTATGTCACCACTGTGGTGTCAGAGGTCACATTTGACCTAGGTGTTCTAAGTTGCGAGGGAAGGTGTTGAAGTCAGTGAAGGAACAAAGAGTTCAACATGGAGATCATGTTCAAAATCAAATTCGAATACTGAATGAAAAAATGAAGAATTTGTCAAGATTGGCGAATGGAGCTCGGAAGATGAAGAAGATATGGATTCGCAAAGGCATGCTACACTATTTTGTAGTTCGTACTGCTCTTAGAGCATGGAAGTCTACTTCCTGGTATCTGGATAGTGGATGTTCGAGGCATATGACTGGAGATAAGTCATTTTTTTGAATTTCTCGAGGAGTGTCATGGTAGGATAGTAACGTTTGGTGATGGAAAGAAGTCAAATGTTAAAGGAAAATGTACGGTTGTGATTCCTGGTCTACCTAAACTATAAGATGTGTTTTATGTAGAGGGTCTTAAGTCAGATATGTGATAACAATCATAAGGTCAGTTTTTCAACTAATAAGTGTTTGATCATTGACTTTTCTGGGAATTGCGTGATGGAAGGTATGCATTCAACTAATAATTGCTATTGCATTGTTCCTAGTTCTGAATTGTTATGCAATAGGGTTAAACTTGATGAAGTTGAAATCTGGCATCAGCGGATGAGACATGTTAATTTTTGTGAATTAACAAAAATTACTTAAAGTGAAATTATTAAGAGAGTCCTTAAGCTTGGTTATGCAAAAGGGATTGTGTGTGGATCATGTCAGAAGGGTAAACAAGTCAACTGTTAGCACAAAAAGACAAATGTCATTAGTACCTTTAGACCTCTAGAGCTGTTGCATATTGATTTAATGGGTCCCACTAGGACCATGAGCAAAGGAGGAAAAAAGTATATTTTTGTAATGGTGGATGATTACTCAAGGTTTGCATGAGTTGGATTTCTATGTGAAAAGTCTGAAGTTTCTAAAAGTTTTAAGAGGATTTGTTTAAGAATACAGACTGAGAAGAATTGTTCCATTTATAGAGTGAGGAGTGATCATGGAAGGGAGTTTGAAAATTCAAAAATTGAAGTGTTTTGTGATGAGAGAGGAATAAAACATGAATTTTATAGCACCTAAAACTCCTCAACAAAATGGAGTAGTTGAGAGGAAAAATAGGGTTATTCAGGAAATGACCAATGTTATGCTATAGGGTAGGAATATTCCTAGGTATTTTTAGGCCGAGGCGGTGAACACAATGTGTTACACCTCAAATATAGTTTATCTTAGGCTTGACACCTTAAAAACTCCTTATGAACTGTGGAATGGTAAGAAACTCAATGTGAAATATTTCAAGGTTTTTGGAGCAAAATGTTATATTCTTAGAGATCATGAATCTATTGGGAAGTTCGAGTTTAAGAGTGATGAAGGAATATTTTTGGGTTATTCATTGACTAGTCGAGCATATAGGGTGTTTAACCTTAGAACTCAAACTATGTTAGAATCTGCGAATATAGTGGTTGATGACTCATGTGTTGATGAGTCTCAATGTCTACTGAGGAGGAAGATGGTGAGCCATTTTTTTATATTGGATAATGATTCTTCTGAGGTTGAAAAAGAGGACAATGTGGTTAGTGATGATACTTCAAGTCCTGCAAAATCACATGATCAAATTGGTGATGTTCAGCCTACACCTTCTAAGGAACCATCTGTAAGGGTAAAGTTATACCATCCTTTGGATAATGTTATAGGATCTATTGATCAGATGATGGTAACACGGAGAAAGGCTAGGAATGAGGTTTCGTATGCATGCTATACATCTTCCTTAGAACCTAAAAATGTGAAATAAGCTCTTCAAGATAGTGAGTGGATAAATGCTATGCAAGAAGAACTTCAACAGTTTGTTAAGAATGATGTGTGGTATCTTGTGCCTAGATCGAAAGAGATAAATATGATTGGTACCAAGTGGATTTTTAAGCATAAAAAGGATGAAAATGGTATAGTTGTTAGGAATAAGGTTAAGTTTGTTGCTCAAGGATATACTCAGATGGAGGGTATTGATTTTGATGAGACTTTCGTTTCGGTTGCTAGGCTTGAATCTATTCGGATTTTATTTGTTATTGCTTGTCATCTTGGATTCAAGTTATATCAAATGAATGTGAAGAGTGCATTTTTGAACGGTGTTCTTCATGAGGAAGTATATGTGGATCAACCCAAAGGATTTGAAGATCCTCATTGTCCGGGTCATGTTTACAGACTGAAAAAGGCTTTGTATGGGCTAAAGAAAGCTCCTAGAGTTTAACATGAAAGGTTGACTGATTACCTGTTGGGAATAGGGTTTGCTTGAGGGGGAGTGGATTCAAAAAATTGGAGTGATACAGTTGTTGCTCAAATCTATGTTGATGATATTGTATTTGGTTCCACTTCTGATCAACTTGCTCATTATTTTGAAGATCAAATGAAACATGAATTTGAGATGAGCATGATTGGTGAATTGAACTTCTTTCTAGGGCTTCAAGTTAGGCACTTAAATGATGGGATTTTTGTTTCTCAAACTCGTTATGCCTTGGAATTAGTATAGAGGTTTGGTTTGTAAAAGGCTAAAGATGCTCACACTCCTATGAGTACCAGTGTTAAGCTTAGCTTAGCTACTAAAGGCAAAGATGTTAACCCTACACTTTATAGGAGTATGATTGCGAGTTTATTGTATTTGACTGCCTGTCGACCTGACATAGCTTTTAATATTTGTTTGTGTGCACGTTACCAAGCAAGTCCTAAGGAGTCTCATATTACTGCTGTGAAAAGGATTATCAAGTATGTTAAAGAGACAGTGAATTATGGATTGTGGTATCCATCAGGTACTAATACTGATATCACATCCTTTTTTGATGCTGATTGAGCCTGTAATGTTGATGATAGAAAAAGTACTAATGGATGGTGTTTTTATGTTGGAAATTGCTTAGTTGCTTGGCATAGCAAGAAACAAAATTTTCTTTCCCTTTCCAATGCTGAGGCTGAGTATATAGCAGTTGGTAGTTGTAGTACTTAGGTTTTGTGGATGCGTTAAATGTTGCAGGATTATGGTTTTTCTCAAGGCACGATGATTGTGTTTTATGATAACACGAGTGTGATAAATATTTCTAAAAATCCTGTTCAACATTCTAGGACAAAGCATATAGATATTTAACATCATTTCATTCGTGATGTTGTTGAAAATGGTATAGTGTCTCTAGAGTTCATATCCACAGATTCTCAGTTGGCAGATATCTTTACAAAACCATTAGATTTTCAAAAGCATGTTAGTCTTAGGAAATCTATTGGTATGATTTCTTTAGAATAAATATCTTCTTATCTATCATTCTAGGAATACATTGCATTTTTTTCTGAGAATTGATAGGTAATCATGCATTTGTATTATTTTTTCATGCATGCATTTTATTTTGAAATAAATGACAATAATTTTTTTTGAGACTGTTTAGCTTGGCTAGAGTACAAAAGTTGTCATATTTTATTCTATTTTCACATTTACTTGTCTCATTATGCATATGTGAAGTAGAGGAATCAGTCTGACCTAAGATTTTTGGATGATCACTTGGCATGATTATTTGATGTTACAAAATTTTAATCTCAGGTGCTAGTTGCTT
Source organism: Cornus suecica (assembly GCA_963922005.1). Lineage (NCBI taxonomy): Eukaryota > Viridiplantae > Streptophyta > Magnoliopsida > Cornales > Cornaceae > Cornus > Cornus suecica. Next base: position 40,130,344 of record OY998245.1, on the reverse strand, counting down.
CGGTGATGATTATAATGCCTGCTGAATTTGTTAATTTGTTTTATTTAACCCGAAGTGGTATGAAGGTTCATGAGCTATGCTAGATTAGTCTATGCATGAATTTTTTTTTAAGTGTATGAATGGTGTGGTGATGTTGAAAAAAGGAACGAATGAGATGTTTAAAATATAAAAATGCAAAAAGTAGTTCTTCAATCTGAGTAACCGGGCCTCTTACCTCAGTAAGCATTAAGTGTTCGCATAAAAAGGGGAGAAGACTAATGAGTATAAATCTTATGGAAGAAGCTCGGGCCAAGTTGGTCAGGACTAAAAATCCTCGCTGGAAAGTCCGTATCTTATAAAGACAAAAAGGGATATGGTGAAAAAGTTGAAAAGGAGAAAATTGTGTGACAAAGAAAAAATATCTTCTATTTTTGCCTTCTAGTTTGGATCTTGGATTGAATTATCATCACGGTTGGTGGAGAGATTATCAGCTTTAGTATGTATTATTTTCATCTTGCCTTAGTGCTTGCACATAAGAATCTTCATGTATATATTTATTTGCAAAATTTGACTTGTGCATTCTTGAGTTTACAAGGTACGTGTGCTGATTTTCTTCTATACCGTGTGTATAATGGTCAAATTAAATATGAGAATATGATGTGTTAATGATTAACTTTGTGTCTCTACTGCCTTGCTCACAGATTTCTAAAAATAAAAATATTTTGTTTTATTTTTATTCATGACATTTTGCATTCATGCATTGATAGCAGGGTCATGCATAGTAGAGATTTCTGTTACCTTGAGAATTTGGATATAATATGATAAGAGTTTTGTATCTTTGTATTTTTCCTTAAGTACTTCCTTGTATCTCTCTACATTATTGCTATGGCATATACTCTATTTGCTTGACATTTCAGTGACAAAAAGGGAGAGAAATATTAAGTAAGGGGGAGAGATTGGTTGGTTAAGATTGCTTGATTAAGAGGGAGAAGTATTTAGCAATGGGGAGTTTATTCTCAGGGGGAGAATGATGATCATTATGTGTGCATTGTTGTTATGATTTTTTGATGACATTGTTGGTTTATATTTATTTTCCACACGTGCGTTTGATGGCTTGTTCAGTGTTGTGGCTACAGGTTTGGTAGTTCGTCATGAAAGAAAGGTGACATTTTATATCTATGTTTGTTGGTGTGTGTTCATAGGTATAAATGTTATGTTATTATTTGTGAGACTATATTGTAAAACATGGTTTTGTCTCAGAAATGCTAAGGGGGAGATTGTAAGAACACTTTTGTGTATTGTTTATTTATGGCATGTTCAGATAATAACCATGTTGAGTGTTAGATAGGTTGGTTTTGTTTCAATGACATCGATAAGCTTTGTCAAAGACATGTTGAATTAATGAAGAATACAAGTGAAGTACGAAAGTGAGCATATTGAAGAAAAATGTCTCCTGGAGGGCAAAAAATGACATTTTTCGAAGCCGTCACTTCAAGCAAAAAGTATCGTGGGTTCAAGAGGGTCATTTTGGCGCAGTTACGAAGAAAAATGATTTTAACAAAAATGCCTACGCTTTTAGTTTCAAAAGTGGCTGGAAAACACATTTTTATTGTTGGACATACGCTTGGAGTTACGCTTGGACCTACGCTTGAAGTGTAGGCCATCTACGCTTGAAGCGTAGCTACGACAAGATTTTAGGTAAATTTTGCTATGATGTTTGATTTGTCCATGAGTTGGTTTTATGATTTGTCAACGACTTATATATATCAAAGTGCATGATATATACATTATATTCACTAGAATATAGGGTTTGGATGTGAAATTACGAGAAAGGACAAATTTAGAGTTTGGATCATCATTGTCTATAAATACCCAAGTTTACATCAAGAGGAGGTACGTCATTAAGAATTCTCTGCAAGTTTTCTATAGCTTCATATTCTTCTTCTACAGAGATATACATATGGTGAGAGAATATTATTGAGTGATTAGAGATACACAAGTTCTCTCTTGTTATTGGACGTCTTCAATCGTGCTTCTACATCGACGATTTCTTGCACGATTGAATGGTATAGTTGTTGAAAAATTCACACACCATTTATAGCAACGTAGTTGCTCTGATCCGTTGAAGAACAGAGCCGTTTGTGTGCGGAAATCGAAGTATGAGGCTTCGTGGTGATTTTGATATGTTGAGAAGCAGAGCCGTAATAGTATGGAGATCGAAGGGAGAGCTTCGTGGAGCGCGAATGGATATAGATTCTTAGACATCGAGTAAAAAACAACAAATTATAGCCGTTGTACGTTCTGTTTTCATAGAGTCTGTACAAATTCTGTGTTTCATAGTGCATCGATACTCGAGTGTATCCGTGGTTTTTACTTGGAGTCTTTCCAAGGTTTTCCACATAAAAATCTTTGTGTCTTCTCATGATTTAAATTTCTGCACTTATATTCATATTTGATTGATTAATCTGTTTTTGAGAATTAAGGGTGCGTTTGGAAAGCCTGTTTTTTGTATTTGTTTTCTGTCTTCAAATATAAAAATTGTTTTTGTATTTGTCTTTGTTTTTTCAGGAAAAAACAAAAACAAAAAAACGTTTGGATGAAGGTGTTTTCACCACTTTTATTTGGTGAAAATTGTATTTTATGAATTTAGTGTTTTCATTATTTTTACCACCTAAACAGTGAAAAAACTCAAAAAACAACTAAAAGTTGTATTTGGTGTTTTCGTCACTTTTACACACTATGTACAGAAAACAATTTTCTTGGGGAAAAAACAGTGAACAGTAAACGCGTTTGCCAAACTTGTTTTTTTTTTTAGTCTTGTGAACAGTAAAAGAACAAAAACAAAAAATAGGGTATCCAAACGGACCCTTAGGGTTTGAGACTAATTAAAAATGAATTTCTGTTAAATATTTTTAATTAATCATAAAATCAACAAAAAACCTATTCACCCCCTCTAGGTTGTTTTCACTATCGTCTAGGTAATTTCATTTTTCGATAATTCACTAAATTAAAAACCGTTAATATTTGAAGAACTAAAAAATTGAATTAAAAAAAGGGACAAAATTAAAATCACTAATTATTATAGGAGTTTCTTTCTCGCAATCAATTCGCTTGCAGTGCGAGAATGACACCACGTTAGAAGGATTACATGACTTAGATCAAGTGACCAAAAGCCCATGGAGTACTAAATTACCAAACTTATTGCAATTGAACGAATAAGTTGGACACTATGAGGGGCGTGAGGTGAGCAAAGTGGGGCAGGACATGATGTGTACTCAATGCCCAAGTTCTGCACACCCTGTTGTCGATGAGCGTAAACTGATGTTTAGAACCTGTAAGTGCGTAAATTATACTCGTATTATTTTATTTTTTTAACAAGCTAAATTATATAAAAACGATACACATTATTTATATTTCAATATCTTTATTTCCAGCCAAAGAGTACAACTAAAAGCCTTTGGAATGGCTGGAGTTATACTTGTGTAGGGGATAGTGCAATTTAGGTACTTAAGATACCCGATGTGCGTCTAGGGGTGATAAAAATAATGATTAAGAATGATCCTTTATGACGACAAAGTTTTACCTATCGCAAGTGCACAAATCATATTGTAGACAAAATTGGCTTGAGAAAGGGAATATTGAACCCACAGAGACTTGGATTATTCACTTTAGCAATTTAAATATATTGAATTATAGTTTGAAAAAGGTTTGAATTGTTTTGTTTGAGATCTATAACAAAATCAACTAAAAACAGAATTTAAATTGTGATTGTGATCAAGGTAGAGAAAAACTAGGGTTTTCATGCTCCACCACTAACAACATAATATATCTTATCTACTTGCTCAATTGCAAGAAGGCGATCCATCACCATGAATCAGATCGTACCGCAAATAGTCGAATACGTCCCAAAAAGGATACTATCCACCAGATTCGCTACAACCCATCTTCGGACAGAGTATAATTAGTACATGCCATCTACTTTACTCTCATATACTCCTACAACATAAAATTAAACTAAAACATATCTATATTACCTCGCCGATGCATGTCCTGTGTAAACCTAGGGTTTCAAGTATTTTAAGCATAATTGTGTAGAAAATCACGCTATATTTAATATAACATGATTGGTTGAAACAATATATTCATTCAATCTAAGATAAGAATTAGAATAAATATAAGATCTCGTGTCAAGAATAAGTATGATCACAGATCTACACAATCATCACAGTATAGTCACAGTTTTCCCTCATTACAATTGAAACAAATAAAAAAACTACATTACTTGGCTAGGGTATTGCTAGAAAACCCTAGATACCGAATTAGTTGCTCATGGCGGTGGGTGACTGTATCATTGATGTAGAAATGACCTCCATGATCTTCTTCTCCGGATCTCTAGGTCTTGAATGACTCATTTCTTTGAAATATGTAAATCTCCAGAGATATTGCTCTGGAAATTATGTAATTAGTAGCTCTTAAGATCTGTAGCAGACCTTGGTATTTATAGAAGAGGTTGAGAAGAGTTCTATTTGTTTCCAACTTGTCCCACTTAAGTAGGATTCCTTTTTAATGTGTTTCTCCTCAAATCTTAGTCAAACCCTTCAATCTAATATATAATATGTCATATAGTCGTGCTTAGAGGTGTTAAAGTCGAAAACATATCAAAAGGGTTGCTACGCTTAAGCGTAGCTAACTCTGGGCCAAAAATGTTAAGCGTAGCTTAAGCGTAGTTTTAGCACTTTCTAATTACTTTTAGCTACTATAAGCGTAGCTCAACCGTATCAAAACACTTGGAAATCACTTTTATTGATTATTGCTTCATTAGAACCTCCTTGACTCCTTTGGTATGTTTCCCGAAGTTACGGCTTCGAAAAATGTCATTTTTGCCCTCCGGGAGACACTTTTTGCTTGAAAACTCATCTTTTGCTCTTCTCTTGGATAGATACAAGCACTTCTTTGGTTAATTCACCAAAGTTAGCTCGTTTCTTCGTTAAGCTCCTGAAACACGCTTTAACACACAAACCGCATAAAAATACTAAATAATGTAATGATAAAACGTAACAATAGTGAGTTAGGTGCCTAAAATGGACAACATTTGACACTCATCACACCCCCAAACTTACATATTTATAGTATCTTAGCAATGAACACAACAGAACTTTAAAGACATCGTATGATGATTTATCTATCCTAACTACTCTATACTAATCCATTGCTTAACAAGCCTTTTAAACCCCTTGGCAATGTTGAGTTGACGAGTTAAGTCTCGTGAGGGTTAGCTATACTACCCACAACTTCTCCATTCTTCCTTCTCACGCATTCATGCATTCACATACTCATTAATTAAGCCATGCTACAATATACAAAATAACATGGATACAGACATTCTCACTCACTACCAAATAACAACTATCTCGAGCTAATGTTGAGAATGGTCCCCACTAAAGTAAATAACTTCGTTACTCTTTACTCCCCATCCAAATAACCTTCCGTGTTTTTGTGAACATTCTACTATGGTAGACTAATCTTTCTTCTTTTACTTTATTGATCAAACTTTGCCATGCTATGTAAAACTATTTCTTTCCATCTTTTCCACTTTATCCCTTTTTTATCTTTCTAAACTTCAGACATTCCAGCGAGGATTTTTAGTCCCAACTTTTCTCTTCTTTTTATGAAAACACTCTACTACTTTGTGATAGGAGGTCCGGTTACTCAGATCGAAGAACTACTTTTTGTATTTTATTATTTTATTTTTTCAAAAAAATTTCAAAATTCTTCCAAACTACTCCCCTTCTCCCATTTTTATAGGTAAAGCTAATGTTTCAACTACATAGTAAAAAATCAATTAATTATCCTATAGTGAATATGTGTCTGTGCTTCTACGTCAAAATCGTCCTTCTCAGTTTCAATTTCACTGATTCATTCACCCATGTAAAACCACATCACTTCAATAACTTAATCTAATCATTACTCTCATGAGTGGGAATATTACATCACATACTACTCATACATCATAAACACAAACTCAATCAACTTGTAATGCAAAACACTCATGCATAAAAAAAAGAATTTCTCACAATTTTTCAACTTTTTTTTTCAATCAATCATTCCTTATACTACTTTACCTTCCCCTAAACTTAAATTAAACCATGTCCTTATGGTTCACAATCATACTCATGAGAAAGAAAATAGTTACCCTTGAAGCGCAGTTCCAGAATTTCCTCTCTTTATGTACGTTCTCCCCCCCCCCCCCCCCCTCCCCTCCCCCAAAACTTGAATTGAATCACCTATAGAAATATTCAACAAATCACACATACCCAATATCATAGCAAGGGAAAAATAAATACATCATAGCTTTCTGGAAATTATTACTAAATAAAGAAGAAGGAATGATTATTTTATTGAATAAAAAATAAACAACGATTTGGCCTTAAGGGTCTACAATTCCTACGAAATTGAAATTGCAATGATTTGGCCTTAAGGACCTACAATCACTAAGAATTGAAAATCACAACCTATATACTAAATTAAAAATAAATTAATCCTATAAATCCTAATCCACTTATTAATTATCCCTAAAGCGACATCATCGTCTAAGAACTCTTTCAGATCAGATTCAACCTGATAATCACTCTCTTGCTCATGCCTACCCTTACCGGGAAAAGGAGAAGAAGAAGAAGAAACCATCTTTTTATGCCTCATAACCTTTTGTATATTGAATTGTGGGAATTGTGAACCCCTAAGGCTGTATTTATAGATGAATGATTTGTATTCTACAGGGAAAAGGAATTCGATTCATCTATGGAGTTGGAGAATATAATCAAACCAGCAATCCAATTTTAACATGTACTTGGATTCCATCTCCTACTCGAACTAGGATTTTTGTTTAAATTCCTATCTAAATCCTAAAAATTCCAAAAACCTACTCCTAATTAAACATTAATACAATACAAACACAAAACCATATGAAAATCCCCTTTTTGGGCAAAATTTTGAATTTTTCTAGGCTTTTCTATGATGGTCACTACGCTAAAGCGTAAGGCCAAGTGTAGCAAGCTACGCTTATGGGCTACGCTTAAGCATAGCCCAAGCGTAGGCTTGGCTTGGTTCTTTTGAAAATTGTTTTTCTCGGTTTATTTTCTTCTACACACTCGCCATACACATGCTCTAATATCCTTATATAGTACGAACTCACACTCCCCCAAACCTAAACACACATATGTCCTCATTGTGTAACTTTGAAGCTCAATCGAACTTCAAAAATTACCTCACACTCAACGTATGTATCATTATAGTCTTGGGAATGTAAAACATGAACAATACTATCACATGAATATGAAAATCGGTAGTTTTATAAAATCAAAAATACACTCAGAGATCGATCATTTAGGCGGTGACATAAATTACACAATAACGGAATATCCACCTAACATTTCCACTCAAGTGATAAAAAAAAAACTACAGAAACTATACTACAACTAAACTAATCATCGGCATCTGACGGTGGTGGTGGTGGCGATGGTGGATCTAGTCCTACATGAAACATCTGTACCTCTAATATGCTATGTGATGTCCGCCCAGGGGTGTAAAAAATAATGGTTAAGAACGATCCCTTGGGACGGCTTAGGTTTTACCTATTGCAAGTGCGAATCGTATTGTAGTAAAGTTTAGCTTGAGAAAGGTTAATGATCCCACAGAGACTAAGTCATATTATGAATTCTTGTACAGTAATACTCTTAAATTGCGATAAAAGTATAGTTTGTTGACTTTTATTTCTGAACTAGTTAACTAATAAAGCAAGTAAAGATAGATTAAGACAAGAACAATAGAGATAAAAACTAGGGTTTTCATGCTCTACCACTAACCGCATACTTAATCCTTTACTTGCTCAATTGTAAGAGGGCGATCCATCACTATGAATCAGGTTGTACCGCAAATAGTCGAATATGTCCCTAAAAAGATACTATCAACCGGATTCGCTACAACCCTCTCCGGATAGAGTGTAACTAGTACATGTCATTTACTTTACTCTAATCTACTCTTACAACATAAAATTAAACTAAAACATGTATATATTACCATACCGAGGCATGACCTGTGTAAATCTAGGGTTTCAAGTTTTAAGCATCACTGTGTAGAAAATCATGCTATGTTTATGATAACATGATTTGTTAAGATAATATATTCATTCAATCCAAGACAAGGATTATAATAAATATAAAACCTTGTGTCAAGAATAAGTTCAATCACTAATCTACACAATCATCACAATATGGTCACAGTTTTCGTTGAATACAATTGAAACAAATAAAAAAACTACATTACTTGGCTAGAGTTTTGGTAGAAAACCTTAGATACTGAATTAGTTGCTCATGGTAAAAGATGACTACATCGTTGATGTAGAAACAACCTCCATGTTCTTCTTCTATGGATCTCTAGATCTTGAATGACCCTTCTTTAAAAGATGTAAATCTCCATAGAAAGTGCTCTAAAAACTATTGAATTATAAGCTCCCTAGGTCTGGTCCAGACCTTGGTATTTATAGACAAAGCTGAGGGAAATCCTAGATGCATTAGACTTGTCCAGCTTGGAGTAGGATTCCCCTTTTGTGTACCTTTCCTTAATAACTGAGCCAAAACCTTCAATCTGATGTATAATATGTCTAAAACATGTGCTTAGAGGTGGTGGGGTCGAACACAAAGTCAAAACGGACCAATTCGAGTCAAACTAGGATTTCTGCCCGAATCTAAATTTTTTAGCTTTTTCTGCAGACATGTCTCACTCTTTTGATGATAATTAGAGCTACACATATTGGATGGATGTGTGATATAGATTTTTGGTAAGATAACTTCAAGCTCTTGTGTTTAGGCTTAAGAATCACTCCATTCAGACTTGTTTTGACCTAGATATGGTTGTCTGAAGTTGGCTGTTGTTTTTCCCCTGCTGTATGCGCCCAACTTCGGCCTGAAATATGAAAATCTGACTTTTTGCAATTCTCCATATTTTCGAATGCCATTTGTTCCTATGGAATGTACATCGATATATAAGACATTTTTAATGTCTACTTTGCCCTTCGAAATACGTCTCTTGGTTCAAAACTCCGTTTCTCTTCTCTTTTTGAGTGGTAACAAACACAACCTTGGTTAATTCACCGAAGTTAGTTTGTTTTCTTCGTTAAGATCCTGAAACACACTTAGACATTGATAAGTGCCAAATATTAGTCATTTTGACCCCTTAACTCACTATTGTTACGTTCTTTCATTCCATTATTTGGTATTTTTATGCTGTCTGCGTGTTAAAGGCATGTTTCAGGAGCTTAATGAAGAAATGGAAATAAATTCAGTGAATTAACTGAAAAGTGTGTTCTTTCTATCCAAGAAGAGAGTCAAAGAGGCATTCCGAGACAAAAATGGCTCCCAGAGGGCAAAAACGGCATTTTTAGAAGCCTTCATCTTGAGCAAAAAGTATCGCGGGTTCGAGAGGGATGTTTTGGCGTATTCATGGAGAAAAGTGGTTTCTATGAAAACCCTACGCTTCCAGTACCAAAAAGTGTTTAGAATTGCAAAATCTACGCTTGGGACCTACGCTAGGAGCGTAGGCCAGCTATGCTTGAAGCGTAGCCTCCAAGCATAAGTGCGACAACTTTGAGAATTTCTGCATGATTTTTCCTATTTCACCCCGGGCTTAATTGGAAGACGTGCCCACGACTCCAGACCTTTGTATACATGTATATACACTTATATTTAGGATTTTCATGTGTTTTGAGAGTGAAAAGACTAAAAAGGGCCTCTTTATTCCATTGCCTATATATACAAGACCATACATCAGATGTGTGATAGATAGAGATATAGGATATTCTGGTACTGATATACGGTTGAGTTGGAGAGTTTTGTGAGACGTTCATTCAAGAGGTTCATTCATTTAGACTTGTTGATGTTAAGAGCCATACTCAAACCTAGAGATCCAAAGAAGAAGATTATGGAGAACGTTTCTACATCAATTATGCAATCACCTTTTACCATGGCCAACTAACTCGGTATCTAGGGTTTTCTAGCGAAACCCTAGCCAAGTAATGTAGTTCTTTTATTGTTTTTAATTGCAAATGAGGGGAAACTATGATGATTGTAGTAGTTAAGAGACCGTACTGATTTGCAATATAAAATTCTATGTTTGTTCTAAATTCTTGTCTTAGATGGAATAAATATATTATTTTGCATAATTATGATTATTTAATATGGGCTGGAACTCGGATGCATAATCATGGTTTTCTACACAATGGTGGTAATGAAACTTGAAACCCTAGGTTGACACAGGCCGTGCCTTAGCAATTTAATATAGACATGCTTTAGTTTATTTTCATGCATTAGGAGTAGATTAGAGTAATATAATTGACATGTACTAGTTAGGTCAGTCATGAGACGGGTTGTCGTGATCCGGTTGATGGTACTCCTTTTTTGGGTCATATTTAGCTATCAGCGATATGACCTGATTCACAGTTTTGGATCACCCTCTTACAGTTGAAACAATAATGAACTATATTATGCGGTTAGTGGTGGAGTGATGAAAACCCTAGTTTTCTCTCTCATCTCAATCACAACCAATTTACTTGCTTTCTAGTTAATTTAGTTAAAATAGATAATTTGGTCTTTCGACCACCCAAAAAAACAAGCTTTCATAAAATATAATTCGATGTTTCTAAATTATTGAAGTGAACAATCTCAGTCTCTGTGAGATCGATATCTCTTACTCAAGTCGCTTTGCTATTCTACAATTGATACGTTCGCTTGCATAGGGTAAAACCTAAAGTCGTTAAGGTGTTATTTTTAACCACATATTTTCACACACATGCGTACCTATCAGACATGCAAACCGGATAAAAATACCAAATAATGAAATGTTAAGACATAACAATAGCGAGTTAGGGGCCTAAAATATACAATATTTGACACCTATCACACCCCCAACCTTAGATATTGCTTGTCTCTTAGCAATGAACTTAAGAGAACTTTTGAAAAACTACCTTGTGATGATTATTATTATTGTAACTACTTCATACTAATCCCTTGGTTTCGTGAGGACGATTACACTTAGCATGTGTAATAAGCCTTTTAAACCCTCGGCAACACCGAGTGGAAGAGTGAAGTCTCGTGAGGGTTAGCTATACTACTCACAACTTCTCAATTCTTTATTTTCACGCATTCATGTATTCACATACTCACTAATCAAGCCATGCTACAATATATAAGATAACATTGATACAAACATTCCCACTCACTACCGAGCAATAACTATCTTGAGCTCATGTTGAAAATGGTCTCCACTACTCCCAATCCAGACAACCTTCCATGCTTTCATGAACATTCTCCTATGGTAGATCAATCTTTCTCCTTCTACTTCATTGATAAAACTTTGCCATTTTATATGTAAAACTCCTTATTTCCATCTTTTTCACTTTATCCCTTTTTATCTTTCTAAGCTCCGGACTTTGCAGCGAGGATTTTTAGACTCAACCAACTGGGCCCGAACTTCTTCCATGGGATTTATGCTCATTAGTTTCTACCCTTTTGACGGAACACTCTACTACTTTGTGGTAGGAGGCTTAATTACTCAGATCGAAGAATTACTTTTTGCATTTTATTTTTAAATTTTCAAAAAAATTCTGATTTCTCCATATCAACTCCCCTTCTCCCCTTTTATAGCGGCAAAGCTAATTTTTTAACTACATAGTCAAAGATCAATTAATTGTCCCATAGTGAATGTGTTCATGTGCTTATAGGCCGAGATCGTTATTCTCATTTTCAATTTCACTAATTCATTCACCTATGTAAAACCACAACACCTTAGTTTAACGTGGTGGACAGAAACAAAAACACAATGGCTGCCTGACCTATGGGGTGAGAGAGGCGATTTTGGCGATTTCTAGGGTTCTACGCTAGGGTTTTGGTGATTCTTTCTTGTTTCTCTCCTTTAGGGTCTTTTTTTTTTGCTTTAGGTTTTGTTTCCTTTCTTTTTTCTTCTCTGTACATATTATGGATGAAGTTAATGCTACTATGGATGAAGTGGCATTACTCAAGGCACAAGTTCGTCAACTACAACAAACTTTGGCTTCGACACTTTAAAATCCTAGTTCGCCAAGGGTGGAACAAGGGTTAGGGATCTCTGTATGCTCTGATAGGACCTCTTCACCCAGGGTTTCATCTCCTAGTGTTTTGTAACCTGAGGTATGTGTTACTATTGCAGATGATGCTAGGGTTTCTGAAACGAGGGCATCTGAAATTGGTGGTCTGCATGGTGGGGCTGAAACTACTATGATTGATTCACAACCACTTGGGGATCATACGAACCCATCTGGGGTGTTTGCTACCACCCAAATATGGGCGCAAAGGTTACACAATAGCGTGGAGGTTGGTAAGATGAAACTAAGATTTGTACAACCATGCCAAGAAACTCCATGAGTGGTTTCTTTATCCTCAGCTCTTGCGCAATGTGAAGGTTGGGATCATTGCTTGGTGGGTTATTTTATTGATAAGAGATTACCATTCTTAACTGTTGAATCCATTGCCAGGAAATTATGTGGTAGGAGTGGATTGTGTGTTGTTCATAGCTTGGATACTAATTTTTTCTATTCAAGTTTGATTCAATTCCTTAAAGAGGTCCTATTATAGAGGGTACTACTTGGCATTTTGGCAATCACCTTCTTATTCTTAAAAAATGAAGGCCTGGAATGTCTTTGTGCAAGGAAACTATTACTACTGTTCCTGTTTGGATTAAATTGTATGGTATTCCTATGGAGTATTGGAATGGGGATGCTTTTAGTGAGATCTATAATGTTCTTGGTATTCCGTTATATGTTGATGCTATGACTGATGATAATAAGAGGTTGGGATTTGCCAGGATTTACATTGAAATAGGGGTTAATTTTAAGTTTCTTAAGGAGATAACTTTGAATTTACCTAATAGTTCTTTTGTTGTAGTGAATATTGAATATTAGTGGCTTCTTTAGAGATGTATGCATTGCAAATGTTTTTGACATTCTACTTCCAAGTGTGCTAAGGTGGTTGTTCGTACTACCCAGGAGAAACAAGTTAAGCCTATGCAACAAGAGTGGAGGGTGGTGGGTGGTGGGTAAAGGTGGAAAATATGGGCTTGAGGTTAAAATTGCTAAAGGAAAAGGAATTGATATGGTGCCGGGGAATGTGGATAGTTGTGATTATGGTGTTACTAATATTACGAGACCTTTGGTACCAGGTGAGACTTCTATTTCATCTAATCAGTTTGTAGTTCTACAAGTAGAGGAGGATGGTGTGGAGCCTGTTGGTGGTAATGATGCAGTGATGGTTTAAGAGGATATCTTGCCAAGTTTGAGTAGTGATGGAAAGGATTCTCCTGTGTTGCATGGGGGACAAATCTAGGATATAAAGGAATATGATGATGGTTTTGAGGGACCTTGTAGTGTGAATAGGAATATGATGATGGATGATGATGATATTGGTTTAGAGAGTTCTCAGGAGGGAGATGATAGGCAAGATCAGGATATTTTTGTAGTTCAGACAGCTAGAGAAGTAGGTGAGAAGGCCAAGAAGGAGAAACATGATAAAAAAAGGTGTGCAAGCCAGTGTGATGGCTAATTTGAGGCCTAGAAGGGGTGTTAGAAATCTTAAAGGTGCTAAATGAATCTAGCATCTTGGAATATTAGGGGTTTACATCAACCCTTGAAACAAAATGAAGTTAAGAGAGTGGTTATGGATTATAAATTATCTTTGATTTGTTTGGTTGAAACTAAGGTCAAACCTACTAAGGTTGAGAAAATCTTCAGTTGTCGAATGCAAGGGTGGAAGCTTGTTACTAATGATGCTTGGACTGATGGTGGTCGAATTTGGATTATTTTGGATGTTGCCAGGTTTGATATTAATCTTTCGGGTGGGTTTCCTCAAGTGTTGGTTTGTTCTGTGAGGGATAAGATTACTGATCATACTTTTCAATTATGTGTGGTTTATGGCTATAATGATGTGATTCCTATAAGGGGGATGTGGAATGATTTGAAAGCTTGGGATCATAAGTTTGGGAACCTTCCTTTTCTTGTTATGGGTGATTTGAATATTGTTAGATATAGTCATGAAAGGTATGGAGGCTCTATGGTTTGGGACTCTGGGTGTAAGGAGTGTGGGTTGTGTTTGGATGAGGATGGGTTGTTGGATATGAAGCACTCTCGGTTGCAATTCACTTGGACAAATAAGTCTACTTTTAGGAAACTGGATATAGTTTTAGTTAATTCCAAATGGATTGAGATGTATGGGGCATCTGAGACTATTTTTGAACCATATGGGGTGTCTAATCATGCATTATGCTGGGTGAAGGTGAGTTTAGAGAATCAGAAAGGCGGTAAACCTTTTAGGTTTAATAACTATCTTATGAAGCACCCTTTTTTTGTTCCTATTGCAGAGAGATGCTGGAACTAGAGGCTTGAAGGTACTCCTATGTATCAGGTGGTTCAAAAGTTGAAAATAATCAAAGGGGAGTTGAAACTGTTAAATAAAAGCCAATATTCTGATATATCTACTAAAGTAAAGGAATGTATAGATTGTTCTTTTAATTATCAGATAATGTTGGTTTCTAATCCTTCAAATATGGCTATCTAGATTCTTGAGAGGGAGTGCATGGAGAAGTACTTGAAGATGGTTACTGATGAGGAAAACATGTATAAGCAACAATCTAGGATTAAGTGGTTGAAGTTGGGGGATAAGAATACTTCCTATTTTCACAAGGTGGCCAGTGCTAGAAGAAGTTATAACAGTCTCCAATCTTTGACTACTGAGGAGGGTATTAGGGTGAATGATCAGAGCTTCATTACTAAGGAGATTAAGAGGTTTTATACTGATCTTTTCAAGGCCAGGGAGGATGAGATTGAGGTGGATTTGAGACCTTATGTGTTGAGACCTTTATTTGATGAGGAGGCTAATTTCTTGGTGAGGCCTTTTACTGCTGAGGAGGTAAAGCTTGCTTTTTTCTCTCTTCATGATGATAAAGCTCCTGGAAGTGATAGGTTTAATACTTTCTTTTTTAAAAAGTATGGCATATTGTTGGGAGGGAGGTGGTGGATGTTATTCTTGATTTCTTTAGAAAAGGGAAGCTCTTAAAGGAAATCAATCCCACTATTATAACTTTGGTTTCTAAAACTTATACTCCTTCTTTGGTTGCTGATTTTAGGCCTATAACTGTTTGTACTACTCTTTACAAATGTGTGGCTAAGTTGATTGCTAATAGATTGAAGTCCTTTTTGCTTAACTGTATAAGTAATAATCAAGGAGCTTTTGTGCCTGTGAGAGATATTTCAGATAACATTCTTCTTGCTCAAGAGTTGTTTAAAGGTTATCACAAGAACAAGTATCCTGCTAGAGTGGCTATGAAGGTGGATCTAAGAAAGGCTTATGATACTGTTTCTTGGCAATTTTACAGTCTATTTTGAAGGCTTTCAAGGTGCCTGATATGATGATTCATTGGATAATGGTGTGTGTTTCTTCTCCAATATTTTCTATCAACTTTAATAGGAGGTTGCATAGGTATTTTCAAAGTAGTAAAGGGCTTAGACAGGGTGATCCTATATCCTCCTATATTTTTGTTATGGGTATGGAAATCTTGACAGGTTTATTGCATGGTGCTACAGCTAGAGAGGAGTTTGGTTTCCATTGGAGATGTAAGAACCAACAAATAAGCAGTCTTATGTTTGCTGATGATCTTCTCTTATTTGTAGCTGGCAAAGTAAGGGTTGTTTAGTGCTTGAAAGGGGCTATTGATCAGTTCAGTTTGATGTCTGGTTTACTCTCCAACCTTTCAAAGAGTGTGGTGTTCTTAGTTGGTGTTAAGGATCAACATGTTTCTACTATTCTGAACCTTCTTCAATTTCAACAAGGTTCTTTACTAGTGTGGTACTTAGGGGTTCCTTTGATTACTTCTGGTTTAAGAAAGCAGGCTTGCTCAGTTTTGGTAGACAAGATCACAGCTAGAGTCCACAGTTGGTATGCTAAATGGCTTTCTTTTGGAGCTAGACTTCAACTCATTAAATCAGTTATTTCTCTACTTAAGTTTACTAGGCTTCTTTATTTGTGCTTCCTCAAGGTGTGATCTATGATATCAATAGTGTTATGAGGAGGTTTTTGTGGTCAGGCAGTGAATTGAAAAAGGTAGGGGCTAAAGTTGCATGGGATTCTATTTGTTGTCCTTATCAAGAAGGAGGCTTGGGGATTAAGGATGTTGCTAATTGGAATAAGGTAGCTATGATTAAAGCATATGTGGAAGTTATATAATTCTTCAGTGATTTATTTATGGGTGAATTGGATTAGAATTCATGAGATTAAGGATGCTAGCGTCTGGGATATGAAGCTTCCAAGAGTTTGTTCTTGGAATTTCTGGAAATTGCTGCAGATGAGGGACAAGGTGAGGCATCATTTCAAGGTTTTGATTAGGTATGGAAGAACTACTTCCTTATGGTTTGATAACTGGTTTCCTGAGGGGCCTCTTTCTACAAGGGTGATTAATGCTTGGATCAATACTTCTGATGTAGGAAGACATGCTAAAATGAGTAGTATTATTGTGGATGGGATGTGGCATTGTCCATCTTTTATGGGTTGGGTTCAAGAGAGGATTCCCGTTAGGTTTCTTTCTTCTATTTTTAGGGAGGATAGATTGGTTTGGATGCCTGCTAAAGGTAACTTCACTATCCATTCTACTTGGGAAGTGATTAGAAGAAGGAAGGGTATAGTGGATTGGAGTAGTGTTGTGTCGTTTAAGCATGCTATAATTAAGCATTCTTTTTTGTTGTGGCTGGTGGTGCTGAATAGAATTAAAACCAAGTTTCTTGTGTGTTTTGCAATTTTATGATGGAAGACAGAGACCACTTATTCCTTGGTTGCAACTTTACTAAGAGAGTATGGGGTGTGGTTCGTGAGAAGGGTGGTTTGAGAAGTAAGTCATTGTTTTCGTTGGTCAATAAACTCCTCTTCTCTGCTTCTATTTACTTCATTTGGCTGGAGAGGAATGAGAAGGTTTTTCAAGATGAGATACATACTGAAGAGGAGGTTCAGGCTAGGATAATTGATGTCGTAAGGTTCAATTTATTTTCCCTTTCTGGCTTAAAAAACTCCAATACTAATAGGGAGTTAGTTAGGGTGTTGCAACTTCCTTCTTCCATTATTGTATGATGAGTTGGGATCTTTTGAATAGGGGCTCTTTCTTTCTGATTGTGGTGATTGGAGTGTTCAGTATGGGTTTGTGTGTTGCTATTTTATGGAACAAGATCCTCAAGTGCTTGATGTGGGGTTTGTATGTGGATGTTGTTCGAGCTAAGCTAGATGTGGTTCATGCATAGAGGAGTTACTTGCTTAATGTTTTTCTGTTGATCATTTTTTTATATGATGTTTAGGATTCTTTCCTATTTTTTGTTGTGGTTATTTGGCTTCCACATATTTCTTGTGTACATCTAGGGGATGCCTTAGTATTTTTGTAAGGCCTTTGGCCTTTGTTTTATTTTTTATAAAGCTGATCTTTTCAAAAAACAAAAAAAAAACATATCACCTCACTAACTCAATCTAATCATTACTCTCATGAGCGGGAATATCACATCGCACACTACTCATACATCATAAACACAAACTCAATCAACTTGTAATGCAATACAGTCATGCATAAAAACAAAGAATTTTTCAATCATTCCCTATAGCCAACTATACATTCCTCCCAAACTTAAATTAAACCATGTCATCATGGTTCACCATCATACTCAGCAGAAATAATATAATTATCCTTGAAGCGCAGTTTCGGAATTTCGTCTCTTCATGTCCGTTCTCCCCCCCCCCCACCCCCAAACTTGAATCGAGCTACCTGTAGAAATACTCAACAAAGCACACATACCCAATATCATAGCAAGGGAAGAAGAAATACAATCATCTCTTTCCTAGAAATCGTTACTCGACATCGCACAAGGAATGAGTTTTTTTTTAATATAAAATAACAATGATTTGGCCTTAAGGGCCTACAATCCTAAGGAATTGAAATTGCAAAAATTAAATGACATACTATTCTACAAACCGAGGCTAGAAACTAACTTTCACAGCCTAGGACATATGTTTAACATCTTTGTACGAACATTTATAGTATTATTTGTTTTTGGCATGTTCTAGACAATAACCATGTTAAGTGAATTGTCATGTTGAGAGTTTTATATATTTGCAATCAAGTTGTTAGTATGTTCATTTCTATCTGGAGAACTGAGTCAAGTGGTGTGTCAGAGCATAGAAGAGCTACCGGACGACAAAAATGTCATTTCGAAACATCGTCACTTCACCGGAGGGTAAAAATATCATTTCCAGACATTATTACTTCAACTAAAAGCGTCGGGAGTCCGAGACGACCAGTTTAGATCAAATATGAAAAAAATAGGTTTTTACAGCAAAAGACGCATCATACCCTACGCTGTCAGAGGCAAAAAGAGGCAGAATGACACTAACCTACGCTAGTTTTTGGAGCTAGGAATGGACCCTACGCCCCTGACCTACGCCTAAGTGTAGGTCCCACTTTATGGCCATGTGATCAATTGTTATGCATGAGTTATTTCGGAGTGTTTTCGGATTTTTTTAGTTTTGTCCCTACTTCGAGTTTTTAAGTGATCGACGACTCCAAATCTCTACCTATAGGCGTATACACATATTTACATCATATTTTTGAGGATTTATCAACGTATTGTGAAATTACGGAAAATGGCAAGGTTAGGGTTTTCTTTGACTTGGTCTATAAATACCAAGGTTCTATAAGAGAAGAGGCTACGGTTTTTGACGATGATTTTTCAAGAGGGTTTTTGGTGAGAGCTCTGCAATATTCTATTGTTCATATTCTTCTATAGAGTGATACACACAGAGAGGTGATTATGGAGTGATCATATATATTGGTGTTCTCTCTTGTGTTGAGGCTCTCCAATCGTGTTTCTACACCGAAGTTCTTTATGCACGATTGGATGAGTGGTTGATGAAAAATCATCACATCATCCATTACAACAGGGTTGCATTGATCCATTGAGAAGCGGAGCCGTCCGAGTACGGAGCAATTCGAGTATTTCAGACCGCGAGTTGAGAAAGGCAAATCAGGTGTGATTTGTGAGTCTCTTATAGTATCGGGCAGAGCAAGCGTGCTTCGTGAAGTATGAGTGATTTAAGGGTTTCAGACCATGAGTAGAGGAAGGCATATCAGGACTGATTGTAAGTCTAAAACTCTCATAGAGTCTGTACTTGTTGATTCATAGTGCATCGGTACCTGAGTGTACCCGTGGTTTTTTTCTTGGAACGTTTCCTTGGTTTTTCCACGTATAATTATCCGTGTCGTCTCTTGCTTTATTTTTTGCACTACATTGATGTTTTATTGATATTGCTTGAATGATGTGGTTTGAGAATTAGGGTTTTGTGATTGGATTAAAATTGAATTTTTTTGCAATTAAATATTAATTTGTCAATAAATCCATAAAAAGCCTATTCACCCCCTTCTAGGCTATTTTCACCATCGACTAGGTAATTTCAATTGGTATCAGAGCATGGTTGCCCCGATTTAGGTTAACTACCTAGGGTTAGATCTTGAACTTAGATGAAAGAATTTTTTCGTGAACGAGGTTTTCTTGATAAGCCCCTTGTTGTTGATAGGTTAAATAATGAGGGTGATGATGATTGTGATGATTCGCTTCAAGCTAAGTATAATAAATTGCATGATAAGTACACACATCTTAGCGAAGTTTTCTCAAAATCTATTGGTAGATTTAAAAGTGTTGACAAGGAAAAAGAATCCTTAAGAGAAGAATTAATTAGCATTACCCATGACTTTAATCAACACATGAGTGATAAATCTGAATGGATTGAAAGTTTGAGAAAGGCTGAAAAAGAAAGGATTGAGTTTTTAAAACGTGTAGAAGATCTCAATAAGGAACTAATAGTTGTAAGAACTGATTTGATTGAGGAATCTGTGAAAATTGAAGATTTGGAGAAGAATTTGGAAGATGCTAACTCAACTATTCATAGATGGTCTAGTGGAACTCTTAAGTTTGATCATATGTTGAGTGTAGGAAAATCTGTGGGAAATACAAAAGGTTTGGGGTTTGTAGGAACACCGAATGATCATAATGTCATTCCCAAAATTGTTTTTGTTAAGGGATCTCATGTAGAATCGAATTCTTCTCAAGGTAAGTCTCATAGGAATTTTAATGCTCAATCTTATGTCAGAAAACTTGTTGGAAGAAGAGTTCTTTTTACCTCTAAGGGTTTGAATAATGGTTTTCAAAAGTTTGTTTCGGTATGCCATCATTGTGGAGTGAAATGTCACATTTGACCTTTGTGTTCAAAGTTAAAAGGAAAGACTTTGAAATCTAAGAGGAAATCGAGAACTCATAAAAGACCTAATATTGAAGATCAAATTAGGGTTTTGAGTAGAGAAATAAATAATTTGTCTAACCATGCAAGTAAAACACCTAAGATCAGACAAGCATGGGTTAGAAAAGGTGAGCTACATTACTGTGATGCTCATATATGGGTTAGAAAAGGTGAGCTACATTTTTGTATGACTCATACTGAACTTAGAGCATGTGACTCTAAGCACATGAAAGGAGAAAAGTTAGTAGTTGATAATCTCAAAGATAGTGATGGTAAGAATGGTTCTTTTGATGAAAAGAAAAAGTCTAAATGTTTAGGAAATGGCACCATTGTTGCTTCTAGTCTACCTAGACTAGAACATGTTGATTGTGATAAGGGTCGAAAAGCTAATTTGCTTAGCATTAGTCAGATATGCAATGATTATCAATATGTCAATTTCCGTCGTGATAAATGCATTATTAATGACTCTTTTGGAAATTGTCTTATGGAAGGTGTACGTACATCTGAGAATTGGTATTGCATATTTCCTAAAGTTTGTACTGAGAAAGGTCTTGAGTTTATATCCACAACTTCTCAGTCAACATACATCTCTACAAAACCGTTAGATTTTCAAAAGCATATGCATCTTAAAAAATATGGTGGCATATTATCATTAGGATAGATGTTTTCATATGATTCATTCTAGGAATATCTTGCATTATCTTTTATCCTATAATTGATACATTATCATGCATTTTGTATTATTTGCATGTTTATTTTATTATGTATGCATCATGTTTTGTTACTGTTAGGGTTATACATGCATGCATCATTATGACAAAAATAGTCAAAAAGAAAAATTCTTAGCATGTTGAGCTTGGCTAAGGGTACAAATGGTTGTCATATTTCACTCTATTCTCATATTTTCTTTTTCTTATTATGCTTATGAGAATTGAAGTCGTTAGTCTGACCTGAGGTTATGAGTTGTTCACTTGATATGCTTAAGTTTTATTTTTAGAACTCATTAAACCTTGGGTGATTGTGTTACTTCGGAGATGACTGTAATACTTGTAGAAACTTTTAGTCTTTTTCATCTCCCAAGTGATATGTAGGTTCATGAGCTATGCTAGATTGATCTATGGTTTGAAATACCTTTTGCATGTTTATGAATATTGTGGTGATGTTGAAAAGAAGAAAGAATGAGATGTTTAAAATATTGAAATGCAAAAAGTAGTTCTTTGATCTGAGTAACCGGGCATCTTGCCTCAATAAGTATTGAGTGTTCGCGTAAAAAGGGGAGAAAACTAATGAGCCTAAATCCCATGGAAGAAGCTCGGGCCCAGTTGGTCGGGACTAAAAATCCTCATCGGAAAGTTCGGAGCTTAGAAAGACAAAAAGGGATATGGTGAAAAAGTTAAAAATATTAAATTATGTTTTCTTTATTTATCAATAAGGTCTTAGTTGGTAATTAACATGTATTGCTTTCATCTTAGTTGTTTACTTGCACCTGAATATTTTTCATATATGCAAATGCTATGTAAAGCTTGCCTTGTGACTACTTATATCTACAAGGTATGTGTGCTGATTTTCTTCACTGTCATGTGTATAATAGCTAAGTCAAATATGTGTATATAATGTGTTAATGACTAACTCGTTGTCTCTACTGCCCTACTCACATGGTTTTAAGAACAAAAATATTTTTGGTTAATTTGCATTTTACATTCATGCATTAGTCTTAAGTTCATGCATTGTAGAGATTTATGTTATTTGAGAATCTGGATATATTCTAATAGAGTACTTTATCTTTGTATTTAGTGTTTGGTTTAGATTCTCTTAAAGTATCCTCTGTAATCCTTTCCCTATGTTTTCTTCTTGAGGTTTTCCCTTATTTCCTTCGTGTGCTTTGATTATTTTTGTTGTTCCTTGTCATTTTAGTAACAAAAAGGGGGAGAAATATTGAGTAAGGGGGAATAATGGTTTTAAAGGGGAGAAGTTTTGAGTAAGGGGGAGTAATGATTTAAGGGGGAGAAAGAGTGTGTGTTTTATGATCATTATGCTTACATGAATATTGTGTTTTCCTTATGATTATTTAATATCTGTTTTTCACACTTGCGTTTAATGGTTTATTAAGTGTTGTGGTTACAGGATTGGTAGACCGTCATGAAATCAAGGTGACAATTTATATCTATGTTTATCGGTGTGTGTTCATAGGTATAGATGTTATGTTGATTGTGAGGCTATATTGTAAAAATATGGTTTTGTCTCAGACATGCCAAGGGGGAGATTGTAAGAACATTTATAGTATTATTTGTGTTTGGCATGTTCTAAACAATAACCATGTTGAATGAATTGTCTTGTTGAGAGTTTTGTGTAGAAGAGTTACCGGAGGGCAAAAATGTCATTTCAAGACATTATTAACTCAACCAAAAGCATCGGGAGTCCGAGACGACCAATCTAGCTCAAATATGAAAAAATAGGTTTTTACAGCAAAAGACGCATCATACCCTATGTTGTCAGAGGCAAAAAGAGGTAGAATGGCACCAACCTACGCTTTGGTTTTTAGAGCTAGGAATGGACCTTACGCCCCTGACCTACGCTCAAGCATAGGTCCCGTTTTTTGGTAGAGTGGGATATACCCTATGTGATCACTTGTTATGCAGGAGTTGTTTCAGAGTGTTTTCGGATTTTTTCAGTTTTGTCCCTACTTCGAGTTTTTAAGTGATCAGCGACTCCAAACCTCTACGTATAGGCGTATACACATATTTACATCATATTTTAGAGGATTTATAAACATATTTTGAAATTACCCAAAAGGGCAAGGTTAGGATTTTCTTTGACTTGGTTTATAAATACCAAGGTTCTACAAGAGAAGAGGCTACGATTTTTTACGACGATTTTTCAAGAGGGTTTTTAGTGAGAGCTCTGCAATATTTTATTGTTTATATTCTTCTACAGAGTGATACATACAGAGAGGCGATTATGGAGTGATCATATATATTTGTGTTCTCTCTTGTGTTGAGGCTCTCCAATCATGTTTCTACATCGAAGTTCTTTATGCACGATTGGATGAGTGGTTGCTGAAAAATCATCACATCGTCCATTGCAATAGATTGCATTGATCCGTTGAGAAGTGGAACCATCTGAGTATGGAGCAATTCAAGTATTTCAGACCGCGAGTAGAGAAAGGAAAATCAGGTGTGATTTGTGAGTCTCTCATAGTATTTGGCGGAGCAAGCGTGCTTCGTGAAGTTCGAGTGATTCAAGGCTTTCAGACTGCGTGTAGAGGAAGGTATATCATGAGTGATTGTAAGTCTAAAACTCTCATAGAGTCTGTATTTGTTGATTCATAGTGCATCAGTACCTGAGTGTACCCATGGTTTTTTCCTTGGAACGTTTCCTTGGTTTTTCCACGTATAATTCTCTGTCGTCTTTTGTTTTATTTTTTCCACTACATTGATGTTTGCTTGATATTGCTTGAATGATGTGATTTGAGAATTATGATTTTGTGATTGGATTAAAATTGACTTTTTCTACAATTAAATATTAATTTTTCAATAAATCCACAAAAACCCTATTCATCCCCCCTCAAGGCTATTTTCACCATCGTCGAGGTAATTTTAATCTTTGGTACGATAGCTCCACAAAGGGCTATCCAACACCCTTCCTCTCTTCGACACTTTCACCACATGGCGTAGTAAGTGTGGGAAGTAAATCAGTCCACGATGTCCATTGTGAACATTTAGTAACGAGCAAGACATCGAGCAAATAATAATCGTCATATAATTTTCCTTATTTTTCATGCTCTACATTCATCCCATGTATGGTCAATGTGTCCAACAAATCCTCCTTCAATACCTTAGGTAATGCTCCCTCCACCAATTCATCACTCTCCACTATAACGAAGCATTCATCACTTCCTTGTCTCCCATAATGAGATGGCTTATCGAGATATTTGGGAAATGGTACTCTAGGTTCATATGTTATCTTAATTAGCTCTTGTGGTGGGAGAATAGATTGCTCATACTCCATTGGTGAAGTTTCTTTTGAAGCTTTGTGTTCCTCATCCTCATCCATAATATTTTCCTCCATTTGATTTTCAACTTCTTCAAAATCCATTGGCCTTGGAGGTGGGTTTAGACTAGGATACATGAATTGAGGTTGACTTGGTGGTTTAGGATAAAATTGGACTTCTAATTGAGTGTTGAAAGTTTATGAATTTGTAGGGAAGTTTAGCTTTTGGTTTGAATTTTCCGTACCCAATTCATGGTATGGGAAATTGGAATTATCGCTCCAATCCGGATTATATATTTCAGAATATGAATTATTGGTCGGATTGGTAAAGGTAGTATTGAATTCCTCTAGTATTACCTTATTGCTTTGGTACAGCATTGGACAACTGTCGGCAAAATGGAAGGAGTTGGAATATACAGGATAAACTTCTTGAGGTGAAGAGAAAGATAAATTCTATTCAGAATTCTCACTCAAATCTTCAAACAATTTCTAAAGTTCATCTATTGGTTTAAGATAAAATATTCCTCCACATACCACATATACCAATTGTCTACATGACTCATCAAGCCCATGATAAAAACTACGCACCAATTCAGGTTTTGATATTTTATGGTGCGAACACTTCCTCAAAATATCATTATATCGTTCCCACGTTTCATGGAATTGCTCTCCTATAGTTTATGAAAAAGTGAGTATAGAATCCCGCATCTCCAAGGTTTTCCATAATGGGAAGAATCTATGCACAAACTCTCGTTGAATTTCCTCCCAACTCATTCTGACCTCTGGCTTTAAAGTAAAAAACCACGTATTTTCTTTACCTTTCAAAGATATGGAAAAAAGGCGTAAACGAAGGCCTTCCTCTGTTAATCCTATTGTTTTAATGGTCGAACAAAATTCTAGAAAAAATTCGAGATGTTGATACGGGTTATCATTATTATATCCACGAAATTTTGGTAACCAACGAATTCTGTCTATGTTGATCTCAAAATGATCTGCCAGAACACCCCGTAATTCAATCTCAAATGGGGAAGTGTAACTAGATGGAGCATAGTAATCTTTAAGTGTTAGTGGTTATACTTTATAATCAGTCATGTCTCCTATCACTAGATTATCTCGACTTGAATTATTATTTTCTTATTCCTGAGAGTCACAAAATTGTGGTTTTGAGGTCTTAAATGACGCATTTCATCCTAAATTCGTCTAGAATCACTATTATATAGTGTGTTTTGTTCAATGGTCTTTTTCAACTCAAAAACCACTCATCTTTTGCGAAAATTGGACTTTCTAACAATTTACACGAATACTGCTGATAGGTGCTCAATATTGGTCATTTTTTGCCCCTATCTTGCGTTTGTTATGTCTTTACATCCCGTTACTTGGTATTTTTATCCCATTTTAGTGTAAGCATGTTTGAAGAGCTTAATGAAGAAACATAGCTAATCTTTGTGAATTAATCAAAAGGTGTGCTAGAGCGAAGAGGAGCTACTAGAGGGCAAAATGGTCATTTCTAGACATCGCTATTGCACCGAAGGGGAAAAATGTCATTTTCAGATATTATTACTTCACCAAAAAGCATTGGGAATTAAAGGCGACCAGTCTAGCTCAAATATGAAAAGACGAGTTTTTAAGCAAAATATCCATCATACTTTACGTCGTCAGAGAGAAAAAGAGGCAGATTGGACCTCAGCTACGCTATGGTTTGTACCCTACGCCCTAGACCTATACCCAAGCGTAGGTCAGGAGCGTAGGTCCCACCTTGTGGCCACGTGACCCCTTTACGTGCTGAAGTTGTTTCGCAGATGTTTCAGAATTATCCAATTTTGTCCCTACTTCGATATTTCATGTGATCGGTGATTCCAGACCTCTAAATACAGGCTTATACACATATTTACATATGATTTTGTGAGATTATTCATGTATTATGAAATTAAAGAAAAGGGAAACCCCCTCACTTGTCTATAAATATGAGAGCGTTAGGTTTAGGATGGAAGTTCGCTGGTTCACGCACGTTTATTCATAGAGTTCTTCCATTGAGGAGAACCACCATTAAAGACCTAGAGATCCGGAGAAGAAGGCCAAGGAGAGTGTTTCTACACCGATAATGCAGATTCTCTCAGCCATGAACAACTAACTCGGTATCTAGGGTTTTCTCGCAAAACCCTAGCCAAGTAATGTAGTTCTGATTTTATATTAAATAGTAGAGAGGGGAAACTGTGACTATACTGTGATGATTGTGTTAGACGAGAGACTGTTTTTATTCGTGATACAAGTTTATATATTTGAATTGATTTTTGTCTTAGACTTTTCAAATATATTTATCTTACACAATCATAATTATTCATTATGGGCTGGTACTCGGATGCTTAATCTTTGATTTTCTACACAATGGTGGTCATAAAACTCAAAACCCTAGGTTGACACAGGCCATGCCCTTACAAACTGATATAGAATGCTTTAGTTTAATTTACTGCTTTAATTTAATTTTCGGCATTTACTTTCTGTTAGTAGTTGACATGCACTAATCAGTTTAGTCTTGAGATGGGTTATCGCGATCCGGTTGAGAGTAATCCTTTTTAGGGTCAAACTGCTGGCACAGTGTGACCTGATTCACAGTCAATGGATCGCCCTAATACAATTGATATAGAATTTGGACTATATTATACGGTTAGTGGTGGAGTGGTTGAGAGTAATCCTTTTTGGGGTCAAACTGTTGGCGCGGTGCGACCTGATTCACAGTCAATGGATCGCCCTAATGCAATTGATATAGAATTTGGACTATATTATACGGTTAGTGGTGGAGTGAGGAAACCCTAGTTTTTTATCTACCTGAATCACAACCATTATTTATCATTGTTTTTTACTTTATTTTCCTTATTATTAGATAATTCACAAAATCAAATTATTTTCGGAAAACTATAATTCAGTGTTGTTAAACTATTGAAGTGAACAATCCTTGTCTCTATGGGATCGATATTGCCCCACTTAAGCAAAACTATATACAATTTATCTCTGCGCTTGCAGAAGGGTAAAACCTAAAGTGTCGTTAAGCTGTCATTTTCAACCATATATTTTGTACACACCTGACGCCCACCAAGTTTTTGGCGCCGTTGCTGGGGAATTGAAATTGTTCAATAACTTTAGTAGTTTATTTGCATTGCGTTATTATAGATTAAAGCTAAAGTTGAATTTTTGTTTGATTTTCAGGTACAACTGAAGAGCGTAAAAAGACAAGACAAAGTTGCTGAAGTTGCGTATGGACCTTTTGTGAGTTTCAATTTTGCTTTGTTTTTTAATTTAATATTTAGCTTTGCTTTTTGTTTATAGTTTAGATTAGTTTAGAAGTAGTTTAGTTAATTTGCTTTATTTCAAAAAAAAAATTAAAGTTTTTAGTATATGTCCGATAAATCGACGCGTTCAAATTCAAATTCTGCGTTTGTTGTATATGACCCAGAGATCGAAAGAACTCTAAGGCATTTACAAAAATCTATTGAAGAGCGTCATCAGACATAAGAAGTCGAGATGGGTGACGAAATAGTCAATCCGCGGAGGGGACTAGATACCTCATTGAAGGAATTCTACGCACCGAACGCGTATGAATCGTATGCTGAATTTCTAGAAGAGGAAGATACAAAGCATTTCGAGTTCAAGACGAGTGTGATCAACAAGCTCAAAAAGTTCTCTGATCTCAGGATAGAAGATCCGTACCAACATGTCAATGAATTCTTAGAGGTAGTATCAACCGTTAGGTATTATGGTTTGACTAAAAATGATTTAAGAGTGCGTCTGTTCCCATGGTCTTTAAAAGACAAAGCAAAAAGATGGTATTTCAAATTGACTGAAGCAACTAAACTTGACTGGGAAATACTAAAGCAAGAATTCTTAGAAAAACATTTTCCCATAGGAAAGACTTCAGAAGCCTAGGATGCAATTAAGCGATTCAGACAGTTGCCAGGAGACCAATTTCATGATGCGTGGGAGAGGTACAATGAGATTTTGTATAAATGTCCCCACTATAGGTTTTCTAATCAAGATGTTGCTAGAAATTTTACATGGGTCTAGGTGAAAAACATAAAAATCTGATAGATGCCTCTACACAGGGTCAGTTTACCTTGAAACTCGCAAGAGAGCTTTTATATATGTTTGATAACATCAGTGAAAATGCCCTTCAGTATGAATATGATCTGAGGTCTAAAGGTGAACTAGATAGAAGATCAGAAAAAGCATTTGAGGTTAATCATGATATGAAAATCCAGTGGCATTGATAGAGGAGAGGTTAGAGCGATTTGAAAAACTTCATACCCAAATAAGTTATTCTCCTAAAAGAGAAGTGTATGAGATTGAACCAGATTATTCTCAAAATGAGTATGAGGATGTAATAGCTGCTGATGTCAATGCAATATGGAATTACTCCAATAATGCCCTGTTCTCCAACTCATACTCTCCAAATAATAGAAATCATCCATTCCTATCCTATAAGTCCACAAATGTGGAGAATCCTCCAGAAAAAGTTCAACAAGGACAGTGGTCCAATTCTCAATCCAATTTTCAACCAAGGCATCAATTTACCTCGCAGCCAAGGTTCAAACGGAGCTAACAATCATTCCAATCTCAACCAACTATAATGGCTCGCAAATCTCAATCAAATTTCCAACCCAGACAACCACCTAATAATTCTCTGGCTCTTCTGCAATTCAATAACAACCAGGCTATCCAACCATTCAAATATCAACTCCATCCTCAAAGAAGCCAAGCTCCACCACCCGCTTTCCAAAATAACAGGATAAAGCAGACCTTGGTGGACCTCCAAAATCAGATGGGTGTTCATACTCAAGCACTGTCCCAAATCACCATGCAGTTAAGACAAATGGCAAATCAGAGAAATACTAGAGAGCTAGGTCGTTGCCTAGTCAGCCTATTGCTAACCCAAAGATTTAGTAGGTTTAAGAGCTTGGATCGTTTACCAATGATAATCACGAGTCTGTTCAAGCAATTACGACTCTGAGAAGTGGAAGGTTAGTGGAGAGCAGAGTGGAGGAAGAACATGAAGAGAGGCTACGTAGAAGAAGGGAAGCTGATTAAGCTAAAAGGAAGAAAGCGAAAAAAGCACTACAGAAAGAGGTTAAGAGCAGAGAGGCTAAAGTTCAGACAAATAAACTACTAGTAGATAAGAGTGTTGACAAGACATTGCTTGATGAGCCAGATAGGGCGAACTATAAAGAGGCACCGCCATTTCCTCTACATCTTAGAGAAGTGACCAAGTACGGGAAAATGAAAGAATCTGATATGTTGGATACGTTCCGACAAGTGAAGATTAATCTGCCGCTTTTAGACGTGATTGCCCAAATCCCACCTTATGCTAAAATTTTTAAGGATCTCTGTACGCAGAAGAGTAAAAGCAGAACGAAGAATCTGAAGAAAATACTCTTGACTGAGCAAGTGAGTTCACTACTGTTAAGCAATACTCCACCAAAGAGGAAAGATCCCGGTGCTCCCACTATTTCTTGTGTTATCGGTGACCAGGAAATTGGTAGAGCCCTTCTTGATCTAGGTGTGAGTATTAACTTGCTTCCTTATTCAGTCTATAAATAGTTAGGGTTGGGAGAGGTTGTACTGTAGTTTGCTGACCGATCTGTCAAGCAGGCGAAAGGAATTTTGGAAGACGTAATAGTTCAAGTGGGCAAGTTTTACTTTCTAGTTGATTTTGTAATCCTGGACACAGAACCTGTCCCGAACTCAAAAAAACACATCCCAGTGATCTTAGGCAGACCATTTCTGGCCACGGCAAATGCGTGCATTAATTGTTGAACCGGAGCCCATGGATCTAACCTTTGGGAACATGAAAGTAAGGATGAATGTGTTTGAGGGAAGCCATCAATTACCCGAGTCTATGGACTGTTTCCAGATAGATGAGTGCGATGAGCTAGATTATATTATACATGATTTTAAGACTCAAATTCTGGAGAAAGACGAGCTTGAAGAATTTCTGGCAAATGAAGTGCCGAATAAAGAAATCGAAGATTAGGATGCGTATATGGAATGGAAGAACAAGGAGTTGGATAAAATTGAGACTGCATAATATGCAGTGGAACCACTCCCAATAGTCTCAAGTACTTCCCCAGTTCCATCACTTACAGCTCTGCCTGTTTTAGAACTTAAGGAGTTGCCAGAGAAGCTGAAGTATGTTTTCTTAGGACCCAACGAAACACTTCCTGTAATTATTTCATCAAAGTTGACAGCAGAACAGGAATTGAGTTTGTTTAAGGTCTTAACCAAGAATAAAGAAGCAATTGGGTGGAGTGTGGCTGATTTGAAAGGGATTGATTCATCAATTTTTATGCATTGGATTTATTTGGAAGATGAGGCGAAACCGTCAAGGGGGATGCAGCAAAGATTGAATCCGAACATGATAGAGGTGGTAAGAAAAAAAGTAATGAAGTTGCTGGATGCGGAAATCATCTACCCAATCTCTGGTAATAAGCGGGTAAGCCCAACTCAAGTGGTCCCAAAGAAGTCGGGAATCACAGTGGTGCCCAATGACAAGGGTGAGCTAATTCCTGAACGCACGACTACGGGGTGGCGTGTGTGTATCGACTACAGAAAGCTCAACTCTAACACCAGGAAGGATAATTTTCCATCACTATTTATCGATCAAATCCTGGAAAGATTAGCTAGACAGGGCTACTACTGCTTCTTGGATGGATATTCTGGCTATAATCAAGTGACAATTGATCCTGCATATCAAAAGAAAACCACTTTCACTTGTCCATATGGCACATTCGCGTACAAATAGATGCCTTTTGGTTTATGTAATGCGCCAACAACATTCCAGAGATGTATGATGTCTATCTTCTCTGATATGGTAGAAACGTTTCTGAAAGTGTTCATGGATGACGTCTTAATCTTTGGGGAAACCTTTGAAGACTGTTTGAGGCATTTAACACTAGTACTTGAAAGGTGTAAAGAGACCAATTTAATTCTTAGTTGGGAGAATAACCATTTTATGGTTCAATAGGGAATAGTACTTGGCCACATTATAGCAAAGCAGGGGATTGAGGTCGATAAAGTAAAAGTTTAACTGTTTTTAAAATTACCTCCTCCCAAAGTTTAGCTGTAAAGCAGATACGCTCTTTTCTGGGCCATGCCGAGTTTTACAGAAGGTTTATCAAAGATTTTAGCAAAATCGCCCGGCCATTATGCAATTTACTGGCTAAAGATGTAGTCTTTGACTTTGACGAAAAATGTCTTCATGCCTTTGAGGAAATGCGTGCTAAACTCTCATCTGCCCCAATTATATGTCCACCGGACTGGTCTCTACCATTTGAGCTGATGTGTGACGCTTCAGATTATGTAATCGGAGTTGTGCTGGGGCAGAGAAAATACAAGTTCCCATATGTGATTTACTATGCCAGTAGAACTCTGAATGAAGCTCAAATGAACTACACAACTACCGAAAATGAGTTGTTGGTGGTGGTGTTCGCCTTGGATAAATTCAGGTCATATTTATTGGGAACCAAGGTGGTCGTGTACTCAGATCATGCCGCACTAAGGCATTTTCTAACCAAGAAAGACTCCAAGCCCAGACTGATTTGACGGATTCTGTTGCTACAAGAATTTGATTTGGAGATCAAAGACAAGAAGGGTACGGAAAATGTTATAGTTGATCATTTATCAAGAATTATCGTTGAGTCCATGAAGGACGATATTCCTCTTAAGGATGAGTTACCGGATGAACATCTGTTCAGTATGGCTGTTATGGAACAAATACCGTGGTATGCAAATATTGTTAACTATAAAGCCACAGGTAGAATTCCTAATGGATGGTCTAAGCATGAGAAGGATCATTTCTTTAGCCAAGTAAAATTTTAGATCTGGGACAATCCACAACTGTACAAATATTGCCCGGATCAAATAATTCGTAAATGTGTTCCAGAAAGTGAAGTTCAAGGCATACTAACATTATGTCATACGCTAGAATGTGGAGGGCATTTTGGTGCTCAGAAGACAACTCACAAAGTTCTTTAGAGCGGTTTTTATTGGCCCACTATATTCAAGGATGCGTTTGAGTTTTGAAAATCTTGTCTGAGATGTCAGAAGGTGGGATCCATATCTCAACGAGACATGATGCCACTAAATCCTATTTTGGTGGTTGAGTTGTTTGACGTCTTGGGCATTGACTTCATGGGACCGTTTCCAAAAGCCGACGATAAGTATTACATATTAGTGGGAGTTGATTACGTTTCTAAATGGGTAGAAGTTGTTGCCACGTCGCATGCGAATCACATTGTGCTTGAGGAGTTTGTTAAATCCAATATCTTTTCTAGATTTGGTGTGCCACGAGTCTTGATCAGTGATGACGGCATCCACTTTGACAACAAGTTTCTTCTGGCCTTCTGCAAGAAATATAGCGTCACTCATAGAATTGGAACGCCATATGACCTATAGACGAGTGGTCAAGTGGAGGTTTCGAACAGGGAGATCAAGAACATCATTGAAAAGATGGTGGATCCTGATTTGAAGAATTGGTCGAGAAGGTTAAATGATGCATTGTGAGCATACAGGACCGCTTATAAGACACCGATTGACATGTCGCTATACAGATTGGTCTATGGTAAGGCATTTCATCTCCCTATGGAACTTGAGCACAGAGCATATTGGGCAATCAAAAGATTGAATTTTGATATCAAAAGATCAGGTGCTCAGAGGAAACTCCTACTCGCAGAGCTTGAGGAGTTGAGGAACAACGCATATGAGAATTCTTGAATATATAAAGCCCGAACCAAAGCATTCCACGATAGACATATCATACATAAAAGCTTTGAGGTTGGCCAGAAAGATTGGTTGTTCAATTCAAGACTCAAATTGTTTCCCGGTAAGCTCCAATCAAGATGGGACGGGCCGTATAGAATTACTAAGGTTTACCCCCATGGAGCAGTGGAACTTGACGACCCTAACAACAGAAAGCGATTTGTTGTGAATGGTCAGCATTTAAAGCATTATATCGAAGCTGTGCTGACATAGAGTGTTGTTGAGATAGTTGATTTAATAGAACCGATACTGGAGTCCGATGATTTTGATTATGAGTATTGAGAGGCAGTAATGTCGAGCCAACGACATTAAATATTAGTACTAAGTGATAAAGAGTAGTTTTTGATCTTAGTTTGTAGTTGTAAAATAATAGTTTAATTCAACTTTCGTCAAATTTTAAGATTGAAACCGAAATATTCGTCATCATTTGGAGGGGTATTTTTGTCCACGAAGTGCCAAGTTTTGACGAATCAAAGTCAATAGGTGTGTATAAGGGAGGTTTGAGTGTTTGGGAATCAAGAATGAGGCAAAAATGCCCGAAGCCAAAAATTCAGCCTTGGGACCTACGCCCAAGCGTATGTCACGAGACTGTATAAAAACAGTCCCGCGACTTTTCATTTCAAAATTCTATTTTCTCCCTCACCTCTCCACCAAATTGACTCTCATTCGTTCCTAAAGCCGAATATTGATATTTTCCTATCATTCCCAAGCGGCGGATCATCAGATTAATGAGCAGTGTATACTGATTCACGTTAAGAACTCGAAATGTCATCGGAATCCAATTTAGGGGAATTTTCCGTTTCTTGCGATTCGGTAAGTTTTAATCCATTCTTTTGGTTTCGATTACTTAATATAACTATTCTAAAGTAGTATTAATGAACAAGACCGATCAAAATCGTGTTTTAATCCGTTCTCAAAAAGTTGGGTTTTCGGCTTCAGATACGAGTTGAATATCGAATTTTTGAGATGAGGTCTTGTTTAATCATTGTATCAGAATACGTTAGATATAGTTTTGAGTTTGATTCGGTGTTCAGAAAGTTTTTGCTAACATTGGTAACAATCCGAATTCTATAGGAATGACTCGAGTAAAAGGAACACGTAAGGCTGCCCCAGAAGCATCTACGTCGGGGACAGCAATATAAAGAGACAGATAACAATCACCGCCCCTGGAGAGTATGCGGCTTGTATGCCATAGTACCAGGGCACTAAGATCGGTGTATGTTGCGCCAGATTCGTCAGACGAGGAGGTGACTGAGAGGTCGAGTACACCGATAGAGGGCATTGAGTTAGATTTGAGATATGGCCGGATGACAGTTCCACCTACTGCACTGAGGGCACCATCACGACCCTAGGCACAGTCTCCAGTCCCCAAGCCATCACCACCACCACATGAGTCGGAGACATCCGATGAGCAGACTACTGAGAGTGGTGATAGTGAGGATGGGTAGGCAGAGCAGGAGGATGAGTTGAAGGATGCTGAGCACGGTCAGGTGCCGTATCCTGAGCCAGCAGTTGATGGTGATGAGGGTGACATCATTTCTTACAGATGGAAGCACTCCACGGTCTCCAAGGATACACTAATGACTCGGGCTTTGAAGAAGGGGTTCCGACAGAAGTGCACTTTTGCTATTGTGATACTTGATCAGATAGAGCTAGTTCCACATTGGACTATAGGCGTACTGAGGGAGCGCAGATTATTACCGATCCTAGCCCCAGCTACACCACACATTTGCACTGACATGATTAGCGAGTTCTGGCTTCATATGATATATTACAGCAGAATGACTCGACTAGTGACAGTGGTGCAGGGGCGGGAGTTTGAGATTACTCCCGAGAGTATTGTTACTACGTGGGGTATTCCACACAAGTGCCCTGCAGAGCTAGAGGAGAGGTTCCCACCTATGCCAGACCCACTTCCACCATTTTATGATATGGTGAGATTGCAGACCGAGGGGTAATGGGCAGACAATATGCGTAGTGGGACCAAGAAATCCAACTATCATCCGATGCTTTGGCTCTGGGATGTGATAGTCCGGTCCAATGTGTTACCACATAGCCATTAGACAATGTGCTACTTGCTATTTCTGGCACTGCACTATGCTTTCGATTTTTGTCACTACTATTCTATTCCACATGCCCTTTGGCAGACTTTATTCCGATATTATATTCATTTACGTCAGGAGAACAAGGTCGGGACTGCCAAGTTTCAGATGGTTCTTCCCTGTCTTGTGATAAAGTTGATATTTGATAAGGGATTACAGATGGATGCTAAGGATAAGTTTACAACACTAGTTGCGTATGGCAAGGGAGCGTGGAACAAGGGGTGGATCAAGAAGGGTCCAGCAACATATGCTCGTCGGCACAAATTCGGAGGAGTTTTATTGTCGGATGCACATAAGGATGTTGCAAAGCAGGCTATGCCGGATGAGATGCCTGAGGTGGAGGTGCCACAGGCTAAGGAGGCTGCTCTAAGAGGTGATGCGCCATAGGCTCCGACTGGGGGTGTTGTTCTGATGACTCAGGCTCAGTACGACTAGTTGATTGGACGTATTGAGGGATTGGAGTGCTCATTTGCAGAGGAGAGGCAGGCCTAATAGCGTGAGCACCATGAGATGATGGATCGGTGGGATATTATGAAGCGACATATGGGAGTGACAGTTTTACCACCACAGCAACCTTTGGATGATGCTATGTAGTTGTAGTTTAGTTTATTTTATTTTGTTTTTAGGATTTTATTGTTTTAGCTTTCCACAGTAGAGTTTAATCGTAGAGCGGACAATTAGTGTTCGATCTTTTGTGACCGCTTTAACGATCATCTCTAACTGTTTGTGATATTTTTGCTTTTGTATAAAATGACAGTTTTTGACCGCTTTTAATGATATGCGTGCCTAACTATGTTTATTACATTGAGTATGTGTGATTTTATTTTCGCACTATGAGGACATGTGTGCGCTTAAATATAGGGGTGTGTTGGTTATTGGAAAGCGTGTCATGATTATAAAAAAACATTACCCTACCCTATGCCCAAGTGTAGGGTAGTACGTGGGTGGACAAAAATTTTGGAAAATTTGTCCATTTTTTGGGTGTTTTGGCCTATTCTATACTTATACATGTATTAGGATTTGTTTAAGATACTTTTAGGAATTTGTGTAGTATTTTTGTAGAATTTTTAGAGTAATCCTAATTTGACAAGGAAACTGCAAACAGAAGTTGGATTAGTTATTGCTTCCCGTTTCGTAGTCAATTAAGGGTTTTAAATCATTTTTCTCTTCTAATTCTACTCCATTCATCTATAAATACTAATTCTATTCTTTTTTTATTCTTTCTATTTCGAGGAGGGTTAGTATGGATAATGCTAATGACGATTATTCTGACCCGGAGGAATTTATAGAAGAGATGGAACCACATGTGGTCATGAAGAGCACAAATAACGAAGCTACAAGTAAAAAGGGAAGCCGAACCATACCAAAATCATTTTTGCAGTGTCGATTGCAATTTGAGGTGACGGACAGGATGAATCGAGTTTTAGTTGCACCCGGAAGGAAAATCCTTAGAGAACGAGGATTGAAGAGTCTAGAAAAATAGGCGGGGTGAAAAGGTGTATCCGGGCTTGGTCCAAAAATTCTATGAGAATATGATAATTTTGGGATTGCCTGGATTTGAGGTGATACGGGCTAAAATGACTCAGTGGAGTGCTCTTGTTGTGGTTGGAAGAAGAAGTATTGTCGATGCATGGAATATATCAATCGGTACTCCGGCAAACTTACAAGGAATTTTGAAGGAGAATCCTGTAGTATGGCCACATAAGGATGAAGAGATGGTTTAGGAATTATGTGCGGTATCAGATCTGGGAGATAAAATGTGTGATAATTGGTGGTTGAAGTCGGATCTGCTTTATTTGGATTGTGTTGTTGCGGCTTAATAATTGAACAAGTGCAAGAGATCACACTGTGCTTCGAACTTTGTATGCCCTAACTCATGGGTATGAAGTGTGTGTTCCAACATTGATTATGGCTGAGATGTCGTATGCTCGAGCAATTATGAGTAGAGAATGGGCGAGGGTCGATAAATGTGACTATTATCTTCCATACCCATTTTTACTATCAAAAATCATTGCTGAGCAGTTGAAAGTATATCCAGAGTAAGATTTAGATAAATTGAAAGAGACTATAGATTGCCGGATATGGTTGAAGAGTGTCGTGTCGAGTGATGAAGAAGAAGAGGCAGAATAGCATTTAGGTTTAGGAGTTTTAAGTTATTTTATTTGTAGAGACGGTAGACCCTTAAGGCTACGTCTTTGTTTCTTTATTTTTATTTTAGAATTATAGGCCCTTAAGGTGAAATCTGTTTTTTTTATTACTAATATTTTTGTTATAAAAAACAATTTCCATAAAAAAAAATAAGAGAATATTTGATTCCTTGAAACCATGTGTCGATTTCTGGATATTATGATGAAAATTATTTTCCATTGCTATGATTGGGTATCTATGATTTGTTGAATCTATCTCCAGGTGATCCAATTCAAGTTTGGGGGAGAGGATTTGTGTTTTGCTTTGAAATCCAGAATTGAGCTTCAAGGGTAACTGTATCTATTCTCCTATTTTATTTTTGACCATGAGGACATGGTCTGATTTAAGTTTGGGGGTGAGGGTATAGTATTACAAGGAATAAAGATTTTCGAGAAAAATAAAAAATTTTGGAACAATTCTTTGTTTTCACGCATGAATGTTTTACATTTATAGTTTGATTAAGTTTATGATTATGATGTATGAGTAGTATGTGATGTGATGTTACCGCTCATGAAATTGAAATTAAGAAGGACAACTTTGACCTATAAATACAAGCACACATTCACTATGAGAAATAGGTTGAATTTTTACTATGTAGTTGGAAAATAATTTTGCTGTAATAAAAGGGGAGAAGGGGAGTTGTTTTTGTTGAAATGGAAAAAATTGAATTTGTTTTGAGAAAATAAAATTCAAAAAGCAGTTCTTTGATCTGAGTAACCGGGCCTTGGTATCACCAATATCATTGTTCACGTTTAAAGGGGAGAAGACTGATGAGCATAAATCCCATGGAAGAAGCTCGGGCCCAGTTGGTCGGGACTATAAATCCTTGCTGGAAAGTCCGGAGACTTAGAAAGACAAAAAGGGATGAAAAGTGGAAAGTTGAAAAGTTACGTTTTAATGAAAAATGGCAAAATTTTATCAATGAAGTAGGAGAAAAGAAACTGAAATATTGTAGTTGAATGTTCACAAAATTATGGAAGGTTTTCTGGATTTGAAGTAGAAAGTAGCAAAATCATTCATTTAAGTAGGGACCATTCATAACACGAAGCTTGATATAATTGTTGTTTGGTAGTGAGTGGGAATATTTGCATTTATATTATCTTATGTGATGTATCATAGCTTATTTGAATTGTGTGTGTGAACTCATGAATGCATAATTACAAAATAATTGAGATGTTTGTAGGTACCATCACTGGAAACCTTCACGAGACTTCACTCGTCCACGTGCTAAGTGTAATCGTTGACCCTCACGAAAGCAAGGGATTAGGTTAGAGTAGATAGGTTAGATACAATAAGAATCATCACATATAGTTTTCTCTGAGTTTATTATTAAGGGACTAGCAATATGTAAGTTTGGGGGTGTGATAGGTGCTCAATATTGGTCATTTTTCGCCCCTATCTTTCGTTTGTTATGTCTTTAGGTGCTCAAGATTTCGTTTGTTTAATCTTGAGATGGGTTGCCGTGATCCAGTTGAGAGTAATCTTTTTTGGGGTCAAACTGCTGGAGCGGTGTGACCTAATTCACAGTCAATGGATCGCCCTAATGCAATTAAAATAGAATTTGGACTATATTAAGCGGTTAGTGGTGGAGTGAGGAAACTCTAGTTTTCTCTCTCCCTGAATCACAACCATTTTTTATCATTGTTTTATGTTTTATTTTCCTTATTATTAGATAATTCACAAAATCAAATTCTTTTCCGAAAGCTATAATTCAGTGTTTTTAAACTATTGAAGTGAATGATCCTCGTCTCTGTGGGATTGATATTCCCCTACTCAAGCAAAACTATATACAATTGATCTGTGCGCTTTTAGAAGGGTAAAACCTAAAGTGTTGTTAAGGTTTCATTTTTAACCACATATTTTGTACACACCTAATACCCACCAACTGCTGATTTTTTTCTTTTTTTTTTTAATAGAAACTAACTACTTCTAAACTACTCTAACTATAAACAAAAAATAAAGTTAAAATTATGCGTAAAATTAAGCTACATAGAACTCACAAGTGGTCCAATGACACAATCGTCATTGCTCCGCCGATTCCCTTCGCGCTTTTCATTGTACGTCGCAAAAACACACAATCCAACTTTAGATACAATACAAAAGATAATTCAAGTATACTAAATTAGTAAAATTAAGAATATCCGTTAGTCCCTAGCAGCGGCGCCAAAAACTTGATGTCCGCCCAAGGGTGTCAAAAATAATGGTTAAGAACGACCAGTTGGGACGGCTTAGGTTTTACCTATCGCAACTGTACGAATCGTATTGTAGTACAGTTCAGCTTGAGAAAGGTTATCACTCCCACAGAGACTAAGTCGTATTCTGAATTCTTGTAAAATAATACTCTTAAATTACGATAAAAGTATAGTTTGATTACATTGATTTCTGAACTAGTTAACTAATAAAACAAGTAAAGATAGATTAAAAAAGAATAGTAGACATAAAAACTAAGATTTTCATGCTCCACCACTAACCACATACTATAATCCTCTACTTGTTCAATTACAAGACGGCAATCCATCACCGTGAATCAAGTCGTACCGCAAATAGTCGAATACGTAACCAAAAAGGAAACTATCAACCGGATTCACTACAACCCATCTATGGATAGAGTTTAACTAGTATATGCCATATATTTTACTCTAATATACTCTTACAACATAAAACTAAACTAAAACATGTCTATATGACCTTGCCGAGGCATGACCTGTGCAAACCTAGGGTTTCAAGTGTTAAGCACCATTGTATAGAAAATCACTCTATGTTTATGATAACATGATTGATTAAGATAGTATATTCATTTAATCTAAGACAAGAATTATAATAAATATAAAACCTTATGTCAAGAATAAGTTCGATCACTAATCTACACAATCATCACAATGTGGTCACAATTTTCCCTCAATACAATTAAAAAAAATAAAAGAACTACATTACATGGCTAGATTTTTGCTATAAAACCCTAGATACGGAATTAGTTGTTCATGGTAGAAGGTGACTGCATCGTTGATGTAGAAACGCCCTCCATATTCTTCTTCTCCGGATCTCTAGGTCTTGAATGACTCCCTTCTTTAAAAGAGGTAAATCTCCAGAGATAGTGCTCTGAGAGTTATGGAATTATAAGCTCACTAGGTCTGGTCTAGACCTTGGTATTTATAAACAAAGCTGAGGGAAATCCTAGTTGCAGTAGACTTATCCAACTTGGAGTAAGATTCCTCTTTTATGTACCCTTCCTTAAAAATTGAGCCAAACCCTTCAATCTAATATATAATATGTCTAAAACATGTGCTTAGAGGTGGTGGGTTCGAACACAAAGTCATCCAAGTCAAAATGGATCAATCCGAGTCAAACTAGGATTTCTGCCCGAATTTGAAATTTTCAGTTTTTTCTGCAGACACGTCTCACTATTTTGATCATAACTGGAGATACACATATTGGATGGAGGCATGCTATATCGTTTTTGAAATATGACTTTATGTTCTTGTGTTTAGGCTTAAGAATCATTCCATTCGGTCCTGTTTTAACTGAGATATGGCCGTCTGAAGTTGACTATTGTTTTTCCCCTACTGTATGCGCCCAACTTCGGTCTGAAATATCAAAATCCGACTTCTGGCAATTCTCCATATTTTTGGACGCCATTTGTTCCTATGGAATGTACATCGATATATAAGACATATTTAATGTCCGTTTTGCCCTTCAAAATACGTCTCTTGGTTCAAAACTCCATTTCTCTTCTTTTTTTGAGTGATAACAAACACAACCTTTCGTTAATTCACAAAAGTTCGCTCTTTTTCTTTGTTAAGCTCTAAAACACACTTAGACATGGAAACCAGATAAAAATACCAAATAATGGAATGTTAAGACATAACAATTACGAGTTAGGGGCCTAAAATATACAACATTCGACACATATCGCTACGCATCTCTCTTTAACTACGTCGTAGCTATATAATCTCTTCTCGGTGCATCTGCATATCAGTCACAGTTATCCTCGGCAGGCATATCAGGAGGCACTATTCCAGCAGGAGCCACCATCAGCCTCCTCTATAATAACAACTCTCCATCGAGTCTCGACCACTGGTTCCTCCACAGCCCCACTGTATAGACACCAGGTATAAACCTATTCACATCCACCTCATCATCTATCTATACACCAACATCTATCATCAATCTCATAACCAAGGTCAGGAATCTCTTACGAAATTCACTCTGTCGGACCTTGGTTGCAGTCCATAAACCCGTGTAATATTGGTACAGTCCTCTCCATAGGATCTGAGGAAGGGAAATCCAATGATTGAACTCAAAGGCACAATGTAATATCAGAAATAACTACCACCTCTGAGTTGCGTGCCCCTGTGGATGTATCTGGGATCGGAGCACAGTGTCCTGGAATCACAACTTCGGATGATAATCCAATTTCTTCGTGCAGTTGTTCCTGTTATCTCCAAAACTCCCCTTAGTCTACAGTTAAACAATCTTAGTCAATGCTGGAAATGGCTCTAGTAATGGTGTGAAATTACCCCCCAACTCTGGTGGGCACTCATCAGGAATATCCCAGGCCTCCGTAATACTATATGGCGAAATCTCAACCTGATCTCCTCTGACCTTGGTAATAATCCGGAGGTCTTCTCTATAATGTTGCATGTGAAGCTAGAACTCTCTAATAGGATCCGAGAAACTAAAGTGGAAGGAGGAGATAGAGTTGGCAATAAGCGTCATGCCCATAGACACCGAATAGTCCACGCTGGCACCTCCTTTATCTCAAAAATCTCCTCAGAGTGTGTTCGCTTAATGTTGAACCCTTTAAGAATAGCCCGGTATAACAACTCCTCTACTGTGTCCTCAGGGGGTACCAGCCTAAAGGAGTACAACACCCTCTACTCCGCACCACCAGTCACCTGTGGCAATGGCTGTGATAATGGTGGTGACATGGGTGGTGAAGCAATCGGTGAAACGACATCCTTATCCGTAGGGTCACTGCGTGTCGCCTCTAAAAATGATGACGATGAAGAGGGCAACACAATCAATCGTCTACGCACCCTAGGTGGCTGAGCTATTTGTGTCGGGTTAGGGGACCTCGGTCTTGCCCTTGATGTACGCATAACCCCACGGCCTCTCATCTTCATCCCTACAGCCTGAATCAACAAATTTTAAGAAAATCATTCCAGACACCGAATCTAACTCAAAGACATTTCTAAATGAACCGAATATGACATTTAAATAAACCCCCATATCAAAATCACTTGAAAATTTTGAAATCCAACCCATTCTTCTAGTCGAAAAAATCTCAACTTTGAGAAACGAATCAAAACATGTTTTCGATGGGATTCGTTCATCAATACTAGTTTAGAATGATTAAAAGAGTAATTAGAAACAAAAATATAGAAGAAAAAATCATCGAATCAAAAGATTTGATGATTTCTCCAAAATTTGGCTTCTAAGACTCTTTGAGTTCTTCACGAGAATCCGGATGATTCAGGAACGAATATGACGCAAGATTTGAGTGGGTTTGTTCGAAATCACCTTAGGGTTGGATTGGGAGTGGTTTGAGAGAGTTTGGTGGTGGAGAGAATGAGAGGGAAATGTTTTAAGCTTTAATATTTAAATACAGAGTCGCGTAAGATGGAGTCTGAAACTCCAGCCTACGCTTAAGCATAGCTCCCTAGCCTAGGTTAGTTTTTCAACTTCTACTCCATGTCTCTTCGCATGGCTCGTTAAACGCATTCACTCTCCGCAACACCCAAACACCTTATTAAATAATTCACCACACTTACCGTGATCGCGATGATTCTACGACTCGATCTTATAACAATGAACTAAAATAAAAAGTACAAAACTAGGTTCAAAAACTAATTTTCATACCCTAGTACAAATGTTTAGCGTCGTTGGCGCGACGTTGCCGTTTCTTACTATCCGGGATTATGCTCGTGTATTGCAGTGGTCAAATCCATCGATTCGACAACACACTCCACTGGTTAGGCATCAAAATAATGCCTAAGGCTATTACCATTCACCGTAAATCTCTTTCATTTCTCTGGATCATCGAGTTCTACTGCTCCATGGGGCTAAACCTTTATAATTTCATACAGTCTGTCCTATCTTGATTGAAGCTTGCCAGGAACAACTTAAGTCTCGAATTAAATAGCCACACCCTCTGGCCGGGTTCAAAGGACTTCTTCCGAATATGTTTATCATGAAACGCCTTCACCCGAGCTTTATAAATCCGAGAATTCTCATACGTATTATTACGTAGTTCCTCAAGCTCTACAAGTTGAAGTTTTCATTAAGCGTTAGATTGCTTCAGATCCAAGTTCAACCTTCAAACTGTCCAATATACTCGGTGTTTTAGCTCAACAAGGAGGTGACACGTTTTACCGTAAACAAGCTAATATGGTGTCATACCTATCAGAGTCTTATAAGCGGTCCTATAAGCACATAATGTGTCATTCAGCCTCTGAGGCCAATCCTTTAAATCCACATGCAATGTCTTCTCCAAGATATACTTCATTTCCCTATTAGAAATCTCCACTTAT
Source organism: Cornus suecica (assembly GCA_963922005.1). Taxonomy (NCBI): domain Eukaryota; kingdom Viridiplantae; phylum Streptophyta; class Magnoliopsida; order Cornales; family Cornaceae; genus Cornus; species Cornus suecica. Next base: position 40,086,352 of record OY998245.1, on the reverse strand, counting down.
CCACTCGTTTGGGGGTGATATGGCATACCAATTTTATGAGTGACACCATACTTCTGACATAGACCACTGAGAAAATGGTTTCAAAATGCTTTCCGCCGTCACTGATTATTACATGTGGTATACCAAATCTTGACAAAATATTTCACTACACAACTGCCTTATGGTCGGCGTGTGAAGTAGCTACAGCTTTTACCCATTTTGACACATAGTCAACCCCTAAGAATATGTACTCTTTCTCGCAGCTTTTGGAAATGATCCAATGAAGTCTATACCCCATACATCAAATAATTCAACGATCAAAATCGGGGTCAGAGGCATCATATCCCGTCGAGATATAGATCCCAACTTCTGACATCGCACACACGCTTTACAATATTCAAATGAATCTTTGAATATGGTTGGCCAATAGAACCCAGTTTTTAGCACCTTATGGGCCGTCTTTTGAGCTCCAAAATGCCCCCCACATTCTACCGTATGGCAAAATCTGAAAATACCCTCCACTTCACTTTTTGGTACACATTTTCTGATACTCTGATCAGAGCAATACTTGTACAATCGTGGATTATCACAGATATAGAATTTAACTTGGGTGAAGAATCGATCTCTATCACTCTTAGACAAACCTTTTGGAATTTGACCCGTGGCTTTGTCATTGACAATATCAGCATACCACGGTTCTCTTCCACAATAGTCACGCTAAATAGATGTTCATCTGGGAATGTATCCTTAAGAGGAACACTTTCCTTTGTAGTCTCCACAACGATCCTTCATAAATGGACTGCTACTATATTCTCCAAACTTTTTTTATCTTTTATCTCCAAATCAAATTCTTGTAACAATAAAATCCATCAAATAAGCCTGGGTTTGGAGTCTTTCTTTGTCAACAAATGTCTCAATGCTGAATGATCCGAATATACTACCACCTTAGTTCCTAATAAATATGATCTGAATTTATCCAAGGCAAAAACAACTACTAGCAACTCTTTCTCTGTTGTTGTGTAATTTATCTATGCATCATTCAGAGACTTACAAGCATAATACACTGTGTATGTAAACTTCTCCTTTCTCTATCCCAATACCACTCCTACGGCATAATCTAAAACATCACATATCAGCTCAAAAGGTAAAAAGTAATCTGGGGGTCACTTGATTGGGGTTGTAGAGAGTTGTGTACGAAGCTCCTCAAAAGCACGAAGACAAATTCCGTGTCTTTAGCTAATAAGTTAAATAGTGGTCGGACTATCTTACTAAAATCTTTAATAAATCATCTATAAAAATCGACATGGCCCAAAAATGATAAATGGCTTAACAGACGTGGGAGGAGGCAATTTTGAAATAAGATCAACTTTAGCCTTATCTACCTCAAACCCTCTTTTCGATACTATATGGCCGAGTACTATACCCTCTTGAACCATGAAATGGCTCTTCTCCTAATTCAAAATCAAGTTAGTCTCTCTACATCTCTTGAGCATGAGTGCTAGATGTTTCAAACAGTCCTCAAAGGTTACTCCAAACACTGAGAAATCATCCATTAATATTTCTAAGAATTTCTCTACCATATAAGAGAATATTGACACCATACACCTCTGCAATGTAGCTGGCGCATTACACAAAGCAAAGGGCATTCTTTTGTACACAAATGTACCATACAGGCATGTGAAAGTGGTTTTCTTCTGATTAGCAGGATCAATCGCCACTTAGTTGTAACCCGAATATCCATCCAAAAAATAATAATAGCTCTGTCTGCCCAATCTTCCTAGGTTTTTATCAATAAATGGCAATGGAAAGTGATCCTTCCTAGTGTGTGAGTTGAGTTTTCTATAATCAATACAAACACGCCGCCCTGTGGTGGTGCGCTGCGGGATCAACTCACCTCTAGAGTTAGGCACAACTATGATAGCTGATTTCTTAGGTACCACCTGTGTAGGGCTCACCCATGTACTGTTAGATATGGGGTATATGATACCCGCATCTAGCTACTTCACAAACTCCTTCATTACCACTGATAGGTGCTCAATATTGTCCATTTTAAGTCCTTATCTTGCTATTGTTATGTCTTTACATTCCATTATTTGGTATTTTTATGCCATATGTGTGTTTAAGCTTGTTTCAAGAGCTTAAGAAAGAAAAAGAGCTAACTTTGGTGAATTAACTAAAGACGTGCTTATTTCTATCCAAGAGGAGAGCTTAAGAGGTGTTTTCAAGAAAAAAGTGGCTCCCGGAGGGTCGAAATGTCATTTTTTGAGCCGCAATTTCAAGAATCTTAAGAAACGAGTCGAGGGGGTTCAAATGGCACAATTATCAAGAAATTTTGGTTCCAAGTATTTTGACCCACCTGACCTACGCCCACAGTAATAAAAAGTGGATAGAAAGAGCGTTTCGATGCCCGAAGCAGAAGTAGGCAAAACAAGACTACGACTCAGGTGTAGCCTAACCTACGCCCTAGGCGTAGTTTCCCCTATGCCCCAGGCGTAGGGGTCTAACGACTTATGAGCTGCAAAATGTCTATTTTTCCCCCGACTTGTTTTCCTTGTGGTGGCTGCAACTTTAAACCTCAATGCACGTGAATATTCACATATATACATTAGAATATAGGGTTTTTATTATGTTTTGTGGAAAATTACAAAAAAAGGTCCCTCGGCCTTTGCTTATAAATACCATGCTTTACATCAGTTTGAGAGAGCTTCTTGGCACGTTGAAATTCCAGAGCAGACTATGGAGTTATATATCTTTCAAATGAGAAGCCATTCAAGGCCTAGAGAGCCGGAGAAGAAGATTATGGAGGTTGTTTCTACATCAATAACGCAATCACCGTCAACCATGACCAATTAACTCGATATCTAGGGTTTTCTAGCAAAACCCTAGCCAAGTAATGTAGTTCTTTATTTGTTTTCAATTATAACGAGGGGAAGTTGTGACTATACTGTGATGATTATTGTAGATGAAAGACCGTTTCTATTTTCTATACAAAACTCTATATTTATTTTAAATTCTTATCTTAGATGGACTAAATATATTGTTTTACTAAATCATGATTATTCAATATGGGCTGGAACTCGGATGCGTAATCTATGATTTTCTACACAATGGTTCTTAATACTCAAAAGCCTAGGTTTACACAGGCCATGCCTCGGCGAGATGATATAGACATGCTTTAGTTTAATCTCATGTTGTAGGAGTATTTAGAGGACAAGTTGTTTGCATGTACTAGTCATACTCTGTCTGGAGATAGGTTGTAGCAAATCCGGTTGATGGTATCCATTTGGGGGTCGTATTCGACTATTTGCGGTACGACCTAATTCACAATTATAGATCGCCCTCTTATAATTATGCAAATTGAGAATTATATTTTGCGGTTAGTGGTGGAGCAATGAAAATCCTAGTTTTCTCTTTCTTGATTTAACTATTAATTTAAATTCTATTTTAGTTAATTTTAGTTTAAATTCTCAAAAATCAAATCAAACTATTTTTCAAACATAATTCAATACTTTTGAACTACTGAAGTAAATAAACAAGTCTTTGTGGGTTCAACATTCCCGTTCTCAAGCCATTTCTATACTATAATTTGACTCGTGCGCTTGCGAATAGGTAAAACCTAGGCCGTCTTAAGGTTGTGTTCTTAACACATTTTTAACCACCCCGGCGGTACACTATATTTTTGGCGCCGTTGCTGGGGACTTGACATTATTCATTGCTTTAGTAGTTTAGAGATATTACGTTATTGTAATGTATCTAAAGTTAGAATTTTTGTGTGATTGACAGGTATTCTGAAAAAGCATAAATGGAGATAGCGGAGCAGCGTGAAGTTGCATTGATGGACCTCTTCTGAGTTTTAGATTAGCTTAATTTCGCACTTAGTTTTAGCTTTACTTTCTGTTAATATTTAGAATAATTTAGAAGTAGTTAATTTTGTTTCCATAAAAAAAAAAAAAAAAGAAGAAAATTTTTGCTTAGTGCATGACCGATAGGAGATCCCTTTTTTACCCTAATATTGTGTTAGTACGCTTTGATCCTGAGATCAAACAAACTTTTCATCGAAATCGTCGAGCTAGGGAATTAGAGCGTCATCAACAATTGGAGCAAGAAGAGATGGCCGACCAGAATGCCAATACGCGGAAGGCACCAGCCACATCTTTGAAGGGATATTACGCGTTGTCCGCATACGAATCATATGCTGAATTTCCAGAGGAAGCTGGAGTCAAACACTTCGAGATCAAATCTAGTCTCATTAACATGCTCCCAAAGTATTTTGGACTTAGGACAGAGGACCCGTATCAACATATTAATGATTTCTTAAAAATTGCCTCTACAGTCAGAATTGAGAACCTGAGTGCGGATGCTTTGCGTGTGTGTTTATTTATTTTTTCGTTGAGAGAGAAAGCTAAAATATGGTATGTCACTCTAGATAAGGATATTAAAAGAGATTGGGAAACCTTAAAAGTTGAATTTTTAGGACCCATGAAGCACAAGAAACGATTACCCACTTCCGAGAATTGCCCGGTGAGGAATTCCATGACGCGTGGGATAGATTCAATGAAATTCTATGAAAGTGCCCCCATCACAAGTTTGTGGAGCAGGACATCGTGCGGAAATTCTATCTTGGATTGGGATCTGAGCATAAAAATTTGATTGATGCAGCAGTAAGAGGTAAGTTTGCACTTACACCAGCAAAAGAACTTTTGGATCTATTTAACAGTGTGAGCGATAATTCGATTCAATATGAATCTGAGATGCATGCGCTGAATGGACGTGAAAGAAGATCTGACAAAGCATTTGTCATTGATAGAGGGGATAACCATGATGATGTCAAAGAATCGGTGGTCGTGTTAGGGGAGAAGCTCGATAAGTTCATCAATCTTACACAGTCAACCCCGAGAGAGGTCTTAGCGGTAGGACCATATTTTCACCAAAATGAGTGTTAGGGTAGAGAGTTTGTTACCGCTGATGCTAATGCAACATAGACCAATTCGAATAATAGTCATTTTCTAATACATTCAAATCAAATTGGAGGAATCATACACATCTCTCATATTCTCCGAGTCAACAATCATTCAATTCTTAACCACAAACCATGACTCAAAATTTTATTCTAACTCTCAGTCCAATCGACCTTTCAATTACCAACTAAATTTCCAACCTCAACCTCAGAGGAGTCAAACTCCACCACCATAACTGCCAGCTTATGATTTTGTTAATCTGGACAAGACCTTGCAAGCCATTCAGAACCAGCTAGGCATTCATTCTCAAGCAATTCCAAAGCTGGATACCCAGATGGGTCAAGTGTGTAATGCGCTGAATAAGCGAAATAAAAGGAGATTGCCCAGTCACCTGGTGGTTAATCCAAATCCTAAACAAGCGTTAGATCTTGGATCCTTTGCCCAGAATACTCATGAGTCAGTACAAGCCATTACAACTTTGAGAAGTGGGAAGGAGGTGGAGAACAGGGTTGAGGAGCAGCATGAAGAAATGATGAATAAGCGAAAAACAGCAGATAAAATGGCTGAGAGAGTTCAAAAAGACCAGCCTCGAGTGGAAGAAGACATTGATCAGATAATGCCGGATGAGCTAGAAAGGGCAAGTATGAGGAAGTTGCGTCGTTTCCTCAATGTCTGCCAGAGCCAACCAAATATGGTAAGCAGAAAGCATATGATATGTTGGAGACATTCCGACAAGTCAATATCAATTTGCCTCTCTTAGATATAATTGTCCAGATTCCTCCCTACGCAAAGTTTTTGAAGGACCTCTGTACCCAAAAGCATAAAAATAGAGTGAAGGTCCAAAAGAAAATTCTATTAACTGAGCAAGTGAGTTCGTTGCTAATGAGTAATACACCACCTAAGAGGAAAGATCCAGGTGCTCCCACTATTCCATGTGTCATTGGTGACCAGGAGATTGGTAGAGCTCTTCTTGATATGGGCGCAAGTGTAAACTTACTTCTGTACTCAGTTTATTGGCAGCTAGGGTTGGGTGAGCTTAGTCCCACATCAGTAGCACTCCAACTTGTAGACAGACCAATCAAGTAAGCGAGAGGGATCTTGGAAGATGTCATTGTTCAAGTGGACCAATTCTTCTTTCCGTTGGATTTTATAATCCTCGGTACAGAACCTGTTTAAGACTCAAAGAAGCATATCCCTGTGATTCTAGGAATACCGTTTTTGGCCATGGCTAACACGTGCATTAAATGCAGAACAGGGGTTATGGAGCTATCGTATGGAAATCTAATGGTACAGATGAACATGTTCGATGTAAATCATCAAGTTCCTAGTCAGTAGATTGCTTTGAAATTGACGAGGTAGATGAGATTGAAGAGATTTTTGAGGAGTTTGCACCAAAAATCTTGGAGAAAGATGAGATAGAGTCTCTGATCACTAGAGTGAGGTTGGAAAATAAACCTCAGGATTAGGAGGAACAGATGAGCGAAAACTACGCAGGCATTGCTGTATTGGAAACTGCATTATATGGTGAACCATGGAAAACACCGATTGAGCCATTTCCCAGAATCTCGAGTAAACCACCAACTCCATGAATAATATCTCCGCCTACCTTGGAACTCAAGGAATTGCCCGAAAAGCTCAAATATATCTTTTTAGGACTAGATAAGACTCTTCATGTGATCATATCATTGAAGCTAACACAAGAACAGGAATCGAGTCTGATCAAGGTCGTAAGTGATAATAAATAGGCGATAGATTGGAGCATTGCTGATCTTAAAGGCATAAATCCCTCGATTTCCATGCACCGCATACATCTAGAGAAGGATGCAAAACCATCAAGGGAGATGCAACGGAGATAGAATCCGAATATAAAGGATGTGGTAATGAAAGAGGTGGTGAAGTTGCTAGATGCGGGTATTATCTACCCCATATCTAATAGCACATAGGTGAGTTCAACACAAGTGGTGCCAAAGAAATCAGGTGTCACAGTTGTGCCGAACTAAAAAGGTGAGTTGATTCCACAATGCACGACCACAGGGTGGCGTGTGTGTATTGACTACAGGAAGCTCAACTCACACATCAGGAAGGATCATTTTCCCTTCCCATTTATTGATCAAATCCTGGAGAGGTTGCCGGACAGAGTTATTATTATTTTCTGGATGGATACTCTGGTTATAACTAAGTGGTGATTAATCCTGTTGATCAAGGAAAAACCACTTTCACCTGCCCGTATGGCACGTTTGCATATAGACGGATGCCATTTGGTTTGTGTAATGCACCAGCTATATTCCAGAGGTGTATGATGTCTATATTCTCTGACATGGTGGAAACAATTTTACAAGTGTTCATGGATGATTTCTCGGTCTTTGGGGCAAGCTTTGAGGACTTTTTGAAACATCTAACACTAATACTTACAATATGCAAGGAGATAAATTTAATTCTGAGTTGGGAAAAGAGTCATTTCATGGCCATATTATATCGAAAAGAGGGATTGAGGTTAATAAGGCAAAAGTTGAACTAATTTTGAAATTACTTCCTCCCACGTCTATTAAGCAGATACGTTCGTTTTTGGGCCATGCTGGGTTTTACTAACGATTTGTTAAAATTTTTAGTAAAATTGCCCGACCGCTATGCAACATATTAACTAAAGATGTTACATTTGTCTTTAATGAACAGTGTCTTCGTGCTTTTGAGGAGTTCCGTACTCAACTTTCTACAACCCCAATTATTCATCCACCGGACCGGTCTCTCCCTTTTGAGCTCATGTATGACGCTTTAGATTACACCGTAGGAGCGGTATTAGGTCAGAGAAAGGAGAAGCTGCCATATGCGGTATACTATGCTAGCAGGACGCTAAACGATGTGTAGATCAAGTACACAACCACATAGAAGGAGTTGTTGGCAGTGGTGTTTGCCTTGGATAAATTTTGATCATACTTGTTAGGAAACAATGTGGTAGTATATTCAGATCATGTCGCGTTAAGGCATTTGCTGAAAAAGAAAGACTCTAAACCCAAACTTATTCGGTGTATTCTATTATTACAAGAATTTGATTTGGAAAGATAAGAAGGGTTCAGAGAATGTAATAGTTGACCATTTCTTGAGGATCGTTGTCGAGTCTACAAAGGAAACTACTCCTCTTAAGGATTCATTCCCGGATGAACATTTGTTTAGTGTGGTTATCGTGGAACAGATATCGTGATATGCTGACATTGTCAATTATAAAGCCACGGGTCGAGTTCCAAAAGCTTGGTCTAAGAATGAAAAAGACCGATTCTTCAGCCAAGTTAAATATTATATCTAGGATAATCCGCGATTATACAAGTATTGCTCTGATCAAATTATCAGAAAGTGAGTCCTAAAAGCGAGGTACATAGTATTTTGAAGTTTTGCCACACGCTAGATTGTGGAGAGCATTTTAGAGCTCAAAAGACAGGCCCCAAAGTGCTGCAAAATGGGTTCTACTGGCCAACCATATTTAAAGATGCATTTGAATATTGTAAAGCATGTTTGCGATGCCAAAAGTTGGGATCTATATCTCAACTTGATATGATGCCTCTAACCCCAATTCTGATTGTTGAATTGTTTGATGTATGGGGTATAGATTTTATGGGACCATTCCCAAAAGTAGGCAAAAATGAGTATATACTTGTGGAGGTTAACGATGTGTCAAAGTGGGTAGAGGTTGTAGCCACCAAACATGCAGATCATGAGATAGTGGTGGAGTTTGTACAGTCCAATATTTTTGCAAGATTTGGTATACCGCGTGTGATAATCAGTGATGGCGGAAAATACTTTGATAACCATTTTCTCAGTGCATTGTGTTGAAAGTACGACGTCAATCATAGGATTAGTACACCATATCAACCCCAATCACAAAGACAGGTGGAGGTTTCAAACAAAGAATTCAAGAATATATTGGAGGAAATAGTGCGTATAGATTTGAAAGAATGGCCTCAGAGGTTAAATGATGCACTGTAGGCGTACAGGACTGCGTATAACACTCTGATTGGTATGACATCGTATCGTCTTGTTTATGGTAAGGCATGTCATCTCCCTATTGAGCTAGAGCATCGAGTGTATTGGACAGTTCGAAGGTTGAACTTTGATTTGAAGAAGTCTGGTGCTTAGCGGAAACTTCAACTGCAAGAGCTTGAAAAGTTCAGAAATAACGCTTATAAGAATTCTCGGATTTACAAAGCTCGAACAAAGGCATTTCTTGACAAACATATTCAAAAGAAAGTATTTGAGGAATGTCAGAAGGTGTGGCTGTTTAATTCGAGATTAAAGCTATTTCCTGGTAAGCTTCAATCTAGATGGGATGGACCATATGAGATTACGAAGGTTTTCCCCCATGGAGGAGTAGAGCTTGATGATCTGAAGACCGGAAATCAGTTTTTGGTGTATGGTTAAAGATTGAAGCATTACATTGACGTTTAGCTAGTTGAGTGTGTTATGGAGACGATGGATTTGAGTGATCCAACACACGAGCTAGATGAGCTTGAGCCCGAATATTAAAAAATGGAACTGTCGTGCTAACGACGTTAAACATTGGTACTAGCTGATTAAGAATAGCTTTTGACCCTAGTTTGTACTTGTAAAATATAGTTTAATGTCACTAGCCATTCTAATGAGTCGTAAGATCGAGTCATAAACTCATTGTTGTCACAAGAAGGTTGGTGAATGGTTTAAAGAGGCATAAAGGGTGTTTCAGGAGTGTTTGCATCGAGAGACGTGCGGAGAAAGATCAAGAAACAAAGTTGAGCTAAGCCAAGGCCAGCAGGGACCTATGCCCCAGGCGTAGTAAAGCCTACGCCCTAGGTGTAGGCTACTGATGCCCAATAAAGGGACCAGTCGGGAAATGCTCCCCATTTTTTAAAATTCAATCTTCTCTCCCGTGCTCATTTCTCTACCGAATTGCCTGAAGTCACTCCCTATCACTTTCCCGTCTTATTTCGGTCAAAACCCCATATGTTTTGTGTCATATTTGTGCATTGATAGTCCGGATTCGCGTGTAGAGCTCGAAGAGTCTCGAAAACCAATTTTCGGGCAAATCATTAAATCTTTCGATTCAGTGAGTTTTTCTTCATTTTTTGTGTTTCTAATTACTTTTCTACTCATTCTAAACTGATATTGATGAACGAATCTGATTAAAAATATGTTTCGATCCGTTTCTTAAGATTTGAACTTTTCGACTCCAGAACGGGTTGAATTTCGATCTTTTCGCATGTTTTTGATTTGGGCTTACATTTAAACATCATATTGGGCTTATTTAGTGATGGGTTTTAGTTTGATTCAACATCTGGACTGATCCGCTATTTATTTTCTAAAAATTCTAATTGTAGGAATGAAGTTGAGGTCGAAGAAAGGCGGTGCAAGTAGTTCGCAATAGAGGTCGCCCACACCATCACCTCCGAGGTCAATGAGATGTTTGATTTTTCAAGAGTCATCTGAGTTCACAAAGAGTGAGCAGGCCATTCCACCGGTGGTGCCACCGGTCTCTCCATTGTTAGTTTCACCGGCTATTACACCACCTGCTTCACCTGTGCCTCAAGGAGCTGCTGCTGAGCCAGAAAAGTTGATTTCGTATCTACCAAATCCGCCATCGATTCTAGCAGTGCGTGTTTTGCTGGATCAGGCTTTGCGAAATGGATTTTAGTTTGAGCATATTTACCTGACCACCATGTTTGAGCCGATAGTGTCAGTACCACAATGGATGATCCGATGTTTATGAGCATGGCGGTTGTTACCGATTATGTCCCCTCCATATAGGTTCGTCTCTAAGGAGATGATTCGGGAGTTTTGGTTACATATGGAGCATGCTAGGCAGGGGATGAGACTGCGGACAAAGGTTAGAAAGGTGTAGTTTGAGATTACGCCCTTGACCATTGATGAGGCCTGGGGGATTCCTGAAGATTGCCAGCCAGAGTTAGCGGGTGACTTTCCACCTTTACGTGACCCTTTTCCTACTGTGACCTCGTGAGTTGTAGACTGAGAGAGTGTGCACGGATGACCGGAACAACTGACCGAAGAAGTCTGATTATCATCCAATGTTGCGGCTCATGGACAACATTATTCACTCGCAGATTCACCCTCATAGCCACAACACGCAGAGGTATCGACAGTTTCTTGTCCTCCACTATGCAATTCAGTTTTCCCGCTGGATTTCGATTCCCTGAATTATGTGGATAGGCTTGCACCAGCACTATTAGGACTTACGGACCACACGCAAGGTTGGGCAAACCATATTTCTTGTGCAATTCCCAAATTTGGTAATGCGATTTATGGCGGATGCTAAGATTGTGCCTGATGAGGAGTGGGAGCACAACTATTTTGTGAGGGCAGAGTATACATAGAGGATGTGGAGGCAGAATTGGACGAGTTTGCACAGTGACATTGTGTTAGAGAGGATAGGCCCGTTAGGTCTTAGTTGTCCGGTTGATCTTCACATTGTACCCCCAAATTTACCGGCTAAGGCCGATGGTAGACATGTCGATGTCATACCACCACCACCTCAGGGTGGGAGAGTACCGGTTGCAGATATTCCTCAGGTGCTTACCGCTGCAACAGTGATGCTCTCTAGGGAGCTGTTTGATGCTATTATGGCAGGACAAACAGCACTGAGGGATGGGGTTCGATTGCAAAGAGATGAGATTATGGCTTTGTGGCGGGAGTTGCGAGCCAATCTAAGGGTACAACTAGAGAATGGACAGATACGCCAATGGGCGGAGACGAGGCTTCGACGTAGTCATCAACAGTTGCGTGGCTTAGTTCAGGCGCAATTTAAATTTAGTGGGTTACCGTTACCCGCCACACCACCGATATTGGAGAATGAGGATTAGGAGTAGTATAGTTTAGTTCTTGTTTAGTTATGACTTTGTGTTTCTTTTACACTCAATGAGAATTGTTCTGTTGATATTTTGTGATAGGTGCTTCATGTGACCACTGAAACGATCGACGTTTAACTGTACTTTTTGCTTGTTAGTGATTATAAAATTATAACTTTTCATATCTGTGTGAAATTGTTATTCATATTGTTTATCTCCCGAGACTATGATTTTAAGTGTTTCCACTATCCAATTCAAACAAGGATTCCAAATCCTTTTCCTCCATAAATCTAATACATACATCTATTAATACACCCATTGAGATATACAATTCACAATTCCTTCTTGTCTTTTTTCTTATAATCCCGAGGGTGCTCCATATAAAGAGGGACTGTGAGATTGAGTCAGATACTGAAGAGTTTATTGAAGAATATGTCTTATCAAAGGACGGAGATATGGGATGAGAGAATTTGAATATTGGAGAGGTGAGTACAAATAGAGGAGCTACGAGTAGAAAGAGGAAGAGACCCATACCTACTACCTTTGCAAAGTGCAGAATGCAATTTGAGTTGAAGTTTCATTCAAAAAGAATGGACGAGCTATTGATTGCACCCGGTAGGGAAATCCTCAGTTAACTAGGATTGAAGAGATTAGAGTGCCCGCCCGGACGGAAGGTGTATCCAAGGTTGGTTCGGAATTTTTATGAAAATATATGGATTGAGGGACCGCCAGGATTTGAGGCAGTGAAAGCTCAAGTGACTGACAGGGGTGATCCTATAATGGTAAACAGGAGATTGATTGCAAAAGCATGGAAGATACCTAACGAGTGACTGACTCATTTGAAGGGCAAAATTAAAGAAATCCCGTCAAAATGGCTACATAGAAATGAGGAGATGATCAAGTAGATATGTGCCATGCATGTTCCAAAAGCAAGAGAGACGAGTTATGAGAATTTTTGGTTAAAGAAGGAACTGCTATATTTAAATTGTGTGCTTAGTGCTCAAGTACGTCAAAATCATAGGACAAGTTGGAGAGGATATTCGTACATAAAGTTTCTATATGCCATGACTAAAGGTTATTGGGTGTCGATTCCGATAGTGATATTGGTTAATATTCTGATGGTTCATAAGATTGTGCGTAGAAAATTACCAAGTGGGGATTTGATGATGTACTATCTCCCATTCCCATTCTTGATATAGAAGATCATTGAGCAGCAGTTGGGTGTAAGATTAGAATAGATGAATGAGGTGCTTTGCACATTCACCAAGGAATACCCGGAGGAGGATTTTGTTCGAATGGAGAAGACATCCAATCTCTGTATGCTTTCAGGACAGATTCCGCGTGTTGAGAGAGATGAGAAGGAGGACTCAAAAAATGACTAGGATTACGGTTTGTAGAAGTTGGATTTTATTTTGTTCAGAAGATAGGTTGCAATTTTAAAAAAAAAATTTAGAGGTTGTAGTCCCTTAAGGACAAGTCTTTGCAATTTTAATTCTTAAAGACGGTAGTCCCTTATGGCAACATTTTTGCAATTTTAATTTGTACGATTGTATGCCCTAAAGGCAAAATCATGATTTTATTTTTTAAAAAAATATATTTTTTCATTCCTTAAGCAATATGTGTAATGATTTCTGGATATTTATGATGAAATTTATTTTCCCTTGCTATGATATTGGGTATGTGTGTTTTGTTAAGCATATCTACAGGTGATCCAAATCAAGTTTAGGGGAGGAGATCAAGCGCTTCATTGTGGAATTCCGGAATTATGCTTCAAGGGTAACTGTATTCTTTCCCTTGGTTTATGAACCATGGGGATATGGTTTATTTCAAGTTTGGGGGAGAGGGTATAGTGTAGGAATGATAATTTTGAAAACAAATTGAAAACATTTTCAAAGAAATTCTTTGTTTTCACGTATGAATGTTTTGCATTACAAGTTAATTGAGTTTGTGTATATGATGCATGAGTAGTATGTGATGTAATATTCTCAGTCATGAGAGTAATGATTAGATCGAGCTAAGTGAAGTGATGTGGTTTTACATGGGTCAATAGATTAGTAAAATTGAAACCGAAAATGACAACTCTGACCTATAAGCATAAACACACATTCACTATGGGAAAAACAATTGATCTTTAACTATGTAGTTGAGAAATTAATTTTGCCACAATAAAATGGGAGATGGGGAGTTGATATAGATGGAATGGAGAAAAAGTTGAAATTTTATTTTGAAAAATAAAATGCAAAAAGTAGTTCTTAGATCTAAGTAATCGGGTCTTGGTATCACCAATATCTTTGTTCATGTAAAAAGGGGAGAAAACTAATGAGCATAAATCCCAATAAAGAAGGTAGGGCCCAGTTAGCTGGGATTAAAAATCCTCGTTGGAAAGTCCGAAGCTTAGAAAGAAAAAAAGAGATGAAAATTGGAATGATGGATGGAATAAGTTTTTAAAATAAAATGGCAAAATTTGATCAATGAAGTAGAAAAAGAAAGATTGAAATACTATAGTAGACTGTTCACAAAACATAGAGGGTTGTCTAGATTGGGAGTAGAAGGTAAGGAAATCTTTTACTTTAGTGGGAACCATTCATGACACGAAGCTCGAGATAGTTATTATTCGGTAGTGAGTGGGAGTACTTGCATCCATATTATCTTATGCATTGTATCTTGACTTGGTTAATGCGTGTGTGAACTCTTGATTGCATTATTGCATAGAATGGAGAAGTTGTGGGTAGTATACCCAACCCTCACGAGACTTCACTTGTCCACTCGGTGTTGCCGAGAGGTTTAAAAGGCTTGTTACACATGCTAAGTGTAATCGTCTACCCTCACGAAATCAAGGGAGTAGTATAGATTAGTGTAGATTAGTATATAGTAGCTAGAATAAAGATCATCACAATGTAGTTCTCCTGAGTTCATACCTAAGGTACTAGCAATATGTAAGTTTGGGGGTGTGATAGGTGTCCAATATTGTCCATTTTAAGCCCCTAACTTGCTATTATTATGTCTTTACATTCCATTATTTGATATATTTATGCCGTTTGTGTGTTTAAGCGTGTTTTAGGAGCTTAACAAAGAAAAAGAGCTAAATTTGGTGAATTAACTAAAGACATGCTTATTTATATCCAATAGGAGAGCTTAAGAGGTGTTTTCAAGATAAAAGTGACTCCCGAAGAGCAAAAACGTCATTTTTTTGAGCAGTAACTTCAAGAATCTTGACAAGCGAGTCAAGGGGTTTCAAAGAGCACAATTATCAAGAAAAGTTGGTTCCAAGTATTTTGACCCACCTGACCTACGCCACAGTAACAAAAAGTGACTGGAAAGTGTCGTTTCGACGCCCGAAACAGATGCAGGCAAAACAGGCCTACGCCCCAAGCGTAAGGGTCTGGCTACTTGTGAGCTGCAAAATGTCTATTTTGCCCCCGACTTGTTTTACTTGTGGTGGCTGCAACTTTACACCTCAATGCACGTGAATATACACATATATACATCAGAATGTAGGGTTTTAATTAAGTTTTGTGTAAAATTACCAAAAAGGGAAACCATTAGGAGAAACCCTCGGCCGTTTCTTATATATACCAATCTTTACATCAGTTTGAGAGAGCTTCTTTACACGTTGAAATTCCAGAGCAGACTCTGGAGTTATATACCTTTCAAAGGAAAAGCCATTCAAGACCAGAGAGCCGGAGAAGAAGATCATGGAGGATATTTCTACATCAATGATGCAATCACCGTCTACCATAAGCAACTAACTCGGTATCTAGGGTTTTCTAGCAAAACCCTAGCCAAGTAATGTAATTCTTTATTTCTTTTCAATTGTAACGAGGGGAAGTTGTGACTATACTGTGATGATTGTTGTAAATGAGAGACCGTTTCTATTTTTTTTACAAAACTCTATATTTATTCTAAATTCGTGTCTAAAATGGAATGAATATATTGTTTACTCAATCATGATTATTCAATATGGGTTGGAACTCGGATGCTTAATCTATGATTTTCTACACAGTGGTTCTTAACACTCAAAACCCTAGGTTTACACAGACCATGCATCAGCAAGATGATATAGACATGCTTTGGTGTAATTTCATGTTATAGGAGTAGATTAGAGTAAAAGTAGTTTGCATGTTCTAGTCATACTATGTCCAGAGATGGGTTATAGCGAATCCAGTTGACGGTATCCATTTGGAGGTCATATTCGACTATTTGCGGTACGACCTGATTCATAGTTATAGATCGTTCTCTTACAATTGTGCAAATTGAGAATTTTATTATGTGGTTAGTGGTGGAGCGATGAAAACCCTAGTTTTCTCTCTCTTGATCAAACTATTAATTTAAATTCAATTTTAGTTAATTTTAGTTTAAATTCTCAAAAATTAAATCAAAATCTTTTTCAAACATAATTCAATACTTTTGAATTGCTGAAGTGAATAAACAAGTCTCTGTGGATTCGACATTCTAGTTCTCAAGCCGTTTCTATACTATAATTTGACTCATGTGCTTGCGAATAGGTAAAACATAGGCCGTCTTAAGGGTGTGTTCTTAACACATTTTTAACCACCCCGGCGGTACACCAACCACCTCTTTCATGTTTGGGTTCAATATTCATTGCATTTCCCTTGATGGTTTTGCAGTCTCCTCTAAATGTATGCGATGCATGCAAATTGAGGGATCTATTCCTCTAAGATCGGCAACACTCCATCCTATCGCCTCTTTATTCTCACTTAAGACATTGACTAAACTCAATTCCTATTCTTTTGTCAGCTTTAATGAAATAATTACAGTTCTAAAAGTCTCATCCGGTCCTAAGAAGACATATTTCAGCTTCTCAAGCAATTCCTTGAGTTCCAAGGTCAGAGGAGTTATTAGAGATGGTATTGGTGGTGTACTCAATAGCATGGGAAGTGCCTCACTCCGCACTTTCCATGACTGGCCATATAATGCAGTCTCAATTGCAGCAATATCCTCACAATTCAACCTTATCTGCTCATCCAAGTTGTCTGGAGATAGGAGCCAAATATCATACATTTAAGGCTCCAAATTATATATAGTTATGTCTACATATATCATTATATTGATACTTTTATACGGTTTTTCTATTTTAAAACGTTTCAGGCCATGTTATGTAAAACGAGTTAAATTCGGTGAAATAACTAGATTAGTGACTCAAGATGGTTCGAGAGCCGAAACCATGGACAAAAGACCTATGAAGGACCAAACATAAGTCAAGGATGCAAAAGGAATGAAGAGGAATGAAGTCGAGAAGAAAAATGAGAAAATAAAATGAAGTTCAAGGTGAAGAACTACCGAGTACTCGGTAATGCCTTCACCAAGTACTCGGTCAAGTACGAAAGGGAGCGCACTTGCACAAAAGAGGAAAAATGGCCATAGAATTTAGCGCACTTGCGCCTGTTTGCGTAGCACTCAAGAGCTACCGCGTACTCGGTAGAATTCTCACCAAGTATTCGGTGAGACCAAAAATGGCCAAGCCACATCAGCAACTTGTATACACATCAGTGGGACCCGTTTCGGCCGGAATCAATACGGGATGATCTCTAGACTATCTTGGATACAATATTAACCATATTTGATGAGATTTCATATCATTCTTTCAGAAATATCAAGATACACATTCCTAACTTAACGATGAAGCAATCAGATTACCAAACAAAGCTGCCTCTTTTTCAACAAAAGAGAGGGGGATCCCCTATAGATAGAGAGATTGGAGTATATAGATTTTAAGATAGAGATATATATTGTCTTGGAGAGTTGGGCAGAATATCAACCATGGAGGGGGTGTCTACATCAACAATGCAAATAGCCACTACCATGAACAACTAAATCGATATCTTGGATTTTTAACAAAACCCTAGCCAATTAATGTAGGCTCTTTCTTATTTTTATTGTATAAGGGGAAACTGAAGGACACGTATGTGATGATTGTGTAGATGAGTGATTACGTTTAATTTTATATAAGATTCTTCATTTATTCTATGTCTTGTCTTAGCTTGAATGAATGTTTTATCTTGCACAATCATGGTTATTCCATATGGGCTAGAACTCGGATGCTTAACTCGTGATTTTCTACACAATGGTGCTAATTAACATGCAATCTTGATTTCGACAAACCATGCATAAGGAAAGATAACGAGTAACTTGCTTTTTAATTTATGTTAGTAGGAATAGTTTAGAATAGATGCATGTACTAGTTATGTTTATTCAATAATGGCTTGTGCCAATGATGGATGAATTGTTCCTTTTTTAGGATTAAGGTTTTGCCAATGTTTGCAACCCTATATCTGATTCACATGTGATGAACCGCCCTTTACAATTAAATGATTAAGAGGATATATTATGTGGTTGGTGGTGGAGTTAGAAATACATTAGATCTTTATCTTCATTGATCTCAAACCAAAACAAAAAATCTATCTTTACTTCTATGTTATTTTATTTATTGTCAAAGTAATTCTAGAAAACCAAACAAACAAATTATCATCATAATTTAGTTACAATAATTAGAAGGACGTTATGAATTCAATAGTCTCTTTGGATTCGATATACCCTATCTCATTTATACTATACTATAATAGATTCGTGTACTTGCGATAGGGAAAACTAGGACAACTTTAAAGGCTTATTTGCACACACTATTATTCTTATCATTATTTATTATCCCAGCTTAGTAGGTTAAATCTAACAAGGTTTGACCGATCGATCAAGTTTCTGGCGCCGTTGCCGGGGACTAACGATTTTCTATAGTTCTAAATAATTATTATACATAGATTATTTATTTGCTTTATTTTTATTTTCTTCTTTTAAAGCAAGATTGTGTGATTTTTGACATGTGCATTAAAGTTAGCAGAAGGAACCAAAAAAGTGGTGACGATTGCTTTGTTGGACCGTTTGTGAGTTTTAGTCTATCTTAAATTATTGTTCAATCTTATCTTGTATTTTCTTATTTAATTTATCTTTTATTTATTTTTAGTTTATTATTTATATTATTTTATTTTTATAAATATTTGTTTCATCGTTGTATAAGTAGTTTGTGTTCCATATCTAAAGGACTTGTTCCTTTTGATCCTGAAATTAATAGAACTTATCTTAAAATTTTAAGAACTAATAGACAAAAGATTGAAAAAGATACATTAAATTTTAACGATATGGGCGAACCTCAAGTACAACCACTAGGTTCCTTGAAAGATTATTACACACCTTCTAATTTCAAATCACCAACGGACATTGTAATACCAGGCGAAACAGCGTCTCATTATGAAATTAAAGCTAGTATTTTGAATATGTTACCTAAATTCTATGGACATAAACATGAAGATCCTTATGAACATATTACAGAGTTTATAGAAATTAGTTCAACAACTAAGATGAATGGGGTGCCTACTGATGCCTTACGTGTGTGATTATTTCTCTTTTCACTCAAAGAAAAAGCTAAAAGATGGTATAATAGTTTAGAATAACGAGTGAGAACTAATTGGGAGAACCCTAAAAAAGAATTTTTACATAAAATCTATCCTATGGTAAAGACACACGAAGCCCAAGCAACGATAATGAACTTTGCCCAAATTCCGGGTGAACAATTCCATGAAAATTGGGAACGTTTTAAAGAAATCTTGGTTAAATATCTCCATCATAAATTTACAAAATACGATTTGGTGCGTAATTTTTTTCATGGCCTAGGCAAGATACAACAATATCGTATAGATACGGCATGTGGAGGAACATTTGCATTAGAACCAGTCGAAGACATAGGAAAAATATTCGAAAGATTGAGTGAAAATTCACAACAAAACGCATCAGAGGCTAGGGCTAGATTAATACTTAATAACCCTAGACAAATGGAAACTATTAAAGAAACAGAAAGAACGAACGACGTTACGGCTCAAGTAGCTGAGATAAGTAAAAAATTAGATAACTTCCTAAATTTCACTCAAAATACTCCTAGAGAAGTGTGTTCGATCTGTTCTGATCAATCCCATTTAGCTAGAGGATGTCCAATGAAATATCAAGAAGATATACTACCATATGATGTTAACACAACCTTTACTACTACCAATAATAATCTATATTCAAATTCTTTCAATCAAGGCTGGCAGAACCATCCATATTTATTTTTATATCGTTCTCAAAACGTAGAAAATCATGTCCAAACTTAAAATTTCAATCAAAATCCAAGACCATTCAACAATACTCAGAACTTCAATCAAAATCCAAGACCGTTCAATAGCACTCAAAATTTTCAAAATAATACACAAGGATTTCAATCTTTTCAATCAAACCAACCTCAGTTTAGGAATCAAATTCAAAACCCTAATCCACCACAAAGATCATCTGGCTTTGAGGATAAAGTCTTAACAGCCCTTTGTAACTTAAAAGCTAATACCCAACTGCTACATACACATAAATAAGCTATTTCAAAACTAGAAGTGCAGATGGGACAAATAGCTAATACGTTTAACAAAAGACAAGAGGGTAAATTACCAAGCCAACCAGTAATGAATCCTAAAGGGAAACACATGATTGAGTTAGGAAATTTACAAGAACATACGCATGAAACTGTTCAATCAATCACAACCTTAAGGAGTGGTACGATAGTGGACAATAGAGTTGAGGAAAAGTTTAAGGAAAAACTCGCACAAAAAGAAGTCTTGGAAAACATTCCTAAAGAAACATCACATCTAACAGAAGATGAACAAGTTAAGGAAATACCTGAAAAACCAACGAAAAAGGAATATGAGCCAAAAGTACCATTCCCTCAACGTCTCCGTGGATCAAACTATTATAGCAAACAAGGCGATAAAAATAATGAAATCTTAGAAGTACTTAAACAAGTAAAAATCAACTTGCCTTTGTTAGATGTCATATCTCAAATCTCACCTTATGCTAAATTTTTGAAAGATTTATGTACGCAAAAGCGTAGAAGAAGAGCTAAAGTGCCTAAAAAGATAGTGTTGACTGAACAAGTAAGTTATTTATTATTAAATGATACACCACCCAAATATAAAGATCCAGGAGCGCCTACAATATTATGCATAATTGGTGATCAAGAAGTAAGATGGGCTCTCTTCGATTTAGGTGCCAATGTCAATTTATTACCTTATTCATTTTACCAACAATTGGGATTAGGATAATTAAACCATAATACGGTTCTACTTCAATTAGTAGATAGATCAATCAAACAGCCAAGAGGGATAGTTCAAGATGTGATAGTTCAAGTAGAAAAATTATAATTCCCTATCGATTTCATAATATTAGATACCGAACATGTTCATAGTCTAAAGAAACATGTACCTATAATCTTAGGACGACAATTCTTAGCAACAGCTAACACGTGCATTAATTGTAGAACATGAGTAATGGATATATCATTTGGGAATATGAAACTAAGATTGAATGTGTTTAGGTACAACGACCAGTGTTCAACAATAGATGATTCTTTTAGTCACGATCAAATAACAAAATAAGTAAAACAAGTAGAGGATAGAAAGGATAAATTTACTAAAGGAAAAGAGGATTTCACAGATATTGATTGGGATAAGCAATTACAATGTAATCTTGATGACATCGCAGCTATAGAAAAAGCACTATAAGTAGAATCATGGAAAGAACCAACAGAATCATTACCTATCACTTCAAATAAACCACCCGATTCTATACCAATAGAAGTAATAATTCAAGAATCGGAGGAATCATATGAACAGACTAAAACTAACAACTTGGATATGATGTGTAGTGTCAACACAGTCGATAGTTTACCATGGTATGCTAATATACTTAATTATTTAGCCAGGCGTAAAATACCAACAGGGTGGTCCAAACAAGAGAATGATCAATTCTTTAATCAAATTAAATACTATATTTGGGAAGATCCTGAGTTATTCAAATACTATTCTAACTAAATTATTAGGAGAATGAAACACAAAGTATCCTAAAATTATGTCACACATTAGCATGTGGAGGTCATTTTGGAGCTAAAAAGATAGCAACTTAAATATTGCAAAGTGGATTTTATTGGCCTACCCTGTTTAAAGATTCATGTAATTATTGCAAAATATGTGACAGATGTCAACGATTAGGTTCAATTTCTTGGAGAGATATGATGCCATTATCCCCAATTTTAATAATTGATGTATTTAATGTTTGGGGATAGATTTTATGGGACCATTTCCAATGTCAAATAATAATTTATATATACTTGTTAGGGTAGATTATGTCTCAAAATGGATAGAAGCAATTGCTTTGGCAAAAGCTGATCATGAAATCGTAATTGAGTTTTTGCAATCTAAAATTTTATCTCAGTTCGGTATACCATGCACAATAATCAGTGATAATGGGAAACATTTTTGTAATCATTACATGAATAGTTTATATCTTAGATATTCCATTACACACAAAGTAGGTATGTCTTATCATCCCCAAACAAGTGGTCAAACAGAAGTATCAAATAGGGAAATCAAGCGAATCTTAGAGAAAATAGTGTGAACTGATAGAAAAGACTGGTCGACCAGATTAAATGATGCATTATGGGCATATAGGATGGCATATAAAACACCCATAGGAATGAAACCATATCGATTAGTCTATGGAAAAACTTTCCATCTTCCTGTTGAATTAGAACATAAAGCTTACTGGCCATTAAAAGACTAAATTTCTATTTAAAACAAGCAGGCTCTAAACAAAATTTTCAGCTTAATGAACTGGAGGAAATTCGTAATGATTGCATACGAGAATGCATGAATATATAAAGCAAGGACGAAAGCATTTCATGATAAAAATATTCGGAAAAAGTACTTAGAGCCTGGTCATAAGGTATGGCTATTTAATACTTGATTAAAATTATTTTCGGGTAAACTCCATTCAAGATGAGATTGACCATATAATGTAATTATTGTATTCCCTTACGGAGCAGTAGAACTGGAAGATCCAAAGAAAGGTAAATGATTTAAAGTAAATGGTCAGCGACTCAAAAGATGTGTAGAATTTAACCCTGAGATAGGATGTGGAATCTATCAATTTGGTAGATCCCACGTATGACAACGGTTAGAGTATCTATGAGCATCGAGCCAACGACATTAAAATAAAGGCACCAGCTAAGAAAGTTTGTGTTTTCTTAGACGGGTATGTACTAATTAATTATCTTACTTTGTGTTTAATTAATTTTAGTTAATTTATGTTTTTATTAAGTTTAGATGAGGTATAACAATAGGAGTGAGTATTGGAGTGAATGATGGATCAAGAATTAAAAAGGAGTTTGAAAGAAATTTTCAGCAACTATGAACTACCGAGTACTCGGTAGTATGTTCACCGAGTACTCGGTGACTTAAAATTTTAACTGAACCGAGTAGAACTCGGCCGTTCTTATAGGGTTTCTTTTCTCTCCTCGAAACTCACTCAATACTCATTTTCTCTCTCAAAAACTTACACCTTAACCCTCTTGTACCTTCATTGTTCTTGATCTAGCAAGAATCAAGCTTCAAAACCTTCCCAAATCGCATATATCACTTAAAACCATTAGAAATCATTCTAAATGGCACCCAAGAAAAGGAATAGTACTACAGAGGAGGGAGAATCATCGACAATATTTGCCAAGATACGAGACTGATCAGCCCAAAGGGAGGCCGAGTCGCAGTAGTGGGCACGGGTGATCGGGCTTTCCAAGGATTTTCAGCTCGAGCGCAGTTTCAAATATGCCAACTTCCGATACTCACAAATATCCCGGATGAGCGTCAAGAGGTTGGAGGAGCGGAGGTTAGTACCATTGTTGACACCAATTTTGATCATGTATTACCCCGAGTTGGTTCGCGAGTTCTATCGCAACCTTGTTTCCAATGTGGCGACCGTTTTTTCGACAAGGGTGATGGATCGAGCTTTCACAGTCTATTCTGCCCTTATTGCAGCAGTGTGAGGCATACCGGATGGGGGTCCGAAGGATTTATGGGATAATTTTTCACCATCTCCAGAGCCATTCCCAGATGTTCATGAAATAGCGCGCCAGATTTATCGAAGGCGCTATAGGGATCCGAAGAGTGCGACATGTGCGGGGATGATGTATATTCCCCGGAAGTTATGGTTTTTCGATACCATGCTCTATGATCAGGTTCACCCTCGCGGCCACAACACAAAGAGGCGGGGTCTTCTTCTGGAGGTGATGTACTATTTTTATGTTCGTCACTAGGTCTCGATTCCAAGTGTTATAGTTCAGATCCTGCGGACCGTGTTGCAGGAGCTCTCTGACGAGGCGGTGGTGAAGGCAAAGAAGTGGCAACTCCCATTTTCTTCTCTGATCACCAGTATTTTACGACATCTGGATATACAGTCGACTGAGGGAGAGGTAGAGCTACCAGTTCACTCGCTAATGACATGTGAAGTCTTTAGGCGTTCTCATGGCAAGATGAGTCAAGGCTTAGAGATAGTAGCCGCTGAGGAGAAGGATGATTCTAAGGACAAGGAGGGTGATGCAGTAGTAGAGGGAGAGAGAGGAGAGAGTGGTGATGATGACGAGGCTACAGAAAAGAAGGTGCCTCAGGCCCCTAGACAGAGAGAGACAGTGACTCTGTCTAAGGAGCAGTATGCAAATTTAGTAGCCCGTCAGGAGAAGATTCTTCGTGAGCAGGCCGACATCCGATCAGAGATGACTCGTGGATTTCAGGTGATCGTAAAGCGATTGGGCGCTAGCTCCAGTTCTCGTCAACTAGCACCATCGTCTGAGTCTTAAGATTTAGGGGGAGTAGTCGATCATGAGCCAGCATATAATTATGTTCTAGATATTGTCGTAGGCCAAGCCATGAATCATTATTTTATACTTTTTACTTTATTTTGTTCATTATGTTTTTGTACTCAAATTCAAACGAAAAAATGTTGGAAAATTAATGCAAATGGATATTTTGGTATTTATCAAGCAAATTATTTATATTTTATATATTTTTCATTTATACGAATATAACGATACAAGTTTGGGGGAAGGTACGATTTTTCAAAATTATTGTTTTTATAAAATTCTAACTTATATAATTAAATACTTCTATTTTAATTAATTTTATATAAATATTTATGTATTACATATATATATATATATATATATATGTTTTGTTTTGTTTTAAATATTTTATTTAAGTTTATTTACTAATTTCTTTTATATATACTATGTATATTTCGATATATATTGATTAAAGAAAACGTAGTTTTTGAAAAAAAAAAATTGGTACAGGGACTACCGAGTACTCGGTGAAAAAATATATATTTTTCTAAATTCCAAAAATTAATATATATAATTATGTATCTTGATTTTTCTTTCAAATTAGGACTTTGACTATAATATATTAGTATAGTATATAGTTTTAGTAGCTTATAATAAAGAGAAGATAATTTTATAAAATTTCCATAAATATGAAATCATTTTCAATTATGGACAATTTTACATTAAATCTTATTTCATTTTCTAAATTTTCCAGGATAAATTATTTATATTCCGGATTTCTGTTGTAAATTAAGTCATTCATCTCTTAGTAAGGACTTGCTTTACAATTTATAAATATAGAGCCTTAGTATTGATAATAATACTCCTCCCTAGAGTTCTTTAATTCTCAATTCATAATGAGATCAACACGTAGATCTACCTTTCGCAAAGCTTCTACCAACACTACGCCCATAGTAATTTTATATGATGAAGATAGGACAATAGAGTCAGTAGGTTCTTCAACCGATCCCAAAGAAGAACAACTTATGGGATGTGCTACTATTTCTCCAAACCCAACACAAGTTTCACCAATTCATGGGTATAGTTCGCTAGCATATTAAGTTATCTATGATGAGGAAGTCATAAATACCCCAAGAATGCAAAGTGGTTTTAATTTATTAGAGGCACGAGGACTGACCGGGTTATTGAAACCAGCAGCTAAAGTAGCATACCCCAAAATTGTGCAAAAGTTCTATTCCGTTATGGGGCATACTACTAAAGGAGAACTCATCCTCCAAATTTGTATAGAACCCAAAGTACAACCTTTCGATGTCACTGCCAATACAATAGCAAAAGCATGGGGTATTCCGCATAAGTGTCCTGAGGAGTTACGTGAAAGATTTTTTGCCGTTACCAAAACCGTTCATACCTACCATCCCTGAGATGATCAACACTATATGTCCAAACAATTATGCGCAGAACGACGAAATATCACTCATCAAGCAAACACTAAATCCCAGCTATTGGGTTTTAGATACAATTATCGCATCGCAGATTTATCCAAATGAATATTGGCATTGGAAGGATGAAATAATAATTAAGATTCTTTACTGTTTTCATATAGGTTATTGGGTGTCATTTCCAAAGATTATTCTTGGGCATATGCTTGGGGATATCAAGCTTTATAGGAATCTCATAGCATCTACATGGAAATTCCCTTACCCATTCCATATAACCAAACTAATTAAGAATGCAGTAAGTGATATGCATCAGGTGTGTACAAAATATGTGGTTAAAAATGACACCTTAATGACGCTAGGTTTTACCCTACGCAAGCACATGTATCGATTATAGTATAGCAATGGCTTGAGTAAGGGATATCGATCCCACATAGACTAAAATTGTTCGCTTTAGCAATTCAAAAACACTGAATTATATTTTCCGAGAATGGTTTGTTTGGGTGGTCAAAGATCAAATTATCTATTTTAACTAAAGTTATCTATAAAACAAATTAAATTGGTTGTGATGAAGATGAGAGAGAAAACTAGGATTTTCATCACTCGACCACTAACCGCATAATATAATTCCTCACTGTATCAACTGTAAGAGGGCGATCCATAACTGTCAATCAGGTCGTACCGCAAATAGCTAATTACGACCCCAAAAAGGAGTATCATCAACCGGATTGCAACAACCCGTCTCATGACTAACCTAACTAGTTCATGCCAATTATATTACTTTAATCTACTCCTAATGCATGAAAATAAACTAAAACATGTCTATATTAAATCGCCAAGGCACGACCTGTGTCAACCTAGGGTTTCAAATTTCATAACCACCATTATGGAGAAAACCATAATTAAGCATTCGAGTTCCTGCTCATATTGAATAATCATAGTTGTGCAAAATTATACATTCATTCCATCTAAGACAAGAATTGAGAACAAACATATAATTTTATATTGCAAATCAGAATGGTCTCTTAACTACTACAATCATCACAATATGGTCAACAATTTCCCCTCATTACAATTGAAAACAATGAAAGAACTACATTACTTGGCTAGGGTTTTGCTAGAAAACCCTAGATACCGAGTTAGTTGGCCATGGTGGAAGGTGACTGCATCGATGATGTAGAAATGATCTCCATAGTCTTCTTTTCTAGATCTCTAAGTTTTGAATACTCTAAATGTATGCACGTGAACCTCCACAACTGAACAACCCTAATGAACGTCTCCTCTCCAATACCCCTTCACACTGATATATGATCGTGTATATATAGGCAATGGTGTAAAGAGGCCCTTTTCAGTATTTTCACTCTCAACTTTATGCAAACCCTGATCTTCTGATATATATAAAGTGTATATAGATGTATATAGAGGTCTGGAGTCACAGGCACGTCTTCACAT
Organism: Cornus suecica; assembly: GCA_963922005.1. NCBI lineage: Eukaryota > Viridiplantae > Streptophyta > Magnoliopsida > Cornales > Cornaceae > Cornus > Cornus suecica. Next base: position 40,059,000 of record OY998245.1, on the reverse strand, counting down.
CGAACAAAGGGTAGAACATGCAAAAATCTCCAAAAACCACAAATTATTGTCGCACATACGCTTCATGCGTAGTTGGCCTACGCTTCCAGCATAGGTCCAAGCGTAGAAATTTGATTTCCAACCACGTTTTGAAACAGAAAGCGTAGGTATTTTATGGAAAACCACTTTTCTCCGTGAATACACCAAAACGACCGTCTTAAACCCACGATACTTTTTGCTTAAGATGACGGCTTTTGGAAATGCCGTTTTTGCCCTTCGGGAGCCATTTTGTCTCGAACTGCCTCCTTGACTCTCTTCTTGGTTAAAAAGAACACACTCTTCAGTTAATTCACCGAAGTTAGCTCCATTTCTTCATTAAGCTCCTGAAACATGTTTTAACACGCAAACAACATAAAAATACCAAGTAATGGAATGCAAGGACGTAACAATTGTGAGTCAATGGGTCAAAAAGACTAATATTTGACACCTATCACACCCCAAAACTTACATATTGCAAGTCCCTTAGCAATAAACTCAGGGAACTTTCTTATGAGGAATTTTAATCTATCTACTCTAACTAACCTAACTTAATCCCTTGCTTTAGTGAGGGTCAACGATTACACTTAGCACGTGTAACAAGTCTTTTAAACCTCTAGGTTACCCCCAATGAACGAGTGAAGTCTCGTGATGGTTTAGCTATATTACCCACAACTTCTCCATTCTTTGTAATTACTCATTCATGAATTCACACACTCATCAATCAAGTCATGATACAATGCAAAAGATAATACGGATGCAAATACTCCCACTCACTACCGAACAATAACTATCTCAAGCTTCGTGTCATGAATGGTTCTCACTAAAGTGAATGATTTCGCTACTTTCTAGTCTCAATCCAGACAACCTTTCATATTTTTGTGAACATTCTACTATGATATTTCAATTTCTCTTTTCCTACTTCATTGATAAATTTTGTCATTTTTCGTAAAAACTCATCTTTCCAATTTTATCCCTTTTTGTCTTTCAAAGTCTCCAGACTTTCTAGTGATGATTTTTAGTCCAGACCAATTGGGCCCGAGTTTCTTCCATGGGATTTATGCTCATTAGTTTTCTCCCATTTAAATGCAAACAGTGATATTGGTGATACCAAGGCCCGGTTACTCAGATCGAAGAACTACTTTTCGTATTTTATTTTCTCAAAATAATTTTTTTCAATTTTCTCCATTTCAAACATAACATCTCCCCTTCTCCCCTTTTATTGTGGCAAAATTATTTTTTCAACTATATAGTTAAAGATCAACCTATTTCCCATAGTGAATGTGTGCTTGTGTTTATAGGTCAAGGTCGTCTTTCTTAATTTCAATTTCACGCATTCACTCACCCATGTAAAACCTTATCAGTTCACTAACTCGATCTAACCATTACTCTCATGAATGAGAATATCACAACACATACTACTCATACATCATAAACATGAACTCAATCAAATTGTAATGCAAAACATTTATGCGTGAAAACACAGAACTGGTCCAAAATTTTAAAAATTTAAAATTTTCCAAAAATTTTATTCCTTGTAATCCTATACCCTCACCCCCAAACTTAAATGAGACCATGTCCCCATGATCAAAAATAAAGTATCAGAACAGATATAGTTACCCTTGAAGCTCAATCTTGGATTCAACATTGAAGCACTTGATCTCCTCCCCCAAACTTAATTTGGATCACCTGTAGATATACGCAACAAAGCACAAATACCCACAATCATAGCAAGGGAAAAATAAATTTCAAAAAATATCCAGAAATTCACACAAAGTTTTCAAGGAATTAAAAATTCTCTTCTTTTTTTTATTGATTTTTTTTTATGATTTGGCCTTAAGGGCCTACAATCCTATAAAAATAAAAGAAAAATAAGAATAAAAACAAAGACAAAGACGTGGCCTTAAGGGTCTACTGTCTCTAAGAATTGAAATTGCAACGGCTTGTCCTTAAACGACTACAATTTCTAAGAATTAAAATTATATAAATTAAATGATATCCTATTCTACAAATCTAGGCTAGAAACTAACTTTCACAAGCTAGGACCAATGTTTAACGTCATTGGCAATATAGCTCCTCAAAGGCTTATCCAACATCCTACCTCTCTGCAACATTTCTCCTACTCATAGGACAAAATATAAGAAGTAACTCCCTCAGTGCTCTCACCTATGAACAATTAGTATTACCCATGAAATCAAATATAGAACAATAATCACCATATAAAGTACCTCATCTATCACGTTCTAAGTTCACCCCATGCATGGTCAATGTGTCCAACAGATCCTCCATCAATACCTTATGTAATGTTCCCTTCACCAATTCACCACTTTCCATTAAACTGACAAATGCCATAAATTTCGGTCCCGAATCAATCTCCTCATAATATCTCAATCTCTGGCCATGTATCCCGAACCTTTTATCAAATCCTACTTCTCCACGGGGGTAAACCAATCTAACTCTATGTGGTCCGTCCCATCTTTGTCAAAATTTACGTAGAAACACTTTCAACTTTGGATTACATTTCCGTTTCTGGCTAAACTCAAGGAACTTAAGACAAACATGCTTAGAATTATGTACTCTTGGTTGAGCTATGTATCTTCGAGCATTTTTATACGTACAACTCCGTATCCCCTCACACTTATCTCTTAATCGCGGATCTTCCAAGGCATATAGCTTTTCTACCATGTGTATACCTAACACTGGTTCATCTAGAAATATGTCCTTAAGAGGGGGGTCATCCTTAGTAGGTTCTTTAAAAGTTCGTGACAATTGATCATATCTAATAGCCTCCACATCTTTCTTATTCGTCACTAATCTATTTTCTCGACCTTCAGTGTCGTCATATAACCCAATCTTATAAAGTGAGTTGTCGGGCACCAATGACGCTGGTGACACAAATGGAGATTCAGGCAAATCTGTTGGCTCCTCCCACGTGTTAAACTTTGCATTCGACCTTTCAATCACAACATCCAAGTCATTCCTTGCTCGACTCCTATGAGGTACCACTTTCTCAACCATCTTATCAATTTTAAAACACTGGGCTAGTTCCGGTAATTGATGGTTGATATCAAATACATTCATCCTCATCTCTAGATTCCCAAAAGATATAATCATAACACCTATTCTGCAATCAACGCATGCATTTGCCATAGCCAAAAACGGTCTTCCTAAGATAACAGGGATATATCTCCTTGATCTATGGTCAAGTTCCATTTATAATACCACAAAGTCCATAGGAAAATAAAACTTACCCACTTGAACAATGACATACTCCAGAATTCCTCTCGGTTGTGGATGGTCGTCAGGTGGGTGCAAAATATGTGGTTAAAAATGATACCTTAACGACACTTTAGGTTTTACCCTTCTGCAAGCGCACAGATCAATTATAGACAATTTTGTTTGAGTAGGGGAATATCGATCCCACAGAGATGAGGATTGTTCACTTCAATAGTCTAAAAACACTGAATTATGCTTTTCTGAAAAGAGTTTATTTTTATGAATTATCTAATACTAATAAAAATAAAACAGCAAACAATAATGAATAATGGTTGTAATTCATGAGAGAGAGAAAACTAGGGTTTCCTTACTCCACCACTAACCGCATAACATGGTCCAAATTCTATTTCAATTACATAAGGGCGATCCATTGATTGTGAATTAGGTCGCACTACGTCAGCAGTTTGACCCCAAAAAGGATTACTCTCAACCGGATCACGACAACCCATCTCAAGACTAAACTGATTAGTGCATGCTAACTATTAATAGAAAATAAATGTAGAAAAGTAAATTAAAGCATGAAAATAAACTAAAGCATGTCTATATCAGTTTGTCAGGGCATGGCCTGTGTCAACCTAGGATTTCGAATTTTATGACCACCATTGTCTAAAAGAACACAGATTAAGCATCCAAGTTCCAGCCCATAGTGAATAATTGTGATTGTGTAAGATAAATCCATTTGAAAAGTCTAAGACAAGAATCAATTCAAATATATAAACTTGTATCAAAAATAAAAATGGTCTTTCATCTAACACAATCATCACAGTATAGTCATAGTTTCTCCTCTCTACAATTGAATATGAAACTAAAACTACTTGGCTAGGGTTTTGCGAGAAAATCCTAGATACCGAGTTAGTTGATCATGGTAGAGAAAGACTGCATTGTCGGTGTAGAAACGCTTTTCATAATCTTCTTCTCCGGATCTCTAGGTCTTCAATGGTGATTCTCTTCTATGGAAGCAATGAAATCAGTCACCAACTCAATGAACATGCGTGAAAATCAGAACCCTCAACTAAACCTAATCCTCTCATATTTATATACAAGTGAAGGAAACCCTAATGGTTACCTTTTTCTGTAATTTCATAATACATGAATAATGTCTCCAAAATATGATGAAAATACGTGTATAAGCCTCTATGTAGAGGTCCGGAATCTTCGATCACTTAAAATCTCGACGTAGGGACAAAACTGGAAAAATCCGAAAACACTCTGAAACCATTCTTACACATAAATTGGTCATGTGACCACAAAGTGGGACCTACACTTGGGCGTAGCTTTAGGGCGTAGGGTCCCCCCCTCTAGTTCCCAGACCAAAGCGTAGGTGTAGTCCATTCTTCCTCTTTTTCCCTCTTCCAAGGTATGGTATCATACATTTTTGCTACAAAAACCCATTTTTTCATATTTGAGCTAGACTGGTCTCCTTTCACTCCTGATGGTTTTGGTTGAAGTAATAATGTCTAGGAATGACATTTTTGCCCTTCGGTGAGATAACGATGTCGGGAAATGACCATTTTGACCTCCGATATCTCTTTTTTGCACTGACACGCCTCTTGATTCCTTTCTCGAGATAGAAATGAACACGAACTCAGTTAATTCACCAAGATTAGCTCTATTTCTTCATTAAGCTCCTGAAACATGCTTACAAACACAAATGGGATAAAAATACCAAGTAACGAAATGTAAAGACATAACAAACGCAAGATAGGGGCGAAAAATGACTAATATTGAGCACCTTTCACACCCCCAAACTTACATATTGCTAGTCCCTTAGCAATAAATTCAGAGAGAATTGACTGTGATGATTCTTATTCTATCTAACCTATCTACTCTAACCTAATCCTTTGTTTTCGTGAGGGTCAACGATTACACTTAGCCCGTGTAACAAGCCTTTAAAACCCCTAGGTTACCCCTAGTGGATGAGTGAAGTCTCGTGAAGGTTTCCAGTGATGGTACCTACAAACATCTCAATTCTTTTGTAATTACGCATTCATTAGTTCACACACATAAGTAAAATAAGCTACGATACAACACACAAGATAATATGAATGCAAATACTCCCACTCACTACCGAACAATAACAATCTCGAGCTTCGTGTCATGAATGGTCCCCACTTGAAGTAAATAACTTCGTTACTCATTACTCCCAATCTAGACAACCTTCCATGTCTTTATGAACATTCTACTATGATATTTCAATCTCTCTACACTTTTGTCTTTAAGAAATAAATTCAACTTTCCTATTTTCCACATTATCCCCTTCTATTATTTTTCTAAGCTCCGAAATTTTCAGCGAAGATTTTGAGTCCCGACCAACTGGGCCCGAGCTTCTTCCATGGGATATATGTTCATTAGTTTTCTCCCCTTTTTACGCGAACAATGATATTGGTCATACCAAGGCCCGGTTACTAAGTTCGAAGAACTACTTTTTGCATCTAATTCTAAAAATAAATTTCAATAACATTCTTCCAACATAACATAACACACCCCTTCTCCCCTTGTATTTTGGAAAAATTATCAATTAAAGATCAAATTTTTTTCTCACAGTGAATGTGTGTTTGTACTTAAAGGTTAAAGTCATCTTTTTCTGTTTCAATTTCAATAATCACTCACCCATGTAAACCACATCACTTCCCTACTCGATCTAATCATTACTCTCATAAGCGAGAAAATCATATCACATACTACTTATGCATTATAAACATAAACTTAATCAACTCATCATGCGAAACACTCATGCGTAGAAACAAAGAACTTTTTCAAAATTGTCAATTTTTCAAATTTTTCAAAAAAAATTCCTTCGTTAGAACTATACCCTCACCCCCAAACTTAAATAAGTCCATGTCCTCATGGTCAAAAATAAAGAATGAGACAAGATACAGTTACCTATGAAGCACAGTTCTGGATTCTTTGAAATGCTCAACCTCCTCCCCCAAACTTGATTCGGATCACCTGTATATATGCAACAAACACATACCCAAATATCATATCAACGGAAAAGAAATTGCAAAAATTACCAGAAATTGACACAATTTTTCAAGGAATTTTTGAAATTTCTCTTTTTGGATTTTATTGATTATTTTTTTAAAATGAAATAAAAAGTGATTTGGCTTTAAGGGCCTATAATCTCTAAGACTTGAAATTGCAGAAATTAACTTACCTACTGTTATACAAACTGAGGCTAGACAGCCTAGGACCAATGTTTAACATCTTTGGCACGACGTTCCATAAAAGGTTATCCAACACCTTTCTTCTCTGTCATACTTCCTTTATTCAAAGGACAAAATATAGGAGGTGACTCTCTAAGTGCTCTTACCCATGGACAATTAGTACTACTTATGACATCGAATACAGATCAGTAATCACCATATAAAGTACCTCATTTGTCCTATTCTAACTTCAGCCCCTGTACGGTCACTGTGTCCATCAAATCCTCCTCCAGCACCTTAGACAATAGTTTTTCCGCCAACTCATCATTCTCCAGTAAACTGACATATGCCATTAATTCTAGTCCTGGATCAATCTCCTCATAAATCTTCAGCCGCTGACCACGCCTCTTTGATAATTCATGAAAAATGATTAGCTTTAGCATTCTTCACGCCTGTTTTATCTTTTATTTCATCATCCTCCACACGCAACACCATCTTAGGAAGCTTACTTTCAGGCACCAACTTTTGTGGAGGAATAAGTTGAGGTCCAAGCGACTCTCTTGATGCTCTCTCTAACAGTGAATACAATGCAGCTTCCGATACAGCAATATCTTTCCAACTAGATCGTTGTTGGTCCTCTCCATTTTCAAAATTCACCTCCGACCTTTTCATCACAATCTTCAAATCATTTATTACACTACTCTGAGGTACAACTTCTTCAACCATCCCCTCTATGTTAGAACACTCAGCTGGTTCAGGTAGTTAATGGTTGGTATCAAAGACATTCATCCTCATGTTTAAATTCCTAAAAGATATGACTATAACCCCTGTTCTGCAATCAATGCATGCATTCGCCATATCCAAAAATGGTCTTCCTAAGATAACAGGGATATGTCTCCTCGATCTATGGTCAGGTTCCATGTCTAATACTACAAAGTCTACAAGATAGTAGAACTTACCCACTTGCACTATGACATCCTCCAAAATTCCTCTCAGTTGTTTAGTTGATCTGTCTGCCAATTGAAGCACCACCGAGGTAGTATTGAGATCTCCAAACCCTAGTTGCTGATAGACTGAGTAAGGTAATAAATTAACACTCTCACCTAGATCAAGAAGAGCTCTACCAATCTTCTGGTCACCAATGACACAAGAAATAATGGGAGCACCGGGATCTTTCCTCTTAGGTGGAGTATCACTCAGTAAGATCGAACTCACTTGTTCAGTCAATAAAATCTTTTTCGGGACCTTAGTTATGTTTTTAAGCTTTTTAGTACAGAGATCCTTCAAAAATTTAGCATAGGGTGGAATTTGGTCAACAATGTCTAGAAGAGGTTTATTTATCTCGATTTGCCGACATGGATCCAACATGTCCTTCTCCTTATGCTCTTTATACGAAATCGACTCTCAGAGACGTTGAGGGTAAGGTGTTACTTCCTCATATTCTACCCTATCCAGCTTTTCCTCCTCTTGAGGTAGATCTCTTTGAACCTCTTCAGTTGCATTTCGCTTGTACGATATCTCCTCAAACTGCTCCTCAGCTTTACTATCCACTTCTCTTCCACTGCTCAAAACTGTAACTGCTTGAACTGTCTCATGATGAGTCTCAACAAAGGATCCATGCTCCAGTGCTTGTTGCTGCTTCGGGTTATCCATTGGCTGAAAAGGCAACATTCTTTTTATCACATACATAGCATTCGCTAGTTGTACCATTTGGGCTCCCATTTGAGTAATGAATTGAGAATGATTATTAGATTGATTTTTAACCTCCCTCAGAGCACTCATCACCTCTTCTTCAAAGCCAAGTGGTCTTTGTGGTGAATTTTGAGTTGAATTTTAATATTGGAGATGGTTTTGAGGATATTGAGGGTAAGTTTGATTTGGGTTGAATTCTTGGGCTTGGTTTCCTTGAGAATGGGTTTGGTAGTTCTATGGCTATACAACTTGATTATTATTGAATGGCTGGAGAGCCTGAGAATTATTGAATGGTTGTCTGGGTTGGTAATTTGACTGATAATTTCGAGCCATGATTGTTAGTGGAGATTGATATGATTGTTGACTCTATTAGACCCTTGGTTGTGGATTATATGAATGTTGTTCTAGAGGGAACCTTGATTCCCCATTCGACGATTGAGATGACAGAGAGGGATAATTTTGGACATTTGATGTGCAGGAATTGGTGAAATGAGCATTGGTTGGGTAGTTCCGTGCTACATTAGCATTGGTAGCAACAAATTCACTATTTTGACACTCATTGTGAGAATAATTGACTTCTATCTCTGACACTTCTCTTCTGAGGGAATGATTGCTTTGGGTAAGAAGCTTTTGAAATCTCTCTAATTTCTCCTCTATTAATGCCACTAAATCTTTACCTTCATCATGATTAACCTTAAAAGCTTTTCTGATCTTCTATCTAGTTCACCTTTAGACCTTACCTTCATCATGCCACTGCATTCTCACTAATACTATCAAACAAGTCAAAGAGTTCTTTTGTCGGCTTCAAGATAAATTACCCTTGTGTTGCCGCATCTATCAAATTCCTATGTTTATCTCCAAGTCTCATGTAAAAATTATTAGCCACATCATGTTCAACGAACCTATGGTGGGGACACTTATACAAGATTTCACTATATCTCTCCCAAGCATCATGAAATTGCTCACCAGGCAATTCTCTAAAACTTTTTATTGCATCTTGTGCTTCTAAGGTCTTTCCTATGGGATAGTGTTTTTGTATAAATTCTCTCTGAATGGCTTCCCAATCAATTTTAATCGCCTTAGATAATTTGATGTACCATCTTTTAGCTTTGTCTCTCAACGACCAAGGAAATATACGCACTCGCAAATCATTTTTAGTTAAACCCTCAGACCTCACTGTAGATGCAACCTCTAAGAAATCATTATATGCTGGTATGGGTCCTCTATCCTAAGGCCAGAAAATTTTGGAAGCATATTGATAACGCTTGACTTAATCTCAAAGTACTTCGTGCCTTCTTCTTTTGGAAAATCAACATAGGAATCATACGCCTTCGACATGTAGTATCCTTTCAGCGACATCTCTGGTGCCCTCTGTTGATTCACTCTTTGGTCACCCATCGCACTTTCTTTTGTCTAACGACGATGCTCTTCAATATCTCGACGTAAACGACTTGGATTTATTTTGATCTCAGGGTTGTAAACAAATAACATTGTACTTGGATTAGAACGGGTCAATCTATCGGTCATACACTGAGCTCACAAAAAAAAAAAAATTTCAAAATTTTTTTTTCTGAAATAAAGCAAATTAACTAAACTACTTCTAAACTAATCTAAACTATAAACAAAAAGCAAAGCAAAAAATTAAATGCACAAACCAAGAAAAATTGAAACTCACAAATGGTCTAGACGTAACTTCAGCAGCTTTGTCTTTTCCTTTCACGCTCTTTAATTGTACCTGAACATCACATAAAAAGTTTAACTTTAGCTTTAATCTACAATAACGCAATGTAAAAAAACTACTAAAGCTATTGAATAATGCCAAGTCCCCAGCAACGGCGCCAAAAACTTGATGGGTGACAGGTGTGTGCAAAATATGTGGTTAAAAACGACACCTTAACGACACTTTAGGTTTTACCCTTCTGCAAGCGCATAGATCAATTATAGACAATTTTGCTTGAGTAGGGGAATATCGATCCCATAGAGACGAGGATTGTTCACTTCAAAAAAATGGTTGTGATTCATGAGAGAGAGAAAACTAGGGTTTTCTTACTCCACCACTAACCGCATAACATGGTCCAAATTCTATTTCAATTACATGAGGGCGATCCATTGATTGTGAATCAGGTCACACCACGTCAGCAGTTTGACCCCAAAAAGGGTTACTCTCAACCGCATCGCGACAACCCATCTCAAGACGAAACTGATTAGTGCATGCCAACTATTAATAAAAAATAAATGCAGAAAAGTAAATTAAAGCATGAAAATAAACTAAAGCATATCTATATCAATTTGTTAGGGCATGGCCTGTGTCAACCTAGGATTTCAAGTTTTATGACCACCATTGTGTAGAAAATCACAAATTAAGCATCCTAGTTCCAGCTCATAGTGAATAATTGTGATTGTGTAAGATAAATACATTCGAAAAGTCTAAGACAAGAATCAATTCAAATATATAAACTTGTATCATGAATAAAAATGGTCTCTCATCTAACACAATCATCACAGTATAGTCACAGCTTCCCCTCTCTACAATTGAATATAAAACTAGAACTACATTACTTGGCTAGGGTTTTCTCGGAAAACCCTAGATACCGAGTTAGTTGATCATGATGGATAGAGACTACATTATCGGTGTAGAAACGTTCTCCATAATCTTCTTCTCCGGATCTGTAGGTCTTCAATGGTGATTCTCTTCTATGGAAGCAATGAAATCAGCCACCAACTCAATGAACATGCTTAAAAATCAGAACCCTCAACTAAACCTAACCATCTCATATTTATGGACAAGTGAGGGAAACCCTAAAGCTTGCCATATTCTGTAATTTCATAATACATGAATAATGTCTCCAAAATCTGATGAAAATACGTGTATAAGCCTGTATGTAGAGGTACGGAATCATCGATCAATTAAAATCTCAACGCAGGAACAAAACTGGAAAAATCCGAAAACACTCTGAAACCATTCCTACGCATAAATTAGTCACGTGACCACAAAGTGGGACCTACGTCTGGGACTTACGCTCAGGGCATAGGGTCCCCCTCTGGCTCCTAGACCAAAGCGTAGGTGTAGTCCATTCTGCCTCTGCCAACGTAGGGTATCATGCATTTTTGCTGTAAAAACCCATTTTTTCATATTTGAGCTAGACTGGTCGCCTTTGACTCCAGATGCTTTTAGTTTAAGTAATAATATCTGGAAATGACATTTTTGCCCTTCGGTGAGATAACGATGTCGAGAAATAACCATTTTGCCCTCCGATATCTCTTTTTTGCATTGACACACCTCTTGATTCCTTTCTCGAGATAGAAATGAACACGAACTCAGTTATTTCACTGAGATTAGCTATGCTTCTTCATTAAGCTCCTAAAACATGCTTACACACACAAACGGGATAAAAATACCATGTAACGTAATGAAAAGACATAACAAACGCAAGATAGGGGTGAAAAATGACCAATATTGAGCACCTATCAGTTGTTTAGTTGATATATCTGCCAATTGAAGCATCACTGATGTAGAATTGAGCTATCCCAACCCTAGCTATTGATAGACTGAGTAAGGTAATAAATTAACACTCGCACCGAGGTCAAGAAAAGCTCTACCAATCTTTTGGTCACCAATGACACAAGAAATAATGGGAGCACCGGGATCTTTCCTCTTAGGTGGAGTATCACTCAGTAAGATCGAACTTACTTGGTCAGTCAACCGAATCTTCTTCGGGACCTTAGTTATGCTTTTATTGTTCTTCCTCCTCTTACGGTTGATCTTTCTGAACTTTCTAAGTTTCTTCTTTTGAGCTTCTTCTTCTGCCTTTCTTTGAACTTCTTGGGCCTTTTGCTTCTTCAACCTCTCCTCATGCTGTTCCTCAGCCCTATTTTCTTCCTCCTTTCCACTTCTCAAAATTGTGACCGCTTGGACTGTCTCATGACGGGTATTAACAAAGGATTCAAGCTCCAGTGCTTGTTGCGGCTTTGGGTTAGCCACTAGCTAACTAGGCAATATTCTCTATATCATATCCACAACATTCGCTAGTTGTACCATTAGAGCTCCCATTTAAGCAAGGACTTGGGAATGAGAGTTCACTATTTGGATGGTCGCCTGAGAATTATTAGATTGATTTTTTAATTCCCTCAGGGCACTCATCACCTCTTCTTCAAAGCCAGGTGGTCTCGATGGTGGATTTTGAATTGAATTTTGATGTTGGAGATGGTTTTGAGGATATGGAGGGTAAGCTTGATTTGGATTGAATCCTTGGGTTTGGTTTCCTTAAGGCTGAGTTTGATAATTATATGGTTGGACAGCCTGAGAATTGTTGAATGGTTGGAGAGCCTAAAAATTAGTGGATGACTGTCTGGGTTGGTGATTTGACTGAGAGTTTCGAGCCATGATTGTTGGTGGGGATTGATATGATTATTGACTTTGTTGAAACCTTGGCTGTGAATTATATGATTGTTGTTCCTGAGGGAATATTGATTCCACATTCGAATATTGAGATGAAAGAAAAGGATAATTTTGGACATTTGATGTGTATGAATTGGTGAAAGGAGCATTGTTTGGGTAGTTCCATGCTAGCTATATTAGCATTGGCAAGAACAAATTCACCACCTTGACACTCATTGTGGGAATAATTGACTTCTACCTCTGACACTTCTCTTCTAGGGGAATGATTTCTATGAAGAAGATTTTCAAATCTATCTAATTTATCTCCTATCAATGCCACTGAATCTCTCACTTCATCATGATTCACAACATAAGTTTTCTCAGATCTTTTATCTAGTACACCTCTAGACCTTAACTTAGATTCATATTGAATTGTATTCTCACTAATATTATCAAACAAGTTTAAAAGGTTTTTTGCTGGCTTCAGGATAAATTGCCCTTATGTTGCCGTATCTAACAAATTCTTATGTTTATCTCTAAGTCCCATGTAAAAGTTCTTAGTTATATCCTGCTCAGCGAACCTATGGTGGGGACACTTATACAAGATTTCACTATATCTCTCCCAAACATCATGGAACTTCTCACCAAATAATTCTCTAAAGCTTTTGATCACATCTTATGCCTCTAAGGTCTTTCCTATGGGATAGTGCTTCTCTATGAATTCAGATTTAAGGGTTTCCCAATCAATTTTAATTGTCTTCTCTAATTTGACATGCCATCTTTTAGTTTTTTTCTCTCAACGACCAAGGAAATAGACGCACTCGCAAATCATTCTTAGATAGATTATCATACCTAACAGTCGAGGCAACCTCTAAGAAATCATTAATACGCTGGTATGGGTCTTCTATCCTAAGGCTAGAAAATTTTAGAAGCATATTGATAACGCTTGACTTGATCTCGAAGTGCTTCGCGCCTTCTTCCTCTGGAAAATTAGCATAGGAATCATACACATCGGGCACGTAGTATCCTTTCAAAGATGTGGCTGGTGTCCTTGGTAGATTGGCTCTTTGGTCACCCATTGCTTCTTCTGACTGACGATGACGCTCTTAAATTGCTCAACATTTTTGATAAAAAGGTCGTTCAATTCTCAGGATCAAAAGGTTCTAATTCAACGTTAGGATCAAAACGGGATTTTCAATCAGTCATACACCAAATAAAAATTATTTTTTTTACTTTACAACTATTCTAAATATTGACAAAAAGTAAAGCTAAAAATTATACACGAAATTAAGATAAACTAAAACTCACCAGAAAAACTATAATTAGAAATTATAGGCCCTTAAAGCAAAATCATGCATGATTTTATTAATAAAATTCCATTCCTTTGAAAAATATGCTTCATGTTTTATATTTTAGTTTATTTAATCATTATCTCTCTATTGGATATGATCTTGGGTATTGTATAGTGTGTTATTTTTTAATAGATCATCCAAAGCAATTTTGGGGGAGATATGCGCCATATATCAAAACAACTGAAATTACACTTCAAGGGCGGTAAAAATTTCTTCCCTATTTTATTTTATTTTTAGACCAAGAGTACATGGTCCGCTTTAAGTTTGAGGGGGAGGAATTAGTTATTGCATATTTTAAGGGAATAATAAAAATAAAAATATTGAAAATTTTGACAATTTTATTAAGTTCTTCATTTGAAATATGTGATTGAGATTTGATAAGAGTTGATTTGTGTACATGTTATGACTAGAAAGGTATTATGTATACAACTACCCCGTTCATGAATATGTAATAGTTTGATTAAATTAAATTTTTAAGATGAGGTCCACATGAGTGAATAAATGAGTGAAATTGAAAATGAAAAAGATAGTCTTGACCTATAAAGCACACGCACACATTCTTTATGGAACAACTAGTTGACCTTTGACTATGTAGTTGAAAAAATAGTTTTGTTTCAATGACAAAGGGAAAAGGGGAATAGTAAAAGAAAAATATAAGGAGAAAAGAAAAATATGAAAAAATAATGAAAATGCAAAAAGTAGTTCTTCGATCTCAGTAACCGGGCATTGGTATCACCAATATCATTGTTCACGTAAAAAGGGAAGGAAACTAATGAGCATAAATCCCATGGAAGAAGCTCGAGCCCAGTTGGTTGGGACTAAAACTCCTCGATGCAAAGTCCAGAAACTTAAAAAGACAAAAAGGGATAAAAATGAAAAACAATTATATTAAAGTTGTGTCATGGCAAAACTTGATCAATGAAGTAGAAGAAGGGAGATTAGTCTACTATAAAGAATGTTGACAAAAACACGGAGAGCTATCTAGATCGGCTGTAGAAATTAGCAAATTTATTTCACCACTGTGGGGACCATTCTTTTAAATTTAATTCATGATAATTATTATGTATAAGTGAGTGGGGATAGATCGTATGCATTTTACTCTGACTAAATTGTGGCATTTGCATGATTTAATGATTATTTAATTTCATGAGCATACAAGAATGAAGAATGAAAGAATTTGTGGGTTATATATTTAAGTCTCACAAGACTTCACTCGTGCACTTGGTATTTTCGAGGGATTTAAAAGGCTTGCTACACGTGTTAAGTGTAATCGTACACCTTCACGAAATAAAAGGTTAGGTTAGTTAATTAGATAGATAGTTTTAATTTATTATATTAAAAACACAATCATCACGAATTTTGGAATTTTTTCTATTGATTGATTGTTAAGGGACTAGCAATGTTTAAGTTTGGGGGCTTGATAGGAGCCAAATATCATACATTTAAGGCTCCTAATTATACATTATTATGTCTACATATATCATTATATTTGTACTTTTATACGGTTTTCGTGTTTTAAGATGTTTTAGACCATGTTATGTAAAACGAGTTAAATTCAGTGAAATAACTGGATTAGTGACTCAAGATAGTTAGAGAGCCGAAACCATGGATAAAAGACCTATGAAGTACCAAACATAAGTGAAGGATGCAAAAGGAATGAAGAGGAATGAAGCCGAGAAGAGAAACGAGAAAAGAAAATGAAGTTCAAGGTGAAGAACTACCGAGTACTCGGTAGTGCCTTCACCGAAAACTCCGTCAAGTACGAAAGGCAGCGCACTTGCACAAAACAGGAAAAATGGCCAGAGAATTTATCACACTTGCGTCCGTTTGCGCAGCACTCAGGAGCTACTGAGTACTCAATTGAATTCTCACCGAGTACTCGGTGAAACCAAAAATGGCCAAGCCACATCAGCATCTTGTATACATATCAGTGGGACCCTTTTCGGCCAGAATCAATATGGGATGATCTCTAGACTATCTTGGACACAATATTAACCATATTTGATGAGATTTCATATCATTCTCCCATAAATATCAAGATACACATTCCTGACTTAACGACAAAGCAATTAGATTACCAAACAAAGAGGCCTATTTTTCTATAAAAGAGAGGGGTCTCCCCTACAGATAGAAATATTGGAATATATAGATTTTAATATAGAGATATATATTATCTTGTAGAGTTGGGAAGAATATCAACCGTGGAGGGGGAGTCTACATCAACAATGCAGACAGTCACTACCATGAACAACTAAATCAATATCTAGGATTTTTAACAAAACCCTAGCCAAGTAATATAGATTATTTCTTATTTTTATTGTATAAGGGGAAACTGAAGGACACTTATGTGATGATTGTGCAGATGAGTGATTACGTTTAATTTATATAAGATTCTTAATTTATTCTATGTCTTATCTTAGCTTGAATGAATGTTTTATCTTGCACAATCATGGTTATTCAATATGGGCTAGAACTCGGATGCTTATCTTATGATTTTTTACACAATGGTGGTAATTAACATGCAATCTTAATTTAGACAAGCCATGCATAAGGAAAGATAACAAGTAACATGTTTTTTAATTTATGTTAGTAGGAGTAGTTTAGAGTAGATGCATGTACTAGTTATGCTTATTCAATGATGGTTTGTGCCAATGATGGATGAATTGTTCCTTTTTGGGGATTAGAGTTGTGGCACTGTTTGCGACCCTATATCTGATTCACATATGATGGACCGCCCTTTATAATTAAATGATAAAGAGGATATATTATGTGGTTAGTGGTGGAGTTAGAAATATCCTAGATCTTTATCTCCATTGATCTCAAACCAAAACCCAAAATTTATCTTTACTTTTATGTTATTTTATTTATTGTCAAAATAATTCTAGAAAACCAAACGAACAAATTATCTTTCATAATTTAGTTACAATAATTAGAAAGAAGTTGTGAATTCAATAGTCTCTGTGGATTCGATATACCTTATCTCATCTATATTATACTATAATAGATTCGTGCCCTTGCGATAGGGAAAACTAGGTCAACTTTAAGGGTTTATTTGCACACACTATTATTCTTATGATTATTTATTATCCCAGCCTAGTAGGTTAAATCTAACAAGGTTTGACCGACCGATCATCTGGTTCAGTCTTCAACCTTACTCTAGTCATCAACGACTCTGATTCATCTTTCTCTAGCATCCTTTCTGCAAACTCCTCTAATATATTATCCATATCGTCAATATAAAAATATTCAACTGATTTCGGGAGTTGATGATTCGCATCGAACACATTCATTCACCTCTTCAGGTTTCCAAAAGATAAATCTATAGCCCATGTTCTGCAATTGATACACGCATTAGCCGTAGTTAAAAACAGTCTTCCTAATATCATAGGGATATGTTTCTTCAAATCCTGGACAGGTTCTGTATCGAGAATTATGAAATCTACCGGAAAGTAGAACTTGTCCACCTAAACGATGACATCTTCCAGAATCCCTCCCGCCTGCTTGATTGATCTATCTGCTAATTGAAGCACAACCGAGGTAGGACTGAGCTCTCCCAACCCTAGATGCTGATAGACTGGATATGGAAGTAAGTTAACACTCACACCTAGATCAAGAAGAGCTCTACCAATTTCCTGATCACCAATGACACGTGGAATAGTGGGAGCACCGCGGTCTTTCCTTTTAGGAGGTGTGTTACTTAATAATAATGAACTCACTTGTTCAGTCAACGGAATTTTCTTCGGGACCTTTGATATACTTTTTCTCTTTTGAGTGCAGAGGTTCCTGGTAACATTACCAGAATTTTCTTCGACTCTTCTGGTAATGTTTGATCTATATCTTCCTCCTCCTGAGATTGATCTTTCTGTACCTCTTCAGCCACCTTCTGTTTTCCCGTCCTTTCTTTATACTACTGTTTAACCCTATTCTCCACCTCCTTTCCACTTCTTAAAGTCGTGATGAATTGGACTGTCTCATGAGTATTTTCAGTAAATAATCCAAATTCTATCACTTGTCTACTCTTTGGATTTGCCACCAGTTGACTAGGCAATCTCCCCTCCTCTTGTCTATTCAACATGTTAGCTAGGTGACCCATTTGGGTTTCTAACTTTGAAATGGCTTGGGAGTGAGAGCCCATCATGTTCTGCAAGCCTTTTAAGGTCTCTTCAAGATCACTGTCATAGAAACCAGGTGGTGGGGTTTGACTTTTTTGCATTTGGTAATTAGTAGGACGAGTTGTTTAAGGATCAGGCGGAAAATTATGATTATTGTATGATTGTTGGGAATTGAACGACCGTTGGTTCTGATTGAACCTTGGCTGAGGATTCTCCACATTCTGAGAATGATATGATAAATTTGGATGAATACGCCAACCCGAATTATATAAATTAGAATAAGGATTATTGTTTGAGTTGGTCCATGCTGCATTCACATCAACGACATTTATTTCATTACCTTGATACTCACTTTGGGAATGGTCAGGTCCTATTGCTAAGACTTCTCTCGGAGCTGATTGACTCAGATTTATAAACTTATCGAGTTTCTATCCTAATGCGGCTACGTGGTCTCTAACGTCATCATCTCTCTCGACACTAAAGAGCTTGTCAGATTTCCTTTCAACTCCATCTCTAGCACGCATTTCTGACTCGTGTTAGAGCGAGTTGTCGCTCACATTATCTGTAACACCCCGTGTTATATTCCTTTTTCCTGAAATTAATTTTAATTTAATTTCATTAATGACGTCACTTGTTCGTGACGTATTATTTATTCTTGGTATTTGATACCTGTAAATTTTTCGCGTTTAGTTTTAAAGACGACTGTATGACTTTACAGTTTCTCTTTGACGACTACACGAATTCTTATTCTCGACTACACGATATCGTTTCGATTATTTCGGTTACGGTATTAGTACTTTTACGGATCCGGGATGAAGCGTATTAAATTACTTTCTCGGTGTTCCGGTTGTTGGATTTCTAAACCGGTAAAATTCTTTCGGACTAATTTGGTAAATTGGTGTCCCGTGTAATTACCAGTTACCTAAATTACACTTGGGGGTTGGTCCATTTAAATTGGGATTTATTATATATATATATATATTTAATTATATATATATATAATGAAGTGGGGTTCATTTTGCGATTATAGAGAAGTGGGGGTTAGTTGTGCAATTAGTACATATATATGTATATATGTACACGCTACAACAGACCTGCTCCTTCTCCTACACGCCATCAGACGACCACATCTTCTCCTCTCCTCTCCTCTCCTTCTCCGCTGCAGCAGCAGCCACTCCCTTACGTCTTCAACCTCCATGATCGCCGACAAGAGAGTCGACTGAGAGGGTGGTCGCTAGCGGGCGGCAACACGCAGAGTCGCCGGACTGTGAGAGTTGCGGCTGGAGCAGGGCTGTGGATGGCGGCGGTTCGCGGTGGTCGGCGAGGCTAGCAGGTGGTGGTCGCGCACGGCGGCGCAGGGCGGCGTCGGTGGTGGCGCCAGGGACGGCCAGTGCTGTTTGCGTGAGCAGTGGCGACTCCGGCTGGGCTTCGGCCAATTTTTCGGAGACCTTCCGGGGATCGGTTTGAGCCGATTTTCGGTGAGTAGTTTCGTACCTACGTAGTATTCGTCATATATTAATTTCGTGAATTTACGATGAACGATTTGCCATAAAATCGCATTTATAGGTTATAGATTTCGTTTGGGTTATTTTATATTTAACCCAATTAATTAACCAAATATTAATGGGCTTCGTATATATCATATAGGTTGTCGAGACGGACATTTCGATATATTCGAAATAATTATCGGACGATTTTGGTCGGCGGGCTTCGTGTTCGGGCGCCGGTACTGTGTTGTTTCAAGCTGTTCGGTAACGTATAAATTAGGTGGGAAACTTTATTTCTCACTCCACATTATTGAAGTAGTTTTGGGTGTGCAAACCCTTATTTAATTTATTATAGATATATTAAATCGTTAATTTAAATATCTATAATTCGTTTAGAATCGGAATTGGACTTAGGAATTAATTTAAGAAAATTAATTAAATTATTTCCTACGAGATTAAATATATTCCTAATTGAATTGAATAGGAATAGACGACTTAGAAATTCCTTTGAGAATTAAATGAGCTAGAAGATTTGTAAACGTTGGACGTGAGAGACTTAGACGCTATTCTAGGTTCCTTTTTATTACGTGGATTATCTGTTTAAATTATTTTAAAGAAATGATAAGGGAAATTGAAATATTTTCTAAAGAATTAAGAAAATATATTTTTGAAAATATGAGTTATATATGAAATTGTTTTCATATGATTTAAATGTTTTATTGTATTTTAAAGCATGAAAAGAGATTTTGAGATTTATATTACCATGTGGGTATTTTTATAAATATGATGTATTACATATTTATGATTGAGATATGATTTGATTGTACACCATGTCGTGTGAGCACATGGGTGTTGGTGCATGTAGTGCACGGTTTCACCATTGGCAGAGAGAGTTCATTTGGTGTGGTCTACTTCCTTTGTGCGTGGGGCACGAGTAGACGTTTGTGTCGGATCATCACAACAACTGGCCAGGAGGTATCACGCCTACGGAACTAAAAAGCCGGCAAATGTGAGTTAGGAGTCCAGGTAGAGGCTCATGTTCTTGACTCAAGGGTAGTCATGGCGTACGGAGTTGCATGTTGGGGTCTCGTACAACCGTCTTCCCTGTTGAAGTGATAGAGAGAAAAATCACTTGGGAAAGGTCGGTGTGGTAACTCTACACTATGATGAGTGGACAGAGTTTGTATCCGTTGCCCTTGGGAAGGGTGTGATTTTGTGTGTGTATCACGTGGGGTGTTGAGTCACATTACACTGCACACTGTTTATGTGATCTCATTTGACATGTATATGTGCTATATTACATGTGATGTTGGAGCATGCTAGTTATGAATATGCGAATTAAATTCATATTTTATAAATGCTCAGATGAAAATGAATAATGTGGTAATTATTAATTAGTATAAATGAAACAAATATATTTATACTTGTTGTTGTATACCTTAGTACCCTTGGGGGAGGTTAAGTGTATTGACGTAGTGATCTATATGGCTAGTTGAGGCTAGTAGTGGTTTGTGGAGTTCGTTTTGATTTGTGGCCTTAGAGAGGACTGTTAATTGTGATTGTGGTTAGCAGCCTGGTGATCGTGGTTAGTTGTGTGAACTCTTTTGAAGATTTGAGGTTAGGGATGATTTTTGTGTCAATTGATAATTGAGGCCTTAGAGAAGGCGAGTGATGAGTTGTGTGAGATTTCGATTATTGAGAAGAGGTTATGATTAGGGATTCATTAAGTACTCGAGGTACTGTAGTCCGGCAGTCTTGATTCTTATGCTTAGTCCCTTCCCTTAAGCATTCCTGGTACTGTGTTTTGTACACTAGTACGTGGTCGTTGACTTGTATGTCATTCCTTGAGTTGTCGGTTACGGTGTGGTGCCGAACCTCTTCCATGTGTGGTGATTTGATTTGGTGGAGTTGGAAACGGATGGTTGTCTTCCGTGAGTCCAACGTGTTGTACTTCCTTTACTGTCCTTTTGGGCATTATAGGAATTCATAGAGTTGTGTTTCTCTTATTTGACTGTCATTTCGAAAACAGTGTTTTCTAAACTCTTTGTATTTAAAAGGAAAAACTCGTTTTCGCCTACCCCCGTAGAAATGCAAAGTTTCAACACTTTATAAAATGATCTTAGGATCTTCTTTAAAAAGATTTTCAACTTTTAAAAGCCGGTGATGGCAACTGATGGAGACCGGGGGCAAGACGGTCATTTTTACTATGTGGTTCTTAAAAGTAAAACCATTTTATTATTTTTTTGGGATTCTGAGATTTCGAGACTTCTTTCTCAATATCTCATCTTGTAGGGTTTTGAAAGGTGTTCCATTGTTTCACCTTTGTTTCCTATCATGCTTAAGTCTCGGATTGAGGCTTGTTGTTGTTCAGAGCACACATATAGTATTGTCTTTCCCTTTTCTGGGTTGTTGGTATCACCACCTAGGTGATATGAGTTTTTCTTACGTTAGGGGCATGGATATCAAAGGGATTGGTTCGACTTTGAAAACCTTTTTCTTAAAAACTATTGAATCTCTGGGATTCATCTTTTTATTACTTCCGCTCTCGGCCATTCGTTTTTGGTTTCCTTGTTCCCTCTTGGTGTTCTTTCCGTGTTCACTTGTGGTGTTCTTAACCTTGACATTGTTGTCTCGGTTATCTGTTGGTTTAGCATTGGGAAGTCTTTTCCTTCGCTTTGCTTTGGTGACCCTGAGGTGGTCGTTCTGGTGAGTTGAGTCCGTGTACTCTAGTGATTTGATTGGGTGGTCTTTCTCGCCTACAGTGAGAGTGTTAGTGATGTGACTGACCCTATTGATGATAGTATTATGAGGTCGATATGATTTATGATATGGTGATATGATTGAGGTGATCTAGCCTTTGAGAGGTAGATTTTTCTTAGAAATGGGATGAGGTTTGTTATATATATATATATATATTATACATTTACAATATATATATATATATATATATAGATGACGGTTGTGTTAGTATGCAAGGACGTGAGTACTTTTCCTCCTGTGTATCGGGGAGTGAGTTATGAGTATTCCTTGGTACTAGTGATGGATTTTGATCCCTGTGGATATTAGAGGCGAGTGTGTTTCCCCTGGTTAGCGTTGTGAGCGCTGGATGATTGGTTAGATTTGACCTTAGTGTTTTGTACCTAGTGCACGTTGGTGAGAGTAGTGTAGACTACTGGTGTTGGGTACTTGGAGTACGAGTTTTAGAGACTCATGTTGTGTATTTATATATATATATACGTGTAGATATATATATATATATATATATTCCCTATATACTTATGTATACTCGTTTACGATAGTATATGAGCGTGTGACTTGGGTTTGCGTGGATGAGACTAGTTGGGCTATATTTATATCTTATAAGACGGTTTAGCTTTACCTAAACTATCCGAGGATGTGGTAGTTAGGATATCTTTTCCCACTGAGCTTATTTGCTCACGGAGGGAATTTCATTGGCCCCCCTGGTATTCCACGCCAAGTTGCAGGAAATATACGGCTATGGGTAGGATGCAGTGCAACGACAGCTTTCTTTTGTTTCCTTGTTACAGGTTTGGAGTTGCGTTGGGTGATGCGGTTACGGTTGCAGCACGACTGGGTTTGGGGACGATAGGTATCCGCTTTCCGCTTCTTTACCCATTGTTATGGGATTATCATGTATTTCTTTTGGGAGCCAGTCTGTTGGCCTATCCCTGTTGATGTATCTTTTATTTCCTGTACTTATTCTTTCAGGATGTATTGTATCTATTCCGCACAGTTAGGTGCTCTTCTGTATTTTTATTCGAGCATTTGTGGCTCTGTTGATGTTAGAGGGTTTGGAGGGGTTTTGGTTTCTTTCCACTACCTCGGCCCTAGTAGAATTGATGAATGTGGGGCTTGGAAGCCATTGTGATTATTGAATTGCTATTGGCAGGTTCTTGTGTTGTGGTTGTTGTCCGGATGTTCCATTTACAAACGGAACTCTGCCGGATTTTCGTTAGATTCCGCTGCTCAGTTTTATTAGTCATTTGGGTATGGAATATACCATTTCTATCATTAACCCATATGTTTTCATGGTTAATGATGTCTTAGTTGGTCATTCATATTAAGGATCACATCTTGGATTCCTTGGATGTCCCGGTTCGGGAGTCTTAGGGATTTAGGAGCGTGTCTGTTGGTATCTAAGGATACTCTTGTGTTTTAGTATTCGGGTTGGCATGGAGTATATTCTTATTGTTATTTCATGTGTCTCTTTGTTATTGTTGACTCTAGTAGTCGCTTGGTTTGCGTCACCCTTTAGGGGCGTGACAGCATGGTATCTGGGCATTCATTGCAAACCTTTGTGGGTGTTTGATGACCTTCAGTCATTGGTTTTCATTTGTTCTCGTTTCTTTTTACTTCCGCATTCACTCCCTTAGTTCTTAGGCTCGGGTTTCGGAGTCCTAGGAATTTGGGGCGTGACATTATCAAACAGCTTCAAGACCTATTTTACTGGCTTCAATGTAATCTAACCTCCCACTGCTGCATCTATCAAATTTTTATGAGTGGCACATTGTCCAAGACAGAAGTTACGCATAATATCTTGCTCAACAAATTTGTGATGGGGGCACTTCCGTAAAATCTCATTGAATTTATCCCATGCATCGTGGAATTGCTCACTAGGCAATTCTCTGAAGTGGGTAATTGCGTGTTGTGCCTCATGGTTTCTACCTATTGGAAAATATTTCTCTCAAAATTCAGCTTTTAAGGTTTCCTAAGTGATTTTTACATCCCTATCCAAAGTGATATACCATCTTTTAGCTTTTTCTTTTAAGGAAAAGGGAAATAATCGCACACGCAATGCATGAGTGCTAAGATTCTCAATTTTCGCGGTCGAAGCCATCTCTTTGAATTCGTCAACATGTTGATATGGGTCTTCATTTTTTAGTCCATAAAATTTGGGCAACATGTTCATAACACTAGATTTGATCTCATAGTTCTTAACCCCTTCATCCTCTAGAAATTCAGCATATGATTCTTGAGTTTTAGGTGCGTAATACCCCTTCAAGGATATAACCTAGGCTCGTCGCGCTACTGCATTACAATTCGCCATCTCTTCAAAATCCAACTTCCTTCGAAGCTCTTCTAATCTAGCTCGACGATTCCTTTGAAAAGTTCTCTCGATTTCCAGATCAAAAGGTACTAATTCAGTGTTGGGATCGAAAAGTGATTGTCGA
Organism: Cornus suecica; assembly: GCA_963922005.1. NCBI lineage: Eukaryota > Viridiplantae > Streptophyta > Magnoliopsida > Cornales > Cornaceae > Cornus > Cornus suecica. The sequence continues at coordinate 40,034,350 of OY998245.1, read as the reverse complement.
TCGCTCATGCTCAAGGCTTTTTTTATGAAAATAAAACTAACTACTTCTAAACTATACTAACTACTAATAGAAATAAAGCTAAAATTATGCACGAATTTAAACTAAACTAAAACTCACAAGAGGTCCAACGACACAACTTTCACTGCTCCGCTAAATCCCTTTATGTTTTTCAGAATACCTGTCAATCACACAAAAATTCCAACTTTAAAAATACTACAATAACGCAATACTACTAAACTACTAAACCTAAGAATAATGCCAAGTCCCCGGCAACGGCGCCAAAAACATGATGTGTGTCTACGGGTGATAAAAATAATGATTAAGAAAGACCCCTTATGATGACAAGGTTTTACCTATCGCAAGTACACGAACCATATTTTAGCACAAATCGGCTTGAGAAAGGGAATATCTAACCTACAGAGACTTGGAATATTCACTCTAGCAATTAAAAATATTGAATTGTAGTTTGAAAAAGGTTTGAATTATTTTGTTTGATATCTATAACTAAATTAACTAAAAACATAATTTAAATTGAGATTGTGATCAAGGTAGAGAAAAACTAAGGTTTTCATGCTCCACCACTAACCGCAATTATAACTTATCTACTTGCTCAATTGCAAGAGGACGATCCATCACCATGAATTAGATCGTATCGCAAATAGTCGAATAAGTCCCAAAAAGGATACTATCCACCGGATTCGCTACAACCTATCTCCGGACAGAGTGTAATTATTAAATGACATCTACTTTAGTCCAATCTACTCCTACAATATAAAATTAAACTAAAGCATGTCTATATTACCTCATCGAGGCATGGCCTGTGTAAACCTAGGGTTTCAAGTGTTTTAAGCATCATTGTGTAGAAAATCACGCTATGTTTAATATAACATGATTGGTTGAAACAATATATTCATTCAATCTAAGACAAGAATTAGAATAAATATAAGATCTCGTGTCAAGAATATGTACGATCAGAGATCTACACAATCATCACAGTGTGGTCACAGTTTCCCCTCGTTACAATTGAAACAAATAAATAAAACTAAATTACTTGGCTAGGGTTTTGCTAGAAAACCCTAAATACCGAATTAGTTGCTCATAGCGGTGGGTGACTACATCATTGATATAGAAATGGCCTCCATGATCTTCTTCTCCGAATCTCTAGGTCTTGAATACTCCCTTCTTCGAAAGATGTAAATCTCCAGAGATAGTGCTCTGGAAATTATGTAATTAGCCACTCCTAAGATTTGTAGCAGACCTTGGTATTTATAGAAGAGGTTGAAAAGAGTTCTGTTTGTTTCCAACTTGTCCCACTTGAGTAGGATTCCTCTTTAATGTGTTTCTCCTCAAATCTAAGCCAAACCCTTCAATCTAATATATAATGTGTCATATACATGTGCTTAGAGGTGTTGAAGTATAAGATATCTCAAAAAAGTTTAAATCGGATCGAAACTCATCTTTTTGCAGATTTCCTATGCTTGGCCCCTATGCGGAAGCGTAGGGTATGCTTGGCCCCTACGCTTAAACGTAGCTTACTTTGGGCCAAAAATGCCAAGCGTGGTTTTAGCACTTTCTAGCCACTTTTAGCTACTGTAAGCGTAGCTCAAGTGTAGCAAAATACTTGGAAACCACTTTTCTTAATTATTGCTCCGTTAGAACCCCCTTGACTCCTTTGGTATGTTTCCCGAAGTTACGGCTCCGAAAAATATCATTTTTGCCCTCCGGGAGATACTTTTTGCTTGAAAATTCCTCTTTTGCTCTCCTCTTGGATAAATACAAGCACTTCTTTGGTTAATTCACCAAAGTTAGCTCGTTTCTTCGTTAAGTTCCTAAAACACGCTTTAACGCACAACCCGGATAAAAATACCAAATAATGTAATGATAAAACGTAACAATAGTGAGTTAGGTGCCTAAAATGGACAACATTTGGCACTCATCAATACCCTCGAGATAGCTTGTGGCCACCTCAAAACCACACTCGGGGCATTAACTAGGCATCATTGTCGATTATTGTTTTATTTCCTCTCGCATCGCTTTTTCTCAAGACCATAGTAGGTTGACCTTGAGATCAGTTCCTCGAGTGGGTATGAAAAATCATTAAGGACTCGTGGTAGAAGGACATATATAACCTAATTGTTGTGGGTCGAGTCTATGAGGCGATGGGTTCAGATCTCAAATTTCACCTTTCAAATCACATTTAATGCAGTATTTATTGCTCCTACCTACCACTGCACGACAAGAGGGCCAGGTGCACTTATGGCTAATTATGATAACTGTAAGTCACTAAAATAACCTAGAGGGTGGGTGAATAGGGTTTTAAAAATAATTTCTAATTTATTTTTCTTCTTACTAGAACATGCAATAAGGTTCAATATTAATTTACAAGGTAAAATATGCAATGAATACTTTCACTTAAATTCAACAAGTTATTTACCACAATATAAATTAAGCATGCATGAACATAAAGTAAGGAAATAGAGATAGAGATATTGACACCGTTATTTTTACGAGGTTCGGTAACTCCTACTCCTCTGCTCAAAGAATCCACTTCCTTGAGACTTTCCCGATCCTCACACTATGGCTCTTCCTTCAAGAGGTGGAATAGCAAAACCTTTACAAAAGAGCTAACTAGCTCTTCACATAATCAAGAGAACAATCCTCCCTTGATACAATGGGCTTCACTCACCCAAGATCACAAATTTGTGTATGTAATCAATATATCACTCAAGAAACAAAAACACTCAAAACCCTAAGGCTTTTATGGAAGATAAATCCATATAATCTCAAGTGTTTTTAGGTGATATTTCAAAAACTCAAGATATATATATTCTCACAATATATTTTCAATAAGAGAATAAGCTCAAGGCTTGAGTTTAAATCTTCAAAATGATAAGAGTGAAAAATGAGATTTTGATCTTTCTTGCTATCAAAAGATTTTTCAGAAGATGCTTGAGAGAAAATTAGAGATGAACAATATTTGAAAATTTTCTCACACAAGAACCTTTTGATTTCAATCCATATCTCTTTCTTTATATAGTGTAACACTAAGGTTTGGAGAGTGTATCTCACCCTAGACAATGTGGAGAGTAAGACCTGAAAATCAGCAAGCAAAATCATTTCTTTTTGGGCAAAACTAATGTTTAGAAATACTTTTCCTTAAAATCCTGAAGCACCCAGTCGACTGCCTCCATGCTTAGATTTAAAATATTTTTCCCAACGGCTAGGGTCAATCGACTGCCTCAAGAAGGCTAGTCGACTGCCTCATGAGTCTGTCGACTGCCTTGGATAGGCCAGTCGACTTCCTCAAGCAATCAAAAATATTCAAAACTCTCTGGTTCAGTCAGTCGGCTGGGTCCTTAACTACCAGTCAACTGGGCACAGTCAGTCGACTGCCTTGGACAGGCCAGTCGACTGCCTTATGCAGTCAAAACGTTTTATAGCTCACTGGTTCATCCTGTCGGCTGGGTCCTTAATGGCCAATCGACTGGGTCACAGTCAGTCGGCTGCCATTTCATGGCCAGTCGACTGGGTGACTCCAAGAAATATTTTCAAGGTCCGTTTTTTATCCGTTTGAGTTCGTTTAATTTATTACTTGAGCTTATAAGACTAATGAACACATAAGATACCTTGTTACAATATTCTCACCCCGACCTATCTACTCCAGGTCTTGAGTCCAGCTTTTGTTCTTTCTTTGATCTTTTTATCCTTCTTCGAGTTTGCGCTTGAGTTTCCTTATCGTTTGTTGCTTTTAGCGATCTTTCCGAATCATTTACCTGTACTTGCTTAAACACTTAGCTCAAAGTTATATTAGTACCAAACACGGTTTTGAATGTTTTGTTAATATCAAAATAAGATTTATTGCTTGAAATAGAATTTCAAAGCCAACAATCTCCCCCTTTTTTATGTTGACAAAACATTTCGTGTTTGCACATAAATGGTGAAGTATCAAGTGATAATCCCCCTCAATGTGTGCATCTTTCATTTTTATTTGCATGCTCCCCCTTAGGAAATAAATTTTGCAATTTGATATTCATTTACGTAATGCATGGAAAGATAATAGAAACAACATATTTCAATTCATAATTTGCGAGTTCGGTACATGTTGTTTTACTTCTACACATTACAAAATGATAAAGCATAGAAATGAAGCGAAGCATAAACAACAAACATAAAACATAGGTAACGTCCTATGCTACACAAAATAGACCTGTGGCGAACATAAACACCCTAATACATTCTCCCCCTTTGACGACATCAAAAAGGTGGTCACGACGAAAGGCGTCCATGGCAGTGGTGATGCGGTCGATCTTGTCCTCAAGACGCTTCATATCCTCAGTCGTCTTCCTCTGGACCTCCTCATTGCACTTTACGATTTCCAAGATTTGGGTAAGAGTTTCGGGATTTCCCCCGAACCCAAAATCTGGAATATCGAAATTGCTACCAAGAGACGGAAAAGAAGAAGTCGGAGCATCCGGACGAGGTGCCTCGGGACGCGGAACATCATGACGAGGAACAGATGGACCAGCCTGGTCCGCAGGAGGGGCAACCCTAAGTGAGACCAACACTCCATCCGTATTCTTACCGATATGCATCTGCTTGAGATGCGTGCGGTCCAGAAAAATCAGAGTGCTCTCCAAAGGATCTTCATCAAGCGGAACGCCACACCGACCAAGAAGAAAAGATAAATGGGTAGGAAAGATGAGTGCGCCTTTCTTCTTGTGGCACTCGAGAATATCCGAAATGAAAATAAAAGCAAGGTTGACCTTACGACCGGTCATGACACAATAGACAAGAAAAGCTTCCATGATCGACACAAGACTCCGGCTTCCAAACTTGGGCAAAATGGAATATGTGATAATGTTGTGCACAAGTCGAACCTCGGGTGTAAGCGAGGAAGAAGGAAACTCAGAAGTGGCAGTGGTGGCTTTATTCACTAAGATGGCCCGAAGTGCTTCAAGAGGATCAAAATCACTCGAAGAGTACCAAATGGATGGGCAGAAATACGATATACCGCAAGTAGGTAGCTGAAAAACAGTATTAATTTCTGCTTCGGTCAACTCAACTGAAACGCCTGCAACAGTGGAGCAAAGTTTGCGAGCGAGAGGACTTGGTTGAGAAGGATTCTCCAGATTTGTATAAAACACTTTGACGGCTCGTGGAAAATTCAAAACATCAAGCGAAATGAAGAAGTCCCAACCCATATTTTGAAAAATATTGAACGTTTTAGCGCCAATCTCTTCGTACAAGGGTTGAGTAACAATGCGACTCCAAGCAAACTTGCAATGAATTAAGTTAGTTTCGAAACGACGAATACTTTCTTCATCACCAAGAAGAGTAGAGAGAGACATTGGACCAGATTCAGGTTCTGAATCAGTGTCCTCATGAACAGGTAACGAAGGTGGAGGAGCTGCAGCCGAAGAGCTTCCACCCCTACGGGTGCGTTTCTTGAGGCGCACGACATTGGGAGCCATGAGAGAGAAAAGAGAGAAGCTGGAAAAAAAAATGGTGTGTATAGATATGTATATATATATAGATGGATATATATGATTATAAATGAAGAAAAGAGTGGTGATAATGGAGGAGAGGATCGTGGTGTAGAGGGGAAGTGGTTTAAAGGTGATTAAATGGCGAAAAGGAAGGAAGAAATGGGAGAGATCGTGGAGAGAGTGGAGAGAAGATGAAGAGAAAGAAGAAATAAAAACTGGGTTCGCGCAGAGGCAGTCGACTGGCCATATGGAGGCAGTCGATTGGCTCATGACCCAGTCGACTGGCCGAAGGAGGCAGTCGACTGGCTGAAGATGAATAAAATCAGAAAAACTCACTGGTTGATCCAGTCGACTGGCCGTATACGAGGCAGTCGACTGGCCCTCAAAAATAAATTTTCGAAAAATATTTTAAATTTTGAAAGCCGAGATCGTGGACAAGATTTTGTGAAAATTTAACTGATTACTTCAAAATCCATGGCCATTCCTAACTCCCTACGAATTTTTGAAAACGGTTCGTCCGAGAGGGGTTTAGTAAAAATATCCGCCAGTTGATTTTTAGTGTCAATAAAAATCAATTCAATGTCACCTTTGGCTACGTGATCCCTTAGAAAATGATGCCTAATCTCTATGTGCTTTGTGCATGAAAATATATTTTAAAGCATGAAAATATATTGTGGGTATTTTTATAAATATGATGTATTATATATTTATGATTGAGATATGATTTGATTGTACACCATGTCGTGTGAGCACATGGGTGTTGGTGCATGTAGTGCACGGTTTCATCATTGGCAGAGAGAGTTCTGTTGGCTTTGAAATTTACTTTCGGCAAACAATTCCAAAATTGATGATAACAAACCATTGAAGAGTGTTTGATACTAATGAATTATCGAGTTTATATTTTCAGCAAAAGACAGGTGAACGACTCAGAAATCAAACTCGAAAAGGAAACTACTCGAAAAACAAGCTCGGAAAGAAAGTTTGATTTAAAGCGAAAAGCTGTGAAAGAAATTGAAGCGAAAAAGGAAAATCAATTAAACGGCAAAAGCGAAAGTCGAAGACTCAAGACTCGGGGTAGATAGGTCGGGGAGCGATCATTGTAACAAGCTAATTTTATGTGTCGATTTTATCGTATAAGCTCAAGTATAAAATGAACCGAACTCAAATGAAATGAAAAACGCTTTACCAAACTTAAACGGAAAGAAAAATATTTTTATTAAATGTTTTTCTTGTTATAGTCGACTAGAATCACCCTGTGTATTTTCTAGTAGTCGACTATTTCAACCAGTAGCTATTGGTTTTTCATCCACATCAAAAGAGTCGACTGAAATAAGATTGAGTCGACTAGACTACTCATTGTAGTCGACTAGAACTCATTCTAGTCGACTAGATGGTCCAAAGTAGTCGACTAGAACTCAATCTAGTCGACTAGATGGACCATTGTAGTCGACTACAATGAAGAAGTAGTCGACTAGAAGATTGCTTAAAATCTGCAGATTTTCAGAAAACAATTCCCATGTTTTGTGGATCGTGTTTAATGGTATTCAAACGGCTCTTGTCTTTCAATTACAATATTCATTCTACAAAACCCTAATGTATTGATATATATAGAATGATATGTGTTCATTGTAGACCAAGAGATTGAAAAACAAAAGAGAAAGAAAAGCTCTCAAAATTCTGCAGAAATTTTCTCTACAAAAGCCATTGAAACCAAGCTTTGAAAATCTGATTTTCTCCAAGTTTCTTTGAAAATCAAAACCTCTAGAATCTCTTCTTATTCTCCAAATATCATTCATTGATTATATCCTTTGAGAATACATTTCTAGAGCTATTGTAAAATCACCAAAAACACTTGAGCTTATATTTATTTATCTTCCATAAAAACCTTTGGGTTTTGAGTGTTTTTGTTCTTGAGTGATTTTATTGATTACATACGAATTTGTAATCTCGGACAAGTGAAGTCCACCGATTGTTCAAGAGAGGGTTGTTCTCTTGATTGAGAGACAAGCTCGAGAGGCTTGTGTTGTAAAGGTTTGCCATTCCACCTGTGAAGGAAGGGCCATAGTGAAAGGATCGGGAAAAGTCTCAAGAAGGGGTTCTTGAGCCGAGGAGTAGGAGTTACCGAACCTCGAAAAAATCGGGAAAAGTATTTTGCATGCTATATTTGCTTGAATATCTTGTATGCTAATTTGTCTTGAAATTAATTATTATAAAAGTTTAAATTGAATCATCCACTTGCATATTGAGAAATTGATTTTTGATTATATTGTGTTCCATGTTCGAAAAGAGTTAGACTTATTTTTGAATACCCTATTCACCCCCCCTCTAGGGTTAATTAGTGACTAACAATTGGTATCAGAGCCTAATCTCTATTTATTTTAGACTTAACCGTCTTAGAGAACGATCATGTCATCAAATTTAGTCACTCATATTGAAGGACAATCGAATAATAGGCCCCCATGGTTTGATGGATCAAATTATAGCTATTGGAAAATTAGGATGATAGATTTTCTTCAAGCTATCGATTACCAAATTTGGCAAGTAGTTCTTGAAGGACCATTTGTATTGACCAAAATTGTTGATGGAAAAACCGTCCCCAAATTACCCAATGAATGGGATAATGATGACCGTAAACTCATGTCATATAATGCTAAAGCCAAAGTAAATTTAAATTGCGCTTTAAGTCCAAATGAATTTAATCGTGTATCTACTTGTTCAATGGCAAAAGAAATGTGGGATAAACTTGAAGTAACCTATGAAGGTACATCTCAAGTATGAGAATCTAAAATTGACATACTCATGCATGAATATGAATTATTTGCTATGAAAGATGATGAAAATGTGAATTCTATGATGTCTCGCTTTACAAATATCTTGAATGGACTAAAGCATCTTGGTAGAATTGTTCCTAGATCCGATGCGTCACGAAAAGTGCTTAGAAGTCTCCCGGCAAAGTGGGATGGAAAAGTAACGGCTATCAAAGAAGCTCATGACCTCAACACCATGAGTCTCGATGAAATTTTTGGCTCTCTACTCACTTGGGAAATAACGTTGAAAGCTCGTGAAGATGACATCAAGCCAAGAAAGGGAATAGCTTTGCAAGCCTTCACTAAAAATGAAATCAATGAGCCGAGTGAAGAAGAAGAGGATGAGGACATTGCATTGTTCACCCAAAAATTCAAGAGACATCTTAAAAGAAAGAAAGCAAACGGTGGAAGATTCATGAAGAGAATCGAACCTAAAGGCGAGACTAGCAAAAGGGAACCCCCAACGTGTTTCAATTGCGGAAAGCCGGGACACTACAAAAGTGATTGCTTCAAGCTCAAAAAGGAAAACGACAAAAGACCTAGCAAGATGGCAATGAACGTCACATGGGAGGACTATGACTCATGCGACTCGGATGAGGAGAAAAGTAGCGAGGAAACGGCAAACATTTGCCTCATGGCAAATGAAGAAGAGGTACATTTAAATTTAAGTGATTTAGATAAACTATCATATGATGAACTTCTTCTTGATTACAATGAATTGCAAGATGTGTTTGAAGAATTACATGATGAATTTGAAAAATTAGCTAGAAAATATATCCTTCTTAAGAAAGATAAGTCTTCAAGTAGTCTCACTAATTCAAACTTAGAAGTTTCTTGCAATAACAAAAGCATTGAGCTAGAGAAGGAAAATATTCGGTTGAAAAATACTATTGATGATCAAATAAATGTTTTAGCTAAATTTACAAAAGGAAAAGAGAACCTTAGTATCATGTTAGGAAGACAAAAAGGATCATTTGATAAATGTGGTCTAGGGTATGATGTTTTTGACAAGGATGCTCTTATATTGAAAAAGAGAAAATCACTTAGCTCTACATTTACTAAAAAATCATCTCATGCATCTTCAAATGATTATAAACATGTTACTTGCTACTATTGCAATAGAAAAGGACATAAAGCAAACGTATGCTTTCATAGAAAGAAGAAAATTATGTCAAAAATGATTTGGGTTCCGAAAGGATCTATTGCATGCTCTCATAGAAAAGAAAATGTTGTAACAAAACAAATTTGGGTTCCAAAAGGAACTATTGCGTATCTATCTAACCAAAATGGACCCAAAACAGATTGGGTACCAATAAAAGTTACTTGAACTTGTTTTGTAGGTATGCTTGAAGTCCGCATCAAAAGAAAAATGATTTCTCGATAGCGGATGCTCAAGGCATATGACGGGAGATAAATCAAAGTTTATTTCACTAAAAACATATGAAGGAGGAAACGTAACTTTTGGAGACAACTCTAAAGGCAAAATTATAGGAATTGGCTCAATCGGTATTTCCTCTTCTCTCTCTATAGATGATGTGCTTTTAGTTGATGGGTTGAAGCATAATTTGTTTAGTATTAGTCAATTATGTGACAAGGGCTATGATGTTATATTTAGGACAAATGCATGCATAATCAAGAAAGATGGGAAGCAAATGTTCAATGCCAAAAGAAATGGAAACTTGTATACTTTGTTGCTATGTGAATTGCATGACCAAGATGTTAAATGTTTTGTCACATCTAGCGAAAATAGTTGGTTATGGCATAGGCGTCTAGGACATGCTAGTATGGACCTCATTCATCGTTTATCCAAAAATGATTTAGTCAAAGGCCTCCCAAAGACTAAATTTTCGAAAGATAAAATATGTAGCGCATGTCAAGTAGGCAAGCAAGTTAAATCCTCTTTCAAGAGAAAGAAAGATATTACAACTTCTAGACCTCTAGAATTACTTCACATGGATCTCTTTAGTCCGGAGAGAACGGCTAGATTAGCCGGGAAACTCTATGTACTTGTTATTGTTGATGACTACTCTAGATATACTTGGGTTCATTTTCTTGCTCATAAAAATGAAACTCACTCCATTCTTGAAAGATTTTATAGAGTCATTCAAAATGAAAAAGATTTGAAAATCAAGAAAATTAGAAGTGATAGAGGTAAGGAGTTTGAAAATCAAGACTTAGAGAAATTATGTGATGATCTCGGTGTTTCTCATGATCTCTTGGCCCCTAGAACCCCTCAACAAAACGGTGTAGTTGAAAGAAAGAATCGATCTCTACAAGAGATGGCTCGAACCATATTAAATGAGCACAACCTACCCCGAAGCCTTTGGGCGGAAGCGGTAAACACCGCTTGCCATATAATCAATCGTGTTATTATTCGGATGAAGTTGGGAAAAACGCCCTATGAGTTGTGGAATGGTCGAAAGCCCAATATTGGGTATTTCAAAGTTTTCGGGTGTAAATGTTTTGTGTTAAATGATAAAGATAATCTTGTAAAATTCGACTCCAAATCGGATGAAGCAATTTTCCTAGGTTATTCTACAAGAAGTAAAGCATTTCGGGTTTATAACAAAAGGACTCTAACCATGGTTGAGTCTATTCATGTTGTCTTTGATGAATCACCCTCACCACCATCACCTAGAATTGACCTAGAAGAAGATGAGGTTGTTGGGATTGAGGATAATCTAAATACTCTCAATATCTCAAACTCATCATGTAGCCAAAAGGAAATGAGGGAAGTTGAGCATCAATCCAATGATGACTTGACCAACTCAATGCCTAAAGCATGGAGGATTGTTCACAATCATCCTCTTGATCAAGTCATAGGTAATCCTTCAAAAGGGGTTAGTACTAGATCTCAACTTAAAGATTTTTGCAACCACGTGGCCTTTGTATCGCAATTCGAACCCAAGAACTTCCACGAAGCTCAATGTGATGATTCTTGGATCGTAGCAATGCAAGAGGAACTAAATCAATTTGAACGCAATCAAGTTTGGCGTTTAGTTCCTAGACCCGAAAATCAAACTATAATTGGCACAAAATGGGTTTTTCGAAACAAAAAGGATGAGAATGGAGTAATTATTCGAAATAAAGCAAGATTGGTAGCTCAAGGATATAATCAAGAGGAAGGCATCGACTTTGATGAGACCTTTGCACCGGTAGCTAGATTAGAAGCAATTAGAATGCTTCTTGCATTTGCATCATATAGAAATTTCACTCTTTATCAAATGGATGTCAAAAGTGCCTTCTTAAATGGTGTCATAGAAGAAGAAGTTTTTGTGAAGCAACCACCCGGTTTTGAAAATAATCTTTTTCCAAACCATGTTTTCAAATTGGCTAAAGCTCTATATGGTTTAAAGCAAGCTCCTCGAGCTTGGTATGAGAGACTTAGCGGGTTTTTAACTCAAAATGGTTTTACAAGAGGGAAGATTGATAACACACTTTTTACAAAAACCATTAAGAATAATTTGTTGATTGTCCAAATTTATGTTGACGACATTATTTTCGGCTCAACAAATAATTCTTTATGTAGGGAATTTGCCACAAGTATGCAAAACGAATTTGAAATGAGCATGATGGGTGAGTTGACTTTCTTCTTAGGGTTGCAAATCAAGCAAAGCTCGGATGGCTTATTCATTAGCCAATCCAAGTACACTAAAGATTTGCTAAAGCGATTTGGTATGGAGGCTACCAAACATGCCATAACTCCTATGAGTTCCTCCATTAAGATTGATAAAGATGAAAATGGTAAATGTGTTGATATTACTAATTATAGAGGCATGATCGGTAGTTTGCTTTATTTAACCGCTAGTAGACCGGATATAATGTTTAGTGTATGCTTATGTGCCCGATTTCAATCATGTCCTAAGGAATCTCACTTGCTTGCGGTCAAACGCATTTTTCACTACCTAAGTGGTACAATATACTTGGGGCTTTGGTATCCACGTGGAACTTCAATTGATCTTATTAGTTATTCGGATGCCGATTTTGCGGGATGTAGAATTGATCGTAAAAGCACAAGCGGTACTTGTCATTTTCTAGGACACTCACTAGTTTCTTGGTCAAGTAAAAAGCAAAATTCCGTTGCATTATCTACGGCCGAAGCTGAATATGTGGCAGCCGGTAGTAGTTGCGCTCAAACTCTTTATATTAAGCAACAACTACTTGATTTCGGTCTTACTTTCTCTCACGTGCCTATTAAATGCGATAATACGAGTGCGATTTGTATTTCAAAGAATCCTATTCATCACTCACGCACCAAGCATATAGAGATTAGGCATCATTTTTTGCGTGATCATGTCGCTAAGGGTGACGTTGAATTGATCTTTATCGACACTAAAAATCAATTGGCGGATATTTTTACAAAACCACTTGCGGACGAATCATTTTCTAAAATTCGTCGTGAAATCGGAATGGCCATGGATTTTGATGTTTTATCTTAATTTCTGTCATAATCTTTATTTTTAATATTTTTGCTATTTTTATGTATTTATTTCCTAATTTTTATCTATTTTTATCAATTTTTTCTCATTCTAGTCGACTCATCCTGTGTAGTTCAAACCAATCTAGTCGACTACTTTGGTCAGAAGCTACACCATTTCATGGTCTTCACCTTCTAGTCGACTCATTGTCATTCTAGTCGACTACTTCTTCCATTCTAGTCGACTCAAACATTGTTGTAGTCGACTATTTTGCCTTCCTTGTCGACTCAAACCTAGCCTAGTCGACTCAAACCTAAATCTAACCGACTCACCTAGACCTAGTCGACTCAACCCACTATAAAACCTAACCCTTATCTCATCTTCTCCATCCGCCTCCTTCAAACCCTCACCCACCTTCAAACCCTCTCCTCTCAATCCCTCTCCTACTACCACTTATACCTTCAAATCTTAACCTATCCCTCATTAATTTCACATTTCCATCATCTTCCACCCATTTCCATCATCCAAATTTCATCATTCTCACTCTCTCACATATCCATATATATACACCATCATATATCTATATATCCCTATACATTTGTGCATCATCTTCTACAATGCCACCGAAGACTCGAGGTCTATTTCGGAAACGTTCCCGCATTGATGGAGGCCAAAGCTCCACCAATCCACGCAGTCCTACGGCCGTTGACGAAGAGGAGTCAAATGAACCTCTTCTTCTTGAGGTACTTCTTCTTGATGATGATAATAGAAATAAATTCATCACTGTTTTTGATCACCGTGCTCCTACACCTTGCCGTATTGTCACACAAGATTTATGCACTGAAATTCGGGCTCAAACTTTCGAGTTATTCCGAGCAATTGGTTGGGATTTTTTCGTTTCTCTTGACATTCCGGTATTTCCGCGAATTGTCAAAGCTTTCTACGCTTCTCTTAAAAATCACGAGAAGAAATTACTCTCTCATCTTCATTTTAACTTATGTGGTGAAGACGAGACCGTTGATGACAGTGAAATCAAGCGCATTTTCTTGCTTCCGAATGACGGTATCCGCCACTTCTCCAAGGACTGGTATAAGGAAGATGGTTTCGATTGTATTGAGGCTACTCGGGCAATATGTGTCGACAAGGAAATTTCGCAAAACGCCGGTATTACCTCTTCTATGCTACTACCCGAGGCTAGATTAATTCATAATGTTATTACTTACTCTATTCTGCCTAAAACTGGTAGTCGTAGCAGTGTTTCTCGTATGGAGGCTTTTTTGGTTTATTGCGTTTTGACAGGAACCCGCGTTGATTTAGCTTATATTTTTCGTTCCGTCATCCTCACATGTCAGCGCAAGCCATCTGGCCCGCTTTTCTTTCCTGCACATATTACATATCTACTGCAGCGGAAAGGTTTTAATTTTCCGAATGAAGTGTCCGAGCATCACCCTATTTTTCTTGACGCCACTCATGTCAAACATATGCATATTTCTTCTGATGCGGAAGGAAATTTCTTTTCTGAAATTGCACCTGCTCCTCGTTCGCGTACTGCTCCTAGCGGTTCTGCATCGCGCCAGGAAGCCTCTTCCTCGGTCCCTCCATTGGACGGTGCTTCGGCTTCTCAAGCTGCTCTTCTCAACCAACTTCTTGGGGTTGTTCAAAGCAATACGGAGCTCCTTAGGCAGCAGGAACAAATGCTTCAGCGCCTTGATACGACCGTGAACCAGAATACCGAAGCCATTCGATTGATCAATGAGCGCCTTGTTCTTCATGATGAGGAAATGTCTACCCGTATTACAAATCTGGCAGGGTCACTTGATGACCTCACTCTTGCACACAGGAACCCTCGCTCACGCACCCCTCGACGCTGACAAAAAGGGGGAGAAATTATGCTATTGTACTGTCATGCATTTCATTATCCAACATTAGCAATTTCTGTTTTTGTGTGGCTTGTTATGGTTATTGGCGACTTGTTTTGGTTATTTGCGAATTTGTTTATTTTCCTTTCCATGTTTTTCATTAGTATAAGCAGCTTGTATTAAACTGAAACATGTATGATAGGCTGTTTATTTTTGTTGTCTCAAATGTGCGCCTATTTTTATATATTGTATCAAAGTGCCTATTAAACTGCAAATTTCATTTACTAAGGGGGAGCATTTGAACAAAATATTATGCACATATTGAGGGGGAGCATCACTTGATGTTTCGCTAAATGCCAAGCAAACACAAAATGTTTTGTCATCATCAAGGGGGAGATTGTTGGCTTTGAAATTTACTTTCGGCAAACAATTCCAAAATTGATGATAACAAACCATTGAAGAGTGTTTGATACTAATGAATTATCGAGTTTATATTTTCAGCAAAAGACAGGTGAACGACTCAGAAATCAAACTCGAAAAGGAAACTACTCGAAAAACAAGCTCGGAAAGAAAGTTTGATTTAAAGCGAAAAGTTGTGAAAGAAATTGAAGCGAAAAAGGAAAATCAATTAAACGGCAAAAGCGAAAGTCGAAGACTCAAGACTCGGGGTAGATAGGTCGGGGAGCGATCATTGTAACAAGGTAATTTTATGTGTCGATTTTATCGTATAAGCTCAAGTATAAAATGAACCGAACTCAAATGAAATGAAAAACGCTTTACCAAAATTAAACGGAAAGAAAAATATTTTTATTAAATGTTTTTCTTGTTATAGTCGACTAGAATCACCCTGTGTATTTTCTAGTAGTCGACTATTTCAACCAGTAGCTATTTGTTTTTCATCCACATCAAAAGAGTCGACTGAAACAAGATTGAGTCGACTAGACTACTCATTGTAGTCGACTAGAACTCATTCTAGTCGACTAGATGGTCCAAAGTAGTCGACTAGAACTCAATCTAGTCGACTAGATGGACCATTGTAGTCGACTACAATGAAGAAGTAGTCGACTAGAAGATTGCTTAAAATCTGCAGATTTTCAGAAAACAATTCCCATGTTTTGTGGATCGTGTTTAATGGTATTCAAACGGCTCTTGTCTTTCAATTACAATATTCATTCTACAAAACCCTAATGTATTGATATATATAGAATGATATGTGTTCATTGTAGACCAAGAGATTGAAAAACAAAAGAGAAAGAAAAGCTCTCAAAATTCTGCATAAATTTTCTCTACAAAAGCCATTGAAACCAAGCTTTGAAAATCTAATTTTCTCCAAGTTTCTTTGAAAATCAAAACCTCTAGAATCTCTTCTTATTCTCCAAATATCATTCATTGATTATATCCTTTGAGAATACATTTCTAGAGCTATTGTAAAATCACCAAAAACACTTGAGCTTATATTGATTTATCTTCCATAAAAACCTTTGGGTTTTGAGTGTTTTTGTTCTTGAGTGATTTTATTGATTACATACGAATTTGTAATCTCGGACAAGTGAAGTCCACCGATTGTTCAAGAGAGGGTTGTTCTCTTGATTGAGAGACAAGCTCGAGAGGCTTGTGTTGTAAAGGTTTGCCATTCCACCTGTGAATGAAGGGCCATAGTGAAAGAATCGGGAAAAGTCTCAAGAAGGGGTTCTTGAGCCGAGGAGTAGGAGTTACCGAACCTCGAAAAAATCACGGTGTCAATCTCTCTATCTCTTTCTCTTTACATAAGTATTTTGCATGCTATATTTGCTTGAATATCTTGTATGCTAATTTGTCTTGAAATTAATTATTATAAAAGTTTAAATTGAATCATCCACTTGCATATTGAGAAATTGATTTTTGATTATATTGTGTTCCATGTTCGAAAAGAGTTAGACTTATTTTTGAATACCCTATTCACCCCCCCTCTAGGGTTAATTAGTGACTAACAAGTTCATTTGGTGTGGTCTACTTCCTTTGTGCGTGGGGCACGAGTAGACGTTTGTGTCGGATCATCACAACAACTGGCCAGGAGGTATCACGCCTACGGAACTAAAAAGCCGGCAAATGTGAGTTAAGAGTCCTGGTGGAGGCTTATGTTCTTGACTCAAGGGTAGTCATGGTGTACGGAGTTGCAAGCTGGGCTCTCGTACAACCGCATTCCCTGTTGAAATGATAGAGAGAAAAATCACTTGGGAAGGGTCGGTGTGGTAACTCTACACTATGATGAGTGGACAGAGTTTGTATATGTTACCCTTGGGAAGGGTGTGTTGTGTGTGAGTATCACGGGGAGTGTTGAGTCACATTACATTGCCTATTATTTATGTGATCTCGTTTGACATGTATATGTGCTAATTACATGTGTTGTTGGAGCATGCTATTTATGAATATTGTAAATTAAATTCATATTTTATAAATGCTCAGTTGAAAGTAATTAGTGTGGAAGAAAATGATAATATGCCATAATTAATAAGTATAATGAAATGCATATCCTTGTACTTGTTGTATACCTTAGTACCCTTGGGGGAGGTTATGCGTGTTGGCATAGTGATTCATGTGGCTAGCGGAGGCTAGTGGTGGACCGTAGGCTAGACTTGAGTTGAGGCCTTAGAGATTGTGGTTAGCAGCCTTGTGATTGTGGTTAGTAGCCCTGTGATTGTGGTTAGTAGTTTGGTGATCGTGGTTAGTTGTGTGAGCTCTTTTGAAGATTTGAGGTTAGGGATGATTTTTGTGTCAATTGATAATTGAGGCCTTAGAGAAGGCGAGTGATGAGTTGTGTGAGATTTGATTGATGATAAGAGGTTATGATTAGAGATTCATTAAGTACTCGAGGTACTGTAGTCTGACAGTCTTGATTCTTATGCTTAGTCCCTTCCCTTAAGCATTCCTGGTACTGTGTTTTGTACACTAGTACGTGGTCATTGACTTGTATGTCATTCCTTGAGTTGTCGGTTATGGTGTGGTGCCAAACCTCTTCCTCGTGTTGTCATTTGATTTGGTGGAGTTGGAACGGATGGTTGTCTTCCGTGAGTCCAACGTGTTGTTCTTCCTTTATTGTCCTCTCGGACATTACAGGAATTCATAGAGTTGTGTTTCTTTTATTTCACTGTCATTTCGAAAACGGTGTTTTCTAAGTTTTGAAATAAACTCCTTGTTTTTAAAAGGAAAAACCCGTTTTCGCCTACCCCCGTGGATTTTAACACTTTATAAAACGATCTTAGGATCTTCTTTGGAAAGATTTTTAACTCTAAAAGCCGGTGATGACAATTGACGGAGACCGGGGGCAAGACGGTCATTTTTACTATGTGGTTCTTAAAAGTAAAACCATTTTATTATTTTCTTGGGATTCCGAGATTTCGAGACTTCTTTCTCAATATCTCATCATGTAGAGTTTTGAAAGGTGTTCCATTGTTTCACCTTTGTTTCCTATCATGCTTAAGTCTCGGATTGAGGCTGGTTGTTGTTCAGTGCACACATATAGTGTTGCCTTTCCCTTTTCTGGGTTGTTGGTATCACCACCTAGGTGATATGAGTTTTTCTTACGTTAGGGGCATGGATACCAAAAGGATTGGTTCGAGTTTGAAAACCTTTTTCTTAAAAACTATTGAATCTCTGGGATTCATCTTTTTATTACTCCCACTCTCGGCCATTCGTTTTTGGTTTCCTTGTTCCCTTTTGGTGTTCTTTCCTTGTTCACTTGTGGTGTTTTAACCTTGACATTGTTGTCTCGGTTATCTGTTGGTTAGCATTGGTATTTCTTTTCCTTTGATTGGGTTCTTGACTCTTACGGAGTTTTTCTTATCCTTAGTGAGAGTGTTGGTGATTTATTGACATTGTTGGAGATAACAATTGAGGTGTTTATGTGGAGATATGATTGAGGTGGCCTAGTCCATGAGAGGTAGATTTTCTCTAGGGATGGGATGAGGGTTGTTATATATATATATATATTGTGTATATATATATATATATATTGATGACGATTGTGTTAGTACGCAAGGACGTGGGTGTTTTCCTTCCTGTGTTATCGGGGTGTAGGATTTGAGCCTTCCTTGGTACTATTGGTGGATTTTGTTTCCTTCTGGATATTAGAGGTGAGTGTGATCTCCTCGGTTGGATCTTCTGAATTGTGTTGTGAGTAATTGGTGATTTGTTAGACTGGACCTTAGTATCGTGTACCTAGTGTACGTTGGTGAGAGTAGTGTAGACTATTGGTGTTGGGTACTTGGAGTACGAGTTTTAGAGACTCATGTTGTGTATTTATATATATATATGTATATATATATATATGTATATATATATATATTCCCTATATACTTATGTATACTCGTTTACGATAGTATATGAGCGTGTTGACTTGGGTTTGCGTGGATGGGACTAGTTGGGCTATATTTATATCTTATTAGACGGTTTAGCTTTACCTAAACTATCAGAGGATGTGGTAGTTAGAGTATCTTTTCCCACTGAGCTTATTTGCTCACAGGGGAATTTCATTCGCCCCCTGGTATTCCACGCCAGGTTGCAGGAAATATACGGCTATGAGCAGGATGCAGTGCAACGGCAGCTTTCTTTTGTTTCCTTGTTACAGGTTTTGGAGTTGCGTTGGGTGATGCGGTTACGGTTGCAACACGACTGGGTTTGGGAACGATAGGTATCCACTTTCAGTTTCTCTACCCATTGTTATGGGATTGTTATGTATTTTCTTTTGGGAGCCAGTCTGTTGGCATATCCCTGTTGATGTATCTTTTATTTCCTGTATTTATTCTTTCAGGATGTATTGTATCTATTCCGTACAGTTAGGTGCTCTTCTGTATTTTTATTCGAGCATTTGTGGCTTTCCACTACCTCGGCCCTATTAGGATTGATGAATGTGGGGCTTGGAAGCCATTGTGATTATTGAATTTCTATTGGCAGGTTCTTGTGTTGTGGTTGTTGTCCGGATGTTCCATTTACAAACGGAACTCTGCCGGATTTTTGTTAGATTCCGCTGCTTAGTTTATTATCCATTTGGGTATGAAATATACCATATCTATCATTAACCCATATGTTTTCACGGTTAATGATGTCTTAGTTGGTCATTCATATTAAGGATCACATCTTGGATTCCTTGGATGTCCCTGTTCGGGAGTCTTAGGAATTTAGGAGCGTGTCAGTTGGTATTGGAGGATGTTAGTGAGTCTCTAGCATTCTACTTGACATGGAGTATATTTTTATTGTTATTCTATGTACTTCTTTGTTATTCTTGACTCTAGTAGTCGCTTGGTTTGCGTCACCCTTTAGGGGTGTGACAGCATGGTATCTGGGCATTCATTGCAACCCTTTATGGGTGTTTGATGACTGAATGTCTTTTGGTTCTCGTTTCTTTTTACTTCCGCAATCACTTTCTTAACTCTTAGGCTCGGGTTTCGGAGTCCTAGGAATTCGGGGCGTGACAACAAATGAATTTTTTATAATTTTAAAAGTGGGAAATATTAACATTTTACTTGTATATCATTATTTTTTTTCCCAAAAAATAATATATAATATAAATTCCTAAGGTGGGCAAGTGCCCCCCATAGCCACAATGTGGCTCCGTGCCTGCTTCCAAGGCTTCCTCCTTCTCTGACCCTAAGTCACACCTATAATGCCCCAAATCCACAGGACCTCCCATACTGGAGTCTAGGATCACTAGAGCGCCACCTGGTAAAACTAACAAAAATCGGGCAGAGTTCCATTTGTACGGGAACCCTCCAGTGGATAAGGTCCACTCCAAATACACCCTGTATATACATACATGACACTAACTCCATAGACATCATGTCCACAATGATAAGAAGGGACAGGGATCGACGACAAAGTAATACCGCCACCCCTCCAAGCCCCACAACAAGTCTACAGTCCAAATATACATGATAATACCCAACACAAATGAAGTACGTGCCAACCTGGCAATAGATATAGACCACTACACCCATAGGTGCCAAAAGAATAACACATTAATCCAAAAGAGTAAGGTAAACGCAAACTAGCCCTAAACATGACTTGAACAACAAAATGTAACAGTAGGTCCCAACATACCCACAATATCACCGCAACTACATCTGACCCTGTCCGGTCACATAACCTGAAAATAATAAACACAAGTGAAATGAGCTCACAATGTACATCTCCTCTCGGTTTACGTACCCATGATATCCACAACTCGACACATTAAATACTCATCAGTCCAGCTATAACAACAATAAGAGAATAGTATAGCAAGTTTATATATACAAACGTCTCAACTAACTAATATTTTGAAATGATGTGAGAATGTGATGCATGTCCATATTCACCTACATTTCTAAACACGAGTCTCAGGTGTAGCTCTCTCTGCTACCCTGTAGTCAACCTGTATGACCAACTACCCTGTAGTCATCATGTACGTAACTCATCTAGGATGTTTGTAACCCGGAGTCCTAGGAACAAACGAGCATTCTGTACCCCGGAATCCCTAACATAACGCGAAAACCAAATCATAGTCATAGTTATCTCTACTACCCTGAAGTCAACCTGTACGACCAACTGCGTACGTGACTCATCTAGGATGTCCATAACCCGGAGTCCTAGGAATAAGCAGAATCTCCGTACCCCGGAATCCCTACACCCGGATGGTCGTACCCCGACATCCGGTGTTCAATGCAATCATGTATCTCTTATCTCCCATAGACTACATGCTCGTGAGATGAATATGACATATAATAGTACCATCATGCTATCGCTAGCACCTTAGGTATACAAGCATGATTTTCAAATAAATTTAATTTAATACACACATAGCATGCTCGAATAAAATCACATAGGCATGTACACATCATCTTATTGTCAGTTCTCAATAATACCAACTTATTATTTAATTACCTTTTTAAATAATATAATCAATTAAATCCATACGCAACATGCTATAATAAAATCATATAAGCACGAACCACGTCAAACTCTCAATAATTCTTATTTAATTTATTTCTTTACTTTCTCAATTAATTTAATTTATTTAATTATACATTTAGTTTTTTTATTTTTTTATCATTTAATCATGGAGTTTCATTCCTTTCAATTTCAATACATTAAAATAAATTTTCAAGACACCAAAATTTCTAATTAATGCAACTATAATTTCACACGCCCTACACTGCGTGAACTCATGAAATAAAACAACGATTTCCCTACCTCTAGAAGCGTGCACAAAAATAGCGATGAACCAACCCCGGTTCCCGAACCGCAATCTCGAAAAATAGCTTTCCGCACCGTTAATCCAATTGGACCCCACGATGCGCCAAAACGATCGCCACGATGCCTAGAACATCATACTAAAATTCGATTAAAATCTTTACACGTTAAGGCACGTAAATCGACACAAAACAAAAAATTGGCTCCCCTCTTGAAAATGCGATTTACGCCAAACCGTTTAACGAAATTGTCCCAATTTTGGATATGACATGCACAAGGTGATAACTCGAATCCTCCGAAGGGCACGCGAATCGAAGCAAAGCTCGACACCAAAACAGAACCAAAATTGTCGCACCCCCAAACTGCCATACCAAACTATCGCACCACCACAACTGCGCCTCCACCACAGTCGCGCCGCTGCCACAGCCTCGCCTCCACAGCCATGCTGCCATTTTCCATTTTTCCAGCGACCCTCCTCCCAGGTCGCATCTCTACCATCGCGGCCTCCCTCTCTCTCTCGGTCTCCCTCTCTCTCTCTCTCTCTCTCTCTCTCTCATCGCGCGCGCGTGCACAACCAAATAGAAAGAAGAAGAAAACGAACCAGAGAATAAGAAGAACAACAAAAGTGGTCGGGGGAGAGGAGAAGAATGGCGCATGTGATGGTGTGTGTTTTGTGTGCGTGAGTGTGTTAATGTGTGTGTGTATACATATATGTATATATATATTCAAACATAATAATAGACATATATTTATGTATACATTTTAATTTGCTTAAATAAATTCCATTTTTTATTAATTAATTAAAATTAAATTAAACAAAAAAATTAAACAAAAGATTTATTTGTATCACTCATAACTTTTTATATGGTGTCATTACCATTTTGCTTAATAACATAAATAACCCCTTGCAACTCGAAGGCAAACTCGTCCAATCCAATGAACCCTTGAAACAGCTGCTTCTGTGCCTTCCAGATTTTACACCTCTCAATCTTTGTGTTTTTTTTTTTAATTCCCTTGTCATTTCCTATCTTTCTCATAGTGTTTTACTCCATTATTTTTGGAAAATTTTCTTTTATTTTTTTAATTAATTTTGATAAAATATTGGAAGAAATAAAAGATGCAAACCCTACCAAACCGGCCATGCAAGACTAGGAGTTTCGCATCATTGGTTTTGCGGTGAGAATAAGCGAGCACATCCTTTTGTAGATACCATTTTATATCGAATGGATATTTCTTTATCATTGGTACTTTAAATTAAGAAGTTTTTTATTTGTTATCACCCTTTTATTTTTGTATTACGAAGAAGTTCTACATTCTTATTTGAACTAAATCAACAACATTTGTATAGAAAAACCTGAAACATTTGTAACATTTTTTTCATAACACATTTGAAATATTTCAGAGAAAAGAGTTACACGTCGAAACATTTAAATGGATGAAATCAAATGGAAATAATTTATTCATAAGAAATTAAATATTTCAAGGCTGGACTTGCTCCTTATAAGAACCATGGCACGGCAATTCCAATCAGTTCGGGTCACAACAACATGTATGAGGACGGACGCATGTTCCACCTGGATATCCCGCCTGGCGGCAATTATGGGGGCAGTCCTTGATATGATTGCAATCGCCTATGCACCTATAACGATACTTTTCACTTGCATGCCCTCCAACAAAATTAGCTAAAATTAATTTTAAGAAGAAAAAGGAAGTAGAGTAAGCAACTTAGTAAAGATGTCATGTAATCCCCACATAAGACTTAAGAGCATATATAGGTTATGAACTATGATGCACAGACACATCGTCTTGATTCCGTATTGGTGTTAGACACTCTGACAAGTGTCAAAAAAGACTAGAAGTATTCTGAAAATTAAATAATTTATTTCATAAGTGAAAACGACATGAACACGTTTTGTACTCTACGAGACATTTTAAAGGAACTAAAAATAAAATATGAACTAGTAACAAATATATAAACATTAATAAAATAGCAATAGCAACAACAGAAATTAATTCCTAAGAGTCAAATGAATGATTCTTCTATGATTATGTGATAAAATAACTGAAATGTACGTATTTTCACTTTTTGATCGTATACATGCTGTATCATTTTTTATTTTTTGAAATTCGTTGTATCACAATGTGTGTATCATGTCATATTTCAGTCCGTGTTTCATGCGTTATGGTTACTCGAAAATTATTACACTTTTTTTCAAGAAAATATTTTATTTTCACTTTACAAGAAAAAATCTTATTAAATTCAGATACCCACATTATAATATACCAAAAAATATTGATGTTATTCCTGGATCAAATTGAACGAAATAGATTAAGTGTGATAGATGTGAATCTCACATGATGTTACCATCTTGGTATATTGCTCATATTCTCTTTGCATTTGTATGTCGACCTTTTTTTTCTTTTTCTTTTTTGTTGGAAAAAGTGGTGAAGTGTGAGACTTAAACTAAAAAATAAATAAATATTTAGTTGCAAAATCTCATAAGACAAAAATGATTTACATTATTTTAACTTTCACGTATTGTCATTCAGATTTAATAGTCTAGTTGAGAAACCTTACGCAATTACTTCTCTTATTTACCTTATTCAATCTACCTAAAGAATGTAAAACTCAAAAAACTTTCTCTAGACTATCAAGTCTTTAAATTAAGTACCTATGAACAGTATTTGTTACATAAAGTTAAAAATGTATATGTTAAATAAATATTTAATAAGTAAATAAATTAAGATAGGTATTTACCTGAACCCAAAAGCACAAGGATGCATAGGATTGCCATAAAGAGTTGGATACTTGGAGAAGAAACGGTTTTGGCCATCAGTGCTTTCTTGTTACTTGAAACTTCTGTTGTTTGAACCACACTTGGATTTCAGAAGCTTCATTTATAGAAGAACTGTGCTAGCTATATTAATGGGTAAATTACATTCACCTCCCCTAAGGTTTTGTCAAATATCATATAGATGGAGCTTTGAGGTTTATCACTTTGACCTTCTGGCCTTGCATTAAATAGTGACAAAAATCAAAATCGAATCTTTTTTTTTTTGGGTAAGTAAAAGTAATCAAATCTTGCTTATTTTTAAGCGTGAGTTATTTTTAGAAACATAATTATAAATGGAAACTCATTTACTAGTTCTTCCTCATCTGAACAGATAATTCTTGTGTAACATGGAAAAGATATAGATGCCCATTGATTTTGCTTATAGGGAGAGTTATTTCTTAATTAAATGATTAAAGATGTATCATAACTCATTTACTTCGAATGTTCCTAATTAGTTGTTATATGTATAAAAGGAAATGATGTCCATTGTTTTTACTTGTAGGGTGGATTAACTTTTCACCATATAGCTAGTGATATAACAGAAAAGTCATTTACTACTGTCCTAATCAGTTTTTACTTGTGGTTCTTTTTGTAATTGGAAAATTATTCAAATTTTTGTCAGAAAAAAATTAATATAATGTTGACTAATTTTCAATAAAATAAGATTTTAATTAAAAAACTCGTTAATTCTTCCCACATCAGACTAATCTTCTAAGTAATCCACTATCCCGTAGGTGAAGATGATACCAAAATTATATATCTTGCACCTTTACCAGATGGTAACCGCAAAAAACTTTGCACGTTTTTACTTTTTAATATGTGATAATCAATCGGTAGAAATTAATTGAATAAAAACTAACATACATGTAAGAGACTATAAGAACACTAATTTTGATAGTTTTATATTACGGGTTAATTTCAATAAACTCTCATATACTATTGAATTTAATTAACTAACCAATCTTATGTCGGAATTGTCCATTATACTTTTCAATTTCATCACCTTGCGTCATCACCCTCATATTTCAGTCAAAATACCTAAACTACCATCAATATATATATTTTGAAATATGTATATATATATATTGGAAAAATACCGAAATATATATATTGCAGAAAATAAATATATATTAAATTCAATAATATAGGGGGTTTACTCAAATTAACTCTTATATAACATTTTGTATACATCTTGGCTGAACTCCCACACAAGGGCGGAGCCAGGATTCAGAGTTAGGGGGCGACCTATAGATCATTTTAATTATATAAAAAAAATTATAGTATAAATACAAAATATTCAATTATTGATTAGATACACACAAAAGTAGGGAATTAACACAAAATCCCCTGAGGTTTAAGGATTTAATCACCAAATCCCCTAACATTTCAGATTTTAATCAAATACCCCCCTCAAGCCAATTTTAATGATAAAATGACTTAAATGTCCCTCACATAAATTACAGTTTAACCTCTCTTGTTTGGACATATTATATTTTTCCCCCTTCTTATTTGGATAATTACACTTTCCACCATCTATAAAAAAATATTATATATAAAATTTGAAATATATATTTAAATTCAAAAAAATATATATATAATTTGAAACAAATATATAAATTTTGAAATATATATAATTCATAAACAATATATTAAATTTTGAAAAGAATCTAAAAAATTCAAAAAAATATAAAATTCGAAAAAATATATAAATTTTGAAATATATATATAATTCAAAACAAATATATAAAATTTGAAAATATATATATATATAATTTTTAAAATATATATAAAATTAGAAAACCTATATAGAATTCGGAAAAAATATATAAATTCAAATATATATATATAATTTGAAACAAATATATAAAATTATAAAATAATATATAAAATTCATAAATAGTATATTAAAATTTGAAAATATATATAAAATTCAAAATATATATATATATTTCAAAACATATATATAAAATTTGAAACAAATATATAAATTTGAAAACAATATATAAAATTCAGAAAATATATATAAATTTGAAATTAAATATATATTCCAAAAAATGAATTTTATTTTTTTATGTCACCACCTGAGTGACACGTGACATGGTGTATGTTTTGGACCAGACACGTGAGGTCGAATGGGAACCCATGTTATATTATGTACTTAAATATTTATTTTTTATTATATTGTTTTAAATGGACAAAATATTAAAGGAAAAAGAGGTAAAGGTGCGAAAGTTGGACAAGAAGAAGTGGGATATGGTAAGATAGTGGGCTGATTGTTTATCTCTTCTTGGATACTAGCATCATTATTTTCTTTTTCTTTCCTTTCTATTTTTTTGGGGGTAAATTTATATATATATTTTGAATTTTATATATATTTCAAATTTTATATATATTTTTTTAAATTTAATATATTTGTATTTCAATTTTATATATTGTTTCAAATTTTAATATATTATTTATGTTTTTTATATATTTGTTTCGAATTTTATATATTTGTTTCGAATTATATATTAATTTTTTTGAATTTATATATATATTCCGAATTTTATATAGTTTTTCTAATTTTATATATATTTTTTTGAATTTTATATATTTGTTTTGAATTATATATATATTTCAAAATTTATATATGTTTTTGAATTTTATATATTTTTTCGAAATTTAATATATAGTTTACGAATTATATATATATATTTTTATAGTGGGGGAAAGTGTAATTATCCAAACAAGAGGGGGAAGTATAATATGCCCAAAAAGATAGGTGAAACTGTAATTTATATGAGGGGAATTTAAGTCATTTTGACATGAAAATTGGCTGGAGGGGATATTTGATTAAAATCTAAAATGTTAAGGGGTTTGGCAAACGACAGAGAATTTGGTGATTAAATCTTGAAACTTCAGGGGGTTATGTGTAAATTACCCCACAAAAATATTAGGAGTTAAGTTTTAACCTATTTGTTTATATGTATAAAAAAGAAACTTAAATCTAATCATATGACAAAAATGGTCAAAACAAAAAATTTGCGAACCCATGCAATCTCATGTAAGGAATTAATCAAATAAGTACAGATTACAACAGTAATATTATACATCCGTCTATATCATAAAAATCTATTTTTTGATGATGAATAGGAAATCCAAGTTATATATACTTACATAATCAAATCAATAGCATAGTGTAGATGCAGTTTTTTGCACACACTCAATAATATCTTTTATTGAGGTTCTAAGGCCATATTTATACATGAGACGATGGGTATTAACCCATTGAGGTTAGGATCAAATCCCTTGATTTCAAGGATTTGATTTACATCAATCTTTATCCTAATTAAGCCATTAACTTTAGCCCCAAGTTATCCTTGTTTATGGGCTTTAGTTAACAGGAATTATTATTTG
This sequence comes from Cornus suecica, assembly GCA_963922005.1. Lineage (NCBI taxonomy): Eukaryota > Viridiplantae > Streptophyta > Magnoliopsida > Cornales > Cornaceae > Cornus > Cornus suecica. The sequence goes on along the minus strand of OY998245.1, from coordinate 40,006,344 downwards.
AACTTGATGAACCTTTAAGATATATTTAAACCCATCTTGGTGGGCCCAAAACAGCTTGTAAGTTGGGTACTTAACATTGGGCCTTTTACTTTGCTGGGCCAGAAATTATGTCATTTACACTAACCCCTTTGGATTTAGGCCAGTGTCTACTGGACCCGATCCAAATATTAGGTTTTCCACAAAGTGCCTTCCATTTTAGGTTATATATACACATATATATGTATAGCCGTTCATGGTTTGGTGATGACGTCATGGTAATCATGACCTTGATTACGTGACTGTTTGGCCTCGAAAAGTCCCCAACGTCTCAGTCTTCATTAAATGCGTCGTTTGGACACACCCCCTCATCTCTTATAAATAGCATCTTCACCCAACACTTGAGATTTTCACTGTTACAAAAATCTCTTGAGTAAGAATCTTTCATCCTTATTCTCTGCAATTTCCTACTTTTCTGGGTTTAGTTTGCTGAAGCTTTTTCCGACGAACAACTCTGGTGGTCTTTTCCTTTTTCTCTCAGTAAGTGTTTTTAACGTTTCTTCTTCCTCTTTCCCAAAATGTCTAAGTGTCATGCCAGTTCTACCAGTGAGGAGTTAGCTTCTCTGCCTCGTGGAGAATCTGTAGAGAGTCGTATCGAGGAACTTCCAAAGCTTCCTCAGGAAGATGAAAGGTCCGATGACATCGAGAAACTCCCCCCTTATAACCCAGATAAACTTCCTGTTAATCTTCGTAAAACCCTAAATATCAAATCTTTTAGAAAATTGGTCAAACCTCCCTCTGGCGTGAAGTTTAAGCCTTACAGCCCTGAATTAGATTTTACCCAGGGTGAGGGTGTTGGTCCTCACGACCTTCTTCTGTCCTATAACCAAGTGAAATTGGTTAGGTTTCCTCTTCACCCCCTCTTTCACTTCGTATTTTTCACTTTGGGGTTAGCCCCTTTGCAAGTTAACTCCAATTTCTTTCGAATCGTTTCCATGTTAATTCTAGTAAACCGCGACTTTAGACTGCATCTGGGATTTGATGCCCTCATTTTGTGCAATCAGGTTTTAGAGATCTCTAATTGCTTAGGGAGGTTCATGTTTTACCCTTTTAAAGACAGGCACATTTGTGAGGGAAAAAACGATTATCAAAAGGCATAGAAGGAGAGGATGATCCTCATTAAGGGTCCTTGGTTATATCTTCACTCTGCCTCATTTCCTATCCTTAGTGTTTTCGGTCCTGGAAATTTCAGCCCTTATAAGTTTCTTCATGGACACTCAGTTTCTTGCCTATGTCATGACTGTGACCTCCATAGGGCTGAATATATTTACGAGTCTTTTGGTGTCAGTAGCAAAGGGTCTTCTTTTAGTAAAGTTTACAAAAGGGTCAAACTTTTGAAGAGTAAACCCTAGTCTGAGCGTCTTGACTGTACTGACCTTTTGACTCCTTGTAATTTGCAGGACATTTCCAAACTAGAAGCCTCTGTAGATATGATTCGTTTGACCCTCTCCAAGCTTTTTTATGCCAATCCAGAGGGTACCCCCAATCCTACTACTGAGGGGACCTTTTCTCGAGTCATAACTACAGCCCCAACATCTAGGGCTGCTGTAGTGTCTAGGTATGTGGTAGCGGTTGGGTCTGTTGTTATCCAGTCCCCTGCCCCTTCCTTGCCCCATCCTATTCCCTCCCATACTCGTCCTTATACTGAAGAGAGGTCCTCTAAGAGGCAAAAATTGAAAGGAAAATCTAGAGAGGATGCCTCTCTCCACTACTATGGTTGCCATGACTGAAAGGGCCAAGTCCCTCTAGAGTAGGGATGACTTGGATACCTTCAAAGCCCTTGATGGTCCTGAGTTACCAGACAAGGTGATGGGTATGATGATGAGGGTAAGTTTTTCCTGTATGTTTGTTTTTATCATGTTTTGCTTCTTCCCCCCCCCCCCCCCCCCCTTTCCATTTTTGATTGAGCATTACTTTCCCGTTTTGGTGCTCTGACCATTTTTTCCTCGTGTGTGTGTATGTGTTGTTTAAAGGCCTTTTATACTGTGGGGGCTTTATGCTACACTTGCCAGACCCAAGATGATGAACTGGCCCATCAGACTAGTGAATTAACGTGCCTCAAAGCTGTCTTGGCCTTGGCAGATAGGAGGGAGACCCTCTTTGTCAAGGAGGTTGTTTCTTTGACGAAGGAGAATGATGCTTTAAAGGAGAGCAGGGCTAAGGCAAATATTGAGATTGAAGTTCTTCAGTATCACATGTCCCTTACTCATTTTGAGCTGGACATATGCCGCCAAGGGGGGTTGGCCATGCATTCACGCTATGAGATCTTCAATAATTGCGTTGCTGGCCAGTTCTGGCGCAATGGTTTTGAAACTGCTCTAAAGGAGTCTGCACAGAGAAAACCTGTAGACCCTGAGGCCATGGATGTGCATCTTGGTGTAAAGGCTCCCTGTGATGCTCCAGACCCAAGTCCAGCTGAGGAGTTCTTCTCCAAGTTCCTTATTGCTGACCCTCAGGACTTAGAGGCTCTAGCCCCTCCTTCTTCTTGAAGTGTAAAGGATGTTGATAGGGCCACAATATGGATCTTGCTCTTATCTTGAGTTGCAATGTATCTCATTTATGGCACTATCATCTCCCTTATTAGGAGCAATCTCCCCTTTTTCTTTTAGTTTTGTTCGTCAAACCTGTCTCTGGACTTTTGTTGCCAATTGGGCAAATTTACATTTTTTTTAATGAAAATTTTTCTTTCTTTTTTTTAATTTATTCTTAATATACCAAAGTTTGTATGTCTTAACTGATTATTTGTTTCATCAGTATGTGTATGCCTCTGGCATACAAGTTTTTGGTTGATTAACTATAGGAATGAAAGTTTCCTTGAAATGGGTCAGGCATATGTCTCTGTCATTTTTTATAACTTAGGAATAAATTCCTCTTGTAAATGGTCCAAGCGTATGCCTCTGCAATTTTTGTACTTAGGAATAAATTCCTCTTTTAAATGGGCCAGGCATATGCCTCTGTCATTTTTATAACTTATGAATAAATTCCTCTTGTAAATGGTCCAAACGTATGTCTCTGCAATTTTTATAACTTAGGAATAAATTCCTCTATTAAATGGGTCAGACATATGCCTCTGCCATTTTTATAACTTAGGAATAAATTTCTCTTTTAAATTTTAAATAAAACATTTTCGTAATTGTTTGTTGAAATATGTATTTTGAGAAGACAAATACCTAGGCTTCAGCCTCTTATATTCATTGAATCAAAATAAATAACAAACAGTGTCCATTAGATTTTCTGAGCCGGTAAGCTCATTTGCCAATGACCTCAGTCATGATGTAGGGTCCTTCCCAATTTTCTCGAAGCTTTCCTGTGATGCCAATTTTCTTCCTGAGGACCATATCGTCTACCTGGAATTCACGTCTCTTTACTTTTTGGTTATAGCTTCTTCTTATCCTCTAATGATACTTAGCCAATCTTGTGGTTGCCTTATCACGGTTTTCTTCTAAAGTGTCGAGAGTTTGCACCAAGTTCTGATTGTTTTGATCCTCCTGATAATTTTCACTTCTGATGGTTGGGACCACATTTTCTATTAGGATCACCAGTTCTGCTCCATATGCCATGGAAAATGGGGTTTCTCCAATAGGGAATCTTGGTGTAGTTTTGTATGCCCATAAAACTTCTGGTATTTAATCTGGCCAAAGTCCTTTGGCGTCTTCCAATTTATTTTTGAGATTATTCAGAAAAGAAATTAGTTTTGTATGCCCATAAAACTTCATCCTTTCAGCCTGTCCGTTTCCCTGTGGGTATCCAACTGAAGACGTCTTAAGCTGTATGTCATGCTTATCGCAGAAAGCCCTGGTCCACTGGTTATCTAAGTTCAAACCATTATCGATCATTATGACTCTGGGGGGCCCAAAACGGCATATGATGTGCGTCCAAATAAATTTGATCACATGCCTGTGAGTGATCACTGAATATGACTTTGCCTCTACCCTCTTGGTGAAGTAGTCCATAGCAATTAGCTCTAATTTCACCTTCCTTAGTGCCTTTGGAAATGGTCCTACGATGTCAATCCCCCATTATGCAAAAGGGTGCAGATTGAGAAGCTCTGGTGGGGGTGAATGTTATCACCGTGGATCTGACATCTGTGGCATCTTCTAACAAAGGTTTCTATTTCTTGGGAAAGATAAGGCCATAAATAGCCTTGATTTAGTACCTTGTGAGCAAGTGATCTTCCACCTGAGTGGTTGCCACATGCTCCTTCATGAATTCCCTTCATAATGGCTCTGGCCTCGGAAGGAGTAAGGCATCTGAGGTAGGGTCCTTCAAAGGATTTGCAGTATAAGTGTCCATTAATCAGAGAATAACTGGTGGACTTCATATGGATTTTTCTTACATAAGGCTTGCTTTCAGGCAGGATTCCTTCTCTTAAATATGACACAATTGGATCCATCCAACTGGGTTCCCACAGAATTATACAGACATTCCTCGGCTGTTGTGTGCTTGGGATCTCTAAGTAGTCTATTGACGCCACCCTGGTCAAGTCTTGTGAGTTGGATGACGCCATAGGCTAGTTTGTCTGCACCTTCGTTCTTTTCTCGCGGGATCTGCTAAAGGGTGAATTTATCGAAATGACTGAGCTCTGAATGAGCCAAGGCCCTGTACGGTTCTAGCTTTTCACCAGCCTCATATACCCCATTGACCTGCTTAACAACCAGTTGGGAGTCGCTGTATATCCTGAGGCGTCTTACTTGAAGACTCTGACATAATCTGATTCCGGCTAGTAATACCTTATACTCATCTTCGTTATTGGAGGCTGGAAATTCCAGTCATACTGACTGATGTATTTTCATTCGGTCTAGCATTACGACTTCCAGACCTAATCCAGCACTCGTAGCTCCGACTAATCCGTCAACAAACAAAATCCATTATGGCTCCTCTAACTCTGGATGCTCAAGCTCTGGTTCTGCTTCTAAAAGAAAATCAACCAAAGCTTGCCCTTTGATGGCGGTTCTGAGGACGTAGGTGATGTCGAAAGCTCCTAACTCAATTTCTCATCTGGTGATTATCCCAGTCAGGTCAGGTTTAGACATTATTGCCCTGATGGGGAATGATGTCGAGACAATGATAGGGTGTGTTTCGAAATAATACCTGAGTCTTCTTTTGGCATTGACTAACGTTAGAATTACTCATTCTGTGATAGTGTACCTTGTCTCAGGGTCTGTGAATGATTTGCTGGTGTAAAATGCTGGGGTCTGGCAAGTTTCATCTTCTTTGACCAGCGAAGCACTTGTTGAGGATACTAAAATTGCCAAGTATAGATGTAGCCTTTCCCTTGGCTTCGGAGAAATTAGCACTAGAGGACTCATGAGGTACTCCTTCAATTTCTTTAGCGCACTGATCTATTCTGGTCCCTATTTGTTCCCCTTCCCTGATTTTATGGCCTGAAAGAATGGTATGTATTTGTCTGTGAGTCTGGAAATAAACCTGCTTAGCGCGGCCACCCTTCCAGTGAAGGTCTGGATTTCTTTCTCAGTCTGTGGTTCTTCTGTGTGCACTAAGGCCTTGACTTGAGCAGGGCTTGCTTCAATCCCTATTTAGATCACGATATGGCCTAAGAACTGGCCGAATGAACACTTTGATGGATTGAGCCGCATTCCGTAGAGTTTGACTGCCTGGAACACGTCTTTCAGATGCTGGAGGTGATCCTCTTTCTTTTTGCTTTTAACCACTGTGTTATCAATGTACGCTTCCACAATATGACCCATCAAGTAGCCAAAAAATTTCTTAACAAGCCTCTGGTAAGTAACACCTGCATTCTTTAGTCCAAAAGGCATTACTTTATAACAAAATATACCTTCTTCTGTGATAAAAGACATTTTTTCCGCATCTGCTGAATTCATGGGTATCTGGTTGTACCCAGAGTACGCATCTAAGAATGAGAGTCTTTCATATCCTTCTGTAGCATCCACCATCTGGTCAATTTTTAGCAGAGGGAAACAATCTTTCGAGCAGGCCTTGTTTAAATTTGTGAAGTCGATACAGACCCTCCATTTCCCGTTCTTCTTCTTGACGACAACTACGTTAGAGAGCCCAGTGGGATATTTGACTTCCTTGACAAACCCGACCTCTAGTAACTTTCTGACTTCATCAGCTATAATCTGGTTCATTTCCATTCCAAAACGCCTTTGCCTCTGCTTGACGGGTCTGGCATCAGTGTCAACATTCAGGTTATACTGTGCAACTGACGGATCTATACCTGGCATATCCAGGTGTGACCAGACGAATATGTCCATGTTGTCTTGCAATAATTTTATCAGATATACCTTTTCAATGGTTGTTAAGGCAGACCCAATGAATGTGGTTCGTCTTTCACCAGTGGGGCTGATAACTACTTCTTGGAGCGGCTTTGCCGTAACCTGATTTTCTTGACCCTCCTCGAAAGGGTCAATCTGTAATTGTTATTTTCCCTTTGCTTTGAGCTCTATTGACTCTCCTCGTTGGACTTAGTCCAAGTGTTGAGGTTCTTCATTGATATTGCATAGCACTCCTTTGCTGCTACCTGATCCCCTGGGATATCTATCATGTCTACTCCGTTGGAATCCATACACCTCATTACTTTATAGAGGGTTGATGGTACACCCTGCATCCTGTGAATCCAGCCTCTGCCCATAAGGAGATTATACGATGACTTTACATCTAAAACCACAAAACTTTCCCTAAGTGTCCTTTTAGCGGCTGACATAGGCAGTTGGATGACTTCAATTGGCTCCACCCGTCCCCCGTCAAATCCAGCGAGGGGGACTCTGGAAGGTTGTATTTGGTTGGTATCCACTCCAAGTTTTTCGTAGGCTCACTTGGTCATGATATTCGTGCTACTTCCAGGGTCTACCATGACTCTTTTAACCAAACAGTTGGAGACCAATAGTGATATGATCAGAAGGTCATCATGTGGCATCTGTAAATTCCTAAGGTAGGTTTCAGATAAACTGATATGTGGCTCCTCCTTTATGTTGGAAGCCTGGCAAATCTCGTCAATCCTCTTGAGTTTGTGAGTGTAACACCCCGTGTTATTTTCCTTTTTTCCTAAAATTATATTTATCTTAATTTCGGTTATGACGTCACTTGTTCATGACGTATTATTTATTCTTGGTATTTGATACCTGTAAATTTTTCGCGTTTAGTTTTAAAGTCGACTGTATGACTTTACGGTTTCTCTTTGACGACTACGCGAATTCTTATTCTCGACTACACGGTATTAGTGCTTTTACGGATCCGGTGTGAAGCGTATTAAATTACCTTCTCGGTGTTCCGGTTGTTGGATTCCTAAACCGGTATATTTCTTTCGGACTAATTTGGTTATTGGGCGTCCTGTGGACTTACAGGTTGACTCAATATTAATTGGAGGCTTCCGGTAAATATTGGGATTTATTATATATATATATATATATATATATATATATTGAAGAGGGGTCATTTCGCAATTTAGGATAATTAAAGGGTTGCTTTTGCAATTAGTACATATATATGTATACATGTATACGCTTCACAGACCTGCTACTCTCCTTCTCTACACGCCATCAGACAACCTGCTACCATCTCTCTTCCTTCTCTTCACGCACGGACCGAGCTGCTTCTCACGCCTCCATCCTCTATGGTCGCCGGTCAGGCGAGAAAGAGAGAGAGAGAGAATGGCCGGCTAGGCGAGGCGCGACTATGGAGCTTGCCGCAGCAGCAGCTGCGGCTGGAGCTGGAGCAAGGACGGAGACGCGACGGCTGTCCAGAGGAGCGGCGGTGCTGGGTGGTGACGACGAGCTAGTGGCGGAGCTGGTGGTCGCACAGGGGTCGGCGACTGTAGTCGTGGTGCAGTTCGTTCGACATGACCGGTTCGGCCGGACTTTGAGTGGCCGATTCGATAACTTCCGGTGATCGGTTTGAGCCGATTTTCGGTGAGTAGTTTCGTACCTACGTAGTATTCGTCATATATTAATTTCGTGATTTTACGTTGAACGATTTGCCCGGAAATCGCATTTATAGGTTATAGTTTTCGTTTGGGGTATTTTAGATTTAACCCAATTAATTAACCGATTATTAATGGGCTTCGTATATATCATATAGGTTGTCGAGACGGACATTTCGATATATTCGAAATAGTTTTTGGGCGATTTTGGTCGGCGGGCTTCATATTCGGGCGCCGGTACTGTGCTGTTTCGGGTTGTTCGGTAACGTATAATTAGGTGGAGAATTATATTTCTCACTCCGCATTATTGAAGTAGTTTAGGGGTGCAAAACCCTTATTTAATTTATTATAGATATATTAAATCGTTAATTTAAATATCTATAATTCGTTTAGAATCGAAATTGGACTTAGAAATTAATTTAAGAAAATTAATTAAATTATTTCCTACGAGATTAAATATATTCCTAATTGAATTGAATAGGAATAGACGACTTAGAAATTCCTTTGAGAATTAAATGAGCTAGAAGATTTGTAAACGTTGGACGTGAGAGACTTAGACGATATTCTAGGTCCCCTTTTTGTTACGTGGATTATTTGTTTAAATTATTTTAAAAAGACATGTTAATTGAAATAGAAATATTTTCTAAGGAATTAAAGAAAATATATTTTGAAAACATGAAATGTATATGAAACTGTTTTCATATGATTTAATTGCTTTATTGTATTTTAAAGCATGAAAAGAGATTTTGAGATTTATATTACCATGTGGGTATTTTTATAAATATGATGTATTACATATTTATGATTGAGATATGATTTGATTGTACACCATGTCGTGTGAGCACATGGGTGTTGGTGCATGTAGTGCACGGTTTCACCATTGGCAGAGAGAGTTCATTTGGTGTAGTCTACTTCCTTTGTGCGTGGGGCACGAGTAGACGTTTGTGTCGGATCATCACAACAACTGGCCAGGAGGTATCACGCCTACGGAACTAAAAAGCCGGCAAATGTGAGTTAAGAGTCCGGGTGGAGGCTTATGTTCTTGACTCAAGGGTAGTCATGGCGTACGGAGTTGCAAGCTGGGCTCTCGTACAACCGCCTTCCCTGTTGAAGTGATAGAGAGAAAAATCACTTGGGAAGGGTCGGTGTGGTAACTCTACACTATGATGAGTGGACAGAGTTTGTATCTGTTACCCTTGGGAAGGATGTGTTGTGTGTGAGTATCACGGGGAGTGTTGAGTCACATTACACTCCCTATTATTTATGTGATCTCGTTTGACATGTATATGTGCTATATTACATGTGTTGTTGGAGCATGCTATTTATGAATATTGTAAATTAAATTCATATTTTATAAATGCTCAGTTGAAAGTAATTAATGTGGAAGAAAATGATAATATGCCATAATTAATAAGTATAATGAAACGTATATCCTTGTACTTGTTGTATACCTTAGTACCCTTGGGGGAGGTTATGCGTGTTGGCATAGTGATTCATGTGGCTAGCGGAGGCTAGTGGTGGACCGTAGGCTTGACTTGAGTTGAGGCCTTAGAGATTGTGGTTAGCAGCCTTGTGATTGTGGTTAGTAGCCCTGTGATTGTGGTTAGTAGTTTGGTGATCGTGGTTAGTTGTGTGAGCTCTTTTGAAGATTTGAGGTTAGGGATGATTTTTGTGTCAATTGATAATTGAGGCCTTAGAGAAGGCGAGTGATGAGTTGTGTGAGATTTGATTGATGAGAAGAGGTTATGATTAGAGATTCATTAAGTACTCGAGGTACTGTAGTCTGACAGTCTTGATTCTTATGCTTAGTCCCTTCCCTTAAACATTCCTGGTACTGTGTTTTGTACACTAGTACGTGGTCGTTGACTTGTATGTCATTCCTTGAGTTGTCGGTTACGGTGTGGTGCCGAACCTCTTCCTCGTGGGGTCATTTGATTTGGTGGAGTTGGAACGGATGGTTGTCTTCCGTGAGTCCAACGTGTTGTTCTTCCTTTATTGTCCTCTCGGACATTACAGGAATTCATAGAGTTGTGTTTCTTTTATTTGACTGTCATTTCGAAAACGGTGTTTTCTAAGTTTTGAAATAAACTCCTTGTTTTTAAAAGGAAAAACCCGTTTTCGCCCACCCCCGTGGAAATGAAAAGTTTTAACACTTTATAAAACGATCTTAGGATCTTCTTTGGAAAGATTTTTAACTCTAAAAGCCGGTGATGGCAATTGACGGAGACCGGGGGCAAGACGGTCATTTTTACTCTGTGATTTCTTAAAAGAAAACTATTTTATTACTTTTCTTGGGATTCTGAGATTTCGGGACTTCTTTCTCAATATCTCATCTTGTAGAGTTTTGAAAGGTGTTCCATTGTTTCACCTTTGCTTCCTATCATTTCTAAGTCTCGGGTATGAGGCTTGGTGTTGTTCAGTGCACACATACAGTGTTGCCCTTCCTTTCTTCTTGGTTTTGACGTCACCACTTAGGTGATTCGAGTTGTTCCACATGTTATGGGCATGGATACCGAGTGGATTGGGTTCCTTGTCCAGGTGTTCTCCTTAAACACTTGTGGTGTTTTAACCTTGACATTGTTGTCTCGGTTATCTGTTGGTTTAGCATTGGGAAGTCTTTTCCTTTGCTTCGTTTTGGTGACCCTTAGGTGGTCGTTCTTGTGAGTTGAGGTCTTGTACTCTTAGTGAATTGATCGGGTGGTCTTGTAGCTTATAGTGCAAGTGTTAGTGATTGATTTATCCTGTTGGTGACTTGTGGACTTGTTGGAGAAAGCATTGAGGTTTTCGCATAGTGTGATGATGGGGTGATCCCATCCTTGAGGTACAGACTTACTCTAGGAGAGGGATGAGATTTGTTATATATATATATATATTGTATATATATATATATATATATATATTGATGATGGTTGTGTTAGTACGCAACGACGTGGGTGTTTTCCTTCCTGTGTTATCGGGGTGTAGGATTTGAGCCTTCCTTGGTACTATTGGTGGATTTTGTTTCCTTGTGGATATTAGAGGTGAGTGTGATCTCCTCGGTTGGATCTTCGGACTTGTGTTGTGAGTAATTTGGTGATTTGTTAGACTGGACCTTAGTATCGTGTACCTAGTGTACGTTGATGAGAGTGGTGTAGACTACTAGTGTTGGGTACTTGGAGTACGAGTTTTAGAGACTCATGTTGTGTATTTATATATATATATACGTGTAGATATATATATATATATTCCCTATATACTTATGTATACTCGTTTACGATAGTATATGAGCGTGTGCCTTGGGATTTGCATGGATGAGACTAGTTGGGCTATACTTATATCTTATCAGACGGTTTAGCTTTACCTAAACTACCAGAGGATGTGGTAGTTAGAGTATTCTTTCCCACTGAGCTTATTTGCTCACAGGGGTATTTCACTTGCCCCCTGGTATTCACACGCCAGGTTGCAGGAATTATACGACTATAGGCAGGATGCAGTGCAACGGCAGCTTTCTTTTGTTTCCGTGTTACAGGATTGGAGTCGCGCTGGTGATGCGGTTACGGTTGCAGTACGACTGGTTTGGGGACGATAGGTATTCGCTCTCAGTTTCTCTACCCATTGTTATGGGATTGTTATGTATTTTCTTTTGGGAGCCAGTCTGTTGGCATATCCCTGTTGATGTATTCTTTTATTTCCTGTATTTATTCTTTCAGGATGTATTGTATCTATTCTGCACAGTTAGGTGCTCTTCTGTATTTTTATTCGAGCATTTGTGGCTCTATTAATGTTAGAGGGTTTGGAGGGGTTTGGTTTCTTTCCACTACCTCGGCCCTATTAGGATTGATGAATGCGGGGCTTGGAAGCCATTGTGATTATTGAATTGCTTTGGGCAGGTTATTGTGTTGTGTTTGGTTGTCCGGATGTTCCATTTACAAACGGAACTCTGCCGGATTTTTCGTTAGATTCCGCTGCTTAGTTTTATTAGTCATTTGGGTATTAAATATACCATTTCTATCATTAACCCATATGTTTTATTGGTTAATGATGTCTTAGTTGGTCATTTGTATTAAGGATCACCTCCTAGATTCCTCGGATGTCCCTGTTCGGGAGTCTTAGGAATTTAGGAGCGTGTCAGTTGGTATTGGAGGATGTTAGTGAGTTTCTAGCATTCTACTTGACATGGAGTATATTTTTATTGTTATTCCATGTGTCTCTTTGTTGTTGTTGACTCTAGTAGTCGCTTGACTAGCGTCATCCCTTGGAGATTCGCTGATTCTCTAGATTTGAGTTTCGGGAATCTTAGGGGCGTGACAGCGTGGTATCAGATCATTTTACCCTTTCGTGGGTATTTGATGATTGAATTTCGTTGGTTCTCATTTCTTTTTACTTTCGCAATCACTCCCTTAGCTCTTAGGCTCGGGTTTCAGAGTCCTTGGAATTTGGGGCGTGACAGTGAGCCTAACGCGTTTGAGATCTTCTGACCCTCTCCGTCTCCTCGGATGTTCCACCACCTTGTACCATATGGATCACTCGTACTGGTTGTCCTGCTGAAGTATTATTCTGAGGGACTTTTTGTTGATGCTCTGTTCATACCTAATCCTTTACTACATATTCAGTTAGTTCTCCTTTTACAATCATTGTTTTTTCCTATCTGCACAGGTTCCTGCAATCGTTAGTATGATTACCATACTCACTGTGGAAGGTGCAATGCTTCGTCATATCCCTCTGCTCCATTAGATGTCTCATGGCCAAAGGGGGCCTGGAAATTCCCTTACTCTTCTTCTCTAGGTAAAGTTTCCCCAGACTTACTTTAAGGGGGGTCACCTTGTCTTCCACCTTTTTTTTTTGTTGGTCGGTTTGCTCGATAAAGAGCTTGGAGCCTAGTGGAATGTTTTTTGCTCTTTGATACGGTCCTTGGTGCGGGCTTCTATAGTAACCATAGAGGCCCTTTTGCATCTGACCGCCTCTTCCTCTTCAATCAGGAGGTAACCCTGGGCTCTGGAGTTTAACTCCCCTATATTACTGGGGGCCTTTTTACCAGAGAAAAATGGAACTTAGTACTTGGGATCAGGGGCATCCTGCATGCTTCTACCGCCGAAAGTTGGTCGCACTAATCTATGGAGGACATCTCTCTGATGAATCTGGACAAGAAACTCTGGAGACTTTCATTCTTCTCCTGGGTCGTGGTAAATAGACTGGAAATAGTCTTCTTCTGTCTATGATTGCCATAATATTGTGCTATAAAAAGTTCGCACAACTTACTCCAACTCCCGATGGACCCAGGGGGTTGCTTCCTGAACCATAGGAGTGGTGCGTCAGTCAGACTTGTGGGGAATATGTTGCATATCAATGCCTCATATTTCTTCGATGCGGTCATCTTGGTCTGGTACTGGTAGATGTGATATGTTGGATCATTTGTCCCATCAAAAAGGGTGAAGGTTGGCAACTTAAACTTCTTTGGATACTCGGCCTGATCTATCTCATCTGTGAATGGTGATCTAATCATGTCAACGGCAGCGTGGGCTGCCAAATATTTCATCGAGGGGGTATGGACTTTCATGCTTTCCAGTAGTTGATTCTGTATTTTGGCGGCCATATCTTCCAGATCCTTCATTGTGGGCTGAGTCTGGACTGGGGGATCCTTGTGCCTTTGACTGGTGATCTCTTCTTGACCATCAGGTACTCTGATCCCTGTGTCCTCCCGTCCATTGTTCTGATTTCCATCACTGCGTGGCAGATCTGGGAGCAGGCCTTTGTTGTTTGCGGTATTTTTTTGGCCTCCTTGATTGTCAAGATTTGGAACCTAACCCTGACAGAGCTCTGCGTTTTGTCGTTCTAACTCTTCATTCCTTCTTTCCACCGCCACTGATCTTTCCAGGATTGCCTGAATCTGGGCAACTCGAGTGTTTCTTGCCTCGGCTAAAGCCGCGGAGGACCTTGTATCCACCACCATAATTAGCCTAAAAAGGGTTCGGAAATAAAAATCAAAGGAAGAAAAGAAAGGGAGAATGAGGTGAGAAAAAAATAATAATATTCGTTTCCCACAGACGGCGTCAAAGTATAGATGCAGTTTTTTGCACACACTCAAGAATATCTATTATTGAGGCTCTAAGGCCATATTTATACACGAGACAATGGGTCTTAGCCCATTGAGGTTAGGATCAAATCCCTTGATTTCAAGAATTTGATTTACATCAATCTTAATCCTAATTAAGCCCTTAACTTTAGCCTCAAGTTCTCCTAGTTTATGGGCTTTAGTTAACATGACTTATTATTCAGACTTGATGGACCTTTAAGATATATTTAAACCCATCTTGGTGGGCCCAAAACAGCTTGTAAGTTGGGCTCTTGACATTTAGCCTTTTATTTTGATGGGCCAGAAATTCTGTCATTTATACATAGAAAATTGAAGTAGTAGTCATCGAGATTTTTCTAAGTATATGTTATTTCTCAATTAGGACTTCAAAGAGGGTATTATTTTTTTTAATATGCAATCTTGAGAGAAATATTTGCCTCAGGTCATGTAAAAGAAACTTTTCTTCAATACGTGATATGATTTAATAAAGAAATTGCATATGTCCTTAAAAATATAACCATAATTGCTTTTCCAAATTTTAAAACTCAACAAATCCATGATTATTAGTAGATTCTGAAACTTATGAAAATGTTTCCAAAACTTTAGTACACATAATTTTTTTACTCGACCATATCATTAAAAGAATTTCCTTTTTATATGACTTAGATAGTTTTTTTTATATTTAATTTTAGATATTTAAGGGCATCAAAATAATATTTTATTTTCTTATTTTATAAATTATTGGGACACAGTTGTTTTGGGGCTTTGTAAGGTATTTTGAGGAGAGGAGGGGCCAATTAAAAGGAGTAGTAAAAAATAAAATTAACGGCGGCTATAAACGTTAAAATGCGTAGAAAGCTAGAAACAATCACCAATCATAGTATTTTTCAGTGGTGTGTACATAGAGACACACATGAAATAAACTTTTTATGGATATTTTCGTAAAGAAATTAACTACAATCGAGTTTGAATTTATAAGATAATATGCAAATTAAAAAATAGTTTTAAATTTGAATATATACTAAAAAACGAAAAAAATTACGCTTTTAAGAGTAAGTATAGACCTATATAGGATATTACCTCAATTGAATCTTGTTTTTGTTTAAAATTGTGAAATGATATTTCAAATATTTCAATTACACCCCTTAGATTTGGTTATTGTCCCACTTAGACCCAATCCTCAAATCACTATGTAATGTCTATTTTTCCCCTCACAAAATGAATGTTTTTTTAAAAGTATATATATAATATTTAGAGCAAGGAGGTAATTTCACGTATTTTTTATTAAAAAAATATAATATTCAGGAACAAGGAGGTAATTTCACAAATTCAAAGGACTATAACTGAGATATTTGAAATTTAAGGGGAATGAAAGTGAGAGTAGGAAAACCTCATGAGGTGAAAGTGGGAATAACCCAAAAAAAAAAAAAAACTAATACAGACAGAAACAAAAGGGAAAGAAACTAATTCTCAAGAACTCAGAATACAGAAAGTTATTCTTAAAGAACTATAAATGTCAATTATCAGAAAATAGAAACCTAACCAATTCTTCATCTAGTTTTCTATTTTTCAGTTTATCGGAAAACATAAAACTATTTTCAGAATTGCAAACCCCTATAATATTTTTCAGAATTGTAAAATATTGTTCAAAAAAATTGCAGCTTTGCTTTTGAATCTTACCAGGAAAATATTTACAAACAGTGATTTGCAAACTTAAAACCATAAATCATTTTGGAAATTTTTTAAATAAAATAAAAATACTGTACTAATATTTTATGCTGCCAAAGACCCCAAACCGAGAAAAACATTTCCTGGAAGGTGAATTTGTTGACCCTACGAACAGAGTAGCACAGGCAATGTCATCGAGTCTAGAGAAAACAACTGGACTTTATTGTTAAATATTTATTTTGAGTTTTTCAATCCGCAGCAATCTCTTAGTTCTTCTCAAACATATGGCAGTCATTTGAAGAAAAAAAAATCATATTATAGCAGTCTTTCCTGCTACATATGTAAAAACAATAAAAAGAGTAACAACAATAACAAAAATAACCAAAATCTATTGTGATTGTAAACGTACAATTATATAGTTTGTAGGTGGGTAATCTGCAGGCACTCCCTACTTCAGCCGCAAACCACTTCAACGGCTAGTTTCTTCACTGTGCCCTGACACAACCCCTTACTAAAGTTCTCTTCTGTAAGTTCGATGGCGCACTCATTTTTATTTAGGCAAACCTGCAATGATGTTTAAGCTTGTAAGAAATTTTACACAAGTACAAAGAACACTACAATGCTACATTAGAGTAGATTTTACTTATAGACATTCAAGTCATGGACTGATTCTAAAGCAGTATGTATTTAAAAGAGTTAAAAGAAGAACTGAATAAAAAAAGAAATAAACACCTAGATTACTTCAGGCGTGTATTGAATAACACACAAGATAAAAATATTAAACAATAACATTAAATAGAAAGAACCCAACAAATTTATTTTGTTGACAAAAAAAAATTCAGAGGAAAAACCAAAAAAATTATCCCCGCTTCGCAAGTCCGCGACTTATGATTTCACAGTTGCGGGGCAAACTACTGTAACACCCTCAAAGGATGACTCTCCTTGGGGTTCAGCCCTTCGGGAGAGTCATCCTGCGGGGTTGGACATTTAAAATAGAAAGAAGAAGAACCGATATCAAACCTTTTGATCGATCCAATGATATGAAAAAACATCCAACACATGACGGATTACATAGTTACAGTTGCTTACCTTTTCAACCACAGAAGTGGAATTAGGATCATGGCAATCTCCCTTGGTGTAGGACCCGCATGATCCAGTGGGGGTTCCAAAGCTGGCAAATTTGACAGACGAAATGCGACTGTTGATGGGGCACTTGAGATTAACAGTTGATGTGGCTTTGTAATCTTTACTCTTGTCTTCGTGACGAGATTCCAGATGAAATGATGGATGATCCTCTGAAACATGAGAACATACACCCTTGATTATTCGTCTCGAGAATCTAATCTGAGTTGGATCTCCACCAATCTCCTCAAAGATCACCAGAATGTTCCCAGTTGGCTTGAACCAAGATCTTGGAACATGGTACCTAATCCATACAGAAGAAAAGAAAAACAATTTCTATTACCCAAAAACTAAAATTAAATAGACTCATATTTTTGTCACGACATGCGATTATCCCTCTAGTATTACTGTGAACGTGAAAAAAAGAGAGCGAAAATGAAATGAAAACAAGAGCAGCCTGCTTGAAGACAAGCGGTCTATTCTATAAATTTTTTATGGAACTCTTTGTAAATCAAAACGTGTCTACCTATACTCAAAACATTGTTATTCATGTTCCGATAGCAGACATGATTTGGGGAGCTAATATACTTCTTACTATATTACTCACCAAAGGACCTGAGGCTGGATTCACATTTTCTCTTTGCTTTTCTATTCAAAGCAAAAGTAATATTATTAGAAAATATTAAGGCTACTCTAAGAAGTACAAAACCAGAAAATCCAAATGTTAAGGCTACTTTAACAAGGTGAACACCTTGACACATAATCCTCAGCAACAAGTAGGATATCCAATAAACTTCAAATCCAGAGCATAAACAATGATTACAGAGAGCATGATAGCAAGACACTAGCAGTTGTAGAAGAATATAACACAAATAATTGTTCTAACTTTATTTAAAACAGGTTATGAAGTTTTTAGAGGGCACAAAATTCTAGAACCTAACACATAATACAGATCCAGACAAACAGAATGTTATTAGTACAAAAATGTGACATTTTAGATGCTTGCTGAAGTACAAATATTTTCTAACGAGGTATACAGATGAGTGTTCCAAGATAAAAACTATGCAAGAACTTAGAAAGCTAGAATGTGTAGCTCCTTTGTACATCATCCTAAATGTAAGTATACGTCAGATTATTTCCATTAGCATTTGAAATTACATCGGTTGGTAACTGCAGTTCTTTTAAGCACTATAAAGATACCAACCTCCGTTCAGCAACTAGGAGAGTTCAGATTGTAAAAGTGCAAAAATTAAAAGAAATAATTTGTGGAATATTTAAATAAATTTTTTCTTTATCTTGATATTAATTTATTATTCTGTAGTTTCCCTCTGGTGGCAAAAAATAAAAGAAAAAAATTGTGGATAAGATTGATTCAGTGTTTTGTTTATCTATCTTTTAGTTTGTTATTTTCATTCCATTGCCTTTTTATGGCCTTACCATCTTTGTGTTGGTTCTCCACATCCAGTGAAGCATTTGTTTGGGCTGAATTTTCCTCTGTAATCGCATTTATCAACACACTGTTCGTGTTTAGAGCTTTTTATAGGCCAGTATCTTCCAACTTCTTCACCATTCAGCCAAGCCAGGCCTTTCCCCATATGAATCATATCCAATCCAACAGGGTCATCTCCAGATGGGGCATCCACAACCGCCTGCAAGAGTCCAAGCAATTGTGTAACATTATAGTTATGGCCAAGAATACAACTCAGAAAAAAGATAACTACTTTATATTCGGTATGAAGAGTTGGCAGTGCTCTCCGGATGTTTACCTTGTACCATGTAAGAGGCTGCTTTTTTGGTGGTTCTGGCGTTGACACCCACTTTACATTGTTCAAACCATCTGCTTTGTATATACTTAGATGTTCTCCTTGCAATCCAGTCTGAAAATAAAAAATTGAATAAAGACGTAAGGCTCTCAAAATTCCAAACAGCACTTGATATTAAAAGTCATCTATACTGGTTCATCTTCTACGTTGTTATTGATATTGGAAAGATTTGAGATTTGCATGTTGGAGAAGTGTTATTTACTTTGGGGCATTACTGTAATTTGGTTATCTACATATATACATATATGCGGGTGTGTGTATACACGAGAGGTAGTGTAGATCCATTAATATCTCGTCTTCCTCATCACTTCTTCTCTTCTTTAACCCTAGAAATACACAAACACAAATCTCAACAAGCTTTCAGAGCCTCCAGGTTGACGCTAAGGACCCAGTCTCATCACTAGAACTTGCTGTCATCAGAATCCATACACTCATGTCATGCTGATGTCATGATGTTACTACACAGTCACAGCCTCGTAGGGATTTTGGACCTATAACTTCAGTTTCTGGCTCTCATGATGCACTCACTACTCAACGAGTTTAATCAGACATTGTAAACTATTCTTCCATCTGCTTTCACCGATACCTTAGCCACAGGTGATATTGTTCTTGTGGCTCAGTCATTCCCATCTTGGTTCACTGAAGGAGTAAGTTCACATGTCTGATATGTCATCTTTCTCCACTAATTTGAAATCTATCAAATATCACAGCTTTAGTTGATGGTTCTTCTTCTCCTGTCAGTGTGTAAGGTGTTCCTCACCTATAATTATCTGTCTTTATGTTTCTAACTTTTGTTTTAATTTTTTTCAGTTGTCAGTTTACTAAAGCATTACATTGTTCCAAAACATCTTCTCACACATCATGTGTTCTTCACGACCTCACGAAGACGATGCTTGGTTTGAGGCATGAGACTGATGGACTTTATAATATGGATTCTGAAAAACCTCCAACTGTTTTATCATCATCCTTAAGTGCTACAGTCTCGCCTCTTCGGTGGCATTTTCGTTGGGTCACCCATCGCAGGATAAATTGAGATTATCTGTCAATAATTTGAGTCGTGAATCTACTAGTGTGAAGCTTGCCTAGACAGCACCGCCGTAGTTCCTATCCTACTGGTAGTCATAGTCATGAAACTGAGTCACTTGATGTAGTCCAGATGACATAGGGGGTCCTTCTCAAACCGTAAGTTTATATGAATTTCATTATTTATTATATTTGTTGATCGTTATTCTCGCGGGACATGATTATTTTTAATAAGAGAACAACGATACCTCATATTGTTACTAAAATCTCTAATGAAATCTTCAGTTTGGTACACGCACTAATTTATTCAATCTGATAATACCTTAAAAGTATACACAGTCTATCTCAGATTTATTTTGTGGTGATTGTGGTGTCATTCACTAGACTAGATATGCTCCTATTCTCAAAAGAATGGTGTTCCTGAAAGTAAGCATCTCCATCTATTGGATGTGACTTGTACCTTTGTTATTCAATATGCAGGTACCTTCATTGTCTGGCCAACGGTCACTGGAGGAATAATCATATTGGAGGCATCTTCATTGAGGGCTCTATCTTGAGTAGTGAGGAGGAGCTTCGTCAAGGGATCTCTGCTTTACTATTGGCGCATGTTTGAGGAGAGATGCGGGTGGAGGTCTCGGTTGGACGGGCTCCACTTCAATTCTATTTTTGGGATGGACCGTAATCGGTTGGAGATTCCTTTCTTCGAAGAGGACATTTTGCGGGCTTTAAAGCTTTGTAATCAGGATAGAGCTTCGGGGCCGGATGGTTTTACTACGAGATTCTTACTTGAGTGTTGGTCTGTGGTTCGAGAGGAGGTTATGGGCACTTTTTTCACAATTTTCATTCATAGGTTTGTTTTGTGAAATCTCTTACTACAAGTTGATTGTGAAGGTGTTATCCTCTCGGTTGAGTGGTATGCTTGATGGGGTTGTTTCTGGGTCCTAGAATGCCTGTGTGTGCGTGTGTTTGGGGGGGATTTTGGATTCGACCATTGTAGCGAGCGAGGTTGTTGACGCTAGACTGCAGATGGGGTTCCTGGGATTCTTGTGAAGCTTGATGTGGAAAAAGCTCATGATCATGTCACCTAGGGGGGCTTTCTTTTGTATATGTTGGAAAGATTGGGATATGGGGCAAGGTGGCGACAGGGGAAGGTGTTTTCCTCTCGGTTGAGTGGTGTGCTTGATGGGGTTGTTTCCGAGTCCTAGAATGCTTTGGGGGAGAGGGGGGGGGGGGTGGGGGGGGGGGATTCGACCCTTGTAGCGAGCGAGGTTGTTGATGTCAGGCTGCAGATGGGGGTTCCCGGGATTCTTGTGAAGCTTGATGTGGAAAAAGCTTATGACCATGTCAATTGGAGCTTCCTTTAGAATATGTTGGAGAGATGAGGATTTTGGGCGAGGTGGCGGCAGTGGATGGAGTTTTATACTTTTTCGGTCCGCTTCTCTACGTTGGTGAATGGTTCGCCCACGGGTTTCTTTGGGAGTTCTCATTGTTTGTGGCAGGGTGACCCATTATCCTGGCCTTCTTTCTCATTGTGATGGAGGCTTTCAGTCGTATGACGATGCAGGCCACAGAGCTAGGCCTTTTATGTTGTTTTAGAGTGGGGAATGCTACCTCTTAGTATGTGGATGTATCTCATTTACTTTTTGCCAATGATACTCATCTTTTGTGATGCGGATGTGGAGTAGTTACATCATCTTCTATGTATTTTGATTTGCTTTCAGGTGGTGTCGGGTCTGAAAGTGAATATTGGCAAGAGTTCGATGATTCCGGTGGGGAGGTGGTAAGCATTTATACTCTGGCTGCGGTGCTAAGGTGTGGTGTTAGCCAACTTCCTTATGTTTATTTAGGTATGCCGATGGGATCTTCAGGCCCGAGACAGTGTTGTTGGGACTCCGTGGTGGAGCGGGTGGCGAGGCGGTTTGTGGGTTGAAGTGTCAGTATCTTTTCAAAAGGGAAAGATACACTTTGGTAAAGAGCATGTTGTCTAACCTCCCTACGTATGATTTCTCGCACTTCTAGATTCCTTGCAGTGACACTGCGGATTGAAGCAGTTCCTGTGGCATGGGGGTAGGGGTAGGGAGGGATCCTCTTATCATCTTGTCCGGTGGGATGTTGTTTGTCGTCCCTTGTAGAAGGGAGGCATTGGCATTAGGAGGTTGGAGCTTTTTAACAGAGCCTTGTTGGGGAAGTAATGAGAATTCAGTCATGGTTGTGAAACCCAAGAGTGCCTTTCTTGGAGCACAACGAAGTAGTAAGAGAAATGAGGACAAAGACAAACTATGGTGTGACTATTGTAACAAGTCACGCCATACAAGAGATCGTTGTTGGAAGCTTCATGGGAAACAAGGCAATGGATTTGGAACAAATCCTGGTAGCAATAACAACCAATCCAGCCAACCCAACCGAGGTAATCAAGTGACATCTGATAACATGAAGCCTCAAAATGTGCAAAAAGGCTCGGAGATCACTGTTTTCAGCAAAGAACAATTAGGTTATCTTCATAAGTTCATGAGTCAACTTAGTACCAATCCTCCACCTTCCTCTTCAGCTAATATTTACCCACGCATGTAACTTTCTCATTGTTTTACACACAAAAAATTCAAAAACCAACCAATGGATCATAGATTTTACGGCTTCAAACCACATGACAACCACATGACAGGTTCGTCCAGCCTCTTCAACACCTATTTATCATCTGGGAAAGGTTCCATAGTTTTATAGGAATTTTATCCTTGAATTTGTACTACATGTTCCAAATCTCTCATGCAAACCTTATATCAATTTCTAAACTAACTCAAGATTCGAATTGTATAGTTAAATTCTCTTCTACTCATTTTAAATTTCAGAAACCGTATACGAGGAAGAGGATTGGTTGTCACGCCCCGAAATTTAAGAGAAAAAACCTGAGGTGTGACTTGTGGGTGGGGTATAGGATTTAAAAATACTAAGTTGGTGTATCTAGGTGAAATAATACTAATTGTCAAAAACGTCTAAACTGTGGAATTTCCATTCCATAACCAACTATCGAACCACTAAAACCGTTGCACAACTCGTGTCCATTCGAGAGTGTCCCACAATGTCCTTCCCCCTTTGACCAACATGGACCCAACTCTCCCTACCCAAACAAGGGTCTTCCACGTGGGTTTCGGGTCTTGCACCCCTGGGTAACTCGTACCCTCCTTTCTCAATTTTCATAACTTCACCCTTTCGCGTTACGTATGCCAAATTCCTACCCGAACCAGGATCCTTGAGTCAAACCATTTCCACACCAAACACAACAATCCCTTCTTTATTTCAATTCAAGGGAAACCAAGATACAAACACGTCTTCATTTTTAATTTAACATTTAAGTCAAATCAACGAAACCCATATTTGAAATTCATATAAGAGAGTAACATTTAAGCAACCACATAGATAAATATAACACCCAAACGAAACCAAAATAATTAATAATTCCCTACACAATTGGTTAACCAAGGATTCAGATAAGTATCTATATTCCAATAGAGGCTAAGATTAATTAACAAAACCAAATATTTGCAACAAACCCAATAAGGTAATACCATATCACCTATAACCCAATTTATCATTCCAATCCAAAATCAAATATATAGAACTTCATTTCATTACTCAACCACACACCATCAGTTTAACTAGAGTCCCAAATCAGGTTGCTTACAACTAATACTATGATAACCATGAAATTAAATAGTCAAACAAGAGATACACACTTATATTCACCTTAAAAAGCTACCAAATAAATTTCTATTTAGATAGGCTTAAAAACCGACACTCCCCCAAATTATCCTTGAATTTTATCTTTGAATTTGTACTACATGTTCCAAATCTCTCATGCAAACCTTATATCAGTTTCTAAACTAACTCGAGATTCGAATCGTATAGTTAAATTCTATTATACTCATTTTAAATTTCAGGAACAATATATGAGGAAGAGGATTGGCTATCACGCCCCAAAATTTAAAAGCAAAAACCTGAGGTGTGACTTGTGGGGTATAGGATTTAAAAATACTAAGTTGGTTTATCTAGGTGAAATAATACTAATTGTCAAAAACAACGTCTAAACTGTGGAATTTCCATTCCATAACCCAATATCGAACCACTAAAACCATTGCACAACTCGTGTGCATCCAAGAGTGTCCCACACTGTCCCTCCCCCTTCGACCAGCATGGACCCAGCTCTCCCTACCCAAACAAGGGTCTTCCACGTGGGTTTCGAGTCTTGCACCCCAGGGTAACTCGTACCCTCCTTTCTCAATTTTCATAACTAATGCAATATCCTGAAATTTTAGTTGAGTTGTTCAAGTGTATAATGAAATTATTAATATTTGTTTAAGCTTAAACATGCTTATTCCGTTGTGTACATGCTCATATTTAGATATATGGTCGTAAGTTAGAAACTCTGTAAACAAACTCATATATATATATGCACATATATGTAAGTGTACAATAGTCTTGTCCATCAAGTGACACATATCTGTAGGTAGGAAGCTTGTTTTGTAAGCCTTTGACCAAGTAAGGTGAGTCACCCACAAGTTGCCAGCAAGATTCCCCTTCTCATGACACATAGATTTGCACATGTATGACATACTACATATCTTGGGAAAGCTTCTTATAAAAGCTGGAACTGTCTATGCAAGTGGGCTGCCAACACACATCTCACATACACACCTGTATAGAGATATAGATAAAGCATAAAATAAGGTAGGAAGGGCAAGGCTGCTACAGATTTGTTGCAAGTATCTACAACAGGTAGGGAAGTATTGTTTTTCCGTTAGTATCTTTAATTAAATTCATGCTTATTCATTTGAGTACAATTCGTAACTTGTTTATGCCTAATTTGTTCCTTTGTTTTATGTGAAATTGAATAGTTAACTCTTTGAGATTGGATTGGTATTTGATTTGGTGTTTGTTAACTACCTAACTACTCTAAAAGTTTTTTTTGTCCAACACGTGAAATAACAATTTTTCAATATGGGTGACAGTGAGATTTGAACACGAGACATTTGGCTCTGATACCATGTTAACTACTCAACTACTCTAAAAGCTTAAGTTGTTAGAGAGGATGTAACTTAAATATCATATCCTTCAACAGTGTTTAATTTTGGGAGAATGTCAGTTTCTAATCCTATCTAAATAAAAATTTATTTGGTAGCTTCATAAGGTGAATATAAGTGTGTATCTATTGTTTGACTATTTAATTTCATGGTTATCATAGTATTAGTTGTTAAGTAACCTGATTTGGGACTATAATTGAACTGATGGTGTGTGGTTGAGTAATGAAATGAAGTTCTATATATTTGATTTGGCATTAAAATAATAAATTGGGTTATAGGTGATACGGTATTACCTTATTGGGTTTGTTACAAGTATTTGGTTTTGTTAATTAATATAAGCCTCTATTGGAATATAGATAATTGTCTGAATCCTTGGTTAACCAATTGTGTAGGGAATTATTAATTATTTTGGTTTCGTTTGGGTGTTATATTTATCTATGTGGTTGCTTAAATGTTACTCTCTTAAATGAATTTCAGATATGGGTTTCGTTGATTTGACTTAAATGTTAATTAAAAAGGAAAATTTGTTTGTATCTTGGTTTCCCTTGAATTGAAATAAAGAAGGGATTGTTGTGTTTGGTGTGGAAATGGTTTGACTCAAGGATCCTGGTTCAGGTAGGAATTGGCCATACGTAACGCGAAAGGGTGAAGTTATGAAAATTGAGAAAGAAGGGTGTGAGTTACCCTGGGTGCAAGACTCGAAACCCACGTGGAAGACCCTTGTTTGGGTAGGGAGAGTTGGGTCCATGCTGGTCAAAGGGGGAGGGACATTGTGGGACACTCTCGGATGCACACGAGTTGTGCAACGGTTTTAGTGGTTCGATATTGGGTTATGGAATGGAAATTCCACAGTTTAGACGTTGTTTTTAACAATTAGTATTATTTCGCCGAGATACACCGACTTAGTATTTTTAAATCCTATACCCCACAAGCCACACCTCGGGTTTTTTCTCTTAAATTTCAGGGCGTGACATTGGCAGTGCTAGAGAAATGGATGGCTTGTTTATCCTTAAAGAAAACAGAGACGAAGAAAGCAAAGGCATGAAAGCTATGAAATATAGGACTTATAATCTGGATAGCAAGAATGATGTTCATTTGTGGCACCTTAGGTTGGGACATCCTAGTTTTTCCTATTTAAAAATATTTCCTTCATTATTTCCGTATAAAAATATTTCAGAGTTCAAGTGTGAAACCTGTGAATTTAAATTACCTTGAGTCTAGCCCTTTTGCTCTTATTCATAGTGATGTTTGGGGACCTTCGTGTATCACCAATGTTTCCGGTTCAAAGTGGTTCACAACCTTCATTGATGACCACACTAGGATGTGTTGGACTTATCCTGTAAATAAAAGTCCGAAGCGCCCCAAATGTTTCAAACCTTCCATAAAATGATTGAGAATCAATTTCAGAAAAAAAAAAATTTTAAAATTAGATCCTTAGAACTGATAACGGTAAAGAATATTTCTCAAATATTTTTGGTGATTATCTTGTTGCTCGTGGTATTGTTCACCAAACCTCATGTGTTGACACACCCCAACAAAATGGGGTAGCCGAAATAAAGAATAGACACTTAGTTGAAGTTGCCAAGGCTCTCCTACTCCAAATGAGTGTTCCTAAATATCTTTGGGGTGAAGCCATTTTAACAGTTTCATACTTAATTAACCAAATGCCTAGTCCTATTATTAAGTATAAGACACCCTTGAATCAACTCACGAAATTCTTTCCATTGACAAAATTTTTGAATGTACTGCTTTTGTTCATGATCACAATTTCAGCAAACGCAAACTGGATCCTAGAGCCATAAAATGTGCTTTCCTTGGCTACACTCCAACTAAGAATGGGCACAAGTGTTTTGACTCTACTACTAAAAAAATTGTTGTCTTCATGAATATAACCTTTTCTGAACATCAATTGTTCTTCACCAAAACTTCACTCCATGGGGAGAATAATCAAATGGGAAGTCAGTTTTCGAATGCTATTGTGTAGCCTATTTATGTTCAGACCACAACCGAGCCTAAACAGTCCTCAATCGAGCTACCTTCCTAGCCCACAATTGAGCCCTGGTAACTCAAGTGAGGGGGAGCAACAACTACAGCAGCCACTGCAGCCACAACAACAGCCATTGATTAATTAACAAGCAGCAACCAATGATGGGCAGAATAAAGAACTGAAGGTTCATATAAGAAAGAACCAAGGATAAGGAGCCAATCCCTAAACCGGCTACGGTCACTTCTGAATCCAATGAGATCATGAAGACACAAGGTGAGTTCCCTAATGAGATTTCTAATGATTCCCGATCTGATCCGGACATGCCTATTGCCCTTAGAAAAAGGAAAAGATCTTGTACTAAATATCCACTTTACAATTATATTTCATATGAGAATCTTAACCCTTCCTTCAAAGCATTTTCTACTAATGTTTGTCAAGAAAAGAAGCTGATTTGCCCTATGGGAAGAAGGTCGTGGGGTGTAAATGGGTGTTTATAGTCAAATTCAAGGCAGATGGCTCAGTTGACCGATACAAGGTAAGATTGATCGGGAAAGGCTTCACACAAACCTGTGGGATAAACTACCAAGAAAACTTTGCACCCGCTGCAAAAATGAATACAGTTCAGTTTTACTGTCCATAGTTGCAAGCCGGGACTGGCCGATGAACCGACTTGATATAAAAAATGCATTTCTCCATGGAGACCTTGAGGAAGAAGGGTATATGGAGATGCCGCCGGGATTTGAAGGTGATTTGGAGGGAAGAAAGTATGCAGATTAACAAAATCTCTTTATGAACTAAAGCAATCCCCACGTGCTTGGTTTGAAAAGTTCACCAAGGCTACCCGGAGTAAGGGATATAACACAAGGTCAAGGATATCGCACAATGTTTTACAAACACAAAGAAGGAGGGAAGGTAACTGTACTAATTGTGACTGGTAATTATGACACCGAGGTAAAGGACCTGAAGAAGTCTCTTGCAAAAGAATTTAAGAATTAAGACTAAGGATTTGGAAAATCTAAGTTATTTCTTGTGAATAGAAGTTGCAAGGTTAACAAAGGAATATTTATGTCACAAAGGAAGTATGTCCTTGATTTGCTTAAGGAAATTGGTTTATTGGGATGCAAACCAAAAGATACTTCTATTGACTTCAATCACAAACTTGATGGTATAACCACAAGTCCAATGGTGAAAAAGGAAAGGTACCAAAGATTAGTTGGAAAGCTCATTTACTTATTTCATACTAGGCCCGATATTGCCTATGCTATTGGAATTGTCAGTAGGTTTATGCATGCACATTTGTATGAACGTTGCATTCAGGATCCTAAGATCTCAAGGGCACTCCAGGAAAAGGAATTATATTCTCCAAAAATGAGAATATGGAGATTGAAGCCTACACCAGGGAGGATCACTATCGCTCTACTTCAGGGTATTGCACATTTGTATGAGGTAATTTGGTGACATAGAGGAGTAAGAAGCAAACTGTTGTGGCAAGATCAAGCGCTGAATCTGAGTTCCGTGCAATGGCTTTGGGAATTTGCGAGTTGCTATAGCTGAAGCCTATCTTAAAAGAACTGAAGTTGGAAAGCAGTAATCCTATGAAACTCTAGTGTGACAACAAAGCAGCCATTAGTATCGCACACAATCACAAAACATGTTGAAATCGACAGACACTTTATCAAAGAGAAAATTGAAGGAGGCCTAGTTTGTACTCCTAACATCAAATCTAAAGAGCAACTAGTTGATATCTATACGTCACCTTGAGGGGGGAGTCTGGAGAAACAAATCACCACAAAATATGGGATTGTGATTCAACATATTCAGAATTATTCCCTGAATAAATCGCAATGATTCCTTATTTCAGCCCTTGATTCTAGATTATTTTAGTCCTTGATTTCATCTGTTTGTACAGCTATAAATCTTATGACTTTGTAGATTTGTTTTTTCCTTATTTAGTGTTGTCCTTTACCTTGTACAACGGTAATGGCAGAAGGAAATCAATAGAATTCTCTATTCAAAATATTCTCAATAATATAATACATAATAATTCATAATATCTATATATATATATGTAATTCAGCTTTTTAACGAGT
This sequence comes from Cornus suecica, assembly GCA_963922005.1. NCBI lineage: Eukaryota > Viridiplantae > Streptophyta > Magnoliopsida > Cornales > Cornaceae > Cornus > Cornus suecica. The sequence goes on along the minus strand of OY998245.1, from coordinate 39,977,568 downwards.
TTTGTTCATAAACATGCTCACGAGCTTTGTTCGCAAATATTTTCGAGCCGAGCTCATAATTGTTTAATCTTGGCTCATTTACGAAACGAGCTTGAAATTACAGTTTGAGATTGGTTCACTTACTAAAATAGACAAACATGAGCCGATAATTGTAGATATGAATAATAAGGTTATTCCTACTATCAAGTTCAAACATTTATCGGACTTCATTGGTATATGCAGTTGTTGAGGCCTTTATGAGCATGCAAAGGAAGCAAAGTGGGTAGGTATGTTTGGGGAGCTTCACAACATTCAAGCCAATCAATAGATTTTTTATGTTTTGGCACAAATTTTGCTCCAGATCGAGTCATTTTGCAACATGTGGGTCCAAAAAGAATTCACTCATTTTTTCGTGTCATGGACCTTGTTTAGACTCAATTTTAGCCCCATAGAAGGGAGCTTAGAGTTTCGGTTGTGTTACAAGAGAAAGCTAAAAATTGCTGAAAGAGAGTGAAAAAAATTGCTGGGTTGAGACATATAATCTCCACTTTTCGCATAGGAAACTCTTTCGTGGATCTTCAGTCTGGACCCAGGCATGCTTTAAGCCGAACCATATATTTTGTGGTGCTTTCGTGATTGTTTCATCGTTGGTGATACTTGTCCAAACAAATTATGTTTTTGTTCGGTTTGTTTTCTATATGGTAAGTACCTATGGTTTATAGTTGTTGACTCATAAGTACTAATATATGATATAAAATTCAAATAAAAAAATGACACAAGGCCATTCTGATTAGCCTTATGTGCCCTGTCCTATTACTAAGATTAGGATTTGGAGAAGTTTCCAAGAAATTCTCTTTTGCAAACCGAAAACGGAAACATGAAACCCTTGTTGATGAATGCATGGACCCTAGTTAGAGAGTGCACATGTATGTATTGAATTTATCATTGCCCTTGAAGGTTGCTTTGGATTTCAAATCAGCTCTTGGACAAGATATAACGAACTAATGCTAACATTTCAAAATTCCATCAGAAATAAAAACAAAAATAATATCGCACACAATCCAGTACAATATGACAGAACAAAACATGTTGATATCGACAGACACTTTATCAAAGAGAAAAATGAAGGAGGCCTAGTTTGTGCTCCCTACATCAAATCTAAAGAACAACTAGTTGATACCTTGACTAAAGGTTTGGCTAAAGGACAGTTTCAGGAGTTAATTGGCAAGTTGAGCATGACTGATATCTATAAGTCACCTTGAGGGGGAGTGTGGAGAAACAAATCACCATAAAATATGGGATTGTGATTCAATATATTCAGAATTATTCCAAACAAATTCAAGTTTTTAACACAAAATTTGCCAGACAAATTCCCAGTGAGCTAACAAATTGCTCTCTTCTTAGTCCAAAGCTTTTATCTAACTAAACCAACCTTCTAAAAACACAAGGAGATATCTGAATAAAATTAGCAACACTAAGTTTCATTACCTCGTACTGAGGAATGGGTTTCTGATCTAGACTATCACTCTTTTATAAGGAGATATCTGAATAAAATTAATTTTCCCTTTCTCGTTGATATAATAAACATTATCTACATATGGAAGATCTGCAAATGAATGAAGTTATAGAAACCATATAATGGACAAGGAAAGAAATGTTGCAATTTGAGGACATCGTACAGAAAAAAGTATGTTCTTATGATCAAACACCTTCATGCTTTAACATAAAAGGATGCCACTAAATGGACAAGGAAAGAAAACCAAAAAGAAAATAGAAATAACATAAAAATAAAAAATAAAATAAATAAAAAGGTAGAAAGAAAGCATGCCTTGTAGGTCCAAGTAGATGTTGACAAGTCCTTCACTCCTCTGTTAAACCCTTCTATCTTGACACTCGTTAACCCTGCTCCAACCCACTCATAATATGGCCCTGCATTCTAAAAGGAAAAAGGAAATTAGTATTGTTGGAAAATATATTGGAGCGATTAAAGCCATAAATAACTCCTGATTTGATTGATTTATGGAGTGATTCTGGGAATCCTCCATTGATATTGTTTTTATATTTATCATACTATTTCACCTATAAATAGAGGTGATATTTGTAAAGAAAATCAAGAGTATGTTATAAAAGAGATGTAGCCCTCTAGGCTTGTGTGTCTTGGTTCAAACCACGTTTATTTTATATTCTTGTTCCTTCATTATCTCTCTTCAAATTATTCAACATGGTATCAGAGCGGGTTCATTGAAATTCCTTCTCTCTACACTCTACTTGTCTTGGATCTTCTGATCCACTTTTTTTTTATCTTCGGATCAACTAATTTTGAGTTTATCTACTTGCCTTAGATCTTCTAATCCACTTATTTTTTTAATCTTCGGATCAACTAATCTCGAGTTTATCTACTTGTTTTGGATCTTCTGATCCACTTATTTTTTGATCTTCGGATCAAAGAAAATATCATTTTCGGTTTCAAGTTCGACACGTTAAAATCTCCGGTACCAATTTGAGGGGGGCTGTTGGAGAATATATTGGAGCGATTAAAGCCTTAAATCACTCCTGATTTGATTGATTTATGGAGTGATTCTGGGAATCCTCCATTGATATTGTTTCTCTATTTATCATACTATTTCTCTATTTCACCTATAAATAGAGGTGATATTTGTAAAGAAAATCAAGAAAGAATGTTATAAAAGAGATATAGCCCTCTGGGCGTGTTTCATAGTTTGACGTTTATTTTATATTCTTGTTCCTTCATTATCTCTTTTCAAATTATTCAACAAGTGACAACCAAATATCTGAATAAAAATTCATTTTGCATTATAAATTTTAAATGATTGAAGTGCTTCTAATTTACAACTTAAAACTAGTACAGTGATTGTTGGACAACATACGACAGCTACCAATTAGGTCATGTTTGGTAACATGGTTTGGTGCCAAAAATTTGGTTTTGGTGCGAAAAAATGGCACCAAACCATGTTTGGTAAAATGGTGTGAAAATTTGGTTCAGTTACTGTAACAAACCATGGTGTGAGAATTGAGAACGAATTTGGAACCATCATTTTTTATAATTTTGGTTTGGTGCGACAACTGTAGCACCCCATACCAAACCATGTCGTTGCACCATATCATGGTTTTGGTGCGGCACTGTAACACCCCATATTAATACAAAATTTTAATATTAATATATTATAATATTGTAATATTAATATTATAAATTTTAATATTAATATATTATATTTTTAGAAATTTAATATATTTTAATATTATAGTTTTATTATCTTTCTTAAAAATTAATATATTACAATATTAATATATTATAATATTAATATATTTTAATATTATAATATTAATATATTTTAATATTATAATATTAATATTATAAATTTTAATATTATAATATTAATATTATAAATTTTAATATTAATATATTATATTTTTGGAAATTTAATATATTTTAATATTATAGTTTTATTGTCTTTCTTAAAAATTAATATATTAATATATTTTAATATTATAAATGTTAATATTAATATATAATATTAATAAATTATAATAAAACTATAATATTAATATATTTTAATATATTAATATTAATATATTTTAATATTATAAATTTTAATATATTTTAATATTATAAATTTTAATATTTATAAATAAAATATGAAACCATCCCAAGTTACCAAACATGGTTTGGTTTCAAAATTTCAACACATACCAACTCTACCAAACATGGTTTGATTTTTCAACATCACTTTTTCTCACACCAAAACCATCTGCACCAAACATGGTTTGGAACCAAAATAAAATCACACCAAACCAAATCCAACTCAAACCAAAACCAAAAACCAACACCGCACCGCACCGTTACCAAACGCGCACTTAAGGGTTGTCATACTACATTGTAATAGTCAAAATAATGCATGGCCCAACCAGGATGGGCCACGGGACTGATGGGCCGTTGATAGATGGGCTGAAGACTGATGGGCCGAAGACGGATGGGCTGTACAATTTATTGGCCCATGGAATTTTCTAGAAGTTGAGTGATTCACAAGTCAGAGAGTTGTCCTACTTATGGAATAAATAGTCCAAAACATGGTAGAGTTTATCAAATCCCCTGATTTTAGGGATTGATAAACTTGAGTAAATGGGTTTGACCCATTTACCAAAATTATGTATAAATACAAGGCCAAATATTGAATGAAGGATCCAATTTTTTATCTCAATTATTATTGTGTATTTTTCTGCATCTACACATAGGGATGGCAAAATGATCCGACCCGGCTGGGTTTTGACCCGTCCCAACCCGATTGGGGCGGGTTTGGTAAATTTATAAACGGGTTTGGTATCCAAAATTAAAATCCGAAACGGATTCGGGTCAGGTTTGGGTTTTCTGGAAACCCGTTGGTAACCCGATCTCGACCCGTTTACGATTTTAATTTTAATTTATATATATATATATACGTCTTTGTTTATATATAACTCATTAATTTGATTCTTGGTGCTGACATCTATATATATATATATATATTTTGGAAGAATTTTAATCAATATGCGTATATATACATTTGTTTGTCTAAATATGTGGGATATTTGGTTTATAACGTAAAACAGAATATATGCCTAGAATAAAAGAGAGATACTTGGTTTATAACTTAATTTGTCATCAAACGCATTATAACTTAATTTGTCATCAAATAATTTAGTAAATCAATTGTGCTTCCAATTTATTAGAAATAATTTAGTACAACCGATGGTAACCCGATGGGACCCGTTTATACCGACGGGATGGTAATGGTATTACCGATTACAATCCGTGATGGGTTTGGGGCGGATTTGGTATTAGTAATTTTTAAATGGGATGGTAATGGTATTAGTCAAACTCGTCCCAAACCCGACCCGTTGACATCCCTAGACTACACAATTGGCGCCGTCTGTGGGAAACCTCCATTATTGAAATCATTTTTCAATAAGCTTCTCATTCTCTACGAAAAAGCTGAGAATCATATCATCAATGGCGGTGATCACCCGTTCGTATCAAACTGATTTACCTCCAAACGGGGGCCAGCAAACGGAGGATCCGATTAGGCTCCCCCTGGAGGAGAGGACCGCCGAATTGGAGAGGCAGAACGCTGAACTAGTTGCAAAGCTGGCCCAGCTCCAGAACCCGCAAGAGGTCCAGAACGATGAACAGTCCAGCCAGTCGGAGCGGTCCATAGGCCACCGATCAGAAAGGGACAACCACCAAGTAAAATCCAACAACGATCGGGAGGAGCACGCGGAATCATCCCTACAAGTGCTTGGTGGGCGCAATCCCGAGGAGATTCTGACCATAAAGAAGTTAAAGGAGATTATGACCCGATTCCAAAGAGAGGTGTTGAAGGATCTGAAGGTGCAGACCCCTACCAATCTGGCCTCTGAGGCGTCCATCGATGTCGTCCAGACCCCTTTTACCGTGGCGATCACCCTGATCACCAGTGTGCCCTACCCGGAGAGCTTCAGACTACCGAAGTTCACCCTGTTCGACGGCACAAAGGATCCAACGGAGTACATCTACCACGTTCATACCAAGATGAATGTTTATAACGAAAACGAGGCCTTACTCTGCAAAGTCTTCCCCACCAGCCTGACCGAAGCAGCCCTGCTCTGGTTCAGAAAACAACCACCCCGATCCATTGGAAGTTGGCTCAGACTCTGCGAGTTATTCATAGCCCAGTACTTCAGTAACAAAATGCAGAAGAAAACTATCTCCAGTTTGTTCACCATGATCCAAGAAAAGGGTGAGTCCCTGAAAAATTTTGTCTTGCGTTTCAATGTCGAGATGTCCTCAATTGATAATTGTGACTAACATTCGGCTGTCGAAGCCTTCAGAATGGCCCTGATCCCTGGAACCAAGTTCCATCAGTCCCTGGTCAAGAGGCCACCAGCAAACATCAGAGAGCTCAATTCCAGGGCACAAGGGCACCTCCGAATAAAAGAGGAGTTGGCCATACGACAAAGAAGAACAACCTTTGCAAGCGTAGAGGCAAGAGGAACAAAGCCTTCCAAGATAAAGGATCGGGCACCAGACCAGAAGCGACCGAGCGCTCCTCCTGCACCTTCCTCAGTCCCAGAGAAACGCCAGAGGTTTGAAGACAAAGTCACTCTCTTAAAAGTTACCCTGGCCAAACTGTACCAGGAGACTAAGGGTAAAGGAATCTACCGGTCACCACCACCCATCAGACAGCCGATGGATCAGAGAGATATGTCGAGACACTGTGCCTTCCATGGCGAGTATGGACACCACGCCAACAAGTGCAGAAACCTCAGGAGGCGGGTGGAAGCCATGATAGCAAAAGGAGAGTTGACCGAGTATGTAGCCAAGGAAGGAACCTGATCAGATCAACCACCTCATGCACCCGCCAAGGGGGCAATGGGACAGCCCGTAAGAATCATTCACATGGTTCACAGAGGACCAATTCGATCAGAATTAGAGGAAGCCCGTAGATCTCAAATGCGTCAAGCTCAGAAGCTGCGAAGGGTTAGGGAAGTCAGCGAGTTCCGAAGCCCGAAAGAAGATGCCCGTATAACTTTCTCCTCCGCAGATATGCGGGGCATTCAATCTCCACATGACGATCCCTTGGTTATCTCCCTCATAGTCTCGAACTGCTTGATCAAGAGAGTGATGGTTGACCGAGGAAGCAGCGCCAACATTATCACCAAGTGGGCCTTTGAGAAGTTAGAGATCAACCCCCAGGAGATAGTCCCTTCCAGGAGCCCGATAGCCGGATTTGATGGGAGAAGAGTGGAACCAGTGGGAGAGATTCAGCTACCAGTAACAGCAGCAAGGCGCACGCTCAGGGAAACCTTCGTGGTGGTGGATGTCAAACCCTCCTACAATCTCCTTATGGGGAGAGGTTGGATCAATCGGATGCACGGAGTCCCGTCAACTATGCATCAGGTCATGCGATGTCTCGATCCGAACGGAATTGAAGTGATTGACATCAGGGGAGATCAGGTAGCGGCCAAGGAATGTTATGTTGTTACCATGAAAAGTCTGAAAAAAAGGGCTGAACCGGAATGAGGGCCATGACCCAAGCCAGTACCGAATGACCAATAGCAATTACAGGAAGAGGGTGCGGGGTCATTAATAGCAGCTGAACCTTTGCTTGAAGTACAGATCCACCCCGATCACCCCGAAAGGCTGATTTATATCGGTTCTGGCCTTAGCTCGCAGGAGAAAGAAGAAATTGAGGCCCTACTACGCTCTAATGCTGACATATTTGCCTGGGGACATATGGATGACTGGCATCGATCCGTCAGTAGCCCAGCATTCGCTCAACGTGGATCCCGAGGCCAAACCTGTCAAACAGAAGCAAAGGCGGATGGGGGCACAACGGAACCAGATCATAGCTGAGGAGGTTGATCGACTTCTCCAAGCAGGATTCATAAAGGAGGTACAGTATCCGTCCTGGTTAGCAAACGTTGTTGTGGCCCAGAAAAAGAATGGGAAATGGAGGGTGTGCATGGACTTCACCGATCTGAACAGAGCATGCCCGAAAGACTGTTTCCCCTTACCAAAGATTGATCAGATGGTAGATGCCACCGCAGGGTTCGAGCACTTGAGTTTTCTCGATGCGTACTCTGGATATAACCAGATACGAATGAACCTCGATGACGAGGAAAAGACAGCATTCATCACCGGATCAGGTACATATTGTTACACAGTTATGCCTTTCGGACTAAAAAATGCAGGTGCAACCTTTCAGAGGTTGGTGAACAAAGTTTTCCAGGGCATGATGGAATCCACCATAGAAGCTTACATTGATGACACGGTGGTCAAAAGCAAAGTAAAAAGTGATCACCTGACCGATCTGCAGCAGGTGTTCGACACCCTTAGAAAGTACAAAATGAAGCTCAACCCATCAAAATGTTCCTTCGGGGTGTCATCAGGCCAGTTTTTGGGGCACGTAGTTGATCGGACAGGAATTCAAGCTAGCCCGGCACAAGTCAAAGCACTCATGAAGTCAGCAAAGCCAAAATCCTGGAAGGAGATCCAGGTGTTAACTGGAAGAATAGTGGCCCTCAGTCGATTCATTTCTCGGTTAACCGATTGGTGTAAGCCGTTCTTTCAAGCAATAAAAGCGGCGAAAGGAGAGGTCTGGGGGCCAGAGCAAGCGGAAGCCCTGAAGAAACTCAAAAGCTACATGGCAAAGCCCCCTATACTGGCAACCCCAGAAGCCGATGAGCCGTTACACCTGTATCTGGCCATATCTACAACATCTATCAGCGCCGCTCTGGTCAAGGAGGGCAAGGGGTACCAAACACCAGTTTTCTACACCAGCAAAGCCCTTGCTGATGCAGAAACTCGCTACTCAAAGCAGGAGAAGCTGGTACTATCGTTGATCAATGTTAAGCGACGTCTTCGGCATTATTTTGAAGCACACCCGATCGTACTACCGACAGCAACCCCGATTAGATCCATAATGGCGAAACCTGAGTTATCGGGGAGAGTGTCCAAATGGGCAATAGAACTCGGGATTTTTTACATAACTTATGTCCCCCAAACGGCCATCAAAGGACAAGCGGTAGCTGACTTCCTGTTGGAAACAGAAACTACAGATTCCTTAGAAGAAAGTGAGTCTGGTTTATGGGTTGTGTTCGTGGACGGACCATCGAACATCAACGGAGCAGGGATTGGGATAGAGCTCATAACACCAGATGGTACTAAAATCCAACAGTTTGTTCGATTGGAGTTTCCTGCCTCAAACAATGAAGCCGAGTATGAGGCCCTTCTTACAGGAATTCGGTTGGCCCGAAGCCTTCAAGTACAGAAAGCAGAGGTACGAAGTGATTCCCAGTTGGTCATACGGCAGTTAAATGAGGAGTATGAAACCCGAGAGCCGAAAATGGAAGTGTACAAGAATTTGGTTCTGAAGGAGGCCGAAGGGTTTCAACAAATAACCTTTGAACAAATTCCCAGAGGAGATAACTCCGTAGCAGATCATCTGGCTAATCAAGCCTCCGCGGCAGGAGAAGGTATGACTCGTACTGTACCAATAGACTTCATCGTCCAATCAAGCTTGGAGCCCCCCAAAGAAGTAATGGTCATTCCATGGGAGTCAAGTTCGATGGACCCTATAGCAGATTATTTGAAGACTGGTGCATTGCCTGAGTCAAAATCAGAAGCCCGGAAAATAAAAATGAAGGCAGCCAGATATGCTCTCTACAACGGCCAACTATACCGCAAGTCTTTCTCCGGGCCATACTTGAGATGTCTCACGCCTTCCGAAGCTTCGGCAGTCATGGAAGAGATTCATGCAGGAGCCTGTGGCAATCATTCCGGAGGAAGATCCTTAGACCATAAAGTTCTCACCCAGGGATACTTCTGGCCCTATCTGTCAAGGGACGCTGAAGTTTACACCCGACACTGTAAAAAGTGTCAATTTCATGGAGATGTCATTCATCCACCTCCGGAGTTACTGAACCCAACAATTATCCCTCACCCCTTTACCCGATGGGGTATGGATATTTTGGGTTCTCTCCCGCAAGCGATACGATCTACCACTCATGTTCTCCTGGCTACAGACTACTTTACCAAATGGGTGGAAGTCGAGGCATACCCCACCATCACAGGTAGCCATGTTATAAAGTTCATCTGGAGCCACATCATTTGTAGATTCGGTCTACCCCGAACTATAATGATGGATAATGGCACCAATTTGGATAACAGGAAAGTTCAAGCATTCCTGGCAAAGCATGGAATCAATCAAAACACTTCTTCCGTCGACTATCCACAGGGAAATGGGCAGGTTGAAAGGACAAACAGAACTATTTTTTATACACTCAGGAAAAAGCTTGAAGAGGCAAAAGGAGCCTGGTTGGAGAAGTTGCCCGAGGTGTTATGGTCCTATCGGACTACTCTGAGGCAACCAACGAGAGAGACCCCTTTCGCCATGGCGTATGGGGCTGAAGCAGTTATCCCGACCGAGTTAAGAGTACCTACTCTGAGAAGTCAAGCCTGGGAGGAAGGTCCAAACAATCAACACATTGCCCATGATCTGGACCTCCTAGAAGAAAGAAGGGAAGTTGTCGAGATAAGGCCGGTTGCCTATCAGCAACAAATCAGGGCACGATTCAATCAAAAAGTCAAGAGAAGGGAATTCCAGGTAGGCGATATGGTACTCAGGAGGAAGATTGGGATTGTAGGTAAATTGCGAGAGACATGGGAAGGACCTTGCACAGTGGTTGAGGTCATCGGACGCGGAGCCTATCGGGTACAAATTTGCATCTGTACGCCTCATTATTTCTCTTGCAGCTACGTCTGGTTGGCCGCTCCATCAGTTAGATGTTAAGAATGCGTTCCCGCATGGTGATCTCTAAGAGGAAGTTTATTTGGAGCAACCACCTGGTTTTGTTGCTAAGGGAGAGTCTGGTCTTCTTTGTCGCCTGAAAAAGTCCCTATATGGTTTGAAACAATCCCCGCGCGCATGGTTTGGGCGCTTTAGTGATGTTATTTTAGAGTTTGGTCTTAAGCGGGCAACTAAAGATCACTCAGTCTTTTATCGCTAATCGGATGCAGGTAGCATTTTACTTGTTGTTTATGTTGATGACATTGTGATCACTGGCAACGATGGTGCAGGTATTTTTTCACTAAAAGCATTTTTGCAGACTCGGTTTCAGACAAAGGATCTTGGTTGTCTTCGTTATTTCTTGGGAGTTGAGGTGGCCCGTAGCAAACGGGGAATATTTCTCTCTCAAAGAAAATATGTTCTAGATCTGTTACGTGACACGGGGATGATGAGTGCTAAACCATGTGATACTCCTATGGCTCCTGGAGTTAAATTATCTGGAGAAGATGGAGATGTGTTCTATGATTCTGAGCGTTATAGACGTTTGGTTGGGAAGCTTAATTATCTTGTAGTAACCCATCCTGATATTGTCTTTCCTGTAAGTGTGGTCAATCAGTTTATGGCAGCGCCTCGTGTTCCGCATTGGGATGCAATGATTCATATTCTACGATATATTAAAGGTACTCCAGGTCGAGGATTATTGTATAATAACTATGGCCATATGCGGATTGAAGGGTTTTCGGATGCTGATTGGGCAGGATCCCCGTGTGACAGGAAATCTACTACAGGTTACTGTGTGTTCCTTGGTGGTAATTTGATTTCCTGGAAGAGCAAGAAACATAATGTAATGGCTCGCTCCAGTGCCGAATTGGAGTATCGTGCATTGGCTCACTTAACTAGTGAGGTGATATATTTGCAACAATTTCTCGATGAGCTTGGTTACAAGTCCTCAGAACCGTCCCAGTTGTGGTGTGATAATCAAGCAGCTATACATATTGCCTCTAATCCTGTTTTTCATGAAAGAACAAAGCATATTGAAGTGGATTGTCATTTTGTGCGGGATAAGCTACAAGGTGGACAGATCTCTTTGAAGCATGTGAAGACCAGTGATCAGCTAGTAGATGTGTTTACTAAATCTCTTATGGGCAATCAGGTTTCTTATATATGTAACAAGTTGGGCATGATTAATATTTATGCTCCAGCTTGAGGGGGAGTGTTAGTTATAGTGTGTGGGTGTCTTTAGGCTTGACCCAATATGGGTCAGGCTCATATGATTTTGTGTACCCATCTATGTGTTGCCCTAATATTTATATATATATATATATATATATAGGACTGCTAACCAGAAAGTTAGTAAGTCAATATTACACTAATTTCAACAACTACTAAAAAATAATTTGTGTGGACTTTCTGGAATGGTCTGAGACCCTAGGATCAATTATCAGCATTTGTGGTGGTTTTGGATGTGAAAAGGACCTGAAACCATTTTGCAACGCAGTGATTTCACAGTAACGATGTTTGGAAATTAGAATAAAGATAATTTCAAAAGAATATAATAATGACGCTTGACAATCAAAATCTTTCAGTGACATCTAAAAAAAATTAATTTGGGACCACGATACTGCCTAAACCAACAAAAATTCAGAATAGCCAGGAAATTATGAGTATTAACTGTCGTAGATGCTAGCCCAAGGGTGTTTGGACTCATGAGATGATTCACATTCACTGACGATGGACCTCAAAGCACAAAGAACAAAAAGCAAGATCAAAGTGGAAGAAACATCCAAATGAGTTTTGGATGTAAGGGCCTACAAGTAGATTAAGAATTATTTTTCAGAGGCCCCTAGACTCCTTAGCCATGAACATAATTGACTCATTTTTTACAAGGATATAGTTTGTGTTTAGAGAGATTCAAGCACATTTCATCCTTCCAAAAAATCAATATCCAAAATTTTTCAGAATGACAGTTTTTAAGTCAGTCGACCGCACTTGGCTAAATCTCTAAGCTTAATGAATCATTAGACTGAAAGTAGACATCAGTCAAATTTGGGAATAGACAGTCATCTAGTGAGCCAGCTCTTGTCCACAATAATTATTAGTCCTTTAACAAAAGCCCCTTGCTCCTTAAGAATGATTCTATGGAGAAGCCAACTCACTCCTCAAGCTGGGGAAAAGTACCAGAAAAAGTGACAAAGCTCTCCTTCAAAAGATCTCATAGTGTAGGTTGGAATTATTAAAATGAGAAGGACATTCTTTTTTTAAAGGCAATGAAATTTGAATTCTATCTAGATAGATTTCATGATCTTACTCAGTCGACAGATGTAGTCCAGTTTGCTCGGACTCTAGAGACGAACATGAATATCTATAGTGAGAGAAATTATTGTATACGTTTATTGGAGCTTTCATAACTTCAATAAATAACTCTAGGTTCTAAGCAATTATTGGTTTATCAAATCTTGAGAGAGTTATTGTTGTACTTCGAACTTCCTTCTACATTTATTGAGATTGTTAAAGAGGTTAGTGTAACCCTTTGTGATAAGGTATAGGGGCTTTCACCATGGAAGAGAGTGCGGCGAAGCCACTTGTAAATAGTTTATTCTCCACCTTGAGCAAGAAGAATAGTGGATTTGGGAATCCTCATGAGGGCAATTTTGAGGAATGGATATAAGCCAACGTGCTGAACCATGTTAAGGTCTCGTATTTGATTTTCTTATTCTCCTTGTCTCTTTTCTTTAAATAATGAATTATTTTCACAAATCATATCATCAAAATATTTTGCGAACATTTCCAAAGCCGCCACCCCCCCCCCCCCCCCCCCCCCCCCCCCCCAACCAATGAAACCAAATCTTGCTTCCACTAGGGAAATTATAATACAGTCCGTTGGCATTTCCTTGTGCAACCAATAAAGCTATTTTGATGTGTTCTGTATATCAACATGTTAAAATTTCCAGCCAGCACATGTAACACATTTTATTTCTTTTCCAAGGTATATGACACACTTATATGAAGGTAGCACAGAGAAAAATACCTGTAGGCCAACAGTCATGCTTAAAAGAGCAATTTCATTATTTCCTGCCTTGAGAGAAATGGGACTTCTAAATCCAAAGGATGACATCGAGCCATTTCCAGATGCCGTGACTGAACACCAAACAATTAAATCATAATCAATATTACTTACGGTATGTAACACTGTGTGTGAAGAATAATGTAAAGTCTGGAGTTACAACGGAAAGTGCCAGTTGAAATATTGTGTCTGTGAAGACTAGAAAAATTGTACATAATAAAAAAAACAATCTGGAGTAGACTCTCAGGTGAAATAGCCAAGAGGTTAACCTTGAAGTTTTTTATTCACAAAAGCATGAAGAGCATGACCCTTAGATTCAACTACAAGAATTGGCTGGCTTCCTTTCCTAAGAAATTCTTCATTCTCGTCAACATGTAAACTGCCATCAAAGAAGTGCAATAAGAATCAAAAGCTTTGTGGGATGCCAAACAGACAATGGGTCCAATCAGTGAAGAACATAGAACATAGGAGAAATAAAAAAAAATACTATACTAGGGGTCCAATCAGATCATACAAGATGCAGCTGTCAATAAACTCACAATATCAAAACAAAGTTCTTCACCTCACATAAACAGAATATGCATTTATCACATGATCCAGACGTAATAAATTAAAACAATAATACATACACATTTTTAATATTTTTTATTTAGACATGTCACCTCTCTTTTCTCAGTACAGAGAGCAACTCTGTAACACTAGAATTTAAAATGGAGGTAAGGGAAATATTTCACTTTATTCATATTCCCTGTGGAAATTTGAACTAAACTCTTTTATTTCTGAAGTTATTTTTTACATACATTATACACTGCTATATATAGTCAGTAAGATACATAAATGCAGCTGCCACTAAGTCAAAATACAACAGCTACTAAGTCAGATTCTGCCAACTTATACCAGATTTCAGTTCTGCCAACTTATACCATATTTTCATAGAGACCAACTTGTATTTTTCCACACTCCCCCTCAAGCTGGTGAATAGGTGTCAACCATTCCCAGCTTGGAAATAATTTCTTGGAAGATAACACGGTTAAGCCCCTTTGTAAGAACATCTGCTATTTGACCTCCCGTGGGAACGTATGGTGTGCAAATTAATCCACTCTCTAGTTTTTCCTTGATAAAATGCCTGTCTATCTCGATGTGCTTAGTTCGGTCGTGTTGCACTGGATTATGTGCAATATTGATTGCTGATTTATTGTCACAGTAGAGTTTCATTGGCCCACTCCATTTAATCTTCAAGTCTTCCAGTATAATCTTCACCCATAACAACTCACAGACACCTTGTGCCATTGCTCTAAACTCGGCTTCTGCACTTGACCTGGCTACAACATTCTGCTTCTTGCTTCGCCATGTTACCAAATTGCCTCCAAGGAATGTACAATAACCTGAAGTAGATCTCCGATCCATAGGGGACCCCGCGTAATCTGCATATGTGTAAGCTTCAAGGACAAGCTCAGAGTTTCTTTTAAACATTATCCCCTTCCCAGGATTAGCTTTCAAGTAATGAAGCACACGATAGACAGCTTGAAGATGAGTCTCCTTCGGGTCATGCATGAATTGGCTGATGACGCTAACAGAATATGCTATGTCCGGCCGGGTGTGGGCAAGATAGATGAGTTTTCCAACTAATCTCTGGTACATCTCTCTATCTACTGCTTGATCTCCAATAGCCTCTCCAAGTCTATGGTTCGGCTCTATAGGTGTTGCAACTGGTTTGCTTGCGAGCATTCCTATTACCTTAAGAAGATCAGTGACATACTTTTGCTGTGAAATGAAGATACCTTGTCTAGAATGAGCCACTTCAATCCCTAGAAAATATTTCAATCTCCCCAAATCTTTTATTTCAAATTCTTTGATCAAACATTGTTTCAAGGCTTGCTTCTCCTTCTCATCATTTCCAGTCACAATTATGTCGTCCACATAGACTATTAAGGCCGTGACTTTCCCTGAAACCGAGTGTTTGAGGAAAAGAGTGTGATCTCCCTGACTCTGCTTATATCCTGTAGCTAACATCACCTTAGTAAATCTCCCAAACCAGGCACGGGGCGATTGTTTTAAACCGTATAAGGCCTTCCTTAATTTGCATACCTTGTTCCCTTCGACTCCTCCAAATCCTGGCGGAATGCTCATATAGATTTCTTCTTCCAGATCACCATGTAGAAAGGCGTTCTTCACATCGTACTGCTGTAGTTCCCAATTAAAATTGGCTGCTAATGACAACAAGATCCTCACAGTGTTCATTTTTGCAACCGGAGCGAATGTCTCTTGGTAATCAACTCCATATGTCTGAGTGTACCCCTTAGCAACTAGCCTTGCTTTGTAGCGTTCTAACGATCCATCAGCCTTATACTTCAAGGTAAAAACCCACTTACACCCTACTGCATTCTTTCCTTTTGGTAGATCAACTAACTCCCACGTCCCATTTTTTTCCAATGCGTCCATCTCAACTCTCATGGCTTTCATCCATTCTTCATTGGATAATGCTTCGGATAAAGTGTTTGGAATATAGATTTCATTTAGACTCGTGAGAAAACTCCTATGGGCTGGCGAGAATTTCTTGAAGGATACATAATGAGATATAGGGTATAATGGTCGTTTGGTACACTCTCGACTACCTTTCCTCACGGCTATGGGCAAATCTTGGTCAGTTATTTGCGGTCCAGGGAGCTGGTGTTCTACAAGTGGAGTAGGTTCAGATACCGTTACCTCATTCTCAGGAGTCAGGTTGGAGGTTTGGGCCTGCACCGGATCAGGAGCTAGACCTTGCTTCCTTGAGTACACCTTCCCTTTCCCATACCGTACGTGATCAGGAGTCATATTATCCTTCACAGGAGACACATGTGACAAAACCGGAGATTCAGGCTCAGGTACTGAGTTGGATTGAGTGTTTGATACAGGTAAAAAAGATGGTGAATGAGACGAAGACGGTAAAGTGAGCTGAAAAAAATCCTTATCTTCCATCATAGATGACTCCCCCTGAAGATAAGGTTCAGTAAAATACGGTTTCCCTTCTGCAAATGTGACATCAGCTGAGATATAGAGTTTTCAGGTAGGAGGATGAAAACATTTGTAACCCTTTTGTGTGGATGAGTATCCTATAAACACACACTTAATGGCTCTAGGATCTAGTTTGCCCCGGTTGTTGCTATGGACATGAACAAATGAAGTGCACCCAAATATCCTAGGGTTAAGATTGTTTGTGGTACTAAGGTCGGGGTAGAATTTAGAAAGGGCTTCCATTGGACTTCTTGACCCTAAAACCCGTGAAGGAAGTCTGTTTATGATGTAGGTAGATGTAAGTACTGCTTCCCCCCAATAGTGTTTTGGTACATTTTGATGAAACAAGAGTGCTCTAGTAGTGTTTAGGAGATGACCATTTTTCCTTTCGGCTACTCCGTTTTGTTGTGGAGTATTAATGCAAGATGACTCATGAATAATTCCTTCCTTTTGAAAGAAGGGTGACAAGACTTGATTGAAATAATCCCTCGCATTATCAGACCTAAACCTCTTTATTTTGGTACCAAACTGATTGTGGATCATTGTATGGAAATTGGGAAAGATATTACTCACATCTGATTTGTTTTTTAGTAAAAATATCCAAGAGACTCTGGTGCAATCATCTATAAAGGACACAAACCACCGCGACCCAGAAACATTGGGGACTGTGGAGGGTCCCCATATATCACTGTGAATTAAATAGAAAGGAGATGAACTTCTTTTATTGCTAATGGGAAAAGCTACACGAGTGTGTTTTGCATACTCACAAATATCACAATGAAATGTTCCAATATTTAATCCCTTAAACAAAGAAGGAAACATGATTTTTAGAATTGCAAAAGAGGGATGTCCTAGACGAAAATGATGCAACCATATGACATCTTTATGGGAAGAAGAGAGAAACGAAGAGGATAAATTTGTCCTGATCATACTTGGAAGGCTCGGTGTCTCAAGGTAGTAGAGTCCTTCCTTTTCCTCAGCACGTCCAATCCTCTTCCCCGAATCCTTGTCCTGAAATTCACAGTAAGAGGGATAAAACGTAACATGACAATGTAAGTCTCTAGTAAACTTATGAATGGACACAAGGTTAGCGGACAATTTAGGAACATGTAGAACATTTTTAAGGACAAGGCTAGGGGTGATATGGATATCTCCTACACCAGCAACCGTGATTGTGGTTCCATCAGCAACAGTGATTTTCCTATTGCTAGGACATGGGGTATAAGTGCTGAATTGGTTTGAGGCATGTGTCATGTGGTTTGTGGCTCCCGAGTCTATGATCCATGAATCCACAAACAATTTATCAGAAACATTTAATCCAAGGGAGAATGAAGACTCACCTGAGAAGGCTAAAGAACAAGCACCAGAAGATGGTTTATCAAGGGTTCCCAGCAGGTTTCTTAACTTCTCTATTTCTTCACCGTTGAATCCTCCATGTTCTTTTTTGCCTGGTCCTGACCCACATTTGAGGTCATATGAGCTTGTCCTTGTTGTCGCTGCTGCTGTCCTCCTTTGTTTCCCCATTCTCGACTGGATGTGGGTGGTTTCCCGTGTAATTTCCAGCAACGATCTCTGGTATGTCGCGACTTTTTACAGTACGTACACCAGAGATTGTCTCGGTTTGCCCCCTTTGATAATTCTGCCTTTCCATATTCAGCATTTTTCGGTTGTTCTAGAGTGAGACCCCGCTTATTGTCACCAGAGGCTACGAGTGCTGAGCTGTCTATCGACTGAGGTTCAAGCATGATTCCTCTCCGACTCTCTTCAGCCCGAATCAATGAAATCACCTCATTAAGAGATGGTACCTCTTCCTTGCCCAAGATTTGAATTCTGACTTGATCAAATTCAGAATTTAGGCCAGCAAGAAAATCATAAACTCGATCTTTTTCAATAAATTTTTTCATAATTACAGCGCATTCGCTGCACTTCAAATCAATCACCCTGTAGTAATCCAGTTCTTGCCACTGGTTTTGCAGAAAATTGGCAAACTCATTCACCGACTTGTTCCCCTGTTTTGTAGATGTTGTCTTTGTCTTGATCTCGTATACTTGCGCCGCATCACGAACCTTGGAGTAAGTCTGGTTGAGAGCGTCCCAGATGGCCTTCGCAGTTGGTAGGAATATGCATGTGTCGCTGATTTCGGGTGTCATGGAATTCCACAACCAGGACATGACCATTGAGTCCTTCTCGTCCCACGCTTCGAAACCTGCATCACCTTTCTTTGGTCCCGTTCCCAGCAAGTGACTTAATTTCCCTTTTCCTTTCAGAAAAGTTCGAACCAATTGAGACCATTTCAAGTAGTTTCTTCCATTAAGTCGATACGCTGGTTGAATATTCTGCAGTTCACTTGTGGAGCGAACCTGCTCTTCCTCGGGTGATTGGGATGATTGAGCAGTAACTTCTGACATTCTTCAACAATGAGCTATAAAGACTAAACAAAGGTTATGCGAAAAATTGGCAAAAGAAAGTGCCAGAGAATAACTGCAATGAAGGCAAGTCACAGAGAGAAAAAAAAAATCTGCTATGAAGGCTGAACAGAGAATGACTGCAATGAAGGCAAGTCACCGAGAATGACTGCAATGAAGGCAAGTCACAGAGAAGAAAGATTAATCTGCTATTAAGGCTGAACAGAAAAACAAAAACACTGAAAATTTTCAGGAAATCCAAGCCTTACAGCTCTGATACCATGTGGAAATTTGAACTAAACTCTTTTATTTCTGAAGTTATTTTTTACATACATTATACACTGCTATATATAGTCAGTAGGATACATAAATGCAGCTGCCACTAAGTCAAAATACAACAGCTACTAAGTCAGATTCTGCCAACTTATACCAGATTTCAGTTCTGCCAACTTATACCAGATTTTCATCGAGACCAACTTGTATTTTTCCACATTCCCATATGCTTGGAAGAGAAGAGGGAATAATATGTGTGTGGGTGGGGGGAGAAAGACTTTCAAAACTGTGAAGGGATGAAATTATTTGGATCTCACACAAAGCGGAAGCAGTCTATTTTTGGTCAATATTGCTATCTAGTCAAATTTGAGAAACACTGATAGCCACATACTATAATTAAATAAATGTTAACCTAATACGTAAAACAAGAAAATGACGATTTTCAACATGCCCCCCACATATGGCCTCCTTTTGGTCCAACATGTCATTTTAGGTGGAGGATAAAGTTTGAATACAAAACCTTGCCTACTCCGATACATGTAACAACCATCAACCCTCTCTAAAAGCTTATGTTGTGACGTTGTGAGAGGGTGTAACTTTAATATATATATCCTTCAACCCCCCCTCCCCTAGCGTTCTACTTTATAGAACACAAGTCTTTCTATTTTAATTCTCAGGGTGAGGGTGAAAGTGATGGATCAACATCTAGTGGGCTAACGTAGCTTCAACATTTACTTGAAGAACTTGGTATAGGCGTTCAAACTTTTCATCCATTTATTTTGTGATAATTTAACGTCAATCTATATTGCCTCTAATCTAGGGTTCCACGAAGGACTAAGGATGTTGAAGTTGACTGTTACTTCATCCGAGAAAAAATATAGAAACATTAATTTCTATTTGAAGTCTGAAGATCAATTGGTTGACATGTTCACTAAGGTTCTCAGTCATAATCGAAGAACATTTGTTCCAAGTTTGGTTTGTATGATATATATTTTGTAGCTTAAAGGCAGAGTTAAAATGGTTATATTAGGGCACACTTTTAACTAGTTCACCCCATATGGGTATTTTGGTCTTTGATTATTTGTGTAGTTAATGTAAATATATATATATATATATTGGAGTGAATGAGATGACGTTTATCTCTCTCACCACTAAAATTTACGTTCAGTTTCTTATTTGGGAACCCCTAATCTGAACAAACCCAAAGCACCACAAAACTATTTCCTCAAGCATAGAAAACCAGCACAAGCACCATTGGCTTCAAGAATGTGTTCACTATAAATTTCATGAACTAAGTTAGTATAGGTTTTGGGAAAACAAGGAATATAGGTAAATGAGAGATTATTATATCTGAGACCTTCAATGAGCCTTGTTGCTCCCCCTTAATCAGCTACACTTCCTTTTCACCAAAGATAGGTGTTGCCTCACTTCTCTTTCTTATTATGTATTTGGAAGTATGTCTTCAGATGAATAATCTGACCATTTTCTTAATTTGCAAAATGTCAATCAGTTTTAGGCACCTGCAATTTGAGAAAAACTTCCTTGAAAACTCATCCAGTTTCTATAACTTAGGTCAAAGATGAACCAATTAATTTTTTTCTCAGTGAGGCGAATGGGAAAAATAGACTACAGAACTAGATATTCAACTTAATTTCGTTTTCATTTTTACGAGAAAGAAACTCCCTTTTGTCCCCCAAGACAACAAGAATCCCATCTCTGCCGCCGCACGTGCAGATGCTCTTGGTGCACGTGCATCTACTGTATGATAAAATATTAACTGATGAAAATATGCAGTCAAATTCGTTTTGAGTGTGGCCAACCTTGTCGTATACCAGAGGTAGTCAGTAGTATCTTTTGTTGTGTTGATGTGATCCACAAATCCATTTCTAACAAAATCAGCTTCCCCCCATATCCCAGCTTTCTCGACAAATACTTCCCAATCAAGCGCTTTCAAGTCTTTTGCTGGTGATGCAACTGATGGCTGTAAATTTTCAGGTACCATCTGAGCTATAGAAGTTTGAGATCCGACCTGTTGAAAGTTTCAAAATAACGTTGCAGAGGCTAATTAAGAGCAATAATCAAGAAACGTAATTCAAAATAAAATAAAATCCTTAGAACCAAGTTCATCACAAATTTATCCACATTCCTTCTATTTCGTATCAGCTTTGTAACTATTCAATGTTAAGATAGGGACAATCAGGATGTTGCAGTAATAAGATTCCTTGGTTAGTATCAATCTCTTGTGATTTAATTCTGTTGGCACTTACACGTGGGTATCTTTCATTCAAAAACCCGAACAGGATGTTTCCGGAAACTTAACAAAATGAAATTATCAGTTCCAAGATATGCTTTTCTGCTAATCAAAGAAAGAAGGCTAACGTTGATATGCATATTGATTAATAAGTAGTGTTGAAATTAAAAAGAGAACGAGAATGAGGGAGAAAAAATTTAAAGATGTGTTGTAGGATGCGTTTGACCTACACCCATGTAATTATAGTAATGAAAAGTAAGAAACGATAATATCATCCCACATTTGCTTTCCACTACTTACTGTCATTACGTGAATTATCCTCATACCCTACAGTTCATTTTTCAGGAAATGTGCAACGAAGACCTTTACCGTGCACCAGTTAGGAATGTGCCAGTCCACATTGAGGATAACGGATAATAAGCTTGGTTGATGTTGTTGTTGCATTCCAACAGTTCATTTTCCCTTATAACTTTGTTGGTCAAACCAAGAATTCTCTTCTCAAAGTAATGGAGATGTTTTTCATCAACTCAGGTATTGTTATCTTAGACTTCTATAAAATGGGAGAAAACTCCTAGCTTCCACACGATTTAACTATGATATGAAATACAAATTACAGGAGCAAAAAGATACAGCTAACATAAATTATAAACTTCTAAGTATTGGAAGAGCATTCTGATGTTTTGCAAAAGCAGGAACTTTAAAATATTAGAAGTTACCTTTGCAGTGTTAAATGCAACTTGCTTGCAATCTGGTAAAATGCTAACCGACCATGCAGGCAGGTGATATGATACATTTCGAAATTCTATGACCCTGTCATTTTTATCATCCATGTTTGCAATAAATGCAGCACAAGCTCCGGAATTGTCATCATAAATATCAGCCTACAAGAATATGGTCATTCGATAAATGTTCAACATATGGTTGAAGAAAAGCTACAGAGCAGAACTAAACATAATTAAACTCGCACTTTTCGAGATATAAATATATTCTTATACTTCAGAATTGCCGGACAGTGGGAATCAGGGAGTAACATAGAATCCAGAAAGGTGAGCTTTTTACAGGCTTGATGCACCAGAAAGGAGTGAGAATCCCTCCATACTTGTTACACCACCAATATATTGTCACATAGCAGCCAAATATTAAATTCTAAGTTTCGTATTATTAGTACGTAACATAAACCTGCCCAAAAAGAAAAACATAAGGTATCCTTCTTATAATTATTCTTCACAAACTCCAACTATCTGTCTCGTCTTTGAATGTCCAATCCATAATTCCATGGGACATGTATGAGCGTCCGGCTCCAGAGTTAAAGCATCAACCTGTCTTCGTAGATCATCAACATCTCCTCTGAATCTATCCTGATCCCAAATTTGATGATTTCAAGGAACCCCCAAAAGAATAAATATGAAGCCTAAGTTTTCCGTATCAGTCGTCCTTTTGCCAGCAGGTTTGCCCATCATTGATAGAAAGCTCAAGATGATAAATAATTGAATTCTGGTAGACAAGTTATGCTATAAAATCAGTGCTTAGAATGATGTTAACCTCTCTTGCAGGAAGGATACAGCTTGTCAGGTCAGTGATCTCTGCAATTTTCTGTTATTGGACAGCTGTTACCGGTTGGGATTTTAAAATCATTTAGAGGGTAATAAAATAAAATAAAAATAAAAAGATAAAAAATTTGTCTGGGTTTGTAATCCCAATAGACAATCTCTTCATGCGTTGAAGTGGACAAAGTTACATGCGTGATTGTTAAATCCAAAGACACCTTATGAATTGCATGGCTTAGGGATAAACACTAATTTTAGTGCCAACTTCTGGAATTGTATTCCACAAGCAAGTGATTCTGCAGTTTGGAGGAAGACGATTTCAGGGAGAGTTTGCTTGATCAGTTGGAGATCCAGTTTCATCATGGAAGATATCTCCACATATAATTGGATCCTGGGTATAACTAAGGGAGCTTCTCGAATTCAGGTTTTGGCGTCAGAAGATTGGAGAGGTGGGCTGCAGAGACATTCTTTGGTTGCTGCTCTGGTACTTCAGCTCAGTGGAATAATCCTGCTTCCTGGCCATCTGAGATTGCAGAATTCCTTTAGAATTTTGCCAAGCATACCAAAGAGGATATGAATACTTGAATTTGTGGTAAATTTTGCTTCAGGTATGCTTGAAATCAATGCAGGTCCCAGAGGATGGATTTCCATGGTAATCATGGAATTAATAGGTGGCAAGCACATAATCTGAACGGATGAACACGTGTAAGATGGATGTCAAGTTGGTTGATTGTTTTCTACTTCACTGCTTGATGATTTGGGACCTTTAGATGCTTTTGATTTCAGTAAACTGTATAGTGTAGCTGATGACAAAAACAGTATGGGATCTCTCAAGCCATATGTTAGTTGTAGCCACTCATAGGAATATGAGTCGTGTATGGCAATTTTTTACGTAAGTCGGTACACTTAAATAGACCAGATATCAAAGTACTAATTTAAAGTTGCTTTTGAGAAAAGTTCTTCAAATTGGTTGCAGAGATAATAAGTTCTTCCAAAACAGCGTGGTTTCAAATCTTAGTTTTGTTGAAAAAAATAATGTATGTTGTTAGCAACCCATCATCTACTCTAAAAGCTAAAGCTATTAGAGACGGTGTAATTTTCCTATTTAAATCCTTCACCAGGCCCCCTCACATGTGGCCTCTTTTTCGGTCCAACATGTAACGATTATTAATGCGGGAGACAGTGAGGTTTTAAATGAGAAATTTGGCTCTGATACCCTCTTTGGTGTAACTAATATTTAACTCCTTCACAACATGTGTCAATAAGTGCTATGGTAAACAGTAAGCCTTTACTGGAAGGTATACCAATCGAATTTCTTCAAGGAAATTTTAGAGGAGCTCCAGTAAGCCATGGATGTGTTACTGCGTTGGTGAATATTGGCTATCCAACTAAATAAAATAAACAAATTATCAAATCAAAACAATAGAAGTTCCAAAGATAACAGAAAATTAAATTAATATTGATAAGAACAATTTACCCCCCACCCCTCCTCCCTGTTGGTAAAACTCACTGCTCACACTCTTATCTATACAAATCCTTGGATAATCTAACAGTAGCATCAAGTGTTCTGCCTCTTCAGTTTCCCCTTTGGTGTATTTGGGAGAACATGGAATAGAGGAACTTTTAATGTGAAGCTGCTACAA
Organism: Cornus suecica; assembly: GCA_963922005.1. NCBI lineage: Eukaryota > Viridiplantae > Streptophyta > Magnoliopsida > Cornales > Cornaceae > Cornus > Cornus suecica. The sequence goes on along the minus strand of OY998245.1, from coordinate 39,953,084 downwards.
TCAATAGATATTTTTTCTGTTGAAAATAAACGCACCAAACCAACAAGAAATCAAGACAGAAAATAAACACGTCACACAGAGAACACAAAGATTTACAAGGTTTGGCACAAGTAGTGCCTACGTCCTTGGGAGATCTGGCGAAAGTTTTCATTATGCAAAAAACAGGAAATTACAAATACAGGCCCTCAAACCCTAACGTTCTCTCTCTGCAAATTAGGGTCTCTTTTTTTCTCACCACAACACCAAACCCTATTGCCCTTATATTTATAGCGGGCTACAAAAGAGACTAAACAGATCCACGACCCAAAAGAATAAAACGGGTCGATTTTCGGGTCAACCGGGTCGCCTAACCCGAATCCAAATTTGGGCCATAAATATCACATTTTCTATTGTCATTTCGATAATGGAACTTCTTGTCACCATTCATTTGATTGGATTTTTTACTTGGGTTGCCATTATTGAGGTGCATAGCTGTTAAAGCCTTTTGTACAACAGTCGTGTGCTTAGAATTAATTAAAATACACATAATGGATTTCACTTTGTTAACCATGCAATCTTTCCCATCCCACTCAACAAGAAAAAGAAGCTAGAGGGGAAACCAAGAAAAAGTTTGTGCTAGACTGAAGGTGCAAAAGATGATTGTTTGCGATCTAGACCTATGAGAAATGTGTTAATAGAATGAATAACTTGGAAAGAAAGTCAAATAACAAAAATTAACAAAAATTGTAATTGCATTTACAGGTGGAAAGAAAAATTGATTTAGTAAGTAAGAATATATATTGTTAATGGAGGCATATGGCCTCTTGGGGCACATGTGTGTAGTATGCCCAATAGGGCCCAATATGGTATCTTCTCTTGTGTAACCTAATTTCTCATTATAAATTAAGAGTCTTTCTACCTTGAAAGATAACGGCTTATTCTAAACAACATGGTATCAGAGCAGAAAGTCCTGTGTTCGAACCTCACTGTCACCCATATTTGAAAAACTATTGTTTCACGTGTTGGACCAAAAAGAAAGCCACACTTAAGGGGGCGTGTTGAAGGATTAAATATTTAAGTTACACCCTCTCTAACAGCTTAAGCTTTTGGAGTAGTTGGTAGTTAACATGATATCAGAGCCAGATACCGAAGTTTGAGAAACTTTATCCTCACAAAACTCTAACCCTAATCACCATCCTACATCCCTAACCCAAATCCAAACAAAACCCTAACCCTTGTTTTTTGTGAAGCCAAATTCCGTTACGTAGAAAAAAAAATTCATACTTGGTCTGTTTTCGTAATTTCGTTCATGAAATCCTAGTTTTTTCGTGATTTTGTTTATGAAACCCCAGTATTTTTCGTAATTCTTCCTGCTATTGTGTGTTAATTCCCAACAGTTCGGTTCATGCGATAATGTTGATTGAAATGTTATCTTGATATATATATAAGGGTGTGTATCCCCCTCTTTGTTGTAATTCTTGGGAAATTTGTGTTTCCCTCTTTGTTATTGTTCTGTCGGATACTTCATATATAGTTGATTATGATTATGGATGACTCTTCGATATCGAGTGGGCTTGGGCTTGTTGAGCCCAAACCTACGATCTCAACGATTTTTTCATCGAGTTCCAAACTTAATGAGCGTCGTTTGGACAATATAAATTTTCAGAGTTAGCGTAAGTTGGTTTTATTTGTTATTCGGGGTATGGATAAAAAGGAACATCTTAGCGATGATTCCCCTAATTCTCAAAATGATCCTACAGGCGCCAAGATCTGGTTACGTGATGATGCCCGCCTATTTAATCAATTGATAAACTCTATGGAGTCTCGGGTGGTTGATTTGGTGACCCATTGTGATGCGGTCAAGGAGCTATGGGAGTATCTCAATGTCTTATACTCGGGCAAGGATAATATGACTCGTATTTATGAGATATCTCAGTCATTCTTTCGCCCGGGGCAGCAGACGACTCATATCAGTGACTATTTCGCCTCCTTCAAGAAGATTTATGAAGAATTCAATGTCTTGATGCCCCTTACTATAGATATTCATGAAATGCGTCGGCAGCGGGAGCAGTTAGCTATATTAGCATTCCTCAGTAGCCTCCGACCGGAATATGAGTTGGCACGTTCTCAGATCTTAGCTAGTCGGGAGACTTATCTTACAGAAGCATATTCTCGAGCACTTCGTTCTATTTATTTGGCTTCTGGATCAGGCAATATTGGTGAGAGTACTGCTTTAGCGAGCAATACACAGACTGGAGGTCGTGGCGGAGGCCATGGTAGAGGTCGTGGTGGAGGCCGTGGTGGTCACAGTTCTGACAACAAGTTTATCTGTTTTCATTGTGGTGGTATTGGCCATACCAATGATAAATGTTGGAAGCTACATAGGAAACTGCGGTCTGCTAATGTATGTTCTAGTGAAGAATCAACAGTGCAGAATCCTGGATTTGCTTTATCAGATGATACGACTGTTCACCTTTCTGCTGCAAAATATTCTCGCCTACTAGCAAATCAGGCCCCTCCATCTACCGCTCTAGTTCAGTCAGACCCTTCTACAACATATGTTTCAGCCTCTTCTCGGACATGGATTGTTGATTCTGGTGTTACTGACCATATGACTGGAACAACAGGTATTTTGCGGGATTATTCTCCCACATCCTCTCGTCCAAATGTGTGTGTCATCGATGGCTCTTATATACCAGTTCAGGGGATTGGGACGGCATCACCCACCTCCAATATCACTTTATCATCTGTGTTACATTTACCTACACTTCCATTCAATTTACTATCTGTTAGTGCCCTTACTAGACAACTGAATTGTCATGTTGTTTTCTCCAGTGATTCTTTTGAATTTCAGGATTTGTTGATGAACAAAACTATTGGTAAGGGTCATCACACTTCAAGAGGGCTCTACGTGCTAGATGAAGAACCAACTTCCATGGCCTATTCTAGTCCTCCTCTACACCTCTTGATCTTCACTGTCGACTTGGTCATCCTACTCTCTCAAGCTTGAAGCATTTGTGTCTTGGAGTTCAGTCTTTGTCTGAATTATTTTGTGAGTCTTGTCAGTTTGCTAAACACCATAAAGTGTCATGTGTCTAGGGTTAATAAACGAGCATGTGCTCCTTTCGAGTTAGTCCATTCTGATGTTTGGGGACCTTGTCCAGTCCAATCCAAGTCTGGTTTTCGGTATTTTGTTACCTTTGTGGATGATTTTTCACGTATGACATGGTTATATTTAATAAAATCTCGTTCTGAAATATTTTCTATCTTTTGTGTTTTCTATGCTGAAATCAAGAATTAATTTTATGTTTCTGTTCGTACCCTACATACTGATAATGCTCGTGAGTACTTTTATTCTCCCCTTGTGTCATTTATGACTCAACATGGTATTATTCACTATTCCTCATGTCCGGATGCCCCCCAACAGAATGGTGTTACTGAACGAAAGAATAGACATTTGATAGAAGTTGCTCGAGCTCTTATATTTCATATGCAGGTTCCAAAGATGTTTTGGGGTGAGGCGGTATTGACAGCTACATATCTAATTAACCGGATGCCATCATCGGTTCTTCAGGGGGAGATTCCTCACTGGGTCTTATTCCCTAAAGAACCTCTTCACCCTCTCCCTCCGCGTATATTTGATTGCACCTGTTATATTTGTGATATCAGGCCTCATGTTACTAAACTGGATCCGATATCTCCGCGGTGCATCTTTCTTGGTTATTCTCGTACACAGAAAGGGCATCGGTGCTTTTCACCAGAGTTGGGGCGGTTTCTTGTGTCTGCTGATGTAGTTTTCCATGAGTCCTCTCCCTTCTCCTCTGTGTCGTTCGTTGACCTTTATCTCCATCTCTTGATCACTTTATGGTGCATGACTTGATTCGGGTAACTTCTGTCCCGTCCGCTCCTCCCCTCCAAACATATGTTCGTGGACCACGTCAGGTGTTTGGTTCTTCTCCCGTAGATGCTCCTGAGCCGACTCCTGCTACATCTGGTCTCCCGTCTTCAGATCCTCCCACACCTGCTTCAGATTCAAACTTGGATGTTCCTATTGCTCTCCGGAAGGGTAAACGTGGTTGTGCCAATTATCCTGTTTCTTATGCAGGTGTCTCACAGTCATTGCAGGCCTTTATCTCTGCCTTGGATTCTATATTTGTTCCTCGGAATCTATCAGAGGCTATTTCTTCTCTAACCTGGTTGACTGCTATGAAAGAGGAGATGTATGCTCTTGAGTTTAATCAAACATGGGATTTGGTTCATTTGCCTTTTGGCAAGAAACCTATTGGGTGCAAAATGTAATGGCCCGTTCAAGTGCTGAATCGGTGTATCAAGCATTGGCACATGTGACTAGTGATGTGACATATTTACGTCAACTATTATACGAACTTGGTTATAGTTGGCGTATATTATGCAATTATGTTGTATATTGGTGTTTCCTTATTTAGCTAGGAATTAGTTGTTAGATTGATTATATTAGTTGTCTAATTGATTCTGATTGATTATCTTAAAATAGGATTGTGTATCCTGTATATATACCCTTGAGATATATGGAAAAAAAATTCAGCCAATTTCTCAATTTAGTATCAGAGCTTAGGCAGAAAAAATTTCGCTACTGTCTTTTTTTATTTTTCCTGGCTGAAACCCTAGCCGCCACCTTATCAACCTTTCCAACCCTTGATGCCACTCTGTTACACAATCATGTCTGCAAAAACAAATACATGTGATTATGACAGCAAGAAGCCTTCCACGGTGACCATTCATGAGACTTGCTAGAAGAAGCATGGTTATCCAGAGTGGTATAAGCTTGAGCAAGCCGAGAGAGAAAAAATAAGAAATTTGCTCAGGTTGCCCTCTCTGACACTACTCCTGTTTTTGCCTCTCATGTTTCTCAATTGTCTTCTCAAGAAGGTAATTTTGGTTCGGTTTTTATTTTTGTTGCCTCTAACACTTGAATTATTGATTCAGGGGCCACTGATCATATGACTAGTAAATCTTCATTGCTTGACTCTCTAATGCCCTCACCTATTAAGTCTGTTCAGGTTGCTAATGGGACACCTATGCCAATTTCAGGGGCCGGGAATGTCTCACTCTCTCCATGTCTTCTGTCTTACTTGCGCCTAATCTCTCTAATAGTCTTCTTTTCATTAGCAAGATTACTAAACATCTTAATTGTTCTGTAACCTTTCACTCTACTCATTGTGTGTTCCAGCACAATCTTACGAAGATGATGATTGGCATTGGTCAGGAAAGGGTAGGACTTTACTACTTGGAGAGGGCAGGGGAGTTGCAATCTGAACCTGGCCGTGGTTTTCAAGTAGCAAGAGAGACATCTGATAGAGAGGAGATTCTTTTATGGCATTGTCGTTTGGGTCATCCATCTTATTCTTATCTAGAACGTTTATTTCCTCAGTTGTTTTGGAATGTTTTTGTTTTTAGTTTAAGGTATGAACAATGCATTTATGCGAAAAATCATCGTGTACCTTTCAAAATAAGCTTCAAAAAAAGTCCAATTCCTTTTACCTGTGTTTATACTGATGTTTGGGGTCCTTTTTCTACTCCCACTACTTTAGGTCATAAATATTTTGTGTCTTTTATTGATGACTGTACTAGGATGAGCTAGGTATATTAGATGAAATCTAAGAGTGATGTTATACACGTTATTCCTTAATTTTTCAAAATGATTACCACACAATTTCATGCTCAGGTTCAGGTCTTTCGCTCTGATAATGGTCGTGAGTTTGTGAATCAATCTCTTGTTGATTTATTCAAAGAACATGGCATTCTCCACCAGACAACGTGTACATACACGCCACAACAGAATGGCATAGCAGAGCATAAAAACCGCCACATTATAGAGGTTGCCCAGGCTTTATGCATGTTCCCAAACGTTTATGGGCCGAGGCTGTTATGACCGTTGTCTTTCTCATCAATCGAATGCCTACTCGTATCATTGACTATCAAACTCCTTTGAGAATGTTATCACGATTTCACCATATTCCTTCTACTTTGAATCTTTGTCCTAAGGTTTTTGGTTATGTGTGTTATGTTCATGTGCACTCTCACCAAAGGGATAAGCTTGATCCTCATGCTCTTAAGAGTGTCTTTCTTGGATAGTCTAATTCCCAAAAAGGCTATAAATGTTTTCATCCTCCTACACGAAAATACTATGTGTCCATGTATGTTCAGTTCTGTGAACGGGAGTCTTATTTTTCTGGGGATGTGTCTCTAGTTCCTCTTCAGGGGGAGATTAGTAGTAAGGAAGAGGAACGGTTATGATTAGAAGAGAAGAGGTTATGGATTTCAGGTTCGGGGGAGGATTCAACTGATTTGGGTAAAAGGGGAGTCTTTAGATGCTTCCAACCCTATGGCAGTTAAGTTTGAACCAGAGGAAATAAGAGGTGAAAGACCAGTCTGGTTGTTCCAACAGGGTTACACGAGGAAGAACAAGGAGGCTCCTGTCATATCCCCTCTAAGCTCCAATACTCCTCTTAATGATACTACCATGCCATCGGATGACTCTACCAAGACTACTCCTGAGGTACATGTTCCTTCTCTTTTAACTTCCGAAACTGCTACCTTAGATCCGCAAGTTATTGATTAAGCTAGGAGATATCCTCTTCGTGATTGTAAAGAACCTGATAGGTTGGGTTTCTCAAAATCATCTTCTAATGTTGTCTATCCCATTTCTGATTTCGTCTCTTATTATCGTCTATCTAAGACTCGCCTAGCTTTTGCCCTTCAGATGTCTTCTGTGTCTATTCCTAGTCATTTTCAAGAAGCCCATGAAGATCCTAAGTGGAAGTTTGTTATGGTAGAAGAAATGAAGGCTTTCCAGAAGAACTCTACTTGGGGGATGGTCGAGCTACCTTAAGAAAACAAGACAGTGGGATGTAAGTGGGTGTTCTCAGTAAAATACAAGTCCGATGAGACAATTGACAGGTACAAGGCTAGATTGGTTGCCAAGGGATACACCCAAACTTATGGGATTGACTACCAAGAGACATTTGCTCCTATGGCCAAGATGAACACTGTTAGAGTCATACTCTCTCTTGCAGTCAATCGGGACTGGCCATTAAGACAGTTTGATGTGAAGAATGCCTTCCTCAACGGTGATTTGATAGAGGATGTGTACATGGACCCCCCTCCCCCCTTCGAGGTTTACACCAAAAGAAGGTAAGGTATGCAAACTGAAAAAGGCTTTGTGTGGGTTGAAACAGTCGCCAAGGGCATGGTTTGGCATCCTAAGCTACTCAATGAAGAAGTATGGTTTTAAGCAAGCTTTGGCAGACCACACTCTGTTCTATAAGAGAGATGGTGATGACATTACTTTGCTTATTGTTTATGTTGACGACATGATTGTTACAGGTAGTAACTCTAGAGAAATAGAGAAGCTTCGGAGATATTTGGCCAAGGTGTTTTGAAATGAAGGACTTAGGGGCTCTAAAATACTTCCTGGGCATTTTAGTGTCTCAGTCCAAGCAAGGACTCTTCCTCTCACAACGGAAGTATACATTAGATCTCTTGGCTGAAACTGGTAACTCCGTTTGTGAACCTGTAGATACTCCCATTGAGGTGAATCACAACCTGTCTATCTATCCTAATCAGATTCCAACGAATAAAGAGAGATATCAAAGACTAGTGGGGAAATTGATCTACTTGACTCACACTAAACCTGACTTATCATATGCAGTTAGTGTTATAAGTCAATTCATGCATAATCCGAGTGACTGACACATGAATGCAATGAATCGTATCCTGGCTTATCTGAAGTCCTCTCTAGGCAAAGGTATTATTATGTTCTCCAAACATGGACATTTTGATATTGTGGGTTACATAGACTCTGACTTTGCTGGATCCAGATTGGATAAGAAGTCTACTTCAGGCTATGTGTCATTTGTCGGAGGAAATTTGGTGACCTGAAGGAGTAAGAAACAAAATGTGGTGTCATTGTCTAGCGTAGAAACTGAATACCGTGTGCTCCATTATGCAACTACGGAACTTACTTTGATAAGAATTCTCTTAGATGAGCTCGGATTTGGTTCCAAAAAACCTATGGTGCTCTTCTGTGATAACACAACAGCTATTGAGATTGCAAATAACCCAGTACAGCACGACCGAACAAAACATATTGAACTTGACAAGAACTACATCAAAGATAACCTAGATTCTGGTATGATAAGGGTTCCCTACATTAAGAGTGCAGATCAGCTGGCTGATATGATGACCCATGTTGTTACTAGTGGTCCATTATATACATCACTATCTAAGTTGGGCATGTGCGATATCTATACACCAACTTGAAGGGGAGAGTTAGCGTATATTATGTAATTATGTTGTATATTGGTGTTTCCTTATTTAGCCAGGAATTAGTTGTCAGATTGATTGTATTAGTTGTCTAATTGATTCTGATTGATTGTATGATTGATTATCCTAAAATACAATTGTGTATCCTGTATATATACCCTTAAGATATATGGAAAAAGAATTCAGCCAATTTCTCAATTGTTATCCTTCTTCAGAGTCTTCTCAGTTGTAGTGTGATAATCAAGCAACAATACATATTGCGACCAATCCCGTATTTCATGAGCGCAGTAAACATATTGAGGTGGACTATCACTTTATCAGAGAAAAGTAGAGTTGGAAATATTTGTAACAAGCTGGGCATGATTAATATTTATACTCCAGCTTGAGGGGGAGTGTTAGTGAAGGCATATAGCCTCTTGGGGCACATGTGTGTACTAAGTCCAATAGGGCCCAATATGGTATCTTCTCTTGTGTAACCTAATTTATCATTATAAATTAAGAGTCTCTCTACCTTGAGAGACCACAGCTTATTCTAAATAACATATATATATATATATATATATATATAAGATATAACTAGCACAAAGATATAATATTTGCATCAAATACTAGCAGTGGAGAAAAGGTTAAAAAGAGAGAAAGCTCGCCTCTTGTAAAGGACCTAGTGAATGCAGGGTTGGCTCACTGTTGAGCAAAGGATGCTCACATAACTTTATAGCACTATGAAGCTCTTTCAGGTGCCCCCATTTTGGAAGCCTAGGTAAACCTGAAAGCAACAATTATATTGAAACACTGATTTTGAGTTTATATAACTTACTACAAATTTCAAGAGAGCAGATACTTGAATAATTAAGGTAGATTACTCACCATATTCATCGATAGGTGCATCGTAATCATAACTTGTGGTAATGAATGGGCCACCAGATGTTCGACCAAAATTTGTCCCACCATGATACTAACGGATAAAATATATATATATAATAAAGGATAAATAGGTTTTTGAAGAAGTTAACACGTATTGTACACCCTAAGTATTAAAGATCACACCTAACCAATGACAAAATAACATGAGAACTAAAGATTCACCAAAAGGGAAATGTATCAAAAATACCATATAGTAATTCTGTAAGCTACCGCCTTTCTGGAAAAAACGAGCGACAGAAAAAGCAATATCTTCTGGTGGCCTGTGAGGATCTCTGGCTCCAAATGTTTTAAACCTGAAACGGGAATTTGTTGCACTAATTTTATGAAAGCATCAATGTAATTTAAGAATTAGCACAAATATATTATAGATCCTCTACAAGTCAGTGGATAAGAATCAGTATCGAAGTACAGTTGTAAATTGAAATCAAAAGAAACAATGTAACGAGGCATATTATAAGATAAATAACAACAATAAAGAAGATTTTAAGCACAAATTTAAATAAGATAAAACATTTATAAAGTCTAGAAGTAAAGTACAACAAATACCATCCAGGCCAATTCTCAGTCCACATTTTCGGCTTGTTCAAAGAATTTGGATTGAATTGGTCACAGTAAAACGAATTGCATGTATTTATCTGCAAAAGAAAACAACGGAATCTCATGCTCTAAGTTGAACAAAAGCTTCATAAAATATATGTGAAAACAATGTAAATTATGAAGTATTACACATTATCAAGAAAGAAGAACTCAGACCTTGTTAATAACAGCGATACAATGCAATAAATTAGGATTTAGGAGGTGAACTACCAAAAATATGTTCTAATGAAATCCTACTCAACTTTTTCCAGTTAATTTTTACTACCTCCTCAACAAAAGTAAGAATGAACTGCTTCCCAACTGCTGATATTTATACAGCACGTGGAAAAGCATCTCGACATGAAAGAGAAAGGAGATAGAGAAAGGAGAAAAGAACTAAATAGAATTCGTCCAACTTAAAATTTGCATTCTGTATGTCAAGCTAGTGATTAAGTCATACTTCAACAAAAACCTAAAATTCAGTCTGAATGGGTAATTTGGCATACAAATCTGCAAGTCAACCAGAATATGTTACAATGAAATATAAATAACAAATCGGTTTTCGTTCAGCAGATCTGAATGGGTGATTTAACGTCTCATCACTCGGTGTCTGCTACTAGAAACTAGCGAGGCTAGATTCCAAGAGTGTTTTAGGAACCCGAAGGCATTCGTCATAAGTGACCGAACTACAAACAGATTTAGTATATATACTTCAGGTAAAGGCAGTTGATGAAATTCTTCTTTTCTGGTAATCATTTAAATGACCACTATCATATCTTCACGTCAATTTTAATGAACCTCATAAATAAAACTTCAACTCACTTGTTAGTCTTCAGAGCAGGCCCCACAAGTCCACTAGCTCATACAAGAAAACCTCTCGAGAACAAGCACCCTGTCACTAATTGATCAAGCAAGCACTATTTATCCACTTATGTAGATCCCACTCTTTTTTCAAATGAAATCTGGGACTGGATGCCAACATACCCGTAGCTAACCGCATTGCTCGGGTATACTACCATATGTCGGCCTTCATTTAAATACACCATTTACCTCATCCACATCAAACATATCTACTGTTTCTATCTACCCAATGTGAGAGAGTGATGGATGATGAACTACAAAACTTTGAAGTGAATGAAAAATGAGACCACTTGGTGCTTATGAAAAATGTAGTTCTGGACCCCCTTACCCAGATTGCAGAGTGAGAGCAAGAAAGCAGATTATGGGTGAGAGTACAAGAGTCACTGATGGAAATTTGCTGAACACCAAGCCTATGAAATGCTTTTCTCTGTATATGAGAACATGCTATCCTTTATGGTTTCCAATTTTCAGAAGGAACACATTATTCAATGTGTTTAAAAATGACTTAAAACGAGTTCTTTAAAAAAACCAAAACAAAATACTAATAATAAAAAATAATAATAAAAATAAATAAATAAAAGCACAAAATTCTTTTGCAAGTCTTTTCAAGCCTTGAACTGAATTTTCTTTTGTTATTATCATTTTATCCTTACTTCGAACCTATGTTACATGGATTCTTTCAAAGTAGGCGAAGTACCCATGTCCGACACATATCAGTCGGACATGAGTAAGGGATGTGTGACACTTTGGGTAGGACATTTCTGAAATTTTTAACACAAAAATTCCATTTTGCTATATTATTACTTTAAATGAGTGAAATATCCATTTTAAACACTATATTTCATAAAAATGTTGTTTTCTCTTAAGAAAGAAATAAAAAAACTAAATAGTCGTGTTCATGTGTCCTTCTATTTGATATTTTACACGTCTGACACCTTATTACATACCCGTGTCAGACATTCACACTCCAGTCCATGAACATAGCTTCAAATATTAAAATGGTGAGGTACATTTGATACAGAACTACTCGCTAGAGGATTACCTTCCACTCCTATGGTCTACAATTTAACCTCCCTTGGCACAAACGTGAGCTTATATCTTCTAATAGAGGCCCCTAAGCCATGTTATGGTGCGACTGCCCAGTTTATGCTCACTAAGGGCCTGTTTGAAAAGCGGTTTAGTCTGGTCTGGTCTTGTTTTATCTTGTCGCTGATGTGAAACTTTGTTTGGTAAGCAGTTTGGTCTGGTTCCAAATTTTATTGAATATATATATAAACACACATATATATATACATATATACATACATTTTGGTGTGGGTACATATACCACATTTTGGTGTGGTGGTGGTGGTGGTGCCAGGTGGTGGTGGTGGTGTAAGCAAAGACAAGACCAACAAAAACCAACATTTTGTTGGTTTTGGAAAAGGGGGTTTTTAGGAGTTTTGGTCTTTGTGGTCTTGTCTTGCATTTTTTAGACCAATCTTACCAAACATGGTTTGGTCTCAAAAATGCAACCCAAGACCAGACCACCAACCAAACAGGGCCTAACTTAACTTGTGGAACATGGTGGTTTGTTGGTTAGCAAATGAGCATCTCCATCTGGAGACTGGTCAACAATGATGCACAAATAACTTGATCCACTTTTTTTCCCAATCACCCAGGATCAAGACCACAACTGATCCCTTGGAAAGCAGATTATGGCACTTAGTTCTAAACAAAATAGACAACAACAAATCTACTATATTCATATGTGCAATGCCTTAGCAGTCTGCATTAACTGACACCGAAGGTTGTTCCACTAAATTTATGAAGTGGCGTTTGTGATACCATGATCCCTCAGCTCCTTCTCTTTTTATCACTCTTTGTACATTATTACACTTATAAGGCCATAAGCAAGAGCCAGTTCCAACTGATTTAGAATGGAACAGAACCAAAGAATCCACAACACAGTTTATTTCTTGTGACACTACTAACCCAGCAGTTAAATTAATTGTACACTCAGAATGAAAAGAAATGTTATTATTTTGACACGAATATGTTAGAGACCGAAGGGACATGTCGGAAATCACACAATGGCCATTACTAGTGTGCTCCCCATGAATCGAGGTTGCCAAGTGGCAAATTACACATGCCTAGTCCTTGAAATTACTTATAAAAAGAAAATCCCCTCAAACTTAAAACAATGTTATTATGTATGAAATCTAAGCTTCCACCACAAGCACCAGTTTCAAATTTTAAAATTCCTTATATATTAAATCACCTTCATATAGGAAGAATATCAATTTTTTGGCAATTTACATTAAAAATGATTTTATGGGATACAAATCCTTTTCATTTTAGACTATATACACACTCAACATTTGTGTGTTGTTCGTAAAACTCCGAAAAAATGTTGTTAAAATACATTTACAATTAGCTAGATAGCTGTTCAACCAGCAAAACTTAAATTAGCTGTTAAACTGATAAAACTCTCACCACAGGGTCAGGAGCATCATACTGCTGGCACATTATCCAAGGCACCCCAATATTTTGAGAAAGAGCCATTTCAGCAGCCCACATAGCATATGGCTTTCCCCCATCTCCATAAATTCTTTCGGTGTCTCCATACTCATTTTCTACCTGCGGGAAGAGAAATTGCTTAATGGAACCAGCACCTTTGCATAGTTTTGGAAACTAGAACAAATCAAGCAGATTGAACAAAAGAAGATGAAAATGAGGGAAGGACTGACAGCAAATATAAATTAAAATATCTAAGAAGCAAAAAGGAAAATGAATTAACATTATATTCAGGCTGCCACAATTCTCCCCCTCAGATCTATACATTAAAGGTTCATTGCAAGAAACAAGTTATTGACTATGTTAAGTACAATGCACCAGTTCAAGGTGTACAACATGGTTAAACTAAGTGAATACAAGTATTTTGCAATTGCATCCACTTTCCTTAATTTAAATATTGGAACAAGGATGAAAGCTTTCTGGCCCTCTAGAAAGTTTCCGGTGTTGAATCATAATTGTTGAGAGAGGTTTTACAACTCTCTAATTCCTGTGTTATCTGATGAGAGATATAAGAATTGAAGAGAGTAATTAAACCTGAAAACACAAGGATATACTTGGTTTGACCACTAGGGCCTACATCCACGACACAAAACGGAGAGGGCTACATTGCTTTCATTACACTCTCTCTTGATTTCTGTGTACAATGATCACCTTTCTTAATAGGTGAAATAATGCAAAAATGTGATATCAATATTTTCTCAATGAGTGACTTCAGGGCAGAAATCACACCTATAATGGGATTTTCCAGCACTATCACTCAAAAGGAATTTCTTGATATCATTGTTGTTGACGTGTTTTTCTCAATAGTTGCATCAGAAATAAACTACTAGCCAGGTATTCCTAAGAAAGGAGCAAGGACATAGTATCAAGGAACTACATCACATGCCCACATAATCCTAGGCTATAAAATATATTTTAGAAGTTCATGTGTAATGAAAGTAATGTAGAAAGGAGCAAGGAAAAGAAAAAGAGGAACTACATGATATATTTTAGAAGTTCATGTGTTCAACCTTTTGGCAATGAGGAATCTTGGTCTATAATCCTAGGCTATAATGTGGAGTGGCGCAATGCCATGATGTAGACCTAGATGACCATCTAACTGCTTATAACTAATTCTTGAATTCCAGTGTATGGCCAATAAACCAAAGAATATGCCGATTCAAAAGGGAATCGGCCTCGGTTGTCCACAGAACCAGGAAGTTGCCAGCCACTTCAAAAGGCAATCTCAACCCATCTTCACAGTTCTTTCACTTCAACAGCACTCCAACAGGCTTGGTTTAGTGCTTTCTTGCTTCCAATGACCAAATCTCACATTTTTAATGTATCTATCTATATATATACATATATATTGAAATATGCGCTCAATAATTGAATCTTTAACCTTCAAGTTTCAATACAACCGCTGAGTTTCAAAACAAAATTAAATTTTTGGTTAAATATTATATTGCTGAAACATGTTATTTCTTATGGATGCATAAGATTATTCATGGTTTCAAGCTTCTTGAACTAGCCATTTTCAAAATTTTGGGCCCCAGTTTAAAGTGGTAAAGACATTGATGAAAAATTATAACCCATGATTTAGTTTGAAAGAACCTGTAAATATCACATTTTGTTAGAATTATTTGACTGGTACGTTAACTTAATAATAATTTATTCAATTTTCAGATTTATTTTTATTTTAGTTTTCTGTCATTCAACTATATTTCTTGTTCTGTGTTAAGAATCTTAAGTTGCATTACTTTCATAAAAAAAGTTATCTTGTATCTTTTGTTTTACTAATTTATTTAGTTTTCATATTTATTAGTCAAGTTTTTATTTCCTGTTTCAAATATTCACTTTTAAATGGGAAGTGTTCAGAATTTTTGCTTTGAATTTTCATTTTTTATAAGTTTTTAATATTTTAATGTTATTAATTTATTTTTTCTCACCAATGGTAACTCTTTCCAGATATACATGTAATAGATGTTTTGATCTTTGTGCTTTGACTAGAAACATATTTTTTTCTAATTTCTACTAATTTCTGATTTTTTTATTTCCAACTATTAAACCTTCCTTATAAATGGTAACATCTTGAGACACAATATTAAATGTGATATGTAACAAATTTTGATAAAATATGTTTTTTCTTTTAGAATTGAAAACTCTCACGACCTGGATAAGTTGGAGAGGATAACAATGATAGTACTGGGCCTTTCTGCAGGCTCGGGAATGGGAGTCGGACTGGGGTGTCAGCATTGATGACATAAGGTGGAGTTTTGGTGTCTCAATAGCACATGAGAAGCATATATTGATATTTCTTAAATGGTATAATTATCAATGGTGGGATTACACAATTCAGAGAGTAATTGGTTCGTCAGAAACGGAATGAGGCATTCCATCCACGAGTGAGCACAGAAGTGAGAGAAGAAATTGTGCAAAAAAATAAGGAGAGATAGAAGTACAAGCACAGTTGAGGGAGGAAGTTAACGGATCTTCTTGAAACAGTCTGACATGAAATTGTTCAATATATAAATATATATATATATATGATATGCAAAGCCTGTCTATCTCCCAGAAGCAACATTCCAAATCTTTACTTGTATTATTACCTAACATGGCCTTATTCATTCCAATATCCAAATTTTCATTGCTAGTGGGCAGATTTTTCCACGTAAAAACTAGTTATAGGCCTCAAAGAAAAGTTGCAAATTTGTTTTAGAAATATAATATCTAGGACAAGGAGAAAAAACAACTTTTCGTAACAAGAAATTTACCTGTGCCAAGATGATCGGACCTCCTTGGGATGCAAAGAGCTTCTCTTGCTTCATCATGTTCACTATGAGTGTCATGAACTTTTGCATGTATTTCTGGACTTCCAATTAACCATTTTAATTAGCTCAAACAGACACCAATCACATTGCAAGACACTGAAATATTCTTGAAATGGCAGCAATTTCTTCCTAGAACTTTGATATTAATATTACCATTTCCATACCTTGAAGGGTTCGTTATTAGTTCGAAAGACAGTCCCAGGCACGTAATGCAACCACACAGGAACCCCCCTGTACCATACAAATTGCTTAATAGGAGTTTTTTCAACCAGCAATTGAAAAAATCAAGAGACTCAAAAATACCCTAATCATCAAAAAACATCACTGGTGCCAAATGTGTCATTTCTGCATCTAAGGAGGAACATCAACATACCCGAAGTTCCATTCGGCTGCCACGAAAGGACCAATTCGAAGAATTAGATACATGTCAGCCTGCTGAACAATCTTCACAAACTTGACCAAATCGTACCGTCCTCCAAAATAAAACTAAAACAATTCGCACAGAAAATAAACTAACTTAATGTTTACGAAATAGATTGCTACCAACGTGAGTCATAGAATTACAAAAATACTTTTAAGTTCACTCACATTCCCTGGAGAAAGTTCATGTCCATTCCAAAAGACATAGGTCTCAATCACATCCACACCTCCTTCTTTTGCTGTTTGAACCAGGCCTGGCCACATCTAGCACATACCACATTCATATCAAGAAAATAATCATTTAATCTCACACACAGAATAAAAAATAAAATAGAATACAATATCAGAGATCTCCACTTCACAGATAAACATCAAACAAAAAAAAATTACTTTGGTGTTGCATTGCACGATTAAAAATTAAAAAATAACAATATAGCTACATATATATAGATGTGTGTATCTATACTGAGAATCCAGTGGCGTCTATAATGCAAATTGCAGTTGCTGACACTTATCAAACAAAGAATAGGTAATGGCAAATGTTGATCAGAGTGAGCAACATCAATAATTAATTAAAAATGAAGCAAACTGAAACACAATTTGTAGATAAGCAAACAAACTCTGGAAGTAAATCATTTCGAGCTGAATTGATTCTGCATAGGCAAATTCAGTTTATTTGCATTATCAAGTACTCCAAAAATTTCCCGTGAACCAAACAGGAAAAACAGAGAAGTAAAAGAAAGACTCACCCCAGACAGCATCTCAAAAATAAATTAAAAATGCATAAATTTGAAATACAAATTGTGCACAAACAGACAAACTCTAAAAGCTGATTCCGTCAAAGTTGTTGGGATATCACTCAGAGTTCAGCTCCACAGGTAGCACGCAAATTTAATCAAATTTTATTTCTCAGAGAAAGAGAGAGAAACTTATTTGTGTAAGAAACATCGCTATATTTTCTCGGAAACCAAACAGAAAAAAGAGAGAGTTAAGAAAAACTCACGGCAGAGAGCATCTCAAAATCAATTAAATACGTAACAATTCCAATACACAAATTGTGATTCATTCAGAATTTTTCAAATATCACCGACAATTTTAGCTCCACCGGTTGCAAGAAATTAAATCAAATTTTCCTTCTCAGAAACAAAACATTGCTATATATTCTCGGAAACCAAACAGAAAAAAAGAGAGAAGTAAGACAAACTTACCGAAGAGAGCAATATCAATAATCGATTAAAAATGTATTAAATTGTAAATAAACAGAGTTAAGCACCACAAGTTACAAGCAATTTTTAAAAAAAATAATTGTGATTAAACACCGAGAGTCTCCCTCCACAGTAACAATTAAATCAAATTTTCCTTCTCACGGAGATATAGACTAATTTGTGTATGATACATTGGTGTATTTTCTCGGAAACCAAACAGAAAAAAGAGAGAGGTAAGAAAAACTCACGGCAGAGAGCATCTCAAAAATCGATAAAAATAAAAAATAAAAAAACGTATCAATTTCAAACACAAAACAGTGAATAAACAGAGTTTACCTCCACAGGTAGCAAGCAATTAAATGAGAAAAAAAACTAATTTCACATTGCCATATTTTCTCGGGAACCAAACAGAAAGTAGAGAGGACATACGGCAGGGACGCTGCGAGGATAGTGAATGGAGGCGGAGATGAGGAGATTTCGCTTTCCGTCGATGATGAGAGAGCGACGGTCGTATGTGACATTTGATGCGGATGAGACTGAGAATGACAAGAAGAAGGAAGCTATGAATAGTAGCAGAGTGGCTACAGAGCAGACCTTCATTGCCACCCACCAATGCGCTTCTGCTTCTGCCTCTGCTGCTGCTTCTTCTTCTTCTTCTACTACTACTTTATCTTCTCTTGGGTTCTGTGGGGATTTAGTAGTGGATCCGAGTTAGAGACACATTGAAGACACGCTTTCTTAATTTCTCACATGTCATGCCTTTCTCTGCTTAGTTGTCTATTCACTCAACCAGTAAAACCCAACTCATTTATTAATTTCCTCTTTTATTATTACACTATCATATGGACTACTAATTTCTTCAATTTAATTTTCACACCATTTCTGTGTTATTCGTGAGTATTGCGTATCAGCTTGTGAGCTTTAGGGCATGTTTGAGACGCATACTTGTGAGCTTTAGGGCATGTTTGAGACGCTCCTTAGTTAATATAAATCAGATTCTTTTCATGATTTCAGTTTAAATTGAAATGACATATAGTGTAAAAACATAATAATATGAGGGATAATTACATTTTTTACTTTTCCTTGAGATTTGTTAAATTATGTCTGCACCATCCGATTATAACTGATAAAATCTTACGATTATTATGTGATTCTATACGATTCTGTATGGATTTTACGATTTTTTCACTATTATACTACGTTAAAATAATAGTTAGACAGTTAAACCTTATATATGAAATACTCAAAAGCTAAATGATTTAGTTCAATATTTCAATATATAACCTAAATTTATTATAATACATTTAAAGGCCCAATGTATTAGAATATTTTGAAATTTCTAATATTATTTAGATTTTTAAATTAAATATTTAATATTTAATATTTTTAAAAAAACAATACATTTCTACTTACAATTCTACGAATCCCAAAATGATTATATTTAGACTCCCGATTCTGACAGCATTAGTCCGCACCCACTTTAGTTTGGATAATTATTATTATTTCCCCTCCAGTTTACATTTTCTAACAAATACTCTTTCCCCTCTAACTTCTTATGGGCCCGTTTGGTAGACAGTCTGGTCTGGTCTTAAATGGTCTGGTCTGGTCTAGTCTTATCTGAGTGGTCTTCTAAAAGTCTGTTTGGTAAGCGGTCTAGTCTTACTATTTATTTATGTATTATTTCTTTCTTTCTTTATTATTTCTTCACTTTATAATATATATTATTATTTATTAATTTATATATTAATTTATAAATATATTCTATTTATTTATTTATTATTATTTCATTATTTAATTCATTTTATTTATAAATTATTTATTCATTTTTAATTATTTAAAAATATATTTTATTAATTTAATATTAATTTATTATTATTATACTCATTTTTTATTATTATTATAAAGTATTTATTTATTATTATATTTACTTATTATTTATTATTATATTTATTTATTATTATATCTATTTATTATTTTTTATTATTATTATTTATTTCATTTTATTTATTATTTATTATTTTTATTATATTTTTAAATATGTTTTATGTAATTTATTATTTATTTTATTAATTTTTTATTATTATTATTATTTATTTAGTCCTTTTTATTATTATATTTATTTATTATTATGTTTTGTTTTATTTATTATTTATATTTGTTGGCCTTAAGATTTTAATCTAAGGGTAATTCCGTAATTTTGATGATAACAAATCATTAATGATGTATTTGTACTAATGACTACAATGAGTATTTGTCCAAACTTGAAAGAACAGGAAAATCATATATGGATCATGCGGACAAAAAGATCATGGCGTTGCATTTAAAGCGAACAAACAAGAATATCAAATGCAACAAGATTGAAGTTCAAAGAGGATCAACCACTACTTGAAGATTGGGTAGATAGGTTGGTGAGTGTTTAGATTTTAACTGTCAAAGTAATTATTTGAATTATTTTGAAGCTCTAGAAATCTAAAATCATTATGCATAAAACTATTTTTTGAAAACAAATAAATACCAAATTAATGAATTTGGGTTTGAGAATTAGCATTCAAAGTTTTGCAAATTAAATACAAACATTTTTGAGACTCAGCTCACCCCATTTGCAAACTCAGCTCACCATATTCTCACAATTTTGAAATGCATAACTCAGCTCACCCCATTCAGGAACTCAGCTCACCCCAATCCCTGAATTGCTTTTCAACGGCTCTATTGCCTTTTCAAACGGCTCTATATGACTTTTTGTCATATTTTATGCCAAAAATGATGAAAATGTTTGCTATAAAAGGACTTAAAACTCTCTTTACAAACCACCTCTTGCAAACTCAATCATACACTTTCATATACACTTTTGTATCATCATTCACATATTTTCAAGTCTAGAGCTTCAATTTTTTATTCAAATTCTTACTCTAGTCTTGTGAGCAAGAGAGCTACAATTGTACAAATCAATCTTTGAGAGATATTCTAGTGTACAAGATCATTGTATTCAAAGGGTTGGTGTGACCCAATTTTAGGCTAAGAGAGGGTGTTCTCTTAGCAAGGAGAAGTGGTGTGCTTCTTGTGAAGGTTTTGCTCTCCACCCGTAAGGAGAAGCCATAGTGGATTTGAGAAGTCTCAAGAAGAACCTTGAGCCGAGGACGTAGGAATCAAGGGTATTCTGAACCTCGCTAAAATCGTTTGTCCAAGTATTTATAATTCTCTCTCTACTTTATTTTAATTTATATTGCTTTGTGTTTTTATATTAAATCATCTAGCATTGCAATTAAATTTATCAATTAGAAAATCGAATTAAATTCCATTGTTTAAGCTAAGACTCTATTCACCCCCCCTCTAGAGTCATTTATCGGGCAACAATATTATTAATTATTCATTTTTAATTATTTATAAATATATTTTATTATTTATTCATTTATTTATTATCATATTTATTATTATTATTATATTCATTTATTAGGTATTATTTAATTCATTTAAAGCAAATAGAGACGGTTTCAATAATGAATAAGACCAATGTCTAAAAATATGAAATAAGACAACTTGAGACCATCAAAATTGGGGGTCTGATTTTAGTCCAAATTATCTTAGTTGGTCTCTGTTTGGTGAGACCGTTTTTTTTAGGGTCATCATTGTCAAACACGGTCCGGTTCCTAAAAAGTCATTATGAGACCGGACCACATGGGACAGGACCACCAACCAAACAAGGCCTGTATGATTAAAGGCAGTTAACATTTACGTCAACAATTTTTCAATGGTAAAATGACTATAATACTCTTACTAATTTGTGAAGATATTAATAAAAACATATGGGTATAAAGGTAGTTTTATATTTCTAACATCCTAATATGAACATCGATTACTTGATAATACATAGGATTCGTGTGAAAAAGTGATCGTATGTAAAAATTGATAAATGTTTGCTTCACTTATCAATTAAAAATTTTGAATCGAACACCGCAAAACATCATGTATATATAAATAGATGAATGTTTGTCTCACTTATTAATTTAAAATCTTGAATCGAATCATAAAACATCTTAGCCATTATAGTGGATTTTTTAATACAAAATATTATTACCTCTGTTCCATATAACTTGTCCAAATTTGATTTTTTATTTATTTTTTTATTATTTTTTGTTTTTAATATTGCTTGTAATTTAGTATAATTATGAATTTTAATGAGGTCCATTGTTTTTTTAAATTAATAAAGAGGTATAATTTGAAAAATTATAAAATTATATTGTAATCTGATTCCAAACTGGACAAGTATTTTATTTTGGAATAAGTAAAATTATGAAAGTGGACAATTAATATATAACTGAGAAAGTCTATAGTAATTACTTATTTTTGAAAAGACATTAGTACCCTTAGACAATGATCCCAATCACAAAATTACCCCAATGACTAATTTGTTCAAAAACACCAGCAATTCCACTGTAGCCCACCACCACCACCGCCACCTCTCCTCCCTCCGCCACCCTCACTCTCGTACCCAGAAGCTCCTCAAAAGGAAATAAAAGTCTCAATGTTATGATATAGCAAAGAGAAAAGAAAATCAGAGAGACCAATTTACAGAAATAATCCTCCAATTATGGGTTTGGAAGATTTGAGATTTGAAATTCCGCATGTTTAGGGTTGCCGTGGTGGTGACTCCGGTGAAAGTGGCGGTGGTGGGAGGAGGCGGAGGGGAGAGAAAATTTCAGAAATTTAATAAAGTATTATTTAATCATATGAATTATGGTATAATCTTTGGTTCGGAATTTTTTTTTCTATATTTTCTAATTATTATTTTAATTAAAATAGCATATAAGGGTAGAACAGACACTTCAAAATATTGTTTGATGCCATAAACTTGCGATAGTGGTCGTAATATGCTTATCTTTCATTTAAATTATTTCATTATCCCGTTTCTTCGATTGGATAAGAAAAATAGGTCAAATTTTGTTGAGTGCGTTTGGAAACCTGTTTTTTATATTTGTTTTATATGTTCAAATATAAAAACTGTATTTGTATTTATTTTTGTTTTTTTTCAGCAAAAAATTAAAAATAAAAAAACGTTTGGATCAAAATTTGTATTGAAAAATAAAATGGTATTGGTAGCCGGCGGTGACCGGCGGCGGTGGTGGGTTACTGGCGGTGGCCGGCGACGATGGCGCCTGGCGGCGACCGGAGGTAGTGGGAGACGGCGGGGTGACCGGTGGCGGGGGGTGGTGGTGGTGGTGGTTGGTGGCGGCGGCGGTAGCGGAAGTGATACCCTAAACAGTGAAAAAACTCAAAAAATAACTAAAAAGTTGTATTTTGTATTTTCACCACTTTTATCCACTATTCACAAAAAATAGTTTTCTTGGAAAAAAAAAAGTGAACAGTAAACGTGTTTGTCAAACGTATTTTTGTTTTTAAAATAAATGAACAGTAAAAAAAACAGAAAACAAATGAGTCAAACCGACATTAACCTTAGCGCTTCCCATTTAAAAAATAAATAGTTTGAGGTAGTAAAGTTTTAAGTGAATCAAAATTAATCAAGAGTGCGATTCTATTCCAACCTGCCCTTGTCATTCTAGAGTCAACCGGTTTCAACACTAATCTATTATTTATAATTTATGTTAGGCAGAGAATATATATATATTTATTTTTTAAGTGTCTCCAATACTATTGGATATATGCATTAGTAAAGTCAAATTTGTTGCAACATTAAATTAGAGCAAACAAAATATGAAAACATGTGCTAGTGAAAAAGTGTACTTGTTTGATAATGTAAACTGTAAACATAAATACTATTTAGAAAAAAGTAACGACATTGTGCATAGCTACATTACTCATTACTAAGTGTAGAAATATGTAAAAGAATCATATTGTTGTTTTAAGAATTAATTTCACAAAATCACCTATACTATTCAATTTAATTAATTAACCTCCATTATATTCATTTTATCTCCTATATTATTCAATTTCATCACTATGTCCCCTCCCCTCACATTTTGAGTCATAATACATAAACTACCTTCAATAATATAGTGGAGTTTAGTGAAATCAAGCCTTTAAAAAAATTATTTTTCGAAAATCAATTATATTTTTCGTAGAAACTAAAAATTTCAAAAATATATATATATTTCAGGAAAAAAAAATTTCGAAAACAATATATATTGGAATATATATATATATTTTGAAATATATATATATATATTTTGAAATATATATATATATATTGAAAATGATATATATTTCAGAATATATATATAATTCATCAAAAATATATATATTTCGAATTATTTTCAAAAAATATGATTTTGTTTTGAAAAATATTTTTTTCCTGAAATATATATTTTTATATTTTGGAAAATAATGTATATTTTTCATAAAAAAAATCATATTTTTTAAAACAATTCAGAAAATATATATTTTTGACAAATTAAATATATATATATATATATATTTTGACGAATTATATATATATATTCCGAAATATATATATTTTCCGAAATATATATTGTTTTCGAAATTTTTTTTTTCCAAAATATATATATATTTGAAATTTATAGTTTTTACGAAAAATATAATTGATTTTCGAAAAATATTTCTTTTAAAGACTAGATTTCACTAAACCCCCCTATACTATTGATGGTAGTTTAGGGTGTGTTCACTAACGTTGAACATTTCATGTTTCACGTTCTCACCTACCAAAAAGTATAAATAGAAATAAGAAACATGTTTAATAAATTATTTATGTTTTCCAATAATGTGAAATGTTTCCCATGTTTCTCTTAAAAATGAGAAACATCAAAAAGATGTTCCACATGTTTTTGTTCCAATAATGTGAAATGTTTTTTTTTGGATAAATCTCAATTACACCCCCTCAAATTCAAAAATATATATATAATTCAAAAATAATATATTAAATTTTGAAATATATATAAAATTCAAAAATATATATATATAAATTACGAAAACAATATATAAAATTCGAAAATAATATATATAAATTATGAAAACAATATATAAAATTCGAAAATAATATGTAAAATTAGAAAAAAATATAAAAATTTGGAAAACAATATAAAAATTAGAAATATATATATAAAATTTGAAAACAATGTATAAATTTCAAAAACAATATATATATTTTGAAAAATATATATATAAAGTTCGAAAAAATATAAACTTCGAAAATATATATAATTCGAAAAACATATATAAAATTCAAAAAATATATATATAATTTGAAAAAAAAATATAAATTTAAAAAAAAAAAAATATTTCGAAAAACAAAATTTGTAAAAATATATAAATTTATAAAAAAAAAAATAATATATATTGCTAAAATGTCACATCTTTTCTAAGGAAGTGAATCAAACTACTTATCACTAACATCAATTAGTGGTCTTCTTTTATATATAATTTTTACAAAATATATATATATATATATATATTTCGAATTTTATAGACTGTAACTTTAACTTCTGATAGTTGAGTTTAATAGTTTCTTTAATCTAATTTATTTTACTCAAGTAAATGCTAAAAAAAATATTATAAAAAAAATTACCAAAAATATATGTGAAACAAATGAATTTACTAAATATAATTATTTGTTTCTATTCCAAAAATTATGAGAACAATTGGAATTAACAAACGTCGTTTATGTTTTTCTGTTTTTCGTAAGAAGAACGTTCTTTTGTTTTTGTTCCTTCGAAAAACAGAAACAAAAAACGTTCCACGTTAGTGAACACACCCTTAGGTACTATGACTCAGAATGCGAGGGGAGGGGGCATAGTGATTAAATTAAATAGTATAGGGGCACAATGATAATTAGTTGATTAAATTGAATAGTATGTAAGAGTTTTATGAAATTAACCCTTGTTTTAATTTTTAAGTCATTGTTTAATGTTTCAGTGTTGTACAAGATAAATATATTTTGCCAAAAAAAAAGAAACATAAAGTTAAATGATATGCCTAACAAGTTTTTAATGTAAGCTTGGAAAATCAATTCAAAATTATACTAGTAATTATAATATGAGAACAAGAAGATGGAGATAAAAATGAATCCGCTTCACATTTTATTTTGTTCTAAAAGGAGATGACATAATATACTCTTTATTATATTTTTCGTATTTATTTTCATCTTTATTCTCTTTGGTCTTGTTTGGTAGGCTGTCTGGTTCCACCTGATCTGGTCTGGTCTTTGTTTTCAAGGACCATACCATGTTTGTTTGGACTTGGTCTCAAAATTTGAAACCAAACCAAAATGAAACAAAGGGGGTGTTTTTAGAACCAGATTTTTTGATGGTTCAACCTGGTCCGGTCTGGTCTTATTAATAAAATATATTTATAAATAATTAAAAATGAATAAATAATAATAATAAATTAAATAAATAATATTTTAAAAATAAATAATAAATAATAAACAAAATGAATTAAATAATACCTAATAATAATATAAAATGAATATAATAATAATAAATAAATGAATAAATAATAAAATATATTTATAAATAATAAAAAATGAATAATGAATAATATAAATAATAAATTAAATAAAACATAATAATAATAAAAAATGAATACAATAATAAAAAATAAATATAATAATAAAAAATGGACTAAATAATAAATAATAATAATAAATTAATAAAATAAATAATAAATTACATAAAACATATTTAAAAATATAATAAAAATAATTAATAATAAACAAAATGAAATAAATAATAATAATAAATAATAAATAGATATAATAATAAATAAATATAATAATAAATAATAAGTAAATATAATAATAAATAAATACTTCATAATAATAATAAAAAATGAGTATAATAATAATAAATTAATATTAAATTAATAAATTATATTTTTAAATAATTAAAAATGAATAAATAATTTATAAATAAAATGAATTAAATAATGAAATAATAATAAATAAATTGAATATATTTATAAATTAATATATAAATTAATAAATAATAATATAAATAATAAAATATATTATAAAGTGAAGAAATAATAAATAAATAAATAAATATTATAATAAATAAATTGTAAGACTAGACCGCTTACCAAACAGACTTTTAAATTTAGGATCAAGATCAGATTAGACCAGACCGGACCGGACCGGTCCGGACCAAACCAAACCAGACCAGAAAAACCGCCTACTAAACATGGCCTTTGTCTTTTTAGTAGATCCATTAATTTTTTAATTGGAAAAATTAATGTGGGAATTTAAATTTATGTTACATTAGTATTTGAGAGTGGACAATATTTATGCTGCTAAAGTTAATAATATGTATTAATCATAAATGATCTCTTACACATCGGTGAGTGTTTGTACCTTAAATGAGCCAACACATGGCAAGACAAAGGTGAAGGAAATTGGGCAAGAATGGCAAAAAATTGACCAGAATTTTGGCCAAAAATGGGCTAGAACTGGGTTGAAAATGGGTCAGATCATAAAGTGATCTTATTGATCAAGACTAGAAGATTTGTGGAGTATTAGACACTTCTAAAAAATATGAGTTGTAGTTGATTAGTGTTTTGTTTGCATATGTTTAGATTTATGTTATTTATCTTTTATTTTATTAATTATTTATCTCTAGATTATATTCCACAAACAATTCTAGACTATAAATAATGTACGTAAACCTTTGTTACAGAGGTTTCGACTAAATACAAAATGTCTTTGCTACAATAGCAGTTTTTTCATTATATTTTACTTTTTATAGTCATTTATTTTTCCGCACACCTGCACTTTCAATACCAATTTACTTTCCTGCAAAATTTTCAATTCCCTATTTTGCACTTTCAATTCATTCATAGTTTATTTTTCTCGGTTACCCAAAAGTCCTCTTTGTTGAGACAATCAGAACTCATTCGTGTGAGTTGATTTATCTCTCGCATAAATAGTCTGATTTTATTCCACATGTTCAAAAGAAATGAAAATAGTTCATTTTGAACCGGTTGAACTCCGTCACCGGTTCTGGCACGCCTGCACCCTATGGATACGAAAAATATCATCGGTCGATGATGAATTTTTTTTGGAGCGAACAGTGAGTAAGAAATTTATACTCCCTATCACAATAATCGTTGAATGTGATTGACATAAATATATGAATATTATCTTTTAAAACTTAAAAATCATATGCAACAATTATTGTAACAAGTGAGTGTGAATTTTTTTGTTCACGGTGAGTATACATCATTACTCATCTATTAATATGAAATGTAGTGAGCAACATTTATTAAATAAAAATAATATTACGAATTTATTTGAATTTGAAATATGTTTATAAAAAATTTAATATGAAATGTAGTGAGCAACATTTATTAAATAAAAATAATATTACGAATTCATTTTAATTTGAAATATGTTTATAAAAAAATGAAATCGATTTATCACCTCCCTGTCAATCATATATAGATGCGTGTAAAATATACATGACGACTGGCAAGGGCCACACCAACAGCTCACTCTGGTCTGTATGTGCCTGTGGGTTGATATGGTGACGTTATTGTCATCAGGTCTTGCTGTCTCTTAATAATGAAGGTAGTGCCCTGTTTGGGAGAGATGTTGTAACTTTCAATTTACAATTCCAGTAAGTGCCAATTTAGGTGAAAAGACCCTCCTTCCTGATGGGACCAGTCTTGCTTTCTTGTATTACGGGTTTAGATTTAAATCATTGTTATTTATGTTAGATTTTGCACCTTAATTACTATTATGTTTCCTTTAATTAATGGACAAACTGTAGTTAAGCCGCTGGAATAGTCTCATTTTATAAAAGCCTTTCCCACATAACAAAATATTCTCACCTCACCAATTTTATTGGGAAAATTAGGAATATAACGTTGAAATGAGGTATAATTTTAAATATAATTGGGAGATAAATTGCATTTACAAAAAATAATCATAAAAATTTATTTGCAAATTTGATATTTTTATGATAATTAAGGTTTAAGTGCAATAAATTCTCATGAACTATACTCTCTCACCCAAAAAACTCCCCTAAACTTTGAAAATGACAAAAAATTCCTTAACTGTGACATGAAGTTGCAAGTTGTCCAAATTATTTCATTAATGACCATAATGCCCTTCTTATTGAATTATATTTATGCATTTTTCTTATTAACATACATTATGGAATAATTTATACAAATTTGAAAATATATCCTCCATGAAAAAATTTAAATTTAAGGTGAGAAGTTTTATACATTAAATAAGACAAAATTTTAAAAATTAATAATTATAACTTATACATTTTTTTATTATTTTTGAGAACCAAATCGGAACCGAAACCGGAACATAACTGAACCGGAATCGGGGTGTTCGGTTCCAGTTCCGGTTCCAAAAATCAAAGAACCGAAATATTATGTTCGATTCTGGTTCTTACCTCTTTGGAACCGAACGAAACCGAAATCGAACCGGTTTTTTTTATATATACTTTTTTATTTTTATTAGTGTTATATTCTTACCTTTATATATTTTTATATTATATTTAAAACTATAAGTTATAATTAATTTTAGGTTTGTAATAATTAAAATTTTGAAATATTCTTTTTAATTTAGTTTATAATTATATTATTTTTTGATATTTGGTATTATTATTATTATTATTTTAAAATCGAAAAAATCGGTTGCGGCCGAAACCGGAACCGAAAAAACCGGTAGAATTAACATCTCAAAAGATCAAAAAAATATAATGGCATAATTAGAAGTATGAATTTTTTTTTATTAAAAGGGTCTATTTATATATAACAAAAATTTGTTTTTTTGTTATTCAAGTAATTTTTATATCTTAGGAAAAAAAGTTTTATTTTAGCATTTAAAATTTTTAAATTTAGGGTGAGAAGTTTTATACATTAAATCAAACAAAATTCTAATATCAAGTTTATTACTTAAAAAATCAATAATTACCTCATATGAACAACTTTTATATTATTATTTTTGAGAATATACTTATCGCGAATACGATTAAGGTGAATGGTAAAATTAAAATCTCAAAAGATAACAAATATAGTAGTATAATTTGAAGAATGAATTTTTTTATTAAAAGGGTAGGATGATATTTTATAAGGGAATGAGGGCTTATTGCACCAAATTGATAGTTTAGGGGGGTAATTTTTAGTTTAGGGGAGTTAGTTGCAAAACTGAGATAGTTGAGGGGGTTTGTTGCACTTTACTTGATAATTAATTACAAAATTAACAAAAAAAATTTGAAATGACAACAATACCCTTCAACTATATTTACGTGTTTTACCAAATAGCCATCCAAATAATTCTACCATGATTGATTGCTAAAATTAACCTTTTCCAAAATGACGAAATTAGCCCTTAGTTCTCCCCCAAAATCATAGAGGGCTTCCCTTCTTCTCTCCGTCTTCATTACACACTCCTTTGCAACAATTGTGTCTGTGTATATATATATACAAATGAATCACTCATAACAATTTTTACCTCTTTCGCAGGGCCAAATATATATATATATATATATCCCTTCTCTACTATTTTACCTGTGAGGCTTCTCTCCACCACCTACTCCAACAGGCAACAAAACCATATAATAATTGTAAAAATATAAAATGTCTGGAACATCTAGGGAAAAAATATAAATATGTCGGAGAATTTTCTATAAAAATCTTATAGATTTTTATATGAAAATATTCATATGTTCTTTTCTTTCTTTTTTTAAAAAAAGACTTCTTTATTTTTTATAGCCTCATTTTCATAAAAAAAATAAAAAAAATAATTTTTTCATCACCTCATTGAATCAACAATTTCACAAATTATGAGTTTTTGATGTGATAGTAATTTTTCACGTAACAAAATAAAATTCTGACAACTTGAAAGAAAATTTGGAAAAGATCATTTTTATATATTGTAATGGTTGAAATATTTGGCCCAATTATAGATGGGCCACTGGACTGATGGGCCGACGACGAATGGGCCGAAGACCGATGGGCCGACGACGGATAGGCCAAAGACCGATGGGCCGGAAAACAAACGGGCCGAAAACAACAATGGGCCCATGGAAAATTCTAGAAGCTAAAGTGTGGTCACAAGGCAAGAAGTAATCCAATTATAGTATATAGAGTCCAAAAAAGGTTAGGGTTTATCAAATCCCTTGATTTAAGGGATTGATAAACCTGGGTACATGGGCTTGACCCATTGGTCACAATTTGTATAAATAGGGAACTTTGATTAATGAAAAAGGGGACTTCCAACAAAATTTCTATTGTGTAATTTTTCTGCACTTACACAATTGGCGCCGTCTGTGGGAAACCCTATTATTGAAATCCTTTTTCAGTAAGTTTCTCACCCTCTACAAAAAAGCTAAGATTAGTACCAACAATGGCGATCACACGTTCACAACATACCGATTTGCCTCCAAACGGAGGCCAGCAACCAGAAGATCCGATCAGACGAGCCCTAGAGGAGAGGACTGCCGAGTTAGAAAGGCAGAACGCTGAATTGGCGGCAAAGTTGGCTCAACTACAGAATCCACAGGAGACCCATGACGATGAGCAGTCCGCACAACACGAACGGTCTGTAGGCCGCCAGGCACACATGGATGACCTACCCGCTAGAGCCCACAACGATCGTGAGGAACAGGCAGAGTCATCCCTACAGGTTCTTGGGGCGCATAATCCGAAGGAGGTCCTGACCATGAAAAAACTGGAGGAAATCATGTCCAGATTCCAGCGGGATATGCTTAGGGACCTGAAGGTACAAACCCCAATCGATCTTGCATCCGAGGCATCCATAGACGCCGTTCAGACACCATTCACCACCTCGATCACCAGCGTGCCTTATCCGGAGAGGTTCAGATTACCGAAGTTCACCCTATTCGATGGTACAAAAGATCCAACAGAGCACATCTACCACGTTCATACCAAGATGAATGTTTACAACGAGAATGAGGCCTTACTCTGCAAAGTGTTCCCCACCAGCCTGACCGAAGCAGCCCTCCTGTGGTTCAGAAAGCAACCGCCCCGATCGATCGGTAGCTGGCTCAGACTCTGCGAGTTATTTATTGCCCAATACTTCGGCAATAAAAGGCAGAAGAAAACTATCTCCAATCTGTTCACCATGATCCAAGAGAAAGGCGAATCCCTGAAAAGTTTTGTCTCACGGTTCAATGTGGAGATGTCTTCGATTGACAATTGCGATCAGCATTCAGCTATCGAAGCCTTCAGAATGGCCCTGATCCCTGGATCCAAGTTCCATCAGTCCCTAGTTAAGAGGCCACCCGCCGATATTGGAGAACTCAACTCTAGGGCACAAGGGCACCTCCGAATAGAAGAGGAATTGGCCATACGACAAAGAAGAACCGCCTTTGCAACAGTAGAGGCCAGAGCATCCGAACCTTCCAGGGTAAAGGATCGGGCACCAGACCGGAAGAGACCAAACGCACCTCCTGCTCCTTCCCCAGCCCCAGAGAAACGACCAAGGTTTGAGGAGAAGGTCACCCCTTAAAGGTGACCTTGGCAAAGTTGTACCAGGAAACAAAGGGCAAAGGAATCTACCGGTCACCACCTCCCATCAGGCAACCAATGGACCAAAGGGATATGTCGAGGCACTGCGCCTTCCATGGCGAATACGGGCATCACGCTAATGAGTGCAGAAGCCTCAGAAGACAGGTGGAAGCCATGATTGCAAAAGGGGAATTAACCGAGTATGTTGCCAAGGAAGGAGCCCGATCAGATCAAGCGACGCATGCCCCTATCAAGGGAGCTATGGGACAACCCGTACGAGTCATTCACATGATCCATGGAGAGCCCAGTCGGTCAGAAGCGGAAGAAGCTCGTAGATCACAGATGCGGCAAGCCCAGAAGTTACGAAGGGTTGGAGAAGTCACCAAGTTTCGAAGCCCGAAAGAGGATGCCCGGATTATTTTCACCTCTGCGGATATGCAGGATATTCAGACACCTCATGACGACCCCCTGGTTATCTCCCTCATGGTCTCCAACTGCCTGATCAAGAGGGTAATGGTCGATCCAGGAAGCAGTGCCAACATTATCACCAAATGGGCGTTTGAGAAATTGGAAATCAATCCCCAGGAGATAGTCCCATCCAGAAGCCCGATAGCAGGATTCGATGGAAAGAGAGTAGAACCAGTGGGGGAAATCCAGCTACCAGTAACTGTAGCAAGGCGCACACTCCGAGAGACTTTCGTGGTGGTGGATGTCAAACCTTCCTATAATCTCCTCATGGGAAGGGGATGGATCCATCGTATGCACGGAGTCCCTTCTACCATGCATCAGGTCATGCGGTGTATTGATCCGAACGGAATTGACGTAGTCGATATCAGGGGCGATCAGGTAGCAGCAAAGGAGTGTTACGCCGTCACTATGAAAAGCTTAAAAAGGAGAACGGAACCGGAACAAAAGTCACAGTCCAAGACAATACTTAATCCCAAATAGCAATTACAGGAGGGCGGTTCGGGATCACCAGTAGCAGTTGAACCATTACGGGAAGTTCAAATTTGTCACGATCGCCCTGAGAGGTTTACCTATATTGGTTCAGGCCTCAATCCACGGGAAAAAAAGGAAATGGAATCCCTTCTCCGATCCAATGCTGACATATTTGCGTGGAGCCATATGGACATGACCGGTATTGATCCATCAGTTGCCCTGCATTCTCTCAATGTGGATCCCAGTGCAAAGCCCGTTAGACAGAAACAAAGACGAATGGGTGCCCATCGAAACCAGATCATAGCCGAAGAAGTTGATCGACTTCTGCAAGCAGGATTCATAAAAGAGGTCCAGTATCCTTCCTGGTTGGCAAACGTGGTGGTGGTCCAGAAGAAAAACGGCAAGTGGAGGGTATGTATCGACTTCACTGATCTGAACAAAGCATGCCTAAAAGACTGTTTCCCTTTACCAAAGATCGACCAGATGGTAGATGCCACCGCAGGATTCGAACGCTTGAGCTTTCTGGATGCATACTCTGGCTATAACCAGATCCGAATGGCTCCGGAGGACCAGGAAAAGACTGCCTTCATCACTGAGTCAGGTACATTTTGTTATACAGTTATGCCTTTCGGACTAAAGAATGCAGGTGCTACCTATCAGAGGTTGGTCAGAAGGGTGTTCCAAGGGATGATGGGATCCACCATCGAAGCCTACATCGATGACACGGTGGTCAAAAGCAATGAGAAAGGAGACCATCTAGCCGATCTGCAGCAGGTATTCAACACCCTCTGGAAGCGTAATATGAAGCTCAATCCGGCCAAATGTTCTTTCGGAGTATCCTCAGGCCAGTTTTTGGGGCACATAGTTGACCGGACGGGAATACAGGCTAGCCCTGCACAAGTCAAAGCTCTCATAGAGACTGCTGAGCCAAAGTCCCGGAAAGAAATCCAGGTGCTAACCGGAAGAATAACGGCCCTCAGTCGTTTCATCTCTCGGTTAACCGATCGGTGTAGGCCGTTCTTTCAAGCAATAAGAGCGGCACGAGGAGAAGTCTGGGGGCCCGAGCAAGCGGAGGCCCTGCACAAACTCAAAAGTTACATGACGAAGCCCCCGATCCTGGCAACCCCTGAAGCCGATGAGCCGTTGCACCTATATCTGGCCATTTCAGTAACATCTACCAGCGCCGCTCTGGTCAAGGAGGGCAAAGGGTACCAGACACCGGTCTTCTACACCAGCAAATCCCTTGCTGAGGCAGAAACCCGTTATTCAAAGCAGGAGAAACTGGTACTATCACTGATCAATGCTAAGCGACGTCTCCGGCATTACTTCGAAGCGCACCCGATCATAGTTCCCACTATAACACCGATAAGATCCATAATGGCGAAGCCTGAGTTATTTGGGAGAATCTCAAAATGGGCAATTGAACTAGGGATTTTTGACATAACCTACGTTCCCCGAACGGCCATCAAAGGACAGGCAGTAGCTGACTTCCTGTTAGAAACAGAAACTACTGACTCCACAGAGGAAGGTGAGCTTGGACTATGGGTCATATTCGTTGACGGATCGTCCAACATCAACGGAGCAGGGATCGGGGTAGTACTTGTAACACCGGATGATACTAAAATCCAACAATCCGTTAGACTGGAATTTCCAGCCTCAAACAACGAAGCAGAATATGAGGCCCTCCTTGCAGGAATTCGGTTGGCCCGAAGCCTTCAAGTCCAAAAGGCAGTAGTACGAAGTGATTCCCAGCTAGTCGTACGACAGTTAAATGGGGAGTACGAAACCCGAGAGCCGAAAATGGAAGCATACAAGACTCTGGTTCTAAAGGAGGCTGAAGAGTTCCAGCAAATAAACTTTGAACAGATTCCCAGAGGAGATAACTCTGTAGCAGATCATCTGGCTAACCAAGCCTCCGCAGCAGGAGAAAGTATGACTCGCACTATACCGATAGACTTTGTCGTCCGATCTAGCTTGGAACCCCCCGAAGAAGTAATGGTTATCCCGTGGGAACCAAGTTGGATGGATCCGATAGTGGATTATCTGAGATTTGGCACATTGCCTGAGTCAAAATCAGAAGCCCGGAAGATTAGAATAAAAGCAGCCAGATATGCCCTGTACAACGACCAACTATATCGAAAGTCTTTTTCCGGACCATATTTGAGATGTCTCACCCCATCAGAGGCATCGGCAGTCATGGAGGAGATTCATGCTGGAGCTTGTGGCAATCATTTTGGAGGAAGGTCCCTAGCTCATAAAGTCCTCACCCAGGGGTACTTCTGGCCCTACCTGGCAAGAGACGCTGAAATTTATGTCAGACATTGCAAAAAATGCCAGTTTCATGGAGATGCCATTCATCCACCGCCCGAGTTCTTAAACCCAACTATTGTCCCTCACCCTTTTGCCCGATGGGGGATGGACATAGTGGGGCCCCTTCCTCAGGCAATACGATGTACAACGCATGTTCTCCTGGCTACCGATTATTTTACCAAATGGGTGGAAGCGGAGGCATATCCCACCATAACAGGCAGCCATGTCATAAAATTCATCTGGAGCCACATCATCTGTAGATTCGGCCTACCCCGAACCATAATGATGGATAATGGCACCAACCTGGACAACAGAAGGGTTCAAGCATTCTTAGCAAAGCATGGGATCAATCAGAACACTTCTTCCGTCGGCTACCCGCAGGGAAATGGGCAAGCCGAAAGGACGAATAGAACAATTTTTGACACATTGAGGAAAAAACTTGAAGACGCAAAAGGGGCATGGCTAGAGAAATTGCCTGAGGTATTGTGGTCCTATCGAACTACTCCAAGACAGCCAACCGGGGAAACCCCTTTCGCCATGGCTTATGGGGCTGAAGCAGTTATCCCGACCGAGCTAAGGGTACCTACTTTAAGGAGTCAAGCATGGGAAGAAGGGCCGAACAATCAACATTTAGCCCATGATCTGGACCTCCTAGAGGAAAGAAGGGAAGCTGCTGGGATAAGACTAGCTGCCTATCAGCAGCAAGTAAGAGCACGATTCAATCAGAAAGTCAAAAGGAGAGAATTCCAAGTAGGCGACATGGTGCTCAGAAGGAAGATTGGGATTATAGGCAAATTACGGGAGACATGGGAAGGACCTTACACAGTGGTTGAGGTTATCGGTCGCGGGGCCTATCGGGTTCGGAAGAACGAAACAGGCCGCCTCGAGTCCAACTCCCAAAATGCTTATCGGTTAAAGAGGTATTATCCTTAGATAATTATTTTTTCTTATTAATAAATAAGACTGTGTCTTACTTTGACACCATTGTTACGAAGCATCTGTGCCCGATATAGGCACCTCTGCTTCATGATTTTAGAATTCATCTCAATAAAGATAGAGTTTACTTTTATACAATGCTTCAGGATAAAATCAAGCCTCAGGGCTCAAATGCCCGAAGGCTTTATGTTCATTGAAGTTTTCCTAAGTGTTTGAGTTCAAACCTGATTTGAACTAACCAGAGGATAAAATCAAGCCTCAGGGGCCAAATGCCCGAAGGCTCTATGTTCATTGAAGTTTTCCTAAGTGTTTGAGTTCAAACCTGATTTGAACTAACCAGAGGATAAAATCAAGCCTCAGGGGCCAAATGCCCGAAGACTTTATGTTCATTGAAATTTTCCTAAGTGTTTGAGTTCAAACCTGATTTGAACTAACCAGAGGATAAAATCAAGCCTCAGGGGACAAATGCCCGAAGGCTTTATGTTCAATGAAATTTTCCTAAGTGTTTGAGTTCAAACCTGATTTGAACTAACCAGAGGATAAAATCAAGCCTCAGGGGCCAAATGCCCGAAGGCTTTATGTTCATTAAAATTTTCCTAAGTGTTTGAGTTCAAACCTGATTTGAACTAACCAGAGGATAAAATCGAGCCTCAGGGGCCAAATGCCCGAAAGCTTTATGATCATTGAGATTTTCCTAAATGTTTGAGTTCAAACCTGATTTGAACTAACCAAGGATGAAATCAAGCCTCAGGGGCCAAATGCCCGAAGGCATAATGTTCATCGAAATTTTTCCTAAGTGTTTCAATTTGAAAGCAATTTAGAACAACCGGTGGATAGATGGCGTCAGGGGTCAGACCATATAATAATTGTAAAAATATAAAATGTCTGGAACATCTAGGGAAAAAATATAAATATGTCGGAGAATTTTCTATAAAAATCTTATAGATTTTTATATGAAAATATTCATATGTTCTTTTCTTTCTTTTTTTAAAAAAAGACTTCTTTATTTTTTATAGCCTCATTTTCATAAAAAAAATAAAAAAATAATTTTTTCATCACCTCATTGAATCAACAATTTCACAAATTATGAGTTTTTGATGTGATAGTAATTTTTCACGTAACAAAATAAAATTCTGACAACTTGAAAGAAAATTTGGAAAAGATCATTTTTATATATGGAATAAAAAATTCAACAAATTATTTGTTACTTGAAATAATATTTTGACAAGATGAAATGAAATTCGAACAACTTGAAAAAAAATTTTGACAAGCTGATTTTTACATTGTGAATTAAAATTTTGACAAAGTCATTTGTTTTGATTGAAATATTATTTTTACAATTCAAAATGGAATTTGAACAAAATTAAAAAGTATTTTTGACAAGTTGATTTCTACATCGTGAATCAAATTTGACAAGGTGAAATACATTTCGAACAACTTGAAATGCAATTTCGACAAGTAATGTTTTTTAAATGGTGAATTAAGATTTTGACAAAGTCATTGGTTTTGACTTGAAATAAAAAATAAATAAAAATTGACAAACCGAAATGGAATTCGTATCATTTGAATTTTTTTTGACAAGTTGATTTTACATATTGAATAAATTATATGGACATTTTGAATTTGGATTTTTACAGGGTGAGTAAAAAATTTGACAAGGTAGAACTTGGATTTTGTCTCAAAATTTGACAGGATGATGTATGAGACAAACATACCCCTATTTCCAATACTTCATTTCATCCAGAGGGTAATGTCTAATGCTGGTAAAATACATATGTGCAATTTATTATAGGGTAAATTATATTACATTCCTTTGAGATATGACATATTATATTTTCATTTTCTATTTTTTGAATAATTACAATTTTATCCTTTCAAATTTGTAGATTATAACAAATACCCCTGTGATGAACTTCCGGTGTAGTCAAACCCGATCAATGCTAGGTAAAATGTAACACCCCGTGTTATTTTCCTTTTTCCTGAAATTATATTTAATTTAATTTCGGTAATGACGTCACTTGTTCATGACGTATTATTTATTTTTGGTATTTGATACCTGTAAATTTTTCGCGTTTACTTTTAAAGTCGACTGGATGACTTTACGGTTTCTCTTTGACGACTACGCAAATTCCTATTCTCGACTACACGATATCGTTTCGATTATTTCGGTTACGGTATTAGTATTTTTACGGATCCGGTGTGAAGCGTATTAAATTACCTTCTCGGTGTTCCGATTGTTGGGTTTCTACCCCGATATATTTTATTGGGCGTCCCGTTATTATTTTGGACTTACGAGATTATGTTTGGACGTTCCCGGTATTTATTGGGATTTATCGTATATATATATATTTAATTGTAATTATATATATATAGTTTTGGGGGTTATTTCGTAATTATAGATAAATAGAGGGCTAATATTGTAATTTGGGAAGCTATTGTCACATTTATTTCTTTTGGTCACATGGCATGTCACATGAGCCTATTGACAATTAGGTTGTACAAAATTCAATTTTAGGATATATATATATATATTAAATAAATATGATATATGTATATGTATACGTGCATCTTCTCCTACACTACTGCTGAATGACCACTTCTTTCCTCCTTCTCCACGACGGAACCACCTCTTCTCCTCTCTTCATGCACGGCTGATACGGCAGCACCTCTCTACCTCCATGATCGCCGGCAAGAGAGTCGGCTGAAAGGGTGGTCGCTAGCGGGCGGCAACACGCAGAGTCGCCGGACTGTGAGAGCTGCGGCTGGAGCAGGGCTGTGGACGGCGGCGGTTCGCGGTGGTCGGCGAGGCTAGCAGGTGGTGGTCGCGCACGGCGGCGCAGGGCGGCGTCGGTGGTGGCGCAAGGGACGGCCAGTGCAGAGACGCGCGTGAGCAGGGACGTGTCCGGTTGGGCTTCGGCCAATTTTTCGGCGACCTTCCGGTGATCGGTTTGAGCCGATTTTCGGTGAGTAGCTCCGTATATACATGGTATTCGATATATATTAATTTCATGATTTTAGGATTAACGATTTGTCCGGAAATCGCAATTATAGGTTATAGTTTCCGTTTGGGGTATTTTAGAAATAATTAACCAAATATTAATGGGCTTCGTATATATCGTATAGGTTGTCGAGACGGACATTTCGATATATTCGAAATAATTATCGGACGAATTTGGTCTGCGGGCTTCGTGTTCGGGCGCCGGTACTGTGCTGTTTGGACTGTTCGGTAACGTATAAATTAGGTGGGAAACTTTATTTCTCACTCCGCATTATTGAAGTAGTTTAGGGGTGCAAAACCCTTATTTAATTTATTATAGATATATTAAATTGCTAGTTTAAATATCTATAAATTATTTAGGATCAGAATGTGGCTTAGGAATTAATTTAAGAAAATCTATTAAATTATTCCTATATGATTAAATAATATTCTTATTTAAATTAAATAAGAATAGACGGCTTAGAAAACCCTTACGAATTTAAATGGGTTAGTATAGAGATTCGTAAAGCTTAGACGATGTGCTAGGTTCTTTTTGGAATACGTGAAATAATTGTTTAAATCATTTTGAAAAGGCATATTAATTGAAAATGAGATATTTTCTAAAGAATTAAAAGAGAATATATTTTTGGAGAACATGAATTATATATGAAATTGTTTTCATATAGTTTAAATGCTTTATTGTATTTTTAAAAGCATGTAAAGAGATTTGAGAATTTTTGTTGATATTATCATGTGGATAATTACATAAATATGATGCATGATATATTTATGTTGAGATGTGATTTGATTGTACACCATGTCGTGTGAGCACATGAGTGTTGGTGCGTGTAGTGCACGGTTTCACCATTGACAGAGAGAGTTCATTTGGTGTGGTCTACTTCATTTCGTGTGGTTTATGAGTAGACGTTTGTGTCGGATCATCACAACAACTGGCCAGGAGGTATCACGCCTACGGAACTAAAAAGCCGACAAATGTGAGTTAGGAGTCCAGGTAGAGGCTCATGTTCTTGACTCAAGGGTAGTCATGGCGTACGGAGTTGCAAGTTGGGCTCTCGTACAACCGTCTTCCTTGTTGAAGTGATAAAGAGAAAAATCACTTGGGAAAGGTCGGTGTGGTAACTCTACACTATGATGAGTGGACAGAGTTTGTATCCGTTGCCCTTGGGAAGGGTGTGTTGTGTGTGAGTATCACGTGGGGTGTTGAGTCACATTACACTGCACACTGTTTATGTGATCTCGTTTAACATGTATATGTGCTATATTACATGTGATGTTGGAGCATGCTAGTTATGAATATTGTGAATTAAATTCATATTTTATAAATGCTCAGATGAAAATGAATAATGTGAAACAAGCCTTTAAATGAGAAAATCATTATGGTATAAATGAAACATATAATCTTTATACTTGTGTTATATGCTTTTATGCCTTTGAGGGAGGTTAAGTGTATTGACGTAGTAATCTCTGTGAGTAGTTGAGGCTACTGGTGGATGTGGAGTTGATTTTGATTTGTGGCCTTAGAGAGGACTGTTAATTGTTTTGTGGTTGTAGTTAGTTGTGTGATACCTTTAGAGATTTGAGGTCAGTGATTGACTTAGTATCAATTGTGATTGAGGCCTTAGATAAGGCGGTTGATGTGATTGTGGTCTTAGTGGATGTGGTAGTATAGACCTTTAAGTGTTTTTCATTCTTTTGAGGAATGGGTAGAGGTTATGATTGAAGTAATTTCATTAAGTACTTAGGGTACTGTAGCGTGGTTTCTAGTGCTTAGTTCATTCCCCTAAGCATTTCTTGTACAGTGTTTATACACTAGTACGTGGCCTTTGACTTACATGTCATTCCTTGACTCGTTGGTTACGGCGTGGTGCCGAACCTCTTCCATGTGTTGTCGTTTGGTTTCGTGAGGTTGGGAACGGACAGTTGTGTTCCGTGAAACCAATGTAGTACTCTTCCTTTACCGTCCTCTCGGACATTATAGGAATCCATAGAGTTGTGTTTTCTCTTATTGGCTGTCATTTCGAAAACGGTGTTTCCTAAGTTTTGAAGTAAACTCTTGTATTTAAAAGGAAAAACCCGTTTTCGCCTACCCCCGTATAAATGAAAAGTTTTAATACTTATAAAATGATCTTGTGATCTTCTTTGAAATGATTTTCAACTTGTAAAAGCCAGTGATGGCAACTGACGGAGACCGGGGGCAAGACGGTCATTTTTACTATGTGGTTCTTAAAAGTAAAACCATTTTATTATTTTCTTGGGATTTCGAGATTTCGAGACTTCTTTCTCAATATCTTATCTTGTAGAGTTTTGAAAGGTGTTCCATTGTTTCACCTTTGTTTCCTATCATGCTAAGTCTCGGATTGAGGCTTGTTGTTGTTCAGTGCACACATATAGTGT
Organism: Cornus suecica; assembly: GCA_963922005.1. Taxonomy (NCBI): domain Eukaryota; kingdom Viridiplantae; phylum Streptophyta; class Magnoliopsida; order Cornales; family Cornaceae; genus Cornus; species Cornus suecica. The sequence goes on along the minus strand of OY998245.1, from coordinate 39,911,418 downwards.
TGCCTTTCCCTTTTCTGGGTTGTTGGTATCACCACCTAGGTGATATGAGTTTTTCTTACGTTAGGGGCACGGATACCAAAGGGATTGGTTCGAGTTTGAAAACCTTTTTCTTAAAAACTATTGAATCTCTGGGATTCATCTTTTTATTACTTCCACTCTCGGCCATTCGTTTTTGGTTTCCTTATTCCCTCTTGGTGTTCTTTCCTTGTTCACTTGTGGTGTTTTAACCTTGACATTGTTGTCTCGGTTATCTGTTGGTTTAGCATTGGGAAGTCTTTTCCTTTGCTTTGTTTCGGTGACCATTGGGTGGTCGTTCTGGTGAGTTGAGTCCGTGTACTCTAGTGATTTGATTGGGTGGTCTTCCTCGCCTACAGTGAGAGTGTTAGTGATGTGATTGACCCTATTGGTGATAGTATTATGAGGTCGATATGATTTATGATATGGTGATATGATTGAGGTTTGTTATATATATATATATATATATATATATATATATATTGTACATTTACAATATATATATATATAGATGACGGTCGTGTTAGTACGCAAGGACGTGAGTACTTTTCCTCCTGTGTATCGGGGAGTGAGTTATGAGTATTCCTTGGTACTAGTGGTGGATTTTGATCCCTGTGGATATTAGAGGTGAGTGTGTTTCCCCTCTGTTTAGATTTTCTGGTTAGCATTGTGAGCGCTGGATGATTGGTTAGATTTGACCTTAGTGTCGTGTACGTTGGTGAGAGTAGTGTAGACTACTGGTGTTGGGTACTTGGAGTACGAGTCTTAGAGACTCATGTTGTGTATTTATATATATATATATGTGTAGATATATATATATATATATATATTCCCTATATACTTATGTATACTCGTTTACGATAGTATATGAGCGTGTGACTTGGGTTTGCATGGATGGGACTAGTTGGGCTATATTTATATCTTATTAGACGGTTTGGCTTTACTTAAACTATCAGAGGATGTGGTAGTTAGGATATCTTTTCCCACTGAGCTTATTTGCTCACGGAGGGAATTTCATTGGCCCCCCTGGTATTCCACGCCAGGTTGCAGGAATTATACGGCTATAGGCAGGATGCAGTGCAACGGCAGTTTCCTTGGTTTCCTTGTTACAGGTTTTGGAGTTGCGTTGGGTGATGCGGTTACGGTTGCAGCACGACTGGGTTTGGGGACGATAGGTATCCGCTTTCAGTTTCTCTACCCATTGTTATGGGATTGTTATGTATTCTCTTTTGGGAGCCAGTCTGTTGGCATATCCCTATTGATGTATTCTTTACTTTCCTGTATTTATTCTTTCAGGATGTATTGTATTTATTCTGTACAGTTGACGCTTTTCTGTATTCTTATTCGAGCATTTGTGGCTCTGTTGATATTAGAGGGTTTGGAGGGGTTTTGGTTTCTTTCCACTACCTCGGCCCTATTAGGATTGATGAATGTGGGGCTTGGAAGCCATTGTGATTATTGAATTGCTTTGGGCAGGTTATTGTGTTGTGTTTGGTTGTCCGGATGTTCCATTTACAAACGGAATTCTGCCGGATTTTCGTTAGATTCCGCTGCTTAGTTTTATTGGTCATTTGGGTATGGAATATACCATTTCTATCATTAACCCATGTGTTTTCTTGGTTAATGATGTCTTAGTTGGTCATTCGTATTAAGGATCACATCTTGGATACCTTGGATGTCCCAGTTCGGGTGTCTGTTGGTATCTAAGGATACTCTTGTGTTTCTAGTATTCGTGTTGGCATGGAGTATATTCTTATTGTTATTCCATGTACCTCTTTGTTACTGTTGACTCTAGTAGTCGCTTGGTTTGCGTCACCCTTTAGGGGCGTGACAGCATGGTATCTGGGCATTCATTGCAACCCTTTGTGGGTGTTTGATGACTGAATGTCTTTTGGTTCTCGTTTCTTTTTATTTCCGCAATCACTCCCTTAGCTCTTAGGCTCGGGTTTCGGAGTTATAGGAATTCGGGGCGTGACATAAAATGTCTAAAACACCCCCAAATTTATTATTATGAACATTTTGGCTCTAGTTTACTAGATTAGTGGTTTCATTTTGCCCCAATTTTTACACCTTAATTGGACAATGAGGGACAAATCAGACAATAAAACTCAATTTTTTACACCCTAATTGAAAAATATCCAGGGGTATATATGTCATTTCACTTTTTTGGTTTTTTGAATTGGGCTTTGATGACCTAGAAGGGGTGAAATTATAATTATTCTAAGAACATGGGGTGAAAGTGTAATAAATCATTTCTTGAGATGGTGTAAGTATAATTTATCCTATAATAAATTGCATATATGCATTTTACCCGCATTAAACATTACCCTCTCAGATGAAATGAAGTATTGGAAATAAGGGTATGTTTGTCTCAAAAAATATTAGATATTATTGAAAAAAAATGTGATTTAAGAATACTTTAGTAAATTTTAATAGTACTTTAGGGTATAATGGTCCACTTGTTTAATTTGTAAATAAATTTGAACTTTCGTTATTTGTTGTTGTAAGTGTTAATTTTTGCTCAAACATTCGAATGAATCTTATTGAGGCTCTAAGGCCATATTTATACAAATGTTGATGGGTCTTGGCCCATCATGATTAAGATCAAATCCCTTCATTATAGGGATTTGATTTCCTTTAACAAATTCAATTCCTTATCTAATAAATAGTTAAATATTAAATAAATTTATACAAAAAAATAAATAGTTAAATATACATATATATTTATTTAATTAAAAATTTAATTTAATTAATAGAATAATAAATATTGTAAAACCAAATAAATAATAAACAAAAATAATATGAATAAATAATTAATAATAAATTAATAAAAATTGAGTAATAAATATTTAAAAATAATAAATTGGTAAAAGAACATTGAAATTTTAAATGGAAAAAGATTATAAATTTCAAACTATATATACGAACCAATTGAATAATTCTTGCAATATGGTAAAATATTATTATCCAATATTAATATTTTTTGTAAAAAAAATTCATTCTTAATGTACTTTTATTTTTTAAAATATATATATTTAGAAAATGTTATTATAAATAAATAAAATATCAAACCATTCCAAGCTACCAAACGTGACTTGGTTTCAGAATTTCAACCTATACCAACTCTACCAAACATGGTTTGGTTTTCCAGCTTCATTTTTTCTTACACCAAAATCATCTGCACCAAACATGGTTTCAGTTCAGAATAAAACCACACCAAACCCAACTCCAACCAAACCAAAACCAAAAACCAACACCACACCGGTTGCCAAACAAGCACTTAGAATGCGTTTCGTTAGCGTGAATGGAATGAAACATAAAATTTTAAAATTTTATGTGAGTTTGGTTAGTTGTAAACGGAAAATTTTGGAAACTAACTTTATTTATCATCTAAATTTTTTCTAAAAATTTTCCCCCATAAAACACTGAATGTTTTTACTTTGTCATGAAAGCAATCTATTTTTAGGGTAAAGTTACTATTGTGACCCTAGTTACTAAATTATATAGTTTTAAATTCATTGAATTGTACACGAAGATATCATCACTAATATCTCAATACAAATCATGCATAAAAATAATTCTTATATGCATATTTTATACCTAGACTTCTAAACTTACCAATGTTATTTAGGTATTTCATTTCTTTAGTACTCTTTTATATACATAATTAAAAGATATATATTAAATTCTATGCTCGATTTTTTTAGTATTTTTATTTATTATTAGCAATTATACGTTCCATCACATATCTAAATTTTTGTAGTAGAGTCAAACTTTATTTTATTATCATTTCTTTTAACTAAATGTTTTATAATCTTATATATTTCTTTCATGTACAAATTTATATAAACCTTTTATCCTCTTGGTTTTCACCAAATTATTTTTAAAACTTATACATGCTTATCACATATTTAAATAAGGGTAGATTTGGAAATAATTATCATTTTCTTTTCCATTTCATGCTATCCAAACTCACAAAATAACATTTTCTCACATTTTTCTTCAAAAGTTTATTTCTAACCAAATGCATCAGGGAATTTTGATTTTCCTTTCCTTTTATTTTGATTTTCTTTCACTTTCACTTTCTATCTCATTCCCGTCTAACCAAACGGACCCTTATAGAATTCATGGTTCATTTCATGCGAGTAAGTAAAAATTTAGCATATGTCTACCATAGTACTGTAGTTGAACATATATATATAGTTATAATTCTAACTAAACATACTTAAATTTTAGAAAAAATTGTAATAACATCTCCTGAGATTTCGGTCAATTCTACCTACATGTCGGTCAAGGAGAGTATAGTCCCAATGCCCTCCGAGGTTTGCATTTTGTTCCAATGATACCCTTTGGAGGCATAAAATGAATTTAGTGCCCTCAATTATTCTAATTTGCATGCAAAATGTCTAAGTTACCATCATACCTAAACCCTATGCCACACCCACTATATTGTAAGTGCTAATTTTTGCTCAAACACTCGAATGAATCTTATTGAGGCCCTAAGGCCATATTTATACTAAGGTAGATGGGTCTTGGCCCATCATGATTATCAAATCCCTTCATTATAAGGATTTAATTTCCTTTAACAAATTTAATTCCTTATCTAATGAAATCTTTGGCTTTAGCTCTAAGTCAAAATGACTTTTAGGTCTAAGCCAATTGGGCTCATATTATGAATGGTTATAGGCCTTATTCAATGGGCTTTTACTCTTCATTTAATAGGCCCGGATTTGCTCCTCTTTTGGACAACTGCCTTTGGGCCTTCTCTTTGATGGGCCAAGAATTTTGCCCTTTACACTAGCCCCTTTGGGTCTGATCCAATGCTTCATGAGCCAGACCCAAATAGTAGGGTTTAAACAAAGTGCCTTTTTGTTTTTGGATATGTATATACACAGATGTATGTACATAACCGTGAGTTATCCGCCGACATCACCACAATCATGACTTTGGATTACGTGTAGGCTTTGAATTGAATTTGATGGCTTGATTCCCTCAATTTACGCGCTGGTCTGCGTTGAAAAACTACAATGCCTCAGCCCTATTTAATGCATCATTCGGACGCACCCTTTCAACTCCTATATATACCCAGTCTTACCTAACACTTGGAATCTCCTCCAAACTTCATTACTTTTGCTTTCCCGAACTCTCTGTTATCAAACTTCTTTTGTATTTGCTTGTGCTAACTACGTCCTTCCTGTTTTCTGGCTTTCACTTTCTTCTCTGGTGATCATCTCCGGCGACCCTTCTTTTATCTTTGTAAGTGTTTCAAAACTTTTTCTTCTTCTACACCATTTCTGAATCTCATGCCAGTTATGCCAATGAGGGACTAGCCCCACTTTCCCATGAGGAATTCGTTGAAAGTCATACTGAGGAAATCCCAATTCTTCCCCAAGAATATGAAAGGGCTGACGATAACGAGGAATCCCCTCCTTATAATCTTGATAAGATCCCTGCTAATCAAAGGAAAACTCTTAGCATTAGCTCTCTTAAGAAACTGGTGAAACCGCCAGAGGGGGTTGAATTTGTGGCTTATAATCCTAAGTTTAATTTTACCAAGGGGGAGGGCGTTGACCCTCATGACCTCCTCCTTTCGTACAACCAAGTTAAGTTGGTCAGATCCCCCCTTTACCCCCTTTTTAATTTTATCTTTTTTATCCCGGGGCTAGCCTCACTTCAGGTTAATCCCAACTTCTTCTGCATCGTCTCCATGCTTATTTTGGCGAATCATGATCACGGTTTGCATCTGGGTTTAGATGACCTTTTGATGTGCTATCAGATCCTAGAGATCACAAAAAATGCAGGGAGATTCATGTTCTACCCTTTTAAAGATAGGGGCATTTTTTCCAGCACTGATAGGTTTGAGAAGGGCTGGAAAGTAAGAATGGTTCTGATCAAAGGACTATGGTTCTACCCTCATGCTTCTTGCTTGCCAATCCCTAGTGTTTTTAGCACTGACAACTTTGAGCCCTACTTTCCTTGTTGACCATTCAATAAATTGTCCGTGTCGTAACTGTAACCTTCGTAGGGCTGAGTATATCTATGAGTGCTTTGGTGTTCCCTCCAAAGAAGCATACACCAGTAGGGTTTATAAGAGGGTCAAATTATTGAGGAGGAAACTTTGGTCTGAGCGTCTGTTATGTACTGACCTTCTGCCTCCTCTCAATTTGCAGGATATATCCCAACTAGGAGCCTTAGTAGATATGTTTCTCCTGAGCTGTCCCACACTCTTAGATGACGACCTGGAAATTATCCCAGACCCAGCCACTCAAGGGACTTCTTCTCGAGTCACAACCGCAACCCCCTTAACTACTGCAACATCTGGGTTAGCTGTAGCAGGTGTTGTCACCCCCACCCTTCCCTAGCTTCCTGCCCCTCATCCTCGCCCTCTATTTCAGAGAGGTCTTCAAAGAGGCATAAGCTAAAGGGTAAAGCTTTTGAGGTTATGACGGCTCCTGAGGGGGAGAAGACCTCTGGGGGGTGAACCCTAATTCAATAGAAGCTATGACTTATAGAGGCAAGTCCCTATAGTCCAGAGAGGATCTGGATGCTTTCAAGTATACGGACAACCCTGACTTTTCTGATAAGGTTATAGGCATGATGATGAAGGTAAACTTTCCTTATTTTCTACTTAATGCTTTATTTTTTATTTTTATGTTTTTTCGTTTGAGGCCTCTGACCTTTTTTGCCTTTACTCTTTTGCAGGCCTTCTATTGTGTTGGGGCCCTGTGCCTTAACAGTGAGTCCCATATAAAAGAGGCGGCTCATCAGACTGATAAGGTAACTCGTCTCAAGACTGCCTTGGCCCTAGCGGAGGAGAGAGAGGCTCTGTTGGCTAAAGAGAAGACATCTCTGGTAGAGGAGAACACTGGCCTGAAGGAGAGTAGGGCCAAGGCTAATGCTGAGATTGAGGATCTTTAGTGTCACTTATCCCTTTCTCACTCTGAGATGGAGATGTGCAGATAAGGGGGTCTGGATATGCACCACCGCTACCAGAATCTCTATAATCATGTTACTGGGAAATTCTGGCGTAGTGGTTTTGTCAATGCCCTTAAGGAACCTGAGCAAAGGAAACCTAAGGATCCTGAAGCCATGGATGCCCTTTTAAAGGTGGCACCTCTATACAAGGGTTTAGAAGCTACTACTATTGAGAACCAGTTCCTGGGGTTCCTTGCTGGGACAATATCTGCTGATCCCCCCAACTCTGAAGCCCCAACCCTTCCTGCCACATAAATTTCGAGTGCCTTTGGGCCAGGGTTTGGTGTTAAGTCCAAGGTCTAGCACTTTTCCCTCCTCCTTGGCATTTGCAAGGGATGTTGATAGAGCCACAATATGGATCTTCAATATATCTCATCCGTGGCACTTTCATCTCCACTATAGGACCACCTTAACCCTTTCTTTATTTGGGCATTTTGTTTTCGTTTTGCTTTTGGACATTTGTAGCCCCTTGGGCATTTGAGCATTTGTAGCCCCTTGGGCAAATTTTTGTAATACATACTTTATACATGTTTTATTTTAATGAAAACTTTTCTTTTGTTCATGAATTGTCTCATGTTTCATGATTTGAATATGCCAAAACTTGTATGTCTTATCTGATACTTATTTTGTTACTAGTATACATATATGTTATGCCTCTGGCATACGTATGCTCTTGGTTTGATTGCAAATTTATTTTTAGGGTAATCGTAGGAGTAAAATCCTCTTTTTCTTGTGGCTTAGGCATATGCCTATGCCATTTCTAGCTTAGGAATTAATTCCTCTGTTTAAGGCTCAGGTATAAGCCTCTGACGTAGGAATAATTTCCTTTTCTTAATGGTATAGGCATATGCCTCAGCCATTTTTTGGCTTAGAAATAAATTTCTCTTCTTAATGGGCTAAGCGCATGTCTCTGTCATTTTATAACTTAGGAATAAATTTCTCTTAGTAATGGGCTAGGGGCATAGCTCTGCAATTTTATAACCTAGGAATAAATTCCTCTTTTTATGGGCTAAGCGTGTGCCTCTGCAATTTTGTAGCTTAGGAATAAATTCCTCTTAGTAATGGGCTAGGCGTATGCCTCTGCCATTTTATAACTTAGGAATAAATTCTTCTTTTTAATGGGCTAGGCGTATATCTCTGCCATTTTGTAACTTAGGAATAAATTCCTCTTAGTAATGGGTTAGGCGCATGCTTCTACCCTTTTGTAACTTAGAAATAAATTTCTCTTTTTAATGGGCTAGGCGTGTGCCTCTGCCATTTTGTAACTTAGGAATGAATTCCTCTTAGTAATGGGCTAGGCGCATGCCTCTACCATTTTATAACTTAGGAATAAATTCCTTTTTTTAATGGGCTAGGGGTGTGCCTATGCCATTTTGTAACTTATGAATAAATTCCTCTTAGTAATGGGCTAGGTGCATGCCTCTGCCATTTTATAACTTAAGAATAAATTTCTTTTTTTAATGGGCTAGAACTGTGCCTCTGCCATTTTATAACTTAGAAATAAACTCCTCTTTTTAATGGGTTAGGCCTATGCCTCTACCATTTTTAGCTTAGGAATAAATTCCTCTATTTAATGGGCTAGGCACATGCCTCTGCCATTTTATAACTTAGGAATAAATTCCTCTTTTTAATGAGTGATAAATGCTAAAAAATTATCCATTTTAAGCCCCTATCTTGCATTTGTTACGTCTCTACATTCCATTATTTGGTATTTTTATGTTGTTTGTGTGTTTAAGCATGTTTCAGGAGCTTAATGAAGAAATGGAGCTAACTTCAGTAATTAACCAAGTTCATGTTCGTTTATATCTAATAAGAGAATCAAAGAGGTGTTTCCGAGCAAAAATGGATCCCGGAGGGCAAAAACATCATTTCTTGAAGCCGCCACTTCAAGAAAAAAATATTGTGTGTTCAAGATGGTCATTCTGGTTTAGTTGCGGAGAAAAGTGGTTTTCACCAAAACCCCTATGCTTGATCCTACGCTTTCAGACTCAAAAAGTGGCTAGAAACTGCAAAATTACGCTTCATCCTACGCTTGGGGAAAACCAAGCTACGCTTGGAGCGTAGCTGCAGAAAGTTTGGAGATTTTATGCGGGTTTCGCCTATTTAGTCCTTGTTTTAAGTCCATGATACATCTGCGACTTCAGACCTTTACATACATGTATACACACACATATATATCAAAACTTAGGGTTTGTGTTAGTTTTAGTGTGAAATTACCAAAAAGGGCAACCATTAGGGTTTCCCTCGATTTGTCTATAAATACAGAGTTATACATAAGAGGAAATAGTTTGTTCATTGAGTTTTCTCACGTATACATTCAAAAGAGTTGCTGTGGAGAAGAAGAACAATTCAAGACCTAGAGTTCTGGAGAAGAAGACCATGGTAGTTATCTCTACATCACCGATGCAGTCACCGCCTTCCATGAACAACTAATTTGGTATCTAGGGTTTTCTAGCAAAATTCTAGCCAAGTAATGTAGTTCTATCTTTGTATTCAATTATAACAAGGGAAAGCTGTGACCGTACTATGATGATTGTAGTAGTTGAGAGACCAGTTTTATTCTTGAAACAAGTTTATATGTTTATTTTGATTCTTGTCATAGACTTAATAAATATGTTTATCTTACACAATCACAATTATTCACTATGAGCATGAACTCGGATAGTTAATTTGTGATTTTCTACACAATGATGGTCATAAGACTTGAAACCCTAGGTAAACACAAGCCATGCCTTGGCGAACTGGAATATACATGTTTTATGAGTAGATTAGAGTAATTTAATTGGTATGTACTAATCAATTCAGTCATGAGATGGGTTATCGCGATCCGGTTTATGGTAATCATTTTTGGGTTGTATTTAGCTATTTACAGTACGACCTGATTCACAATTTAAAGATCGCCCTCTTACAATTGTTATATTGATAAAACTATATTATGCGATTAGTGGTGGAGCGATGAAAACCCTAGTTTTCTCTCTCTCTTGAATCATAAACAAATTTACTTTCCTTTCTAGAATAATTTAGTTAATTTAGATAAATTGATCTTTGATCACTCAAAACCAAACAGATTTGCAAAAAAATAACTCATTATTTTTGGACTATTAAAGTGAAAAATCTTAGTGTCTGTGGAATCGATATCTCTTACTCAAGCTTTATTATTCTACAATTGATACATACGCTTGTGTAGGGTAAAACCTAACGCTGTCATAAAAGACTATTTTTAACCCCTCTAGACAGACGTCAATGGGCTAGGCCTGTGCCTCTATCATTTTATAACTTAGGAATAAATTCCTCTTTTTAATGGGTTAGGCCCGTGCTTCTGCCATTTTTAGCTTAGGAATAAATTCCTCTGTTTAATGGGCTAGGCGCATGCCTCTGCCATTTTATAAGTTAGGAATAAATTCCTCTTGGTAATGGGCTAGGCGCGTGCCTCTGCCATTTTGTAGCTTAGGAATAAATTATCCTTGGTAATGGGCTAGGCGTGTGCTTCTGCCATTTTGTAACTTAGGAATAAATTCCTTTTAGTAATTGGCAAGGCGCATGTCTCTGCCATTTTATAACTTAGGAATAAATTCCTCTTAGTAATGGGTTAGGCGGATGCCTCTTCCATTTTATAACTTAGGAGGAATAAATTCCTCTTTTTAATGGGATAGGCCTATGCCTCTGCCATTTTATAGCTTAGGAATAAATTCCTCTTTTTAATGGGCTAGACCTGTGCCTCTGCCATTTTTAGATTAGGAATAAATTCCTCTATTTAATGGGCTAGGCGTATGCCTCTGCCATTTTATAAATTAGGAATAAATTCCTTTTTTTAAAGAATATATGATTAATCGGCAATTGATTGCTTAAATAAAATTTGGGCCTTGACCTATTTTATTGATTATAATGAGATGAGATGAGTAACATCGAATTTTAACATAAATAGCCTCTACCAGGCCCAAAAAACTGAAATCAAAGGGTAGTACCTCTTCAATCAGAAGGCATTTTGGGAATGGGGCTCCATGAGGCCGTCAGACTTCCTCAACTGGTAAGCCCCTTTGCCAATGATTTTGATCATAGTGTAGGGTCCTTCCCAATTTTCACGAAGTTTGCCGATGATTCCAATCCTTTTCCTGAGGACCATGTTCCCTACCTGAAACTCTTGCCTTCTCACTATTTGGTTGAAGCTTTTCCTGATCCTCTAGTGGTACTCAGCTAGTCTGGTAGCTGTTTTGTCACATTTTTCTTCCAGGGTATCAAGAACGTGCACTAGATTTTGATTGTTTTGATCTTCTTGATAGGCTTCAATTCTCATGGTTGATACTACATTCTCTGTAGGGATGACAACTTCTACCCCATATGTCATGGAAAATGGAATTTCCCTAGTGGGAAACCTTGTAGTAGTCCTGTATGAGCATAGGACATCTGATAATTTGTCTGGCCAGATCCCTTTGGCATCTTCCAATTTCTTCTTGAGGTTATTTAGGATAGTTTTGTTTGACCTTTCCGCTTGTCCATTGCCTTGCGGGTAGCCAACTGAGGATGTTTTGAGCTGGATGGTGTGTTGCTCGCAAAACTCTTTGGTCCACTTGTTGTCCATGTTCAATCCATTGTCCATTACTATCACCCTTGGCACTTTAAATTGTCATATAATATTTGTCCATATGAACTTGATCACATGTCTGTACGTGATCATTGCATAGGACTCTGCCTCCACCCATTTGGTGAAGTAATATATGGCTATCATTGGTAGTTTAACTTCCCTTAAAGCTTGTGGGAGTGGTCCCACTATATCAATCCCTCATTGGGAAAAGGGATGTGGATTGAGCGTGGGATTAAGGAGCTCTGGTGGAAGATGAATACTATCTCCATGTACCAGACATTTGTGGCATCTTCTTGTAAAAACTTCCATATCTTGGGACAGGTAGGGCTAAAAATAGCCCTAATTCATCACTTTATGAGCGAGGGAACTCCCTCCTAAATGATTTTCACACATCCCTCGTGTATCTCCTTCATAATGGCTATGGCTTCTGAGGGGGTCAGGCACCTGAGGTATGGTCCTCCAAAGGACCTTCTATATAAGTTTTCTTTGATTAGCGAATATCTGGTTGACTTCATGCAAATTTTGCGTGCCTCGGGCTTATTTTCGAGTAGGGTTCCATCCCTCAGGTAAGATACGATGGGGTCCATCCAACTGGGGTCCCAGGGTATTATGTAGACACTAACTGATTGCTTAATGCTTGGAATCTCAAGATAATCAATTGGGGCCACCCTGGTCAGGCCCAGAGTGTTAGATGATGCCATGTTGGCCAATCTGTCCGCACTTTCATTCTGTTCCCTTGGTATTTGTTCAAGGCTGAACTGATCAAAGTAGCCCAGCTTTGTAAGAGCTAGAGCCCTATATGGTTCCATCTTTTCATCAGCTTCATACTGTTTGCACAAAAATGGGTATTCATGGTAGATGCGGGCGTGCCAGTCTCTAGAAGAGTCAAGAGGACTTTAAAAAGAATGTGCAACTCTCTTTTTGGAAATGATGGATGAAAATCAAATGATTGTAAATGGATTCTTTTTGCCTTATTCAAAAGGACTTAAATGTTAAAGTTCAAAGAAAAAGGATAAGAAATTGAGAGTGAAAATTGGCAGAAATATATTTAAGCCGGAAGAAATGCAAATGGAAGAAAGTAAATTGTTGCTGGAATTGAAGTGCTGGAAGATAAATGAATGAAAGAAAGTAAACTGCTGGAAATTGAGTAATGGAAGATACGTAAATGGCAAATTGGAAGTGCACAAAGTAAATTACATGAATTTAAAGTGCATAAAGGTAAAGGAATTTAAAAAAAATGACTTGTATATAAATTACTGGAATTGAAATACAAGAAATTGAAAATACATGATAAAGTGAATGACAATTTAAAAAAATTGCATTGTAATGATTTGTTGTGCCCTGGGGGGGGGGGGATTAAAGTTACATAATTTGTTCTATTTATAGCCTTAGTGTGCATGTGTGTAGTTTTCAGCCTTGCTCCCAGGTGTCCATAAAACTACCCACTTCTTTACTTAATTATCTCATATTCTACCATGTGTCGGTAGAAGTTACGACCCTGTTTGGTAGGTGGTTCAGTTCCAGCTGGTCTGGTCTGGTCTTGTGTTTTATGGGACCAGACCATGTTTGGTAGCATTGGTCCCAAATTTTTGGTTAGACCAAGTAAGACCAAATCATACCAAAATGACCTCATTTCAAACAAAAAAAAAGGTTGTTCCTGGTGGTCCAGTCCGGTCTTATTAATAAAATATATTTATAAATAATTAAAAATGAATAAATAATAATAATTAATAATAATAATAATAAATTAAATAAAACATATTTTAAAAATAAAATATAAAATATAAATAATAAATAATAAACAAAATGAAATAAATAATACCTAATAATAATAAAAAATTAATATAATAATAATAAATAAATGAATAAATAATAAAATATATTTATAAATAATTAAAAATGAATAATTAATAATATAAATAATAAATTAAATAAAACATAATAATAAAAAAAATGAATAGAATAATAATAAAAAATGGACTAAATAATAAATAATAAAAATAAATTAATAAAATAAATAATAAATTAGATAAAAAATATTTAAAAATAATAAAAATAATAAATAATAAACAAAATGAAATATATAATAATAATAAAAAATAATAAATAGATATAATAATAAATAAATATAATAATAAATAATAAGTAAATATAATAATGAATAAATACTTCATAATAATAATAAAAAATGAGTATAATAATAATAAATTAATAAAATATATTTTTAAATAATTAAAAATGAATAAATAATTTATAAATAAAATGAATTAAATAATGAAATAATAATAAATAAATAGAATATATTTATAAATTAATAAATAATAATATAAATAATAATTTAATAATATAAATAATAAAATATATTATAAAGTGAAGAAATAATAAAGAAAGAAAGAAATAATACATAAATAAATATTATAATAAATAATAAATAAATAGTAAGACCAGACCGCTTACCAAACAGACTTTTCCACATCAGATTAGACTAGACCAGACCGGACCGGACCAAACTAGACCAGAAAGACCGCCTGCCAAACATGGCCTACATCTTCCATTGGCGGTTACAACTGCCTTCTTCCAGCAATCTTTCTTCTAGTCTACCATGTGTCGGTAGAAGTTATATCTTTTATTGGTTGTTACAACTGTCATCTTCGAGCAGTCCTTCTTCCAGACTGCCACGTGTAGGTGGAAGTTACATCTTCCATTGGCAGTTACAACTACCATCTTCCAGCGGTCTTTTTTCCAGATTGCCACGTGTCGGTAGAAGTTACATATTCCATTAACGGTTACATTTTCCATCTTCCAGCTGTTTTGCTTACAAACTACTTTAGCAATCGCCTTCTTCCATCTTCCAGGTTATTAGAAACCGTTTCTTCCAAGTAAATTTAGCAGTCTTCTTCTTCCATCTTCCAGGTCATCAGAAACCGTTTATTCCATAACTTTAACAGTCGTCTTCTTAGGAACTGTTTTCTTTCACGTAACTTCCATAATCGCTATCTTCCAGGTCATTAGGAATTGCTTCCATCATAGCTGACTTCAATTCTGCCAAGTGCGTGCCACCGGGGGGGGGGGGGGGGGGGATAATAGGTTACCACATGGTATGGAAATTTTGGGTGTCAATATATGCCCCCCAAATTTTGAAGGATTTGTGATATATCAAACAAAACCTCTAAAATTTTAAGTAGAAGAATGGTGACATGGCCAAGCAGACGGCTGATTGGCTATCTTTTGCCTACCCATGTACCGATGATTGTAGTGGAAGAAGTAGTAAATTTTGTCTCAAACGAAGCTAGTTGTCCCCCGGGTCTGGAAGATCTCTCCCGGGCAATTTCAGAGGATATGCCTGATGTCGTGGCAGTGGAAGATATGGTTGCGACAACTGCTGAAATGGCGAAAGATGCGCCAGGGACATTTGAAACGCCGGTAGAATTGGCTGTGGTTGATCCTCAAGCCATGACATTGGCATAGTCATTGGAAGACTTGCCAAAGGAGTTGAAAAATAAATACTGGCCTGTGGAAGATTATGATTCAGTATAGTGGTCATTGGTGGCATATCTTTCAAAGTTTTGCACGTGTCCCGCTGCGGGCGTTCCACTAAATGTTTGCACAAAAATGGGTATTCTTGGTAGATGCGGGCTTGCTAGACTCTAGAAGAGTCAAGAGTACTTTCAAAAGAATGTGCAACTCTCCTTTTGGAAATGATGGATGAAAATCAAGCGATTGTAAATGGATTCTTTTTGCCTTAGTCAAAAGGACTAAAATGTTAAAGTTGAAAGAAAAGGGATAAGAAATTGAGAGTGAAAATTGACAGAAATATATTTAAACTGGAAGAAACGCAAATGGAAGAAAGTAAATTATTGCTAGAATTTAAGTGTTGGAAGATAAATGACTGGAATAAAGTAAACTGCTGAAAATTGAGTAATGGAAGATACGTAAATGGCAGAATTGGAAGTGCACAAAGTAAATTGCATGAATTTAAAGTGCATGAAGGTAAATGAATTGAAAATAAATGACTTGTATAGAAATTACTGGAATTGAAAATACTTGATAAAGTGAATGACAATTTAAAGAAATTGCATTATAATGATTTGTTGTGCCTTAGGGGGGGGGGGGGGGGAGATTAAAGTTACATAATGTGTTATATTTATAGCCTTAGTGTGCATGTGTGTGTAGTTTTCAGCCTTGCTCCAAAGTGTGCCAAGTGTCCTTAAAACTACCCACTTCTTTACTTAATTATCTCATATTCTGTCATGTGTTGGTAGAAGTTACATCTTACATTGGTAGTTACAACTGCCATCTTCCAGCTGTCTTTCTTCCAGACTGCCACGTGTCGGTAGAAGTTATAACTTCCATTAGTGGTTATAACTGTAATCTTCCAGTTGTCCTTCTCCCAGACTACCACGTGTCGGTAGAAGTAACATCTTCCATTGGCAGTTACAACTTCCATCTTTCAGCTCTCCTTTTTCTAAACTGTCACGTGTCGGTAGAAGTTATATCTTTTATTAGTGGTTACAACTGTCATCTTCCAGCTGTCTTTCTTCCAGACTGCCACGTGTCGGTAAAAGTTACATCTTCCATTGGCGGTTACAACTGCCATCTTCCAATTTTCCTTCTTCAAAACTACTTTAGTAGTCGTCTTTTTCCATCTTCCAGGTTATCAGAAACTGTTTCTTCCAAGTAACTTCCGTAACCACCATCTTCCAGGTCATTAGGAACTGCTTTCTTCCATGTAACTTCTCTAGCCTTCTTCTTCTAGGTCATTAGGAACTGCTTTCTTCCACATAGCTGACTTCAATTCTGCCAAGTGTATGCCACGTGGTCGAATAATAGGCTACCACATGTTATGGAAAATTTTGGTGTCAACATATGCCCCCCAAATTTCGGAGGCTTTGTGATGTATCAAACAAAGCCTCTAAAATTTTAAGTAGAATAATGGTGACATGGCCAAGCAGACAGCTGATTGGCCATCTTTTGCCCACCCGTGTACCGATGATTGTGGTGGAAGAAGTAGTAAATTTTGTCTCCAACGAAGCTAGTTGTCCCCCGGGACTGGAAGATCTCTCCCGGGCAATTTCAGAGGATATGCCTGATGTCGTGGCGGTGGAAGATATGGCTGTGACAACTGCTGAAATGGCGGAAGATGCGCCAGGGACATTTGAAACGCCGGTAGAATTGGTTGTGGTTGATCCTCAAGCCATGACATTGGCATAGTCATTGGAAGACTTGCAAAAGGAGTTGAAAAATAAATACTGGCCCGTGGAAGATTATGATTCAGTATAGTGGTCATTGGTGGCATATCTTTCAAAGTTTTGCACGTGTCCCGTTGCGGGCGTTCCACTAAATGTTTGCACAAAAATGGGTATTCTTGGTAGATGCGGGCTTGCTAGACTCTAGAAGAGTCAAGAGTACTTTCAAAAGAATGTGCAACTCTCCTTTTGGAAATGATGGATGAAAATCAAGCGATTGTAAATGGATTCTTTTTGCCTTAGTCAAAATGACTAAAATGTTAAAGTTGAAAGAAAATGGATAAGAAATTGAGAGTGAAAATTGGTAGAAATATATTTAAACAGGAAGAAACGCAAATGGAAGAAAGTAAATTGTTGCTGGAATTTAAGTGCAGAAAGATAAATGACTGGAAGAAAGTAAACTGCTGGAAGTTGGGTAATTGAAGATACGTAAATGGCAGAATTGTAAGTGCACAAAGTAAATTGCATGAATTTAAAGTGCATGAAGATAAATGAATTGAAAATAAATGACTTGTATAGAAATTACTGGAATTGAAATACAAGGAATTGAAAATACATGATAAAGTGAATGACAATTTAAAGAAATTGCATTGTAATGATTTGTTGTGCCTTGGGTGGGGGGATTAAAGTTATATAATGTGTTCTATTTATAGCCTTTGTGTGCATGTGTGTGTAGTTTTCAGACTTGCTCCAAAGTGTGATAAATGTCCATAAAACTACCTATTTCTTTGCTTAATTATCTCATATTCTGCTATGTGTCGGTAGAAGTTACATATTTTATTGGCGGTTACTACTACCATCTTCTAGTTGTCCTTCTTCCAGACTGCCACGTGTCGGTAGAAGTTACATCTTTCATTGGTGGTTACAACTGTCATCTTCGAGCTGTACTTCTTCCAGACTGCCATGTGTTGGTAGAAGTTACATCTTCCATTGACGGTTACAATTTCCATCTTCCATCTATCTTTTTTCCAGTCTGCCACATGTCGGTAGAAGTTACATCATCCATTAGCGGTTACAACTACCATCTTCCAGCTGTCCTTCTTCCAAACTGCTTTAATATTCACCTTTTTCCATCTTCCAAGTTATTAGAAACCGTTTCTTTCAAGTAACTTTAGCAGTCACCTTCTTCCATCTTCCACTTTATCAGAAATTGTTTATTCCAAGTAACTTTAGCAGTCACCTTCTTCCATCTTTCAGGTCATCAGGAACTGTTTTCTTTCACATAACTTCCGTAACCGCCATCTTCCAGGTTATTAGGCTCTGCTTTCTTCCACGTAACTTCCGTAATCGCCATATTCCAGGTCATTAGGAAATGTTTTCTTCCACATAGCTGACTTCAATTCTGCCAAGTGCATGCCACGTGGTCGAATAATAGGCTACCACATAGTATAAAAATTTTGGGTGTCAACACATACTCTCCGTTGACTTGTCTAACAACGAGTTAAGAGTCACTGTAAATTTTGAGGCGTTTGATTTGGATACTCTGGCATATTCTGAGCCTTGCTAGTAGCGCCTCGTACTCGATTTCATTGTTTGAGGCTGGAAATTCCAGATGGACTGATTGTTGAATTCTGTTACTGTCTGGTATTATAACTTCTAGACCTACATCGGCCCTTGATGCTCCGACTGATCCGTCAACATACAGACTCCATTCAGGCTCTTCTGGCTCCTGATGCTCCAACTCTGGTTTTGCTTCTAGAAGGAAGTCTACTATGGCCTGCCCCTTGATAGTTGTTCTGGGTACATAGGTGATATCAAAGTCTCCCAACTCAATTGCCCATCTGGTAATTCTTCCCGTCAAGTCAGGTTTAGACATTATCGCTATGATATGGAATGTTGTTGAGACAATTATGGGATATGTCTTAAAGTAATGTCTGAGCCTTCTTTTGCCATTAATGAGAGACAAGATTACTCGCTCAGTGGTGGTTTATTTTGTCCCCGGGTTAGTCAGGGACTTATTGGTGTAGAAGACCGGATTATGACATGCTTTCCCCTTCTTGACCAGTGCAACACTCGTCAAAGAGGTTGATACTCCGAGGTAAAGATGCAATGTTTTTTCTGGCACTAAAGAAATTAAGACTGGAAGGCTCACTAGGTATTCTTTTAACTTTCGGAATGCATGGGTTTGTTAGGGTCCCCAGACGTTGGCCTTTTCTACTCTGATGGCCTGGAAAAAAGGTTTGCACTTATCCATGAGTCTAGAGATGAATCTGCTTAGCGCGACCACCTTTCCTATGAGGGTCTAGATTTTTTTTTTCTGAGTTCTGGGCTCTTCTGTGTGAATTAGGGCTTTGACTTGAGCTGGGCTGGCTTCTATCCCCGTTTTGTTCACTATATGGCCCAAAAACTGGCCAGATGAGACCCCAAATGAGCACTTGGAGGGATTGAGCCTCATCTCATAGAGTCTGACCATTTCAAATACCTCCCTCAAGTGCTGGAGGTAGTCCTCCTTCTTCTTACTTTTGACCATCATGTCATCAATGTACGCCTTTACTGTTTAGCCGATCAGGTGACCAAAAAATGTTTTCACCAGCCTTTGATAGGTTGCACCTGCATTTTTCAGTCCAAAAGGCATTACTTTATAACAAAAAAGTATAATTTTCTGTGATGAAGGATGTTTTCTCCTCGTCAGCTGAATTCATGGGGATCTGGTTATATCTGGAATATACACATAGGAATGAGAGTCACTCGTATCATGCTATAACATCCACCATATGGTCGATTTTTTGCAAGGGGAAACAATCTTTAGGGCAGGCCTTGTTTAGATTGGTGAAGTCAATACAGACCCTCCACTTCCCATTCTTCTTCTTAACGACGACCATATTAGAGAGCCAGGTGGGGTAGCGGACCTCCCTAATGAACCCAACCTGCAGTAGTTTACTGATTTCCTCAGCTATGATTTGGTTTCTTAACACTCCAAACCATCGTTGTCTCTGCTTTACTGGTTAAGCCTCAGGATTGACATTGAGGTTGTGCTGTGTAATGGAGGGGTCTATACCTGGCATGTCTAGATGTGACTAAACGAATATATCCAGATTGTCCTATAGTAGTTTGATCAAATCTACTTTCTCGGTGGTTGAAAGAGTAGACCCAATGAATGTGGTTCTGCCATCTCCAGAGGGGCTGATGTCTCCCTCCTGGAGTGGCTCTGTCATGACTTGACCCTCGTGACCTTCTTCAAAAGGGTAAATCTATAATTTTTATTCCGCTCTCTACTCGGAGCTTTCTTGCCCCTCCTCATCTAGCTTATTCCAGGTATTCAGGTTCTTCATGGTTACTGCGTAAGACTCCTTTGCTACCACTTGATCCCCAGGGATATCTATTATGTCCACCCCGTTAGGGTCAACGCATCTCATGACTTGATGAAGAGTTGAGGGTACCCCTTTGTAAATGCACAAAATTGCACAACACAAGAGAAAATGCTCTTATTGATTTTTGATTTTCTTTATATACATTATCCTAATGGGCTTTAGGCCCATTGGGGCAATAAAGCTTGGATTACATCGAATACCGGGCTTAGAAAAATCTTACTGGGCCACCAGCCCGATGGGTCTGGTGCCTGATTGGCTCAATTGGGCTCGGACATTTCCACCCTTACACATGCCCACTTCTTTTTGATGGGCTGTCAGGCAATCAGGCCCATTAAAGAGAAGGAAGGATGGAAAAATGAATACATCGCCCCTGTTGGGGTGACGTGGCTCTCTCAATTAATGTGATATCTGTATAATCATTGCAATATTCAAAACCTGCGGTCCGGATGGCCTCGATTGGCGAGAAGGGAGGCTGAGGAGGCACACATGAAGCGAGGTGACGCTTCACTTCCCGAGCGCACGATTTTTCAGGCGCCTCTGAGACTCTTATAAATGTTGACTATAATATTGAAGATTCATTCCGTTTCATAACTTGCAAATCTCAAAAAACTCTCTGCACCTGAGATCCTCACTTATCATTGCCAGAGTCTATCTCCTTTCCCAAGAAAGCGTCCGAAACCTTTTCGGGATTCATCTTAGAGGTAAGTTATTTCTTTTCATCCTCGTGTCTTTCTTTTCAAAATGTTTGATAGCGATGATACTCGGTCGGGTAACGACCATTTGCCCTCCTCTGTAGACCCGGATACCTCCCTTAGTTCACCCTCAGTGGAGGTGGTTAGGACAATTGTGTCTAGTCCACCAGAAATTAACCAGAATATCGCAGCAGCAGGGGATCCGGCTGCAGGGGGTTCGGGAGATCAATTTTATGCCGACCCCCTTCCTCCTATGAATAGGGTAGAGACAGTACTAAAAAAGTTATGGGTCAAATGCGGGATACCCGATGGGGTGATTATTAAAAATTACCCTAAAAAGTATGATTTCAGGAGGGGTGAGGGGGTTTTGGATCACCAGATTCTGTTGTCTGCCTTTCACCTTCAGGTCCTTAGGTTCCCGATCCAGCCCTTTTTCCTTTATGCCTTAGCTACCCTGGGTCTGGCCCCGCTTCAGGTGGGGCCTAACTTCTTCAAGGTCTTGGCTATGATCTTGATAATCCATCGGGATCTGGGCCTAGATCTTGGACTGGTGGAACTTCTGTTATGTTACAAAATACAGGCCTAGAAGGACTGCAGAGGCCGGTACAATTTTTTTCCTTTGAGTGGGAGGAAGATTTGTGATGGCACTGAAAAGTCTAACAAAGGGTGGAAGGAAAGAATGGTCTTGGTGAGCGGGAATTGGAGGCTTCCAAGCTTATCGAGATTCAAAGTCCCTAAAGAGTTTGACCGACCACTATTCCCTTCCTTCAAGCCATTCCATAGGGGGTCATGCTACTGCGATCAGTGTAATGATAAGTTAGGACTCCATGTGCTTGAGTTTCTGGGAGCACCTGATGAATTTAAAACTTCCAATTATATCAGAACCCGTTTTGAACTGCTTAAATAAAAAAATTGGAGACAACCCTTGAAGATGTGTAATAGTTTCCTGACGGGTTCTAATTTACAGGCCTTGTCAACAGAAATGCTGAGAATCCCGTAGGCAGTGTTAAAAAAGAAGACCAGGCGGGCAATTGGCCCTCAAGCGGTAACTCCATCACCGGGCGAGGATCAAAACGGGCAAGGGTCACAAAGTGTTCCAACTCCCCCATCCGGGCCCCTTTTCTATCACTGGTGGAGAACACCCCGGTGATTCCACCTTCTCCGATGGGAAACGTTCAAACCAATCAGACTCCTCCTTCAAGATTAGAGGAGGTTGTTCAAACTTCAGGGGATGTTCCCACTCCTGAATTTCGGTTGGTTGACGGGGAATCGAGCTTGGCGGGGACACGACATCCCCAATCAGAGGAGAATCTATCCAATCGCTCTGTCAAGCCCCGCACGACCACAAGGTCGTCTCCCATCGTGTTAGATAACAGTGGGGTTGCGACTGAAGTGGAGCGTTCCGTTCCATGGGCTTCGAAGATTACACTTCCGGGCGGTGACTTCCTAGTTGTAGGGCACGCAGCCATTGGCAATGATGTTGCCCTTTGGGCAATGGGTTCCCAGATCTGGACACCCATTGACCGAAAGAGGCTGAGAACGATTGATCGGGAGGAATTGGACCTGACGGGTCCAGAAATAGCTATGAAGGTACTGCCTCAACCTACAACTTCCTCAATCGTACTTAGTATTTTATTTATTTATTTATTAGGCTAACACTTCTCTTTTTGGCAGATGCTTTATCTGACCCAGGCCTATAATGCAAAAATGGAGGAGGACACCAAGTTGCTCCAGAAGTCCAACGAGTTTCTGAGGCTGAAGGAGGACTCCCGGATGAAGGTTGCCACCCAGCTGTCCATATCCAATGAAAAGTTGGATGTCCAAACCCAGAGGGCTATCGCTGCAGAGCAGCAGCTTCGGGCTGCTCAAGACAGGATTAAAGAAATGGAGGCAGTCCGGCGGGCCCTTTTTGCTGAAACAGAGGCCTTAAAGGCTGAGAATGCGAGCCTGAAAGCTAACAATGAGAGCTTGACGGCCTCCAATTCGAAGCTCTTAGAGGAGAGGGCAGAGATCAAAAATATCCTTGCCATGGAGAGGTCGGTGGTGGAGATGTGCCACCGGGGTGGAAACAAAATGTACAAGCGTTTCTGCGAAACTTCTCAATACCGAATCGGGTTCGGTTGGAGGTCATGTTTCAATGATATGCAGAAACTTGTCGAAGAAAGGATTTTCGCCTTGGTGGAGGAACTGGACGAGAGTTTGGGCATTGCTTATCTGTACGACGACCCGGTCGGTGGTCCAGATGACGTTCGTTTCTGCGAGTTCATCACCAAGCCTCTCCCAGGGACAAGCATCACCGCCCCCTCTGATCTTCCTGTTCCCGATGGGACCATTGTTCCAGTGAATCCCAATGAGTCGGGCACCAGTGTTAGCCCTTAGGATTTTTGTGTTTATAAGACATATTGTAAGCCTTGGCCACTGGGGCCCATTTTGAATGAAGGATCACAGTTTTTGTGCACTTAGTTTATTTTTGCCAATTTTGTGATAAATTCAGTATCAGTGTTTTTTCTTCGGGCACTTCATGCCATATGGCAGACAATGCAACACTTGATTTGCTTTCGGAACTCTGATCTCTTCAGGATCTGTGCTGTGTCTTTGGGCACTTCAGGCCATGCGAAGGACAATGCAACACTTCGTTTGTTTTTGGAACTTTGATCTCTTCAGGATCTATGTTGTGTCTTCGGGCACTTCAGGCCATGCGAAGGATGATGCAACACTTATTTTGTTTTTGGAACTTTGATCTCTTTAGAATCTGTGTTTTGTCTTCGGGCACTTCAGGCCATGCGAATGACAATGCAACATTTAGTTTATTTTTAGAACTTTGATGTCTTCAGGATCTGTGTTGTGTCTTTGGGCACTTAAGGCCATGCGAAGGACAATGCAACACTTGGTTTATTTTTGGAACTTTGATCTCTTCAGGATCTGTGTTGTGTCTTCGGGCACTTCAGGCCATGCGAAGGACAATGCAACACTTGGTTTGTTTTCGGAACTTTGATCTCTCCAGGATCCGTGTTGTGTCTTCGGGCACTTCAGGCCATGCGAAGGACAATGCAACACTTGGTTTGTTTTTGAAACTTTGATCTCTTCAGGATCTGTGTTGTGTCTTCGGGCACTTCAGGCCATGTGAAGGACAATGCAACATTTAGTTTGTTTTTGGAACTTTGATCTCTTTAGGATCTGTGTTGTGTCTTCGGGTACTTCAGGCCATGCGAAGAACAATGCAACACTTAGTTTGTTTTTGGAACTTTGATCTCTTTGCATTTCAGTAGATTTTTATGATTTATTTTGCCATAATAACGATTTTTACTGATCAGGTGCTATAGCCTTTTTACAAAAAGATCAAAGCAAAAATAGGACTTGGCCCATTAAGGGTAGTACCTCTTCAGGTGAGAGGCGTTCTGGGAGTTTGGTTCCATTCCGCCATCAATATTCCTTCGGACTCGGTATGCTCCACGACCGATGACTTCGGTGATGGTGTACGGGCCTCCTAAGGCTCCCTGAGCTTGCCTACGAGCCCAATTTTGCGCCTAAGGACCATGTCTCCGACCTGGAACTCTCTCCTTTTGACTCTTTGATTGAAGTGGTTCCGGACTTGCTGTTGGTAGGCGGCCAGCCTGATCCCGGCAGCCTCTCTCCTTTCATCCAAAAGATCAAGATTCTGAGCCAAGTGCTGGTTACTTGGTCCTTCAATCCAGGCCTCGCTCCGGAGGGTTGGAACCCTGATCTCTGTCGGAATCACAACTTCAGCACCGTACGCCATGGCAAAGGGGGTCTCTCCAGTGGGTTGTCTGGGAGTCATTCTGTATGACCAGAGAACTTCAGGCAGTTTCTCTAGCCAGGCCCCTTTGGCTTCTTCAAGTTTTTTGGCCAGGGTGCTGAATATAGTTCGATTTGTCCTTTCTGCCTGCCCGTTCCCTTGCGGGTAGCCGACGGAAGACGTGTTCTGGTTGATACCATGCTCGACAAAGAATTCTCTAACCCCCTTGTTGTCCAGATTTGTTCCGTTATCCATCATGATCGTCCTCGGTAGCCCGAATCTGCATATTATATGGGTCCATATGAATTTGATGACGTGGCTACCTTTGACGGTGGGATAGGCTTCGACTTCCACCCAATTGGTGAAATAATCAGTTGCCAGAAGGACGTACGCATTCGACCGGATTGCTTTCGGGAGGGGTCCCACTATATCCATTCCCCATCGGGCGAATGGGTGTGGTACTATAGTGGGATGCAAGAACTCAGGTGGCTGATGGATAACATCCCCGTGCATTTGACAGGGCTTGCACCTTCGGATGTACTCCTTAGAATCCCATGATAGGTAGGGCCAGAAGTACCCTTGAGATAATATCTTATGGGCAAGGGATCTGCCGCCGAAGTGGTTTCCACAAGCCCCACTGTGAACTTCCTGCATCACTGCTCTAGACTCTGACGGTGTAATACATCTCAGGTAAGGACCAGAAATGGAACTTCGGTAGAGTTGCCCGTTTATGATTGAGTACCGGGATGAATTCCTCATGATCTTGTAAGATTTAGCTTTGTTTTCGGGAAGAGTTCCATTTCGCAGGTAATCCATCAGGGGATCCATCCAGCTGGGCTCCCATGGGATGAGTATTACTCGTTTGGGCTCCTGAATACTGGGCCTCTGAATAAAATCAATCAGCGCAACCCGGGTCAGGTCTTCTCCGGCTGAGGATGCCTGATTGGCCAGGTGGTCAGCTTCAGAGTTTTCACTCCTGGGGATTTGGGTGAAGGTTATTCTTTGAAAACTTTCTATCTCTTTCAAAATGAGTGTCCGATACGACTCCATTTTTGATCCCTCATTTCGTACTCCCCGTTGATCTGACGGACAACCAACTGCGATAGTGTGTACTGCTAAGGACTGAATCTGGAGGCTTCAGGCTATCCTCAATCCGGATACGACGACCTCATACTCTGCCTCATTGTTTGTGACTGGGAACTGCAGTTGCACTGACATATGAAGGTGTGTCCCATCAGGTGTTAAGATTTCCAAACCAATTCCTGATCCGGAAGAGCTGGCTAATCCATCCACAAAAATCTTCCATGTGTCCAGTTCACTTTTCTGGTCTGGCTCTTCAGTTTCACTTTCGAGCAAAAAATCCGCTACTGCCTATCCTTTGATGGAAACCCGGGGTATGTATGTCAAATCGTATATGCCCAACTCGATGGCCCATTTAGAGATTCGCCCTAAGATGTCAGGCTTTGACATAATAACCCGTAGGGGTGTAGCTGTTGGGATGATGATCGGGTGGGCTTCAAAGTAATGCTTTAGCCTTCTCTTGGCATTCACCAGTGATAGAAATGGTTTTTCTTGCCTGCTGTATCTGGTTTCTGCCTCAGCCAAGGATTTGCTAGTGTAAAATATTGGTATTTGAAGGTTCCCGTCCTCTCTGATGAGGGCGACGCTGGTTGACGCAGAAGATACTGCTAAATACAGGTATAAGACTTCATCGAGAGTTGGTGTAGATAGGATGGGGGGCACGATCAGGTACTCTTTTAACCTCACCAGGGCCTCCGATTGTTCAGGACCCCAGATCTCTCCATTCTTCGCCTTTATTGCCTGAAAGAATGGTCGGCATCGATCAGTGAGTGGTGAGATGAATCTGCTAAGTGCAACCACTCTTCCCGTCAAGACTTGAATGTCTATATGTATCCGGGGCTCCTTCATTTCTATCAGGGCCTTGACTTGTGTCGGGCTGGCCTGGATCCCGGTCCGGTCCACGATATGCCCCAGGAATTGTCCAGATGATACACCAAAAGAGCATTTCGCTGGGTTAAGCTTCATACCATATGACCTGAGGGTGGCAAACACTTAGGGCCCGTTAGGTAGATGGTCCGGTCCGGTCTGGTCTTATCTGGTTCGGTCCGGTCTGGTCTTATATGGGTGGTGTTCTGAAAGTCTGTTTGGTAAAACTGTCTGGTCTTATGGTCTTATTCAAGCTATTTGGTCTTATGTTTGAAAAATAATACAAAAAATAAAAAAATAATATATATAATTCAAAAAATATATTAAGTATGAAAAATATATAAAATTTGAAAAAATATAAAAAATTTGAAAATAATATAAGAAATTCAAAAATAATATATTTTTCAAAATTTATAAATTATTTCGAATTTTTATATTATTTTTTGAATTTTATATATTATTTTTGATTTTTTATAGTATTTTCAAATTTTTTATATTTTCTCACATATATATATATCTAATTTTGTATATTATTTTTGAATTTTATATTTTTTTTCAAATTTTATACATTATTTCAAATTTTTTATATTATTTTTCAAAAATTATATATTATTTTTTAAATTATATATATATATATATTTAAAATTTTATATATTAATTTTGATTTTTATATATTTGTTTCGAATTTAATACATTATTTTAAAAAATATATATTATTTTTCAAATTTTATATATTATTTTCGAATTTTATACATTATTTTTTATTTTTTCTATTATTTTGGAATTTTTTTATTTTCCCAAATTTTAAATATATTTTTTGCATTTTATATATATATTTCAAATGTTTTACATTATTTCAAATTTTTTATATTATTGTTTTTAATTTTATATATTATTTTCAAATTATATATATTTTTAATTATATATATATATTTCAAATTTTATGGTCTCATGTATTAAGACAATTGTATATAAGACCACTTGAGACCATCATTTTTTGTTGTCTCAAATTACTCATTTTGGTCCCAAGTGGTCCTTGTTTTTTTGGAACCGTGTTGCCAAACAGTGTCCGGTCTAAAAAAAAGCATTATGAGACCGAACCACATATAACCGGACCGCGAACCAAACAGGGCCTTAGCGCAGGTGGGTGAGATGGTCCTCCTTCTTTCTGCTCTTGACCACAGTGTCATCGATGTAGGCTTTGATTACTGTACCCATCATACCTTTAAAGATCTTGTTGACCAATCTCTGGAAAGTGGCACCTGGATTTTTCAGTCCGAAAGGCATAACTTTAAAACAATATGTACCTGTTTCAGTAATGAATGAGGTCTTTTCTTCATCCGTCGGGTTCATTTTTATTTGGTTGTAACCCGAATAGGCATCTAGAAAAGTTAGACGATCATAGCCAACATTAGCATCAACCATATGGTCAATCTTTGGGAGTGGAAAACTATCCTTCTGGCATGCCCTGTTCAAGTTGGTAAAGTCAACGCAAACCCTCCATTTGCCGTTCTTCTTCTGCACGACCACTACGTTGGCAAGCCATTCGGGATATCTGACCTCCCTGATGAAGCCAGCCTGGAGCAATCTGAATACTTCATCTGCTATAATTTGGTTTCGATGTGCCCCCATGCGCCTTTGCTTTTGCCTGATTGGTCTGATGTTTGGGTCAACATGCAATGAGTGCTGCGAAACATCGGGATCGATCCCTGGCACGTCTGTATGCCCCCATGCGAATACATCAAAGTTGTCCTGCAACAATTGTGTTAGTTCCTTAAATTCAGGATCGGTGAGGTTTGTACCTGCAAAAGTAACTTTTTTCGGGCTGTCGGGCACAACACAGACCGACTGTAGCGGTTCGACCACAATTGGGGTGCCCGGATCCCCCTCATTTAATTGCTATTTGGAATATGAGGTTTGCTCCTTGGAGTGGGGTGTCACTGGGGCCTGCACCTTTCGGATCTCTTTCAGGGTAACCGCATAGCATTCCTTGGCGGCCACCTGGTCGCCTTTGACATCAATGGTACCTATATCGTCAGGGCTTAAACATCTCATGACCTGGTGAAGAGTAGAAGGCACACCTTGCATTCGGTGAATCCATCCCCTTCCCATGAGCAGATTATATGAAGGTTTGCCATCTACCACAACGAATGTTTCGTTTAGGGTCCTATGAGCGGCAAACACCGATAACTGAACTTCCCCGATTGGCTCGATTTGCCTGTCGTCAAAACCTGCGATGGGGCACCGGGATGCCACAACTTCAAATGGATTGATTTCAAGCTTTTCGAAAGCCCATTTTGTGATGATGTTGGCACTGCTCCCTGGATCGATCATGACTCTTTTCACAAGACAGTTGGCCACCATTAGGGTCACAACCAGAGGGTCTTCGTGCGGGGTTTGGACACCCCGAAGGTCCGACACCGAGAAGGTGATCTGCGTTTCCCCTGCTTTGTGGTGGGCCTCACTTATCTCGTTGACTCTTCTTATCTTGTGAGCTTTCCGCAGATAGTTCCGGCGTGAACCTTCGGTCGCTTTGGATGGGGGGCCACCATGAATCATATTAATGACCTTGACCGACTGTGAGTCCGAGGGGTTTCGAGGGGCACTGAGGGCACGTTGATCGGTCTTTGGTCTATCCCGTTGGACGTAATCTCGGAGTTCCCTGCGAAGCAGTAACGTCTCCACCTGTTGCCTTAGATTGCGGCATTCGTTCGTGATGTGCCTGAAATCACCGGGGAAAATGCAGTGTTTTGACTTGTCCCTTTGGTCAAGTGGCTGTCTCATGGTAGGGGGTTGCTGGAAAATTCCTTTGGCTTTGTTTTCCTGGTAAAGTTTTGCAAGGCTAACCTTCAGGGGTGTCAACCTTTCCTCGAACCTGGGGCGTTTGAACGGTTTTGGGACTGATAATCCCGGTGGGGCTGACGATCCTAGTGGGGCTGATCGCTTTCGATCGGTCAACCGGTCCTTGGACTGAATCTCAAGACTGACAAAGGCTGATCTCGTTTGTCTGATAGTTTCGTCTTCTTCAATTCTCAAGTATCCCTGGGCCCTGAAGTTTAGCCCCCCAATGCCCGATGGAGGGCGCTTGACCAAAGACTGATGGAACTTAGTTCCTGGAATGAGGGCCATCCTGAATGCCTCAACAATAGAGTGTTGGTCACAATTATCCACAGAAAAGGATTCGATGTTGAATCGGGATAGAAAACTTTTCAATGACTCTCCTTTCTCCTGGATCATGGTGAAGAGGCAGGATATGGTCTTCTTCTGTCTCTCGTTTCCATAATACTGGGCGATGAAGAGCCTGGTCAACTGCTGCCAGCTGCCAATGGATCGGGGTGGCTGCTTCCTAAACCATAATAGGGCGGCCTCAGCAAGGCTTGTGGAGAACACTTTGCAAAACAGGGACTCGTTCTCAGCGTACATGGTCATCTTCTGATGGATCTGGTATATGTGTTCTTCGGGGTCCCTTGTGCCATCATAAGGGGTGAAATGGGGCATAACGAACTTCTTTGGGAAAGGCTCTTGGGTTATTTCGTGAACGAAGGGTGACTGTATCAATTCAGTGGACGCTTGGATGGCCATGTCATCGGTAGATCGGGACCTCAAGTCCCCGAGAACTTTCCTTTGGAATTCATCCATCATTGCTTGAAGTTTCTGGGGGGATTTAGACTCGTCGGCTGCTGGAGCATTTCCTGAGCGCTGAGAAGATTCAGCATGCTCTTCAGGTCTGTCACTGCCCTGCTGGTTCAGGGAATGGTCGACCGCCGCCATCGGAGGGTCATCTGCAACCAACGGTGGGGCGGCAGAGCGTGGAGCCAACCTCACCATGAGTTCTGCATTCTGCTTTTCTAAGGCCACGCTACGTTCCTCAGCAGCTACCAAGCGTTGAAGGATTTGCTCCATGGTCTGGGAACCCTCTGCACGACTGTCCGTAGTGGGTTGAATGTCCGCTTGTGAATGAGTGACTGACATCTTCGTCCGGGGGGATAGTGAGTGGAGGTTTTCGAAGGTGGTGGAAGATCTTTTAGCTTAACAAACAGACTCAGCTTTTTCTTTTTGTGGTGGGAAGGAGGAGGCGATTTTATAGGTCCCGAAGGGTATTTGAAAAATCAGGAGCTCCTTGCCTTAGTTTCCCACAGACGGCGCCAATGTGTAAATGCACAAAATTGCACAACACAAGAGAGAATACTCTTATTGATTTTTGATTTTCTTTATATACATTATCCTAATGGGCTTTAGGCCCATTGGGGCAATAAAACTTGGATTACATCGACTACTGGGCTTACAAAAATCTTACTGGGCCACCAGCCAGATGGGTCTGGTGCCTGATTGGCTCAATTGGGCTCAGACATTTCCACCCTTGCACCCTTGCATCATGTGAATCCAGCTAATTCTCCTTTTGCAATCATTGCCTCTACCTGCCTGCGCAGGTTCCGACAATCGTTGGTATGATGGCCATACTCACTGTGAAATGTGCAATGCTTAGTCATATCCCTCTGCTCCATGGGTTGCCTCATTGGCAGATGGGTCTGAATATTCCCTTTCCTTTCTTATAAAGCTTGTTAAGACTTGTTTTAAGGGAAGTTATTTTTTCTTCCACCCTCTACTTTTTGTCAACCAGATTATTTGATGAAGAGGGAGGTGCTGGACGAGTTGGATTTTGACCCTTGATACGATCCTTTTTGCGGGCTTCAATAGTAACCATAACTGTTCTCTTTCGCCGAACCTCTTCCTCTTCTTCGATTCCGAGGTAACCCTGGGCTCTGGAATTTAACTCTCCGATGTTGCTGGGGGGCCTTTTCACCAAAGACGCATGGAACTTGGTGCCTGGGATTAGGGCCATTTTGCAGGCCTCAACTGTTGATAGTTGATCACATTGGTCAATGGAAGACATTTCCCTCGTAAACCTAGATAAAAAGCTCTGGAGGCTTTCCTCTTTCTCTTGAGTCATCATGAATAGGTTGGAGATTGTCTTCTTTTGCCTCTGGTTACCATAGTATTGCGCTTTGAAAAGCTCGCACAACTTGCTCCAACTCCCAATTGATCCAGGCGGTTGCTTCCTGAACTATAGGAGTGGTGCCTCTGTTAAACTGGTGGGGAATACATTGCATAACAGGGCTTCGTTATTCTTCCAGGCAGTAATCTTCGTCTGGTACTGATAAATATGGTCTGATGGATCCTTGGTCCCATCATACAAGGTGAAAGTTGGCAAACGAAACTTCTTCAGGTACTCTACCTGATCAATTTTGTCCTTGAAGAGTGATCTATTCAATATCAATAGTAGCGTGGGCTGCTAGGTCTTTCATGGAGGGAGTCTGGCCCTTCATGTTCTCGAGCACTTGCCTCTGGATCCTCTTGGCCATGTCTTCCAAATCCTTTATAGTTGGAAGCTGTTGAGCTAGAGGGACTTGGGCTCAAAGGGCAAATTTTTCTTCTTGCTGGTGGTCGACTACTCTGCTGCCCGTTCCTTATTGATTATTGTTGTTTTTGTCTCCTTCGTTCCTGGGTGGATCCCGGTTAATCGCCTCATTGTTGGGGACGTTATCTGGATCTACTGGGTTGGCAGGATTTGGAGCCTAAGCCTACCTCTGACGAAGTTTGGCGTTCTGCTGTTCCAGCTCTTCGTTTATCTTTTCCACCGCTGCTAATCTTTCCATGATTGTTTGAATTTGGGTGTCTTGGGCGTTGCTTGCTTTGGCTGATGCGGAGGTTCTTGTGTCTACCATGGCTATTATTTAGAGAGTTTTAGTGAGGGAAAGAGGATGGAAAAAAGGGAACGGAAAAGGATGAAAATCGTAGGTGAAGAGGAAGATAAAAAAATAACATTCGCTTCCCATAGACAACGCCAAAGTGTAAGTGCTAATTTTTGCTTAAACACTCGAATGTGTTAGTCACTAAAATACCCTAGAGGGGGGAGGGGGGGGGGGGGGGGGTGAATAGGGTTTTAAAAATAATTTCTAACTCTTTTTTATTCTTACTAGAACATACAACAAGGTTCAATATTAATTTACAAGGTAAAATATGCAATGAATGATTTCACTTAAATTCAACAAGCTATTTACCACAATATAAATTAAGCATGCATGAACATAAAGTAAAGAGATAGAGATAGAGATATTGACACCGTGATTTTTACGAGGTTCGGTAACTCCTACTCCTCGGCTCAAAGAATCCCCTTCCTTGAGACTTTCCCAATCCTCACACTATGGCTCTTCCTTCAATAGGTGGAATAGCAAAACCTTTACAAAAGAGCTAACTAGCTCTTCACACAATCAAGAGAACAATCCTCCCTTGATACAATGGGCTTCACTCACCCAAGATCACAAATTTGTGTATGTAATCAATATATCACTCAAGAAAAAAAAACACTCAAAACCCTAAGGTTTTTATGGATGATAGATCAATATAAGCTCAAGTGTTTTTAAGTGATATTTCAAGAACTCAAGATATATATATATTCTCACAATATATTTTCAATAAGAGAATAGGCTCAAGGCTTGAGTTTAAATCTTCAAAATGATAAGAGTGAAAAGCGAGATTTTGCTATCAAAAGATTTTTCAGAAGATGCTTGAGAGAAAATTAGGGATGAACAATATTTGGAAAAAAATTTATCACACAAGAACCTTAGTCTTTTTAATCCATATCTCTTTCTTTATATAGTGAACACTAGGGTTTGGAGAGTGAGTCTCACCCTAGACAATATGGAGAGTAGGACCTGAAAATATGCAAGCAAAATCATTTCTTTTTGGGCAAAAATATTGTTTAGAAATACTTTTCCTTAAAATCCTGAAGCACCCAGTCGACTGCCTACCGGCACCCAGTCGACTGCCTCCGTGCTTAGATTTAAAATATTTTTCCCAACGGCTAGGGTCAGTCGACTGCCTCAAGAAGGCCAGTCGACTGCCTCATGAGTCAGTCGACTGCCTTGGACAGGCCAGTCGACTGCCTCAGGCAATCAAAAATGTTCGAAACTCTCTGGTCCAGTCAGTCGGCTGGGTCCTTAACTGCCATTCGACTGGTCACAGTCAGTCGACTGCCTTGGACAGGCCAGTCGACTGCCTCATGCAGTTAGAATGTTTTATAACTCACTGGTTCATCCAGTCGGTTGGGTCCTTAAGGGCCAGTCGACTGGGTCACAGTCAGTCGACTGCCTTGGACAGGCCAATCGACTGGGTGACTCCAAAAATTGTTTTCAAGGTCCGTTTTTGATCCGTTTGAGTTCGTTTGATTAATTACTTGAGCTTATAAGATCAATCAACGCATAAGATACCTTGTTACAATATTCTCACCCCGACCTATCTACCCCAGGTCTTGAGTCCAGCTTTTGTTCTTTCTTTGATCTTTTTATCCTTCTTCGAGTTTGCGCTTGAGTTTCCTTATCGCTTGTTGCTTTAGCGATCTTCCCAAAACATTTACCTGTACTTGCTGAAACACTTAGCTCAAAGCCATATTAGTACCAAACACGGTTTTGAATGTTTTGTTAATATCAAAATAAGATTTATTGCTTGAAATGGAATTTCAAAGCCAACAGAATGAATCTTATTGAGGCTCTAAGGCCATATTTATACAAAGGTAGATGGGTATTGACCCATCATGATTATGATCAAATCCCTTCATTATAGGGATTTGATATTCTATAATAAATTCAATTCCTTATTTAATGAAATCTTTGGCTTTAGCTCTAAGTTAGAATTACTTTTTCGGCCTAAGCTAATTGGGCTCCTATTATGTCTGGTTATAGGCATTATTCAATGGGCTTTTGCTCTTCATTTAATAGGCCCGAATTCTCTCATCTCTTGGACAACTGCCTTTGAGCCTTCTCCTTGATGGGCCAAAATTTTTGCCCTTTACATATACTAATTACCCTCATCACCAACCCTTATTATTTATACACTACAATAGTACAAACAATTTTTATATTTTTCATACATTTTTAAATGTTTTATTATTTAAATAAATATTATTTATTTACTTAACATTCACACCAAATGTTACGTACAACACTCTTTTGATCTTCCTACAAAATATATTAGTTATTACTAAACTTCAATAAGCTATATATTATTGAAAAAAGTCAAAGAAATCTTTATTTTTTCTATAGAATTTTTAATTTTTAATTTACTCTTGTTATTTATATATTAGAAATTTTCACACCACAAATTCCATTCTATTGGACTTCCAACTAAATGTATCAAATACTACTGATTTCAACTAAACTATATATTTACATCAAATACAAAATTCTTTTTATTTACAACAAAATATCAAGTATTACTAAATCCCACTAAATTATATACTATTTAAAAAATTAAAGTAATATTTATTTATTTTTTATAATTTTTTTCTTTTTTTGTTTACTCTTGTTACTTATCTAAATAAATAGGAGTTTACCTATTTGTACCTTAATAACCCCTTTTTTTTTTGAGATTCCCACTAAAATTAGTAATTATTATTACATAACATTGAATAATAAATATAATTATATTATCAAATTCAATTAATTTTTTTGATTATTGCCAATATATATATACTATTTATTATTTTTTTTATAGGTTCATAAGAAATAATATATATGTTAGTATATATGTTTTTAGGTATGTAATACTTATAATGGTTATTAGTTATAACCCTTTAATTTTTTTTGGTAAAATATTAATACAGTAATCTATTTAGAATTAAAAGCAATAATTAAATAATGTAGTTTATTTTATTATCAATTTAATAATTTTATTGTTGATAAAATATTTTTAGTGGTAAAATTTACTTTTAAATAGATTTTTCATTTTAGATTTCTTTTGAATTTTGTATTTAAAATAAAATATATTTATATATTTTATGTCTTATTTATTTATTGTAAATTTTTTGATAATAAGGGTGGTGTAGTGGGGTGGGTGTAAATTTAAATCGAGAGGTAATTTGGATATTTTGCATGTAAATTAGAATAATTGAGGGCACTAAAGTTATTTCATGCCTCCAAGGGGTGTCATTGCAACAAAGTGCAAACCTCGAGGGGTGTTGGGCCTACATTCTCCTTGATTGACATCTAAGTGGAATTGATCAAAACCTCAGGGGGTGTTAGTAAAATTTACCCTAAATTTTATTTTGTGTTATACTTATGCATATACAAAATTTTTTTTAACGCCAAAAGATTGCGCAGACTAATCTCTGTAACAGTATCTATATTCGGATATGTAATGAATCCAAATTGTTCTTTACGTTTGGGTCCCACTATACCAGATTTCCTTCAATTCATGGTGGGGCGGTGAGGTGGTGATGGTTTGTTTCAGAGGAAAATCTGTATCACGCGGACATTATCACGTGTCACTAGGAACTAATTTTCATATACACATAACCAAATATATATATTGTTTATACTGTCACTAACTAGGAATCCCACCAAGTAATGGATGACCACCTATGAAGGAAGGACGGGAATTCTGACATAAGAAACGGACACCGGAATATTAAATTTGAAAAAAAATAAGACACCGGATGAATATGTTAAAAAAATATAATTTTAAATTGCTATTTTTTAATTAGTTTATAATATTTTTTTTTTTGAATGTTTAAGAACTCATACACTCTCATATTAGTTTATAATATTTTTTTTTGAATGTTTAAGAACTCATACACTCTCATATGAGTCATATAGGACTCCAACCCAGACCTAGACATTAGTATTAGTTCTTTCAAATTATAATAACCTTGATTAAAAAATTATTTTGTCGTGTTCTCACAAGGGTTTAATATATACTCAAAATATCAAAAATATATTCATGTCGTGTTCAAAAATATTTAAATTTTAAGATATTTTTAGTCCTATGAAACACATCTTGAACGTATTTAAGTCTCACACTAGCGGTGGTGGACCCATGAATAGACTAGTGGGGAGCAGTGATTTAATTCTCGTCTTGATTTCGATTATTTCGAACACTACCTACTCAAATAATTCTCGTTGCAATTTGCTAATCCAATCTCATGCAATATGCCGTTAGCAGGTAATTAAATTTGAATATATTTGGATGGTCAAATAAGTGGCAATCTTATAGAAATATTTTATGAGATGAATGTCCCGTTTGATAGAGTTTTTGTTTATGACTTTACACAGAAGAAAAAGAAAAGTAGAAGTCATTTTGAAAAGATGGTACCCCTAACTTTTTCTAAACGCTCTTCCAAAATTTAACAATTCTTCTAAAATTTTTGTCAAACACCATTCAAAACATCTTTTCCTTACGGGATGCTTGTAGGTACTCTTTTTTGCTCTAACACTCGAATGCCCTTTATTAAGGCTCTAAAGCCGTATTTATACAAGAATATGATGAATTCTTGGCCCATTATAATTAGGATCTGTAAGTGTGTGGAAATCCTCAGGCCCACAGAAGCCCATCAAGCATTAGGCCCATCAGGCTGATGGCCCAATAAGGTTATTAAAAGCCCGAAGACAAGGCCCATTTCAAATTGTATTTCTTTAAAAACGTAGATAATGATGTAATAATGATGCAAGCAAAGTTGTGTTGCCCTAATGGGCTAAAAGCCCAAAAAGGAAATGTATATAAAGAAAATAGCAAAACTGAATAGAGGGATGATTATTGTGTTGTGCACTTTTAGACATTTACACATTGGCTCCGTCTGTGGGAAAACTCAAGGAGTTCTTGAAATTTTCAATCTGTCCTTCGGGATTCGAAAACCATCTCCTTTTTCCCATCTCGTTAAGCTAAGTTTATTATTTCAATATGAAGATTTGAGAGCTGTCTCCGTTCTTCTACACCTTCTAAAAAATCTTCGTTCACACAAATATGTCGGTCACCCGTTCGCAGACGGACGTTCCGACCACCGCTGACAGCCGTGAAGAAGGTTCCCAATCCATCGAGCGAATCATGCAACGCCTGATAGCTGCTGAGGAACGTAGCTTGGCTCTCAAGAAGCAGAATGCAGAGCTCATGGCGAGATTAGCTCCACCACCGCCTGCCCCTCCGGTAGCGGCGCTCGACCCCTCCGAGAACTAGCAAGATGTCGACAGGCTTGAAGAGCACGCCGAGTCTTCTTAGCGCTCAGGAAAGGTTCCTGCCACTGATGAAGCCCTGACCCCCCAGAAGCTCCAGGCAATGATGGTCGAGTTCTAGAGGAAAATCCTCAGGGATTTGAGAGCCCGATCCACCGATGACCTAGCCATCCAGGCGTCAACCGAGCTGGTACAATCACCCTTCGTCCCTGAGATAACCCGGGAACCCTTTCCAAAAAAGTTCATTATACCTCGGTTCACCCCTTATGATGGCACCAAGGATCCCGAGGAGCACATTTATCAGATCCATCAGAAGATGATTATGTACGCGGAGAACGAGTCCTTGCTCTGCAAAGTGTTTTCCATAAGTCTTGCTGATACGACCCTATTATGGTTCAGAAAACAACCACCTCAGTCCATCGGCAGTTGGCAGCAGTTGACCAGGCTCTTCGTTGTCCAATACTATGGGAACAAGAGACAGAAGAAGACCATATCCTGCCTCTTCACTATGATTCAAGAAAAAAGGGAATCACTGAAGAGCTTCCTGTCTCGATTCAACATCGAATCTTCTTCTCTCAACAACTGTGACCAACACTCTGCTGTTGAGGCCTTCAGGATGACCCTCATTCCAGGGACTAAGTTCCACCAGTCTCTGGTGAAGCGCCCCCCATCGGGCATTGGGGATTTAAACTCTAGAGCCCAGGGATATTTGAGGATTGAAGAAGAGGAAACCGTCAGGCAGAGGAGGGAGGCCTTGGTCAGCATTGAAGCCCCATCAAAGGATCGGACGACTGATCGAAAACATCCAACTTCATCAGGATCGCCGGCTCCTTCGGGATCATCAGCCCCAAAACCGTTCAAACGCTCCAAATTTGAAGAGAGAACGACCCCCCTAAGGGTCAGCCTTGATAAACTCTACCAAGAAAATAAGACTAAAGGGATCTTTCAACAACCCCCAACCATCAGACAACCACTTGATCAAAGGGATAAATCGAAGCATTGTGCTTTCCATGGGGATTTCGGGCATGTCACAAACGAATGCCGTAATCTCAGGCAGCAGGTCGAGGCACTGTTGCTTCATGGAGAGCTCCGGGATTACATCCAACAGGATAAACCGAAGGCCGATCAACATGCTCCTAGCGCCCCCAGGAATCCCATAACCGTACAACCGGTCATGATCATCAATATGATTCTTGGAGGACCCGCCTCCAAGAGTACCAAAGGATCCAACCGGAGCTAGCTGAGAAGGGCCCGCAAGATGAGAAAAGTCAACGAAATCAATGATGTCCACCACATGACAGGAGAAACATAGATCATTTTCTTTGCATCAGACCTCTAGAGCATCCAGACTCCACATGATGACCCTCTGGTTATAACCCTGATGGTAGCCAACTGCCTTGTGAAGAGAGTCATGATCGATCCCGGGAGTAGCGTAAACGTCATCACCAAATGGGCTTTTGAAAAGCTTGAAATCGACCCGAATGAAATTGTGGCCTCCCGGTGCCTTATTGCAGGATTCGATGGAAAGAAAATTGAGCCAATCGGGGATGTCCAATTGTCGGTATCTGCTGCTCAAAGAACCCTGACCGAGACGTTTGTTATAATGGACGTGAAGCCTTCATTTAATTTGCTCATGGGAAGGGGATGGATTCACCGGATGCGGGGAGTGCCTTCAACCCTTCACCAAGTGATGAGATGCATAAGCCCGAATGGTTTTGGCACCATTGACATCAGGGGTGACCAGGTGGCCGCCAAGGAGTGTTATGCTATCACCCTGAAGGAGATCCGGAAGGGAAAAGGCCCAGCGGTGCCCCATTCCAAGGAACATGATCCAGGCTCCAAATAGCAATCAAATGAAAGGGATCCGGGTACCTCGATCGTAGTCAAGCCATTGCAACCAATCTCTGTTGTACCCGATAGCCCATAAAAAGTTACTTTTGTAAGTACAAACCTTACCAACTATGAATTGAGAGAACTGACACAGTTATTGCAGGATAACGCCGATATCTTTGCATGGGAACATACAGACATGCCTGACATCGACCCTCTTATTGCCCAACACTGGTTAAACGTCGACCCGAATGTGAGACCGATCAGGCAAAAACAGAGACGCATGGGAGCGCATCGGAACCAGATCATAGCAGACGAAGTGTCCAGATTGCTTCAGGCTGGTTTTATTAGGGAAGTCAAATACCCCGGATGGCTCGCCAACGTAGTGGTCATCCAGAAGATGAATGGTAAATGGAGGGTTTGTGTTGATTTTACTGACCTGAACAAGGCATGACCGAATGACAGCTTTTCACTGCCAAAGATCGACCAGATGGTTGATGCTACCGCCGGCTACGATCGTCTAACTTTTCTGGATGCTTATTCGGGATACAATTAGATAAAAATGAACCCGATGGACGAAGAAAAGACCTCATTCATCACTGAAACAAGTACTTATTGCTTTAAAGTTATGCCTTTCAGACTGAAGAATGCAGGTGCCAGTTTCCAGAGGTTGGTCAACAGAATCTTTAAGGGGATGATGAGTATAGTAATAGAGGCTTATATTGATGACACTGTGGTCAAGAGCAGGAAAAAGGAAGACCATCTTACCCATTTGTGACAAGTGTTTGACACCTTCAGGATGCATGGCATGAAACGTAACCCAGAGAAATGCTCCTTTGGTGTATCATCCAGACAGTTCTTGAGACACATCATGGACAGAACCGGGATCCAAGCCATCCCGACACAAGTCAAGGCCCTGATGGAAATGAGGGAGCCCCAGATATATAAAGACGTTCAAGTCTTGACGGGCAGAGTGGTGGCAATTAGCAGGTTCATTTCACGACTCACTGATTGATGCAGACCATTCTTTCAGGAAATTAAGGTGAAGAAGGAGGAATTCTAGGGTTCTGAGCAGTCTGAAGCCCTGACGAGGTTAAAAGAGTATATGACCATACCCCCGATCTTGTCCATACCAGGTCTCGATGAAGTCTTGCATATGTACTTAGCAGTATCCTCTGTGTCGACCAGTGCAACCCTCATTAGAGAGGATGGGAACCTTCAAATGCCAGTCTTCTACACTAGCAAATCCTTGGCTGAAGCAGAAACCCGGTACAGTAGGCAGGAAAAACTGGTTCTGTCACTGGTGAATGCGAAAAGATGACTAAGGCATTACTTCGAAGCTCATCCAATCATTGTCTCGACTGCCATGCCTCTCCGGGTTATTATGCCAAAACCCGATCTTTCGGGGAGAATCTCCAAATGGGCCATTGAATTGGGCATATATGACTTAACTTACATACCTCGGGTCTCCATCAAAGGTCAGGCAGTGGTAGATTTCCTGCTCGAAGATGAAACTGAAGAACCCGACCAGCTGACTAAGCTAGACACTTGGAAGCTTTTCGTGGATGGCTCAGCCGGATCAGGAATCGGTTTGGAAATCCTAACACCCGATGGTACGCACCTCCACATGTCGGTGCAACTGCAGTTCCCACCACCAACAATGAGGCAGAGTATGAAGCGGTCGTATCTGGCTTGAGATAAGCCTGAAGCCTCCAAATCCGGGCCCTAGCAGTACACAACGACTCTCAACTAATCATTTGACAAATTAAAGGGGAATACGAGAAAAAAGATCCGAAAATGGAGTCTTACCGGGCACTTGTGTTAAAAATAACATAAAGCTTTCAAAAAATAACCTTCACTCAGATCCCGAGAA
This sequence comes from Cornus suecica, assembly GCA_963922005.1. Classification (NCBI taxonomy): domain Eukaryota; kingdom Viridiplantae; phylum Streptophyta; class Magnoliopsida; order Cornales; family Cornaceae; genus Cornus; species Cornus suecica. The sequence continues at coordinate 39,870,187 of OY998245.1, read as the reverse complement.
GCAAAAAATCTGTGGCTGACCACCTAGCCGGCCAGGCATCCTCAGTTGGAGAGGACTTGACCCGGATCGTGCTTGTAGACTTTATAATTAGGCCGAGTATTCAGGAGCCCGGACAAGTGATACTTATCCCGTGGGAGCTAAACTAGATGGATCCCTTGACGGATTACCTAAGAAGTGGAGCGCTCCAAGAGAACAAAGCTGAAGCTTACAAGATCAGGAGGAATTCAGCTCGATATTCAGTTATAAACGGGCAACTTTATCGAAAATCCTTCTCAGGTCCTTACCTAAAATGTATTACTCCATTAGAATCAAGAGCAGTGATGCAGGAAATCCACAGTGGATCTTGCGGGAACCACTCCGGAGGAAGATTCCTTGCCCATAAGATACTTTCCCAATGATACTTTTGGCCCTATTTGTCACGTGACGTCGAATAGTATGTCCGAAGGTGCAAACCATGCCAGATGCACGAAGACGCTATCCATCGGCCACCGGAGTTCTTACATCCCATCATAGTACCGCACCCATTCGCCCGATGGGGAATGGATATCGTAGGACCTCTCCTAAAGGCAATTCGGTCAAATGCCTATGTCCTTCTAGCCACTGATTACTTCACTAAATGGGTAGAAGGTGAAGTCTATCCCGCCATCAAGAGTAGCCACGTCATCAAATTCATATGGACCCACATAATATGCAGATTCGGGTTACCAAAGACAATCATGATGGATAATGGGACAAATCTTGACAACAAAAAGGTGAGAGTGTTTTTTGCCGAGCATGGTATCAACTAGGGTACGTCCTCCGTCGGATACCAACAAGGGAACGGGCAGGCGGGAAGGGAAAATCGAACCATATTCAACACCCTGGCAAAAAAACTTGAGGAAACCAAATGAACCTGGCTAGAGAAGCTACCCGAAGTGCTCTGGTTATACATAACGATCCCCAGACAACCCACTGGGGAGACCCCCTTTGCCCTGGTATACAGTGTTGAGGCTGTGATCCCAACGGAGGTTAGGGTTCCAACCCTCTGGAGCCAGCCTGGGTGGAAGGACCAAATAACCAGTACCTGGCTCACGACCTTGATTTACTAAATGAAAGAAGGGAGGCTGTCGGGATCAAGCTGGTCGCCAACCAACAGTGTGTCCAGAACCACTTCATCTAAAAAGTCAAAAGAAGAGAGGTCCAAGTCGGAGACATGGTCCTTAGGTGAAAAATTGGGCTCGTAAGCAAGCTCAGGGAGCCTTGGGAGGGCCCGTACACCATTACCAAAGTCATCGGGCGTGGGGCATACCGCGTTCCAAGGAATATTAGTGGCGGAATGGAACCAAACTCCCAGAACGCCTCTCGCTTGAAGAGGTACTACCCGTAAAGGGCTAAGCTTTACTTTGATCTTTTTGTAAAAAGGCTGTAGCACCCGATCAATAAAATCATTTTTATGGCAAAATAGCTTACAAAAAATAAATAAAGTGTTGTCATGTCTATCGCATGGCCTGAAGTGCCCGAAAGACACAACACAGATCCTGAAGAGTTCAAAATTTGCAAAAAATAAACAAAGTGTTGTCATGTTTATCGCATGGCCTGAAGTGCCCGAAAGACACAACACTGATCTTGAAGAGATCAAAATTTGCAAAAAATAAACAAAGTTTTGTCATGTCTATCGCATGGCCTGAAGTGCCCTGAAAGACACAACACAGATCTTGAAGAGATCAAAATTTGCAAAAAATAAACAAAGTGTTGTCATGTCTATCGCATGGCTTAAAGTGCCCGAAAGACACGACACTGATCCTGAAGAGATCAAAATTTGCAAAAAAAATAAACAAAGTGTTGTCATGTCTATTACATGGCCTGAAGTGCCTGAAAGACACAACACAGATCCTGAAGAGATCAAGGTTTGCAAAAATAAACTAAGTGTTGCATTGTCTATCGCATGGCCTGAAGTGCCCGAAAGACACAACACTGATCCTGAAGAGATCACAATTTCACAAAAAATAAACAAAGTGTTGTCATGTCTATCGCATGGCCTGAAGTGCCCGAAAGATACAACACAGATCCCGAATAGATCAAAGTTTGTAAAAATAAACAAAGTGTTGTCATATCTATCGCATGGCCTTAAGCGCCCGAAAGACACAACACGGATCCTAAAGAGATCAAAGATTGCAAGAAATAAACTAAGTGTTGTCATGTCTATCGCATGGCCTGAAGTGCCCGAAAGACATAACACTGAGCCTGAAGAGATCACGGATTACAATAAAATAAAGTGTTGTCCTGTCCATCGCATGGCCTGAAGCACCCGAAAAATAGTACTTTTTGGATAAAATAATTTAAGTATTGAAAAATTAAATTGGACAAGAACAATGATTTTTCATTAAAAAATGGGCCCTGATGGCCAAGGCTTACAAAATGTTTTACAAAATGAAGAATCCTAAGTACTAGCATCAGTGCCCACTGCATCTGAGCTAACAGGAACAATAGTCCCATCGGGGACTGAAGGAGCAGAGTCGGACGTGGACCCCGAAAGAGGCTTGGTGAGGAATTCATAGAAGTGAATATCATCAGGACCTCCAACCGGATCATCATACGGTTGAGCAATGCCCAGAGACTCATCCAGCTCCTCCACTGAGGCGAATTCCCTCTCCTCAACAGGTTTTTGGATGTCCTTAAAGCATGTTCTCCATCCGTACCCGATCCTATATTGGGCAGTGTCGCAGAGGCGCTTGTACATCTGGTTGCCACCCTGATGACACATCTCCATCATTGACCTCTCCACAACCAGGAGATGCTCAGTTTCAACCTTCTCCTACAGAAGCTTTGCTTTGGAGGTCCTCAGGCCCTCATTATCAACCTTCAGGCCGTACTGCCTCCATCTCCTGGATCTGATCACGGGCAGCCTAAAGCTGTTGCTCCACAGTGATTTCTCTCGTTATCCGAACCTCCAAATTTTCATTGGCTATTAATAACAAGGTGGTAGCCTTTTGCCTTGAATCTTCCTTCATCTTCAGAAGCTCATTAGACTTTCTAAGCAACCTAGTAGCCTCTTCCATTTTTACGTTGTAAGCTTGGGTCAAGTAGAGCATCTGCCAAAATGCAAGTGTTAGACAGATCCCCAAATAATGTGAAGAATTACAAAGTACGACTAAAGGAACATCATGTCAAAAACGTACCTTCATAGCAATCTCCGGACTAGACATGGCCAAATCCGTCTGATCGAACTGCTTCAACTTCTTTCGGTCTGCAGGGGTCCAGATATGGAAACCCATTGCCCGAAGGGAAACATCATTATCAATAGTTTCAGATCCCCTGACCAAGAAGTCACCACCTAGAAGTATTATTTTCGGTGCCCATGGGACTGGTCGCTCCTTATTAGTTGCAGCCGCAGTCTCCGCCACTATGCTTGGCGAAGACGCTGTAGTCAGGCTGGGCCTAACTGATTGATCAGAGACTATGGCCGGATCCTCAGATCGGGGATGATGTGTTCCCATCAGACTTGACTCTCCCCCCTCAATTTGTCGTGATCTAGGAACGGGTATTTCTTCCGAAAAAAGGACAATGGGCGATCCGGCAGTACTTACTCACGAAATAGGAGGTGGAACAACTTAAACATTTCCCATATGTGCTAGAGCAACTGCCCCAGAGGCAGCAACCGGAGTATTCTGAGGCTGTTGATCATTTTGGGCCCTTTCCGGTGCCAGAGGGTTTGATTGAAAGCCCGTTACTCGCTTGGCCTTTCTCTTAAGGATAGGCGTTGGGATCCTCAACATGGTATTATGTCCTTCTGTTGATAATGCCTGTAAAATAGAACCCATCAGGTAATTACTACACATCCTCAGGGGCTGTCCCCAAATTTTAGATTTAAGGAGATTAAACCGGGATGTGATGTAAGTTAGAGTTTTAAAGCGGCCGGGTGCTCCAAGAAACTCAAGCACATGAAAGGCCCAACTTATCATTGCACTGTTTGTAATAGCATGACCCCCTATGAAATGGTTTGAAGGAAGGGAATAAGGGTTTGTCGAATTCACTGGGGACTTTGAATCCAGATGAGCTAGGAAGCCTCTAATTGCCACTTATTAGGTTCATTCTTTCTTTCCATCATTTGTTAGACTTCTCGGTGCCATCATAAATCTTTCTCCCACTTAAAGGAAAAAGATTGTACCAACTCCTTAAGTCATTCTGGTCCTGTATCTTGTAACAGAACAGGAGCTCAGCCAAACCAATATCAAGACCCAGCTCCCGATTAATTATCAGGAGTATAGACACGATCCTGAAGAAGTTAGGCCCCACTTGAAGCGGAGCCAGACCCAAGGTAGCTAGGGTATAAAGAAAGAAAGGGTGGATCGGGAATCTAAGAACCTGAAGGTGGAAGGCTGACAACAAAATATGATGATCCATGACCCCCTCACATTTCCTGAAGTCGTATTTTTTGGGATAATTTTTAATGAGAACCCCATCAGGTATCCCACACTTAACTCTCAGCCTTTTCAGTACCGTCTCTACCCTATGAGTAGGAGGGAGGGGATCGGCATAAAATTGATCTCCCGCTCTCCCTGCAGCCGGATCCCCACCCGCTGCAACATTTTGGTTAACATCAAGAGGACTGGATCCGACCGTCCTAACCACCTATACCGATGGAGAGCTAAGAGAGGCATCGAGATCCACATAAGACGGGAGATGGTCACTACCCGACCGAGTGTCATCACTATCAGACATATTGACAGAAAGGTAGGAAAGCTGAAATAAGAGAACTTACTCTAGGATAAATGCCGATGAGATTTCCTGAGTTTTCCTGGAAGAGCGAACGGATTCTGGCAATGATAAGTGAAGAACTCAAGTTGCAGAGAATTTTCTGAGAGCTATTGGCTTTGAAATGAAATGAGTATCCAACAAATGAACCTGGGTATTTATAGAGGTCACCAAAACCTTTGAAAAGCCGTGCGCACGTGAAACGAAGCGCACCGCCTCCTCAACCCCCTTTATGCCAATCGAGGCCACCCGAGCCATGAGTTTCAAATAGGCAAATGATGATACAACCGTCATATTAAATATACTTGCCACGTCACTCTAATAGGGGTAATGTACCTTGCTTTCCACCCTATCTTCTTCGTAATGGGTCTGACGTCCGAAAGCCCACTACCAAGAAGAGGGCCTGTGTAAGTGTGGAAATCCTCAGGCCCACATAAGCCTATCAAACATTAGGTCCATCACGCTGATGGCCCAATAAGGTTATTAAAAGCTCGAAGACAAGATCCATTTCAAATTGTATTTCTTTAAAAACGTAGATAATGATGTAATAATGATGCAAACAAAGTTGTGTTGCCCTAATGGGCTAAATGCCCCAAAAGGAAATGTATATAAAGAAAAAGCCAAAACTGAATAGAGGGATGATAATTATGTTGTGCACTTTTAGGTATTTACAGGATCAAATCCCTTTATTCTAGGGATTTGATTTCTTTTTGCAATTTCAATTTATGGTCTGCCTTATTAGATTGGGCTTCTTATCTTGAGCCCCAAGTTGGATTGATAACTGGGCTTTGCTAATTGGGCCTAAAAACTTGATTGGTTTGGCACCTTTTTCTGATGGGCTTCTATTATTCTTTATCAGGCCCAGATCTATTTTCCCGTGAGTAACTGTCATTGGGCCTTCTCTTTGATGGGCCAGGAATTTTGGCCCTTACACTAGCCCCTTTGGGTCTGACCCAATGTTCCATGGGCCTGACCCAAATGTTAGGTTTGAGGAATGCCTTTTCGTTTCAACATAGATACATGCAGATGTATATATATATATATATACTCGTGGGTTGGCTTGCTGACGTCACCGCAATCATGACCCAGTTTACGTGTGGGTTTTAAATTCAAAACTATGACTAGATTCCCTTAATCATTGTGCCTGTTCATCTTGAAAAGTTGTAACGCCTCCGGCCCCATTTAATACGCTGGTTGAACGCACCTCTTCTCCTCTTAAATATCCAGTTCACTTAACACTTTGAATCTCTACATCTTCAAAAGTCATCGCCTATAACTCTTTGCTCGCTTGTTCTCCCTGTTCCTTATTTTTTTTGGGCTACATTATCTTCCCCGATGACCTTCTCCGGCGACCTTTCTTTTGTTTTCTGTAACTTTCTTTTTAAAAACTTTTATCCTCTTCTACACCATGTCTATTTCGAGTTCCAGCAATGCTAGTGAGGAGTTCACCCCTTTATCCCATGGGGAGTCTGTTGAGAGCCATGCTGAAGAGGTTCCTATACTCCCTCAAGAGGGTGAGGATGCTCACGATATTGAGGAGCCCCTTCCATACAAACCATATAGGCTCCCTGCTGACCAGAGAAAAACCCCAAACATCAAATCCCTTAAGAAATCGGTGAGGCCACCAAAGGGGGTAGAATTTGTGGCCTATGATCCCGAGTTGGACTTTACCCAGGGGGAGGGCATTGGCCCCCATGACCTCCTCATTTCCTATAACTAGGTCAAATTGGTCAGATTCCCCCTTCACCTTCTCTTCCATTTTATTTTCTTCATTCTGGGGATAAACCCTTTGCAGGTTAACCCCAATTTCTTTCGAATTGTCTCCATGCTAATGTTGGCAAACCGTGACCATGGATTTCATTTGGGTTTTGATGACCTCCACTTATGTTATCAAATCTTAGAGATCTCTGGTAGCGTGGGGAGGTTCATATTCTACCCCTTCAAAGACAGATGCATTTGTGGGGGTACTAATGAGTATGAGAAGGGGTGGAAAGAGAGAATGGTTTTGATTAAGAACCCCTAGTTTTACCCCCAATATTCTACCTTTCCAATCCCCAACACCTTTGGCCCTGACAAGTTCAACCCTTACTAGATCCTCCATAGTCACACAGTCTCTTGCTTGTGCCATGAGTGTGACCTTCATAGGGAAAAAAATATATATAAGTCTTTTGGTGTTGTTAGTAAAGACTCATACTCCAGTAGGGTCTAAAAAAGGGTTAAATTGTTGAGGAGAAAACTTTGGTCTGAATGTCCACTTTGTACTGATCTTCTGACTCCTGCCAATATGCAGGATATATCCCAGCTAGAAGCCACAACAGACATGCTTCTCCTGAGCCATCCCAAGCTTATGGATGATGACCTGCAGGTCACCTTAGATCCTGCCACTCAGGGAGCTTCTACCTCAGTCACAACTGTAGCCCCAACCTCTGGGTCTGCCACAACATCTGGGTATGCTGCAGCCCTGACCACCACTCCTACCCTGCCTAAGCCCCCTCATCCCGTATTCGCCATACTGCAGAAGAAAGGTTTGTGAAGAAGCAGGAACTGAAGGGGAAGGCTTCTGAGGGGGGATACAACACTCCTCTCCCCACCACTATGGAGGGAATGACTGCCAGAGCGAAGTCCCTCTAGAGTAATGAGGACTTGACTGCTTTTATTGCCCTGGATGGCCCTAACCTGCCTGACAAGGTTATGGGCATGATGATGAGGGTAAATATTTATTTGTTTTACTTGTTTCATTCTTTGTCTAAATATCGTTTTCATGGCCTCTAACATTTTTTTCTTGTATTTTTTGTAGGCATTTTATACTGTGCAGGCTCTGTGCTACACGCGTCAGACCAATGCTGATGAATTGGCCCATCAGACTGACGAGGTGTCCCGTCTCAAAGCTGCTCTGGCCTTGGAAGACGGGAGGGAGACTCTGCGGGCCAAAGAGGGTGCCATTCTTAAGGAGGAAAATGAGGTTTAGAAGGAGAGCACAACCCAGGTGAATGCTGAGAATGAGGATCTCAGGTATCGCCTGACCCTTACCCACTTTGAGTTGGAAATGTGCAAGCAAGGAAGGTTGGACATGCACTCTCGCTATGAAGTCTTCAACAACAGGTTGTTAGGGAGTTCTGGTGTAGTGGTTTTGTCAACGCCCTGAAGGAGCCTGAGGAGAGGAAGCTTAAGGATCCTGATGCTATGGATGCCCATCTTGGGATTCAACAACCCTACGAGGTTCCTGACCCCAGCCCAGGTGAGGAACTCTTCTTGAGGTTCCTTTCGGGGAACCCTGCTGCTGAGCCTCAGGACACAGATGCTCTACCCCTCATTCTTACTAAAATTGTGGACACTTTTGGGCTAAAATTTAGGGCTCAGTCCAAGACCTAGCCTTTTTCTTTCTTTTTTTTTTTTTTTTTTTTTTTTTTTTTCATTTCTTGTTTATCTCGTCCCTTGGGAATTTTATAGCCCCTTAGGTAATTTATATGTAAACACATTTTTATTTTCAATGAGAAATTTCTCTTCTGCTTACTTATTATTTTGAATCCACCAAAGTTTATATGCCTTTACTGACATTTACTTTACCATTGTATGCCCCTGGCATATGAATTTTTGGTTTGATGTCAAAATATCATTGGCAACGAGTCATACTAGTGTATGCTATTTTATATTTTAGGAATGAATCCCTTTTCTAGTGGCTCAGGCACATGCCTTTGCCATTTTTATAGCTTAGGAATAAATTCCTCTTTTTGATGGTTTAGGCATATGCCCCTGCCATTTTTATAGCTTAGGAATAAATTTTTCTTCTTGATGGCTCAGGCATATGCCTCTTTCATTTTTGTAAGTTAGGAATAAATTCCTTTTTTTGATTGCTCCGGCATATGCCCCTGCCATTGTTATAGTTCAGGAATAAATTCCTCTTCTTGATGGCTTAGGCATATGCCTCTGCCATTTTTATAGCTTAGGAATAAATTCCCATTGTTGATGGCTCAGGCATATGCCTTTGCCATTTATGCAACTTAGGAATGAATTCCTCTTTTTGATGGCTCAGGCATATGTATCTGTCATTTTTATAATTTAGGAATAAATTTCTCTTCTTGATGGCTTAGGCATATGCCTCTGCCATTTTTATAGCTTAGGAATAAATTCTTCTTCTTGATGGCTAATACATATGTCTTTGTCATTTTTATAGCTTAGGAATAAATTTCTCTTTTTGATGGTGAAAGAAAGATAAACATGGGCAATTGATTGATTAAATATGAAATTAGACTTCAACCGCTTTTATTGATTGAATCAAAATAGGTAATAAAAGAATTTAAACATGAATTGCCTCTGTCTGGCTTTAAGAAATGGAAATCTACCGAAGGATAATACCTCTTTAGTCTGAAGGCATTTTGGGAGTGGGGCTCCATACGCCCGTTGGATATCCTCAACCGGTAAGCCCCTTTGCCAATGACTTCAATCACAGTGTATGGTCCTTCCCAATTTTCATAAAGCTTTCCATTCTCTTTTCCCAATTTGCTCATGCATATGCACCGGATTATGATTGTTTTGATCTTCCTGATAGGTCTCAATTCTTATAGTCGGCACTACATTTTCTGTAAGGATCACAGCTTCTGCCCCATACGTCATAGAGAATGGATTTTCTCCAGTGGGATGGGAATCCTTGGAGTTGTCCTGTATGCCCATAAGCTCGGGCAATTTATCTGCCCAGAGTCCTTTGGCATATTCTAATTTTTTCTTAAGAGTGTTCAAAATAGTTATGTTCGACCTTTCACCTTGTCCATTGCCTTGTGGATACCCGAATGAGGATGTCTCAAGTTGAATGCCATGCTGCTCGCATAAAGCTCTACACCATTTGTTGTCTAGGTTCAACCCATTGTCGATTATTATTATCATGGGGGCTCCAAAACGGCATATGATATTTGTCTAGATGAACTTGATTACGTGCCTATATGTGATCACCGAGTAAGACTCTACTTCTACCCATTTGGTAAAGTAATCTGTAGCTATGAGTGCCAACTTGACCTCCCTTAAAGCTCTTGGAAGTGGCCCCACAATATCAATTCCCCATTGGGCAAAAGGGTGCGGGTTGAGTGTGGGATTGAGAAGCTCTGGTGGATACTGGATACTGTCACTGTGGATCTAGAATTTATGGCATCTTTTAACGAAGGCTTCTATGTCTCGAGAGAGATAGGGCCAGAGATAGCCTTGGTTGAGCACTTTATGAGCAATGGACCTCCATCCTGAATGATTTCCACACGTTCCTTCATGTATCTTTTTCATGATGGCTCTGACTTCTGAGGGGGTAAGGCACCTGAGATATGGTCCTCCAAAGGATTTTTTGTACAACTTCCCATTAATTAGGGAGTACCTGGAAGATTTCATGCGAACCTTTCTGGCCTCAGGTTTATTTTCAAGCAGAGTCCCATCCCTAAGGTAGGACACGATTGGGTCCATCTAGCTGGGTTCCCATATAATTATACAGACACTGACTGGTTGCTTAATACTTGGGATCTTAAGGTAATCTATTGGAGCCACCCTGGTCAGATCCTGAGTGTTGGATATGCCATGTTGGCCAATCTGTCTACACTTTCATTCTGGCCTCTTGGTATTTGTTCAAGGCTGAACTGGTTAAAGTGGCTGAGCTCTGCCAGAGCTAGGGCTCTATAAGGCTCCATCTTTTCTCCAGACTCATATTCACCTTTAACTTGTTTGACAACGAGCTGAGAGTCGCTAAATATCCTGACACATTTGATCTGGAGACTCTGGCATAATTTGATGCCTGTTAAGAATGCGTCGTACTTGGTTTCATCGTTGGAGGCTGGGAACTCAAGATGGACTAATTGCTGAATTCTAGTGCTATCAGGTGTTATGACTTCTAGTCCTATTCTAGCCCTTGATACTCCGACTGATCCATCGATAAACTGACCCCATTCTGGCTCTTGATGCTCCACCTCTAGTTCTGTTTCTAAAAGGAGGTCTGCTAGGGCCTGCCCCATGATAGTTGTCTTAAGCACATAAGTGATGTCGAAGGCTTCCAATTCAATTGTCCATCTGGTAATTCTTCCCATCAGGTCAGACTTGGACATTATTGTTCTGATGGGTAATGATGGGATGCGTCTCGAAGTAGTGTTTGAGCGTTCTTTTGGCATTGACTAATGACAAAATAACTCGCTCGGTGATGGTGTAATTGATTTTGGGGTTTGATAGGGACTTGCTGGTGTAGAAGACTGGAGTTTGGCATGTTTTTTCCTCCTTGACCAGTGCAACACTTGTTGAGGAAATTGAAACTGCTAGGTAGAGGTGCAACGTTTCTCCCGGCTCTGGAGAAATTAGCACTGGAGGGCTCACAAGGTATTTCTTCAACTTTTGGAGTGCTTGGGTCTATTATGGTCCCCAGACATTGCCTTTTCCTACTCTGATGACCTGGAAGAAAGGTCTTCACTTATTTGTAAGCCTGGAGATAAACCTGCTTAACACGGCTACCCTTCTTGTAAGGGTCTAGATTTCTTTCTGGGTTCTGGGCTCTTCTATTTGTACTAGGGCTTTGACTTGAGATGGCCTAGCCTCTATCCCCATTTTGTTCACTAGGTGGCCCAGAAACTATCCAGATGAAACTCCGAATGAGCACTTGCATAATTTTTTACCTCTTGGAATACTTCCTTTAAGTACTAGAGGTGGTCTTCTTTTTTCCTGCTTTTGACCACCGTATCATCGATGCATGCTTCTACCATATGGCCCATCAGGTGATTAAAGACTCTTTTGACTAATCTCTAGTAAGTGGCACTTGCATTTTTTAGTCCAAAAGGCATTACTATATAACAAAATGTACATTCTTCTGTGGTGAAATATGTTTTCTCCTCATCGGTTAGATTCATGGGAATCTGGTTGTAGGTAGAGTAGGTGTCTAGGAACGAGATTCGCTCGTTCCCTGCTATTGCATCCACAAAATGGTCAATTTTTGGCAGATGGAAACAGTCCTTGGGGCAAGCCTTGATCAAATTGGTGAAGTTAATGGACACCCTCCATTTACCGTTCTTCTTTCTAATGACCACCACGTTAGAGAGACAGGTGGGGTACCTGACTTCTCTAATGAAACCGACTTCCAGTAATTTCCTGACTTCTTCAGCTATGATCTGGTTCTTTTTCACCCAAAATCGTCTTTGCTTCAACTTTATTGGTCTGGCTTCAGGGTAGACGTTGAGGTTATGCTATTCAATGGAGGGATCTATGCCTGGCATATCTAGATATGACCAACAAAATACGTCCATATTATCTTGTAAAAGTTTGATAAGGTCTACTTTTTACATAGTTGAGAGAGTGGAGCCAATGAAAGTGGTTCTACCATCTCCAGAGGGGCTAATGTCTATCTGTTGGAGTGGTTATGTTGTGCTCTGACTCTCTTAACCTTCCTCGAAAGGGTCAATCTATAATTTCTATTTCTCTTCATTCTTGGAACCATCATGTTCCTCCTCATCTAGTCTAGTCCATTTACTCAGGTTTTACATAGTCACTGTGTAGAATTCTTTTGCTGCCACCTGATCTCCCAGAATTTCTATCACATTGACTCAATTCGGGTTAAAACACCTTATGACTTGGTGAAGGGTTGAAGGAATTCCCTGTATTCTTTGAATCCTACCCCTACCCATCAGGAGGTTGTATGATGGTTTGACATCTACTACCACAAAACTTTCCTTAAGGGTCCTTCTGGCGGCTGACATGGACAATTGGATGACTCCAATTAGTTCCACCCGTTGTCCATCGAATCTGGCAAGGGGACTCCAACAGGTTCAATTTGGTTTATATCAACCCTAAGTTTGTCAAAGGCCTACTTGGTCATGATGTTTGTGCTGCTACTAGGGTTTATCATGACTATTTTAACTAGGCAGTTGGCCACTAGTAGCGATATGACCAGAGGGTCTTTGTGGGGTACCTGAACATTCCTTAGGTTTGACTCAGTAAAAATGATTTGTGACTCCTCCTTCTTATTAGACATTTATCATATCTCGCAAATTCTTCTGAGCTTATGCGCCTGATGTATCTGGGATCTCTTGAATCCCCATGTCTTTTCTTCAATGTGTTCGCCCTGTACCATATGGATCACCCGCACTGGTTGTCCTGCGAGAGTTGGATTTTAAGGTGCATTCCCCTGGTGTACAGCTTGGGTCTGGTCTTTTCCTACGTACTCAGATAGCTCACCCTTTACAATCATTGCCTCCACTTGTCTGCGTAGGTTTCTGCAATCATTGGTATGGTGGCCATACTCACTATGGAAGGCCCAGTGTTTGGTCATATCCCTCTGCTCCATAGGCTATCTCATGGGTAGCGGGGGTCTGAAGATGCCCTTTCCCATTTTTTCCTGATAGAGTTTGTTCTGGCTTGTCCTCAGGGGGGTCACCTTATCTTTAACCTTTTGTTTTTTATCGGTTGGATTATTTAATGAGGAGGCTGGCGCTGGACGGGCAACCCTCTTCTTGCGGACCATTTCTTCCTCCTCTATTCTGAGATACTGATAGGTGCTCAATATTAGTCATTTTTTATCCCTATCTTGCATTTGTTATGTCTTTACATTATGTTACTTGGTATTTTTATCCCGTTTGTGTGTGTAAGCATGTTTCAGGAGCTTAATGAAGAAATTGAGCTAATCTCAGTGAATTAACTGAGTTCGTGTTCGTTTCTATCTCGAGAAAGGAATCAAAAGGTATGCAAGAGCAAAGAAGAGCTACTGGAGGGCAAAATGGTCATTTCCTGACATTATTTCTCACCGAATGGCAAAAATGTCATTTTCAGACATTATTACTTCACCCAAAAGTATCGGGAGTCAAAGACGACCAATCTAGCTCAAATATGAAAAAAATGAGTTTATGGCAAAATATGCATAATACCTTATGTCGTGAGAGAGAAAAAGAGGCAGATTGAACCTGAGCTATGCTTTGGTTTGTACCCTATGCCCTAGACCTATACCCAAGCGTAGGTCAGGAGCGTAGGTCCCAGCTTGTGGCCACGTGATGCCTTTACGTGCTGAAGTTGTTTTGGAGTTGTTTCAGAATTTTCCAATTTTGTCCCTACTTCGATATTTTAAGTGATCGGTGATTCTAAACCTCTACATACAAGCTTATACACATATTTACATCAGATTTTAGATATATTATTCATGTATTATAAAATTATTGAAAAAGGCAACCATTAAGGTTTCCCTCACTTGTCTATAAATATGAGAGGGTTAGGTTCAGAGTTCTGGTTCTGATTTTCAGATATGTTCATTTATAGAGTTCTCACGTTCAAAGTTTAGACTTGCTTCCATTGAAGATAACCACCATTGTAGACCTAGAGATCCGAAGAAGAAGATTATGAAGAATGTTTCTACACCGATAATGCAGACTCTCTCCGCCATGATCAACTAACTCGGTATCTACGGTTTTCTCGCAAAACCCTAACCAAGTAATGTAGTTCTAATTTTATATTGAATTGTAGAGAGGGGAAACTGTGACTATACTCTGATAATTGTGTTAGATGAGAGATCGTTTTTATTCGTGATACAACTTTATATATTTGAATTGATTCTTGTCTTAAACTTTTCGAATGTATTTATCTTACACAATCATAATTATTCATTATGAGCTGGAACTCAGGTGTTTAATCTGTGATTTTCTCCACAATGGTGGTCATAAAACTCGAAACCCTAGGTTGACACAGGCTATGCCCTGAGAAACTGATATAAACATGCTTTAGTTTATTTTTATGCTTTAATTTTCTTTTATGCATTTATTTTATCTTAGTAGTTGGCATGCATTAATCAGTCTAGTCTTGATATGGGTTATCGCGATCCGGTTGAGAGTAATCATTTTTGGGGTCAAATTGCTGTCGCGGTGCGACCTGATTCACAATCAATGGATCGCCCTCATGCAATTGAAATAAAATTTGGACTATATTATGAGATTAGTGGTGGAGTGAGGAAACCCTAGTTTTATCTCTCTCTGAATCATAACCATTATTTATTATTGCTTTCTGTTTTATTTTCATTAGTATTAGATAATTCACAAAACCAAACTTTTTTCAGAAAAATATAATTCAGTGTTTTTAGACTATTGAACTGAATAATCCTCATCTCTATGGGAGCGATATTCCCCTACTCAAGCAAAACTGTCTACAATTGATCTGTGCGCTTGCAGAAGGGTAAAACCTAAAATGTCGTTAAGGTATCATTTTTAACCACATATTTTGCACACACCTGACACCTACCAAGTTTTTGGCACCGTTGCCGGGGACTTGGCATTGTTCAATAGCTTTAGTAGTTTATTTGCATTGCGTTATTGTAGATTAAAGTTAAAGTTGAATTTTTTATGTGATTTCCAGGTACAATTGAATAGCGTGAAAGGATAAGACAAAGCTGTTGAAGTTGCGTCTGGACCCTTTGTGAGTTTTAATTTTGCTTGGCTTTTACATTTCATTTTTAGCTTTGCTTTTTGTTCATAGTTTAGATAAGTTTAGAAGTAGGTTTTTTAATTTGCTTTATTTCAAAAAAACAAATAATGTTTTAGTGTATGTTCGATAGATCGACGCGTTCAAATTTAAATTCTGTCTTAGTTGTATACGACCGGGAGATCGAAAGAACTCTAAGGCGTTTACGAAAATATATTTAAGTGCGTCGTCAGACAAAAGAAATCGAGATAGGTGACCAAAGAATGAATCAACAGAGGGGAACAAATACCTCTGTAAAGGGATTTTATGCACCGAACGCGTATGAATCGTATGCTGAATTTCCAGAAGAGGAAGGTGCAAAGCATTTCAAGATCAAGACGAGTGTGATCAACATGCTCCCAAAGTTCTCTTGTCTCGGGATAGAAGATCCGTACCAGCATGTCAATGAATTCTTAAAGGTAAATCAACTGTTAGGTATGATGGTTTGACTAAAAATGATTTAAGAGTGCGTCTGTTCCCATGGTCTTTAAAAGACAGAGCAAAAAGATGGCATATTAAATTAACCAAAGCTACTAAACTTGACTCGGAAACACTTAAGTAAGAATTCTTAAAAAAATATTTTACCATAGGAAAGACTTAAGAAGCACAAGATGCAATTAAGCGATTCCGACAGTTGGCAGGAAAACAATTTCATGCCGCGTGGGAGAGGTACAATGATATTTTGTATAAATGTCCCCACCCTAGGTTTTCTGATCAAGATGTTGCTAGAAATTTTTACATGGGTCTAGGTGAAAAGAATAAAAATCTGATAGATGCCTCTACACATGGTCAGTTTACCTTGAAACCCACAAAAGAGCTTTTAGAGATGTTTGATAATATTAGTTAAAATGCCCTTTAGTATGAATCTGATATGAGGTCTAGAGATGGTCAGGATAGGTGATTAGAAAAAAACATTTGAGGTTAATCATGATATGAAAATCCAGTGGGATTGATAGATGAGAGGTTATAGCGATTTGAAAAACTTCTTACCCAAAGAATTCATTCTCCTAAAAGAGAAGTGTATGAGGTTGAACCAGATTATTCTCAAAATGAGTGTGAGGATGTAATAGCCGCTAATGTCAATGTAGCATGGAATTACTCAAATAATGCCCCGTTCTCCAACTTATACTCTCCAAATAATAGAAATCATTCATTCCTGTCCTATAAGTCCACAAATGTGGAGAATCCTCAAGAAAAAGGTCAACAAGGACAGTGGTCCAATACTCAATCCAATTTTCAACAAAGGCAGCAATTTACCTCGCAACCAAGGTTCCAACAGAGCCAACAATCATTCCAATCTCAACCAACTATACTGGCTCGCAATTCTCAATCAAATTTCCAAACCAGACAACCATCTAATAATTCTCTTGCTCTTCAACCATTCAATAACAACCAGGCTATCCAACCATTCCAATATCAACTCTAGCCTCAAAGAAGCCAAGCTCCCCTACCCGGTTTTCAAAATAATAGGATAGAGCAAACCTAGGTGGACCTCCAAAATTAGATTGGTGTTCATACTCAAGCACTCACCATATCACCATGCAGATAGGACAAATGACATATCAGATAAATACTAGAGAGTCAGGTCAGTTGCCTAGTTAGCCTATCGCTATCCCAAAGATTTAGCAAGTGTAAGATCTTTGATCGTTTACCAATAATAATCACGAGTCTGTTCAAGCAATTACGATTCTGAGAAGTGGAAGGGTAGTGGAAAGCAGTGTAAAGGAAGAACTTGAGGATAGGCTACATAGAAAAAAGGAAGGTAAACAAACTCAAAGGAAGGAAGAGGAAAAAGCACAATAGAAAGAGGTTGAGAGCAGAGAGGTTAAAGTTCAGACAGATAAACTGCCACTAGATAAGAGTGTCGATGAGACATTGCTTGATGAGCGAGATAGGGCGAACTACGAGGAAAAACCGCTATTTCCTCAATGTCTTAGAGAACCGGCTAAGTATGGGAAGATGAAAGAATCTGATATGTTGGATATGTTCCGACAAGTCAAGATTAATCTGCCGCTTTTAGACGTGATTGCCCAAATCCCACCTTATGCTAAATTTTTCAAGGATCTCTATACGCATAAGAGGAAAATCAAAGCGAAGAATCTGAAGAAAATACTCTTGAGTGAGCAAGTGAGTTCACTGCTGTTAAGCAATACTCCACCAAAGAGGAAAGATCCTGGCGCTCCCACTATTTCTTGTGTTATCGATGACCAGGAAATTGGTAGAGCCCTTCTTGATCTAGGTGCAAGTATTAACTTGCTTTCTTATTCAGTCTATAAATAGCTAGGGTTAGGAGAGCTCAGTCCCATAAAGGTTGTACTGCAGTTTGCCGATCGTTCTGTCAAGCAGGGAAAATGAATTTTGGAAGACGTCATAGTTCAAGTGGGCAAGTTTTACTTTCCAGTTGATTTTGTAATCCTGGAGATGGAACCTGTCCCGAACTCGAAAAAACACATCCCAGTGGTCTTAGGTAGACCATTTTTGACCACTGCAAATGTGTGTATTATTTGCTGAACTGGAGCCATGGATCTGACCTTTGGGAACATCAAAATCAGGATGAATGTGTTTGAGGGGAGCCATCAATTACTTGAGTCTGTGGACTATTGTTAGATAAATGAGTGCGACGAGCTAGATGATATTATACATGATTTTGCGACTCAAATTCTGGAGAAAGGCGAGCTTGAAGAATTTCTGGCAAATGAAGTGCCGAATGAAGAAATAAAAAATTGGGCTGCGTATAAGGAATGACAGAACAAGGAGTTGGATAGAATTGAGACTGCGTTATACACGGAACCTTGGAAACAAGAGCCAGTGGAACCACTCCCGATAGTCTCAAGTACTCCCTTCGTTCCATCACTTATGACTCCGACTATTTTAGAACTTAAGGAGTTGCCAGAAAAATTAAAGTATGTTTTCTTGGGACCCGACAAAACTCTTCCTGTAATTATTTCATCAAAGTTGACAACAGAACATGAATTGAGTTTGATTGAGGTCTTGACCAAGAATAAAGAAGCAATTGGGTGGAGTGTGGCTGATTTGAAAGGTATTGATCCATCAATTTGCATGCATTGAATTTATTTGGAAGATGAGGCGAAACTATCAAGGGAGATGCAACAAAGATTGAATCCGAACATGATGGAGGTGGTAAGAAAAGAAGTAGTGAAGTTGCTAGATGCGGGAATCATCTACCCGATCTTTGATAGTAAGTGGGTAAACCCAACTCATGTGGTCCCGAAGAAGTCGGGAATTGATAAGTGCCAAATATTATATATTTAAACCCCTTAATTTACATATTTTAGTTCTATAATGATATCTTTTATTCAATTTTTATGATATTTTTGTGTTTATCTTATTTTCTAGGTCTTCATGAAGAATTTAATCAATTCCATGCAAATTGGGTCATCAACTATGCATGAAATATATTCATCCTGACCACCCTTTACTTAAATGCCTATAAATAATTCTGTGTTTTGATTCTGGAAATGACATTGGTACCATTGGAAAGTTGATTCAGAG
This sequence comes from Cornus suecica, assembly GCA_963922005.1. Taxonomy (NCBI): domain Eukaryota; kingdom Viridiplantae; phylum Streptophyta; class Magnoliopsida; order Cornales; family Cornaceae; genus Cornus; species Cornus suecica. The sequence goes on along the minus strand of OY998245.1, from coordinate 39,851,494 downwards.
ACCTTCAATTTGAGCACAAGAATGACCTTATTTCGATTTGAAATGAAGGCGTTATGGCAGTTGCAAGTCAGCTTCAAAACTGCAGAATTGTGCAGAAATAAATACGGGTTCGGGTTTACCAAAGGGTGATGTGAATTTTACATTTTCTTGAAGATTTACTACATTCATTGGATTATGATTTTACAAGAGTAAATCTGATCCATGTCAAGAAACAAAGGCACATGGAAGAAACAAATGCACATGTGAAAAGAAGACAATGGGGTGGAAAGTAATGAATATTCAAACAAAAAGAAATCCAATTTCTCTTTTCTAGTTGTCATTTGATTCCATATTTTCCCTATAAATAGAGGTAGTCTTTCATTTGTAAGGGAGGAAGAATAAGAGTGAAGAGAAACATAGTGATTTATATATTTGTAATGAAAGAGTAATTCTCTAGCTAAGGCTAGGGAATGAATTTAAAATGAAGAACCAAGTGTTTGCATATCCAAGTATTTAATGCTTCAAGGTTAGTATTATTGATAATATATGAATCTAATAATTTTTATTCAATGATTTTTTGCCTCTTTATGCCATGTATATTGAGTTCTTTGAATCAATGAATACACTTAGGTAATTAGATCTAAAATTCATTATGCCATACAATGATATAAGTAATGCTCAACCCACTTTATGTGGTGTTCTTGATTTCTTATGATCTTACATAGGTATAATGAATACTTTGAATGTAATTACATCTTTATAGTTCACAATTCTTATGATTCATATGTAATTAATAATACTACTTATTTAATGGGATTTACTAGATCATTAGTATGTTTATTATTATTGCTAATATAGGCATAATTTGTAGAGTTGCTTCATTAGCGACCACTTTCTTGCCATAGCATTTATAATGAACATATAATGTTTCTATTAGTTAACTTATATAATTAATTTAGTATGTTAATTATTTATTGCTTATAGACATGATTTGGAGAGTTGCGTTGTTAGTATGGATTATCCTACCAAGTGACCCCTTTCTTGCCATGCAAATATAATTAACATATGATGATTGTACTGGTTAATTTTTATTACTTATTTGGATATGTGGTACACTTGGTTTCGACATTGTAAAGGAATTCCCAATGCCTTAGTATTTAATTAATTCAAGAAAACAACCAAAATGAATCAATCAAATCAATTCAAGGACAAAAATAAAATCCTTTTTTCCATACATCTTTCCGACTCTCCCTGAGGTTCAACACTTGGATTCACCAAGACTATATTATAACTTGACTACCTATACTTGGGTATTGTAACGTGGAACACATTTCTAGACACGTCAGGAATCACAGTGGTGCTCAATGAAAAGGGTGAGCTAATTCCTCAATGCACGACTACGGGGTGGTGTGTGTGTATCGACTACATTAAGCTTAACTTTAACACCAGGAAGGATCATTTTCCATTGCCATTCATCGATCAAATCCTGGAAAGATTAGCCGGACTGAACTACTACTACTTTTTGGATGGACATTCCGGCTATAATCAAGTGGCAATTGATCCTGCAGATAAAGAGAAAACCACTTTCACTTTTCCATATGGCACATTTGCGTATAAACGGATGCCTTTTGGTTTATGTAATGCGCTAGCTACATTCCAGAGGTGTATGATGTCTATCTTCTCTGATATGGTATAAAAGTTTCTGGAAGTGTTCATGGATGACTTCTCAATGTTTCGGGCAACCTTTGAAGACTGTTTGAGGCATTTAACACCAGTACTTGAAAGGTGTAAAAAGACCAATTTAATTCTTAGTTGGGAGAAGAGCCATTTTATGGTTCAAGAAGAAATAATACTTGGCCACATTATATCAAAGCAGGGGATTGAGGTCGATAAAACAAAAGTCGAGTTGATTTCAAAATTACCTCCTCCCACATCTGTGAAGCAGATACGCTCTTTTCTGGGCCATGCCTGGTTTTACAGAAGGTTTATCAAAGATTTTAGCAAAATCGCCCAGCCATTATGCAATTTACTGGCTAAGGATGTAGTCTTTATCATTGATGAAGAATGTTTTCATGCCTTTGAGGAATTGCGTGTTAAACTCTCATCTGCCCCAATTATCTGTCCACCCTACTGGTCTCTACTGTTTGAGCTGATGTGTGACGCTTCAGATTATACAATGGAGCTGTGTTAGGATAGAGAAAATACAAGTTATCATATGTGATTTACTATGCCAGTAGAACTCTGAATGAAGCTCAGATGAACACCACTGCCAACCGAGAAGGAGTTGTTGGCAGTGGTGTTCACCTTGGACAAATTCAGGTCGTATTTGTTGGGAACCAAGGTGGTCGTGTACTTAGATCATGCTGTACTAAGGCATTTGTTAACCAAGAAAGACTCTAACTCCAGACTGATTCGATGGATTCTGTTGCTATAAGAATTTGATTTGAAGATCAAAGATAAGAAAGGTACGAAAATTTTTGTAGCTGATCATTTGTCAAGAACTGTCGTTGAGTCCACAAAGGACGATACTCCTCTTAAGGATGAGTTTCTGGATGAACATCTATTCAATGTGGCTGTTATGGAATAGACACTGTGGGATACAGATATTGTCAACTATAAAGCCACCTGTATAATTCCTAATGGATAGTCTAAACATGAAAATGATCGTTTCTTCAGCCAAGTAAAATTTTATATCTCGGACAATCCGCAACTGTACAAATATTACCCAGATTAGATAATTCATAAATGTGTTTTAGAAAGTGAAGTTCAAGGCATACTGGCATTCTGTCTACGCTAGAGTGTGGAGGGAATTTTGGTGCTCAGAAGACAGCTCACAAAGTCCTACATAGCGGTTTTTATTGGCCCACCATATTCAAGGATGCATTTGAGTTTTGTAAATATTGTCTAAGATGTCAAAATTTGGGATCCATATCTCGACGAGACATGATGCCATTGAATCCTATATTGGTGGTTGGGTTGTTTAACGTTTGTGGCATTAACTTCATGGAACCATTTCCAAAAGTCGGCGATAAGCAGTACATATTAATGGGAGTTGATTACGTTCTAAATGGGTAGAGGTTGTTGCCATGTCACATGCGAATCACGTTGTTGTTGAGGAGTTTGTTAAATCCAATATCTTTTCTAGATTTGGTATGCTACAAGTGTTGATCAGTGACGACGACAACCACTTCGACAACCAGTTTCTAGATTTGGTATGCTATAAATGAGTGGTCAAGTGGAGGTTTCGAACAGGGAGATCAATAACATTATTGAAAAAATGGTGGATCCTGATTTGAAAAATTGGCCGAAAAGATTAAATGATGCACTATGGACATACAAGACTGCTTATAAGACATCGATTGGTATGTCACTATACAGATTGGTCTATGGTAAGGCATGTCATCTCCCTGTAGAACTTGAGCACAGAGCATATTGGGCGATCAGAAGATTGAGTTTTGATATCAAAAGATCGGGTGCTCAAAGGAAACTCGAACTCGCATAGCTTGAGGAGTTGAGGAACAACGCATATGAGAATTCTGGAATATATTAAGCCCGAACCAAAGCATTCCACGACAAACATATATGACATAAAATCTTTGAGGTCGGCTAGAAAGTGTGGTTGTTCAATTCGAGACTCATATTGTTTCCCGGTAAGCTTCAATTAAGATGGGACGGGCCGTACAAAATTACTAAGGTTTACCCCCATGATGCGGTGGAACTTGATGACCCTGACAAAGGAAAACGATTTGTTGTGAATGCTCAGCGTTTGAAGCATTATATCAAAGTTGAGCCGACAGAGTGTTGTTGAGACAGTTGATTTAACAGAACCGACACTAGTACTAAGAAGGGGCAACGTCGAGCCAACGACATTAAATATTGGTACTAAGTGATAAAGAGTAGCTTTTGATCTTAGTTTGTAGTTGTAAAATAGTAGTTTAATTCGGTTTTTGTAAAATTTTAAGATCGAGTCCAAAATAGTCATCATCATTCGGAGGGGTATTTTCGTCCACAAAGCGCCAAATTTCGACGAATCTAAGTCAATTAAGTCAATAAGTGTGTTTAGGGGAGGTTTGAGTGTTTGAGAATCGAGAACGAGGCAAAAATAGCCGAAGCCAAAAATTCAGCCTCGGGACCTACGCCCAAGCGTAGGTCACGGGACTGTATAAATACAGTCCTGCGGTTTTTCATTTCAAAATTTCACTTTTCTCCCTCTCCTCTCCACCAAAATCAACTCCCGTTCATTCCTAAAGCCGAATATCAATATTTCTTATCATTCCAAAGCGGCGAATCATCAAATTAGCAAGCGGTGTGTCCATATTCACGTGAAGAACTTGAAAAGTCTCTGGAATCCAATTTTAGGGAATTTTGCCGTTTCTCGCGATTCGGTAAGTTTTGATCTATTATTTTGGTTTCGATTACTTAATATAACTATTCTAAACTAGTATTGACGAACGAGACCGATCGAAATTGTGTTTTAATCCGTTCTCAAAAAGTTGGATTTTCAGCTTCAGATACGGGTTGAATATCGAATTTTTTAGATCATGTCTTGTTTAATCGTCGTATTAGAATACTTTAGATATAATATTGAGTTTGATTCGATGTCCGGATAGTTTTTTCTAATTTTTGTAGCGATCCAAATTTTGTAGCCATGGCTCGCGTAAAAGGAGGGGGGAAGGCTGCCATAGGAGCATCTACGTCGGGGATGGTAGTATAGAGAGAAAGATCATGGTCACCACCCTTGGAGAGTATGTGGCCTATACACTGTAGTACCCGGGCACCAAGACCGGTGTATGTTGAGCCAAATTCGTCAGATGAGGAGAAGGCTGAGAGGTCGAGTGCATCGACAAAGGGCATCGAGCTAGATTTGAGATATGGCCGGATGACAGTTATACCTGCTGCACCAAGGGTATCATCACGACCTCGGGCACAGTCTCCAATCCCCGAGCCATCACCACTGCCACATGAGTCCGAGACATCCGATGAATAGACTACCAAGAGTGGTGATAATGATGATGGGTAGGCAGAGTAGGAGCCAGAGCAGGCGGATGAGTTGGAAGACATTGAGCGCGGAAAGGTGCCGTATCCTGAGCTAGCAGTTGATGGTGATGAGGGTGACCTCATTTCTTACGGATGGAATCACTCCACGGTCTCCAAGGAGACACTGATGACCCAGGCTTTGAAGAAGGGGTTCCGACAGGAGCGCATTTATGCTATTGTGCCACTTGAGTGGATAGAGCTAGTTCCACAATGGACCATAGGTGTACTGAAGGAGTGCAGATTATTGCCAATCCTAGCCCCAGCTACACCACACATTTGCGCTGACATGATTAGCGAGTTCTGGCTTCACATGAGGCATTATAGTAGAGGGACTCGGCTAGTGACAGTGGTAGAGGGGTGGGAGTTTGAGATTACTCCCGAGAGTTTTGCTACCGTGTGGGGTATTCCACATGAGTGCCCTGAAGAGCTAGAGGAGAGGTTCCCACTTATGCCAGACCCACTTCCGCCACTTTTTGATATGGTGAGACTGTAGATCGAGGGGCAGTGGACAGATAATAGACGTAATAGGACCAAGAATTCCAACTATCATCCGATACTTTGGTTCTGGGATGTGATAGTCCGGTCCAATATGCTACCACAAAGCCATCAGACCATGTGTTACCCACCATTTCCAGTGTTGCGCTACACTTTCGAGTTTGGTCACCGGTATTATATTCCATACGCCCTTTGGAAGACTTTGTTTTGACATTATATTCACTTACGCCAGGAGAACAAGGTCGGGACTGCCAAGTTTTAGGTGGTTCTTCCTTGCCTCATGATGAAGTTGATGTTCGATCAGGGATTACAGATAGATGCTGAGGATAAGAATGCACCACTGATTGCGTATGGAAAGGGAGCGTGGAACAAGGGGTGGATCAAGAAGGGTTCAGTGACATATGCTCGCCGACGCAGATTCGGAGGAGTTTTACTGCCAGGTGCACAGGAGGATGATGCAGAACAGGCTATGCCGGATGAGATGCCTGAGGTGGAGGTGCCACAGGATAAGGAGGCTGCTATAGGAGGATAATATAGAGCCGTTTATGCCAGATGAGATGCTTGAAGTGGAGGTGCCACAGGCTGATGAGGCTGCTATAGGAAGTGATGCGCCATAGGCCTCAGCTGGGGGTGCTGTTATGATGAGTCAGGCTTAGTACAACCAGTTGATTGGATGTATTGAGGGATTAGAGTGCTCATTTGCAGAGGAGAGGTAGACCCGACATCGTGAGCACAATGAGATGATGGAGCGGTGGGATATTATGATGCGACACATGAGAGTTATAATTCCACCACTATAGCCATCTTCAGATGATGCTATGTAGTTATAGTTTAGTTTAGTTTAGTTTATTTTATTTTGTTTTTAAGATTTCTTGTTTTAGCTGTCCACAGTAAAGAACAATCGTAGAGCGGAGAGTCAGTGTTTTATCTTTTGTGACCGCTTTAACGATCACCTTTAACTGTTTGTGATATTTTTGCTATTGTATAAAATAATAGTTTTTGACCGCTTTTACTGATATACGTGCCTTACTATGTTTATTACATTGAGTATGTGTGATTTTATTTTTGCACTATGAGGACATGTGTGCATTTAAGTTTGGGGGTGCGTATATCGTGAAAATGTACGAGAAAGGAAAGCGTGTCATGAATTTTTTTTTTCAAAAATAAGCCCTACCTTACGCCTAAGGGTAGGGTAGTACGTGGGTGGGCCAGAAAAATTGAAAAATTTATCCCTTTTTGGGATGTTTTGGCCTGTTCTGCTATTGTACTTGTATTAGGATTTGTTTAAGTTAATTATAGGAATTTATGTAGAATTTTTAGAGTAATCCTAATCTGACAAGGAGACGGAATCAAATAGAAATTGGATTAGTTATTGCTTCCCCATTCCTAGTCAGTTAAGGGTTTTAAATCATTTTTCTCTTCTAATTATACTACATCCATCTATAAATACATGCATAGGGTAGACACAATTAACAATTAACAATTCTCAAGGAGTGAGCATTAGATTGGGTATTCTTCTTCTATTTTTCTTTTATTCTTTCTATTTCGAGGAAGGTTAGTATGGATAATGGTAATGAAGATTATTCTGACTCGAAAGAATTCATAGAAGGGACGAAACCATATATGGTCATGAAGAGCATGAATAATGGAGCTACGAGTCGAAAGGGAAGCCGAACCACACCAAGATCGTTTTTGCAGTGTTTATTGCAATTTGAAGAGATATTTTGTCCGGAGAGGATGAATCGAGTATTAGTTGCGCCCGGAAGAAATATCCTTAGAGAATAAGGATTGAAGAGTTTAGAAAAAATGGCGGGCAAAAAGGTGTATCCGGGCTTGGTCTGAAAATTCTTTGAAAATATGATAATTTCGGGACCGATAAAATTTGAGGTGATGAAGGTTAAAGTGACTCAGTAGAGTGCTCCTGTTATGATTGTAAGAAGAAGTATTGCCGATGTATGGAATATACCAATCGGTACTCAGATAAACTTACAAGGAATATTTAAGGAGCATCCTGTACTATGGCCATATAAGGATGAGGAGATGGTCCTGTAATTGTGTGTAGTATCAGATTTGACAGGTAAGACGTGTGATAATTGGTGGTTGAAGTCGGATCTGCTTTATTTGGATTGTGTCGTTGCGGCTCAACATTGGCCTAATAATCGAACTAGTGCAAGAGATCACACTATACTTAGAACTTTATATGCCCTAACTCATGAGTATGAAGTGTGTGTTCCAACATTGATTATGACTGAGATGTCGTTTGCTTGAGCAATTGGGAGCAGAGAATGGGTGGGTGCCGATAAATTTGAAGATTATCTTCCATACCCGTTTTTACTATCGAAGATCATTGCTGAGCAGTTGGGTGATAGAATGAAGGAATTGGATGAGATGCGATGGACAATTATGAAAATATATTCGGAGGAAGATTTAGAGAAGTTGAAAGAGACTGCAGACTGCCGAATATGGTTGAAGAGTGCCGTGTCAAGTGATGAAAAAGAAGAGGCGGACTAAGATTTAGGTTTATGATTTTTAGGTTATTTTATTTGTAGGGACGGTTAACCCTTACGACCACATCTTTTTTTATTTTATTTTTATTTTAGGATTGTAGGTCCTTAAGGCCAAATCAGTTTTTTTAATTATTATTATTTTTCTTATAAAACAAATTCAATAAAAAAAAGAGAATCTTTGATTCCTTGAAAACATGTGTCGATTTCTGGATTTTATGATGAAATTTCTTTTCCATTGCTATGATTAGGTATGTGTGCTTTGTTGATGATATCTCCACGTGATCCAATTCAAGTTTGGGGGAGAGGATTTGTGCTTTGCTTTGGAATCCAAAATTGAGCTTCAAGGGTAATTGTATATGTTCTCCTATTTTATTTTTGACCATGAGGACATGATTTGATTTAAGTTTGGGGGTGAGGGTATAATATTAAAAGGAATAAAGATTTTCGAGAAAAAATAAATTTTTTTTTTAGAACAATTCTTTGTTTTCACGAATGAATGTTTGACATTTACAATTTGATTAAATTTGTGTATATGATGCATGAGTAGTATGTGATGTGATGTTCCCACTCATGAGAATAATGATTAGGTCAAGTTAGTGAAGTGATGTGATTTACATGGGTGAGTGATTAGTGAAATTGAAATTAAGAAGGACTACTTTGACCTATAAACACAAGCACACATTCAATATGAGAAATAGGTTGATTTTTGAATATGTAGTTGAAAAATAATTTTGCCACAATAAAAGGGGTGTTGTTATGGTTGAAATGGAGAACATTGAATTTTATTTTTTGAGAAAATAAAATGCAAAAAATAGTTCTTTGATCTGAGTAATCGGGCTTTGGTATCACAATATCACTGTTCGCGTTTAAAGGGGAGAAGACTGATGAATATAAATCTCATGAAAGAAGCTCGGGCCCAGTTTGTCGGGACTAAAAATCCTCGCTGGAAAGTTCGGAGACTTAGAATGACAAAAAGGGATGAAAAGTGAAAAGATGGAAATAATACGTTTTTACTAAAAATGTCAAAGTTTGATCAGTGAAGTAGGAGAAACGAAACTGAAATATTGTAGTTGAATGTTCACAAAATCACTGAATGTTGTATGGATTTTAAGTTGAAAGTAGCAAAATCATTCACTTAAGTGGGGACCATTCATAACGCGAAACTTGATATAATTGTTGTTTTATAGTGAGTGGGAATATTTGCATTCATATTATTTTGTGTGTTGTATCATAGCTTATATGACTTGTGTGTGTGAACTCATGAATGCATAATTATAAAATAATTGAGATGTTTGTAGGTACCATAACTGGAAACCTTCACGAGACTTCACTCGTCCACTAGGGTAAACTAGGGGTTTAAAAGACTTGTTACACGTGCTAAGTGTAATCGTTGACCCTCACAAAATCAAGGGATTAGGTTAGAGTAGATAGGTTGGACAGAATAAGAATCATCACAGATAGTTTCTCTGAGTTTATTGCTAAGGGACTAGCAATATGTAAGTTAGGGGGTGTGATAGGTGCTCAATATTTGTCATTTTTCGTTCCTATCTTGTGTTCGTTATGTCTTTACATTCCGTTACTTGGTATTTTTATCCCGTTTGTGTGTGTAAGCATGTTTCAGGAGCCTAATGAAGAAATATAGCTAATCTCGGTGATTTAACTGAGTTCATCTTTATTTTTATCTCGAGAAAGGAATCAAGAGGTGTGTCGAGCAAAGAAGAGCTACCGGAGGGCAAAATGGTCATTTCCCAACATCATTATCTCACCGAAGGGAAAAAATGTCATTTTCTGATATTATTACTTCACCTAAAAGTATCGGGAGTTAAAGGCGACCAGTCTAGCTCAAATATGAAAAAAATGAGTTTACAACAAAAGATGCATAATACCCTACGTCATCAGAGAGAAAAAGAGGTAGAGTGGAACTGAGCTATGCTTTGGTTTGTACCCTACGCCCTAGACCTACGCCCAAGCGTAGGTTAGGAGCGTAGGTCCCACCTTGTGGCCACGTGATCCCTTTACGTGCTGAAGTTGTTTCGGAGTTGTTTCAGAATTTTCCAGTTTTATCCCTACTTTGATATTTTAAGTGATCGGTTATTCCAGACCTCTACATACAGGCTTATACACATATTTACATCAAATTTTGGAGACATTATTCATGTATTATGAAATTACAAAAAAGGGCAACCATTAGGGTTTCCCTCACTTATCTATAAATATGAGAGGGTTAGGTTTAGAGTTCTGGTTCTGATTTTCACATACGTTCATTCATAGAGTTCTCACATTCAAAGTTCAGACTTGCTTCCATTAAAGAGAACCACCATTGTAGACCTAGAGATCCGAAGAAGAAGATTATGGAGAGCGTTTCTACACCGACAATGCAGACTCTCTTCGCCATGATCAACTAACTCGGTATCTAGGATTTTCTCGCAAAACCCTAGCCAAGTAATGTAGTTCTAATTTTATATTCAATTGTAGAGAGGGGAAACTGTGACTATACTGTGATGATTGTGTTAGATGAGAGACTATTTTTATTCGTTATACAAGTTTGTATATTTGAATTGATTCTTGTCTTAAACTTTTCGAATGTATTTATTTTACACAATCATAATTATTCACTATGGGCTGTAACTCGGATGTTTAATTTGTGATTTTCTACAAAGTGGTGGTCATAAAACTCGAAACCCTAGGTGGACACAGGCCATGCCCTGACAAACTTATATAGACATGCTTTAATTTACTTTTCTACATTTACTTTCTATTAGTAGTTGGCATGCACTAATCAGTCCAATCTTAAGATGGGTTGTCGTGATCCGGTTGAGAGTAATCCTTTTTGGGGTCAAACTGCTGGTGCGGTGCGACCTGATTCACAGTCAATGGATCGCCCTCATGCAATTGAAATATAATTCGGACTATATTATGTGGTTAGTGGTGGAATGAGGAAACCTTAGTTTTATCTCTCTCTGAATCACAACCATTATTTATTATTGCTTTCTGTTTTATTTTCATTAGTATTAGATAATTTACAAAACCAAACTCTTTTCGGAAAAATATAATTCAGTGTTTTTAGGCTATTGAAGTGAATAATTCTCGTCTCTATGGAATTGATATTCCCCTACTCAAGCAAAACTGTCTACAATTGATCTGTGTGCTTGCAAAAGGGTAAAACCTAAAGTGTCGTTAATGTGTCATTTTTAACCACATATTTTGCACCTACTTGACGCCCATTAGATACCCCTGGGCTTTGGAGTTGAGCTCCGTAATGTTACTAGGGTTTTTTTTTACCAAGGATGCATAGAACTTGGTGCCAGGGATCGGGGTCATCCTGCATGCCTCAACTGCTGACAATTGGTCGCATTGGTAAATGGATGACATCTCCCTCTTAAAACCGGATAAAAAGCTTTGGAGTCTCTCCTCCTTTTCCTAAGTCATGGTGAACAGATTGGATATCGTTTTCTTTTTCCTTTGGTTACTGTAGTATTGTGCAATAAAAATTTCGCACAACTTGCTCTAACTCCCAATTGATCCAGGCGGTTGCTTTCTGAACCACATGAGAGGTGCCTCTGTCAAACTTGTGGGAAACACGTTGCTGAGGAGGGCCTCATCTTTCTTCCAAGCTGTCATCTTTGTCTGGTACTGGTAAATATAGTCTGATGGGTCATTGGTTCCATCATACAAGGTAAACGTTGGCAAGTGAAACTTCTTTGGGTATTCTGCCTGGTCTATTTAATCTGTGAAGGGAGACTTGATCACGTCGATGGCAGCGTGGGTTGCTAAGTCCTTCATGGAGGGGGTCTGGACCTTCATGTTTTCCAGCACTTGCCTTTGAATCTTGGCAGTCATGTCCTCCAAGTCTTTCATGGTGTGAGGTTGCTGAAGTGGCAGACCTCCTGGTGCTGGAATAGAGATCTGTTCTTGATCATCTGCCGCTCTACTTCCAGTCCCCTCCCGCCTATTGTTTTCGCCCCCATCGTGCCCCGATAGATCTGGGATACCTCCATTATTGTTGACTCCATTGGCCACGCCTACTGGTACTGACATTTGGGTTATCTGTTGGCGTAGATTTTCATTCTGCTGCTCAAGGTCTTCATTCCTTTTCTCCATCGCCTCCAATCGCTGCATGATCTGTGCGTTTTGGGAGGCACTTTCCCCTATTGCTGCAGAAGATCTAGTTATCGCCATGGATGTTTTCGCAAGGTTTCTTGGTGAAAAGAAAAAGGGTTAAAGTTTGGAAGAAAATCAAGAAAAAATTTCATCTTCCCAGAGACGGTGCCAAAGTGTAGGTGCTCTTTTTTGCTCAAACACTCGAATGCCCTTTATTAAGTAAGTCTATAAGGCCGTATTTATACAAGAATAGGATGAATTCTTGGCCCATTATGATTAGGATCAAATCTCTTTATCTAGGGATTTGATTTTGTTTTGCAATTTCAATTTATGGTTTGCCTTATCTGATCGGGCTTCTTATCTTGAGTCCTAAGTTGGATTGATAACTGGGCTTTGCTAACTGGGCCTAAAAACTTGACCCGTTTGACACCTTTTTTTGATGGGCTTCCATTATTCTTTATTAGGCCTAAATCTGCTTTCCTGTGAGTAACTGTCATTGGGCCTTCTCTTTGATGGACCAAGAATTTTAGCCTTTACAAAGCCAAAAGCGACTTCTGAAAAGCCGATCCAAATAAGGTCGAAAGTATAGCTTAAACAACATGGTTAGACGGTTGTTACACTTGTTATGGTTAAACTACACCACATATGAAGAAAAGATGAAAGAAATAGTAGTTGCTAGAAATAAGATAAATCCCACCTAGACCTCCTGAGGTTTGTGCATATCCCATCTAGACCTTCTTCTTTTTTTATATTCCCACCGAGACCCCCTGGTACTAACTTCCATTAGATTTACATCAAAATGATATTTTTTTCCCCTACAAATTTATTAATAAAAATTGATTTTCTTTTGTTGAGATAGAATGACACAATTACCCCTTATAGGGTCTAAGGGTTAACACTTTATTTATATGAAAAATTCCCTCTAACACAATAAAAAAATGATTGTAGTTCTCTTTTTACCAATATCTGTATCTATGTCTATATGTATATGAATATCTATATCCTCCCACAACATCCCAAAAACAAAAAATAAATAAAATAATAACTAGTTACTGAAACCAATAATTTATGTACAGCAAAAACAAAAACAAAATCTATCCATACCCATCCCTTGAAGAAAAACAAAAAATCTTTCTATACCCAACTCTCTCTAATAGCCCAGCTACACCAAGAATCTATGTATAACAAAAACAAAAAAACAATAGAAAAATACACATATATACGTACATACATATATATATATATATATACACAACTATACAGTGGTGATCTCTTGCTCCCTGGGGAGGAAGATAAAAAATATTCACTTTTACTATGAGCAATTAGATTTAATCTAATGGTCATATTCTAAAACCACTCTATATTTCTTAATTATACCAAAATCACTAATGCTATATTTACTTTCTATATTTAATACTCCCAATACCACCCATATTATTTCAAAAAAGGTAATCTTGTATTCATCTTCTCCCTCCATCTTCCTTCCAGCCAAATCGTTCCATCTTTAAGACCTAATCTTTGAAGCCCAAAAATATGGCATCGGAAGCCTCCTCTTAGCTTCTCAATCAAACACAAATCAATTTCAAGACCTAATCTTTCTATTTTATTCCATTAACGTAACTGTAACCTCAAGAAGTCCATAAGCTTCAAGGGGTAACTCATGAGCTCAACCCTAACAAGACACTTTATCAGGTCTATGAAAGCTTAAAAGAGCAAAACTTGAGCCCAAAACCTCACAACAACAACACCGTGAGAAGGATCAACCACAAACCTCCTAACTGTACTTGGGCCAACCTCTAGACATTTTAATCTAGCGATTGTTTCCTACTCCAATAATTGGCAAGTAATTCACAACTCATAGCCTCAATCTATTTAAAATTCTACGTATCAGTAGATTTCATTGCACATGTGAAAGAAAGCAGTTGGCTAGTTGGAAAAGAATTGAGACTTGGTGCCTGTAGATGCAGAAAAATACACAACGAATTAGGTTTAAACAAAAATTGAATCCCCCTTTATTCATCCTTTGACCATATATTTATACATAATTCAGTATATGGGTAAGGCCCATCTACCCAAATTTACCATTCCCTTAATTCATGGGATTTGGTAAACTCCTTTCTTTATTGGACTCTATTTTCCATAAGTGGGACGAATCCTTTACTTGGGGATCACTCATTTTCTAGAGACTTCTCTGGGCCAGACCCATCCGTTTACGGCCCATCCGCCCTATAGCTCATCAGTCTTGCGACCCATCAGTCCTATGGCCCATCTTTATTGGGCCATACAAAATTTTGACTATTACACAGGCCCCTGAGGTTATGAGCTCATGGGCCAACTCATAGCCCATGACCGAATTTATATATACACACATATACATTAATGTCTTTATGAGAAATAATGGTGGTGATGTGGCAAGTATTTATTGGGCATGTATTTGCATTTCAAAACGTGAGGCCACGACTTCCTCAATTATTGCACTATGACGGCTTGTCGTGTAACGTGCAACCTTCGAGCTTCATGTAGACTATTGGCTTGCCTCCTTTCTCACTATAAAACCCACCCTTAACCACTTGATTTCTTCATTCCTTTTTTTCTCAGTTCTCGCTCTTGGAACTCTTTTATCTTTGATTCCTGTAATTTCCTCTGTCGGCTTTAGGAACCTCCGTCGGAACAAACACTTATCCCCTTCTGAAGTTCTTCCTGCCTCTTATCTATAAATTGTGTAAGTCTGATAACACTTTCTTCTTTTTATTTTTCATCTCTTCCCCCATATGTCTCTTCTACCTTTCTGAAACTATGTCTGATAGCGACGATACTAGGTCAGTAGAAGAGGTCGTTCTGTCTTCTGGAACCGACCCTGATTCCACCAGTAGTGATAATCCTTCTTCCGTCTGCCAAAAGGCCCCCGTTCCAAAAATAGTTCCCCCGAATACTGATCTTCTGGGTTCGTCAACGAATCCAGAAACATTTGTTGTAGGGGGTTCTCATGATAATGATGAGTCTACGAACCCCAATCGTTCTGAACCTTTTTCGGTTGCCCCTCTTAAGAAAACCATGCCTGAGTTGGATGTAAAACATATTTGGGCTGAGACTAATGTACCCGGTGATGTTCATGTGGCCCCTTACCTAGGCTATTTAGACTTTTCTAAGAGTGAGGGACTTCAACCAGGTAGCATTTTACTATCGGCGGTTCACCTCAAAGTTTTAAGATTTCCCCTTCACCCCTTCTTTCATTATGTCTTTTTTATGCTAGGGTTACACCCTCTTCAGCTTAACCCGAACAACTTTAGGATTCTGGCCATGCTTCTTCTGTATAATAGGGATCTGGACCTTAATCTAGGTTTAGCTGACCTGCTTCTCTGCTATTTCTTCCAAAATACCAGAGAAAGCAAGGGTAGGTATAACCTCTTTCCCTTCTAGGGTCGGGGCATATGCTCTAACACGGAAAAATCTGACAAAGGATGGAAGGAGAGAATGGTAGTTTTTAGTGGCAACCGATTTTACCTGTTCTCCTTGACATTCCCTATCCCAAGCACCTTCGGTCCTATTTGTTTGTTTGTCTACCGTCCCCTCCATAAAGCTTCTTGTTTTTGTGAGTTCTGTGACTTATATAGAGGGGAGTATGCGTATAGATTTCTAGGCTATGAGGATAGAGAAATTCCCTTATCCCTCATAAAAGAACGGTTTGCACTTCTAAAGGCCAAGATCTGGAGCAATGTCCGATCTGCCACCACTCTTCTGACTAAGACCAATCTGGAGATGATTTCTAACTTGGGCGCTGCTATTGATAGGATGGATTTTTCCGTCAGACCCCTTTCTGGCAGACGCACTCAGGTTCCCTGAAGGTTTTAATCTGGTTGACGCCATTCCACTCTCGACAACACCCCCGGCACCTCCTGTACCTCCGCCCGCACAAAGTTCTGCAGACCCACCTCAGCCTCCTCTTGCAAATGCTGCCACCACCAGGTCTTGATTTGGTACGGGTGGTGGAACAACCAACAAAAGACCTAGGACCCATACTACCGATGTCTCAACAAACAAAACTCCTCAGGCTCAGGATACCTACCATACCGCAATGCCCTGGGAGCCAAAGTTTCTCCTTCCCGATGGGACTCCGGTCTGTGCTGACCATCTTACCATATGTCAGCCAGACGCTCTTCGGGCTATGGGGAAGGGGGTCTGGACTCCTGTCGATAGGGATGCTCAGTCGAACATTTCTAGGACTGAGCTTTTCCAAAAAGGCTCCTCGATGGCTGTGGAGGTTGGTGATTCGACTTTTATTTTTCACCTTAGTTTATTATTTTTACTTCGTTCTACACTAACATTGAATCTTTTCCCTATCTGTGTAGCTTCTTTATAGGATCCAGGCATACAATCATGTCCTGGAGTTCGATGTCCAGGAAATGGCCAAGATGCAGGCTCAACTTCAGCAAAATAACGAGCATCGTATCACTCTGGCCAGAGAGGCAGATGATCTCGCAGAGTGTATCTGAGTATAAGAGTCTTCTAGAGATCGGAGAGGCTGAAAAGAGGGCTTTGGTTGCTGAACTAACAGAGGTGAAGGCAGCCTACCAAAAGATAGCTGCCGAAAAGGCGGAGTCAGATAATCTTCTGGCTCTTAAGCGATCTAAGGTAGAGATGTGCCGATTGGGTGGTCTGGATATGCACAAGCGATATGTTTCTATTTGTGACGTACGATCGGTAAGGGCATGGCGGGAGTTTCTAAAGTAAAATTTTATTTTTTTTGTGTTCGTTCAGGAAATTCTGCATTCATGCATTAGTATTAGGGTCATGCATTGTAGAGATTTCTGTTATCCAATAATTTGGTTATGTTCTTTTTAGAGGACTATGTCTGGATATTTTGTGATTGACTTAGATTCTTTGGTCTCATCTTCTAGTTTTTCCCTATGCTTATATCTTGTGTCTTTCCATAGATCTCTCTATCCTGTTTATACTACTATATCTTTGCATGGTATTTCGGTGTCAAAAAGGGGGAAAGAGTTTTAGTTAAGGGGGAGAGATTATTTTTTTAGGGGAGTATATTCTCGGGGGAAGAGGCTTCAGGGAGTAATTATTTTATGCTATTAAGATCATTATGCTTATTGTTGTTGTAGTTTTTTTTCCTTATGATCATTATATTTGATTGTGCCTACTAGTTATTTTCCACATTTGTTTTTCACGGTATGTTAATTAGTGTGGTTGCTGGTTTGGTATATTGTCATGAGATCAAGGTAATAGTCTATGCTATGTTTGTGCGGGGGTGTTCAAAGGTATTGATGTTGTTTGTTTTCTTGGGGAATATCTTTGTAAAACATGATTTTTGTCTCAGAAATGTATATGGGGAGATTGTAAATACATTTTTAGTTTTGGCATGTTCTAGTCAATAACCATGTTGAGTGAACTGTGAGTTCGGGTATAATTAGGCTGAATAAAGTGGCCAAGCAAAGGACGTTAACAAGTCATCAATAAGTTTCTTCAAACTCAAATCAAGCATAAAGTAGATAAGAATACAAGAGAAGTAAAGTAGAGTTGAAAGGAAGTGATACAAGTCGACTCAACGACAAAAGAAACGAATGGACACATTTCAGTATGGGCGAGTACTTTGCCCATAGGTTGAGAACTCGACCAGCCTATATGGGCGCCAAAGCGCCAAGAACCATCGCCAAGTGAGAGGTTTTGGGGCACAAATGGACGAGGACGATACGTTGGTGATTCAAAGGGCGAGAACTCATTTTTAGACAAGAACTCAACCAAGTTCAACTGGCGAGTACTCGACCAGTTTGCAAGTACTCGACCGTGGCCGAATTTAGATTTTCAAGACGTCTCATCCTGAATTTTGAAGGACTCCTTTCCACTTAAGGACATGTTTAAGGGTTATTATTGGTATATTGGTCAATATCTGGAGACTTAATGGTCAAAAGAAAAAGTCTTGGAGGAAAAGGATCCCAAGCCCTAGTTGGAGACTCTTCTATATAAATATGAGATAAACTTGAGAGAAGATGTGTGACTTTGGTGATTTTTTTAGAGAACTCAGCATATCTATCATAGATCAGATTCGTTTGTCGAGAGTGAGAGAAAAAGATTGCTTTGAACATCTCTCTAGTTTTTGGGGTTTTCCAATTGTAATTCAACACGAGTGATCCTTATGCACAATTGAATGTCCGGTTGCTAAAAAATCATCACACCACCTAGTGCAACTTGTTTCCATCGATCTGTTGAGAAGCAGAGTCATTATCAGAACAAGGAGCTTCGTGGAGCGCGAGTAGATCAAGACTTTAGACGTCGAGTGAAAAACGACAGTCAAAGTTATTGTAAGTCTTGTCTTCATAGAGTCTGTATAATTTTTTAATTCATAGTGCATCGATGCCGGTGGTACCGGTGATTTTTTACTTGGGATTTATTCTAAGGTTTTTCCACGCTAAAAATTCTTTGCGGCGTTTCTTGCTTTATTTTCTGCATTTAATCATTTTTGTTTGAATTATCTTGGTAAAGGATTAGATTAAATTAAAATTTCGGCAAATAATTTTAATCGATCATTAAATTCATAAAAAAACATATTCAACCCCTCCTCCTATAGGCTTATTTCCATTGTTTCCTAGGTAATTTCATGTGTAACAACACAGTTGGTTTGTCAAAATAAATCTCCCTATTTGCTCACTCACAGGGATCATTTACAGCATAACATAAAAAAGTTGAAAACAAAAATGCATTAATTCCAATGCATCCAAACGATATTTTCCACTCTCGAATAAACGAACCCTGCACCAACTTTTCTTCATCAATCTTTGAAGGTGATTACATACAAATTTTCCTCCTTTAAAATCATGGATGACAGAATATATTGTTTTTATTTTCACATATGATATATATATCTTCCCCCAAATTCTAATTTCTGTATGCATGTCCTATATACTTTGAATCATTTATTGCAACATATCTATATAGTGCCTAGAAACTACTGTATCCATTTTTTTAATTTGGTTGCATGTTGCAGATGTGGCCATCTTTGATAGCCAAAGCCAAGGAAGGAGGACTAGACGTCATACAAACCTATGTCTTCTGGAATCTCCATGAGCCTCGTCCTGCTCAGGTCCGTCACCACTTCTACTAAAC
This sequence comes from Cornus suecica, assembly GCA_963922005.1. Taxonomy (NCBI): domain Eukaryota; kingdom Viridiplantae; phylum Streptophyta; class Magnoliopsida; order Cornales; family Cornaceae; genus Cornus; species Cornus suecica. The sequence goes on along the minus strand of OY998245.1, from coordinate 39,832,262 downwards.
TATCTTTCTCTCTATGTTTATATATATATATATATATATTCATGTTGGTGCTAAGATTCTCAAAATTATGAGAGATTCTACAGTAAACAAGGAGAGTCTTTATTCTATTTGGAGAAGTTGACAGTTGGGTTTCATTTTTAAAGAAGATCATTGGTGGTTAAATATGGATTGGACTATGTATTTATTTGTTCGGCCTACAATAATATGAAAAGTTTAAATTTTTTGGCTCTCTAAATGAGAGAACGTGAGACGTCTAGGTCGAGGATCGGTTATATGTATATATAAATGCAGATAGGAGCGGAGTCGGACATTTAATTTAATTCAGGAGGAATTATATATATAAAAAAAATAGAATAAAGGAAGACCAAATTAATACATTAGAATATATGTATAAAAAAATTAGGAGGGAGAATTAACAATAAATAATTTCGGAAATAAGATAAATAAAAAATAAAAAATACCAAAAGGCCTCATAGCCGAGTGGTGCTAGTTCCTTACTTCCAAAGGGGAGGTTCAATGGAGGCGGTGTGTGTTAGTAAGGTCTTGTTTGTCATAGTTTCTACTTCTAGCTTTCCGCAGAAGAAAAAGAGAAGTAAAAGTTATTTTTTTTCTTTCTAAAAAGTCAAATGTAGTGTTTGAAAAGTCAATCAAAATATGACCTAAATGTATAATTTTAAATTTTTAGAAAGGAAAGAATAGCAAATAAAGAAATAAAAAAGAATTAGAAAGATGTAAGAGGGAGAAATTTTAGGAACCATTTTCAAATCATTATTGGCAAAGGGTAAAGTGCATTAAACCCTCTGGATTATTTTCTCTCTCTCAACTAACCCCCTGAACTATACATTTTACACAAAACTCCCTAAACTATCCCAACTTTTACAATTCACTCAATTCCGTTATAATTAGTTAAATTATGATAATATGCACTCAGATCCCCTGAGGTTACGGTCAATTGCACTCACCCCTTGAGATTTAATTTTCCTTGCAATGACACTAGTTAATTAAAGATCTTACTGGCTCAACTCAAAGAAAACTCCTTTGAAAACTTAGGGTGCGTTTGAAAAGCCTGTTTTTTGTATTTGTTTTCTGTCTTTAAATATAAAAACTGTATTTGTATTTGTCTTTGTTTTTTTCAGCAAAAAACTAAAAACAAAAAGCGTTTAGATCAAAATTTGTATTGAAAAATAAAATGGTATTGGTGGGCGGCGGCGGCGGGCGGTGGTAGTGGGTGATTGGCGGCGGGCAGAGGCGGCGGCGGTGGGGCCCGGCGGCGGCGGTGCCCAGCGGCGACCGGAGGTGGTGGGGGCCGGCGGCAGCGACCGGTGGTGGGGGGTGGTGGTGGTATGTGGCGGCGGCGATGGGGGCGGTGGCAAAGGTGGTACCTTAAACAGTGAAAAAACTCAAAAAACAACTAAAAGTTGTATTTGGTGTTTTCACCACTTTATCCACTATTCACGGAAAACAGTTTTCTTGGAAAAAAAAAGTGAACAGTAAATGCGTTTACCAAACGTGTTTTTATTTTTGAAATGGGAGAACAATAAAAAAAAAAGAAAACAGTTTTCTTGTGAGCCAAACGGACCCTTAAACTTAAGCAAATGTCATTTGTCTTAAAGGGGTCATTACCTACTGATTTTTCTTAATTAGGAGTGATACGAGGGCCAAACTTGATAACAACCTCACTTTTGTGACGTATTTGCACAAAGTGACTGCTCAATCTCAAGTTTCAAGCTGATGGAGTATTCTCGCGTACCACTGCTTGGAATTGATTTTCGCCCCGTGATTTTAGGAATTGATTATTTACTTTAGAAGGAGTATCAGTATCCCCAATAAGTACTGTATAGAGTTGGGACACAGATATCTGAAGAAGCTAATATGAAAGCAAAGTTGACATACGAGAAGATTACCATCACCCATAATTGACTCAATTATGTTTCACTATCACTAGTTGTATCGACAATCTTGTGTCTCCAAATGTATTTAATTTCCTATTCCGTTGAATAACTTCTGCTTATGAGACCTTCCCACCTTTTCTATAATTGCATGAGAAAATTGGACAAGTAATGTATTTAATTTCCTATTGCGTTGAATAACTTCTGATTATGAGACCTTCCCACCTTTTCTATAATTGCATGAGAAAATTGGACATGTAATTACTTAAATTGGTGAAATCAATAAGAGGAAGTTTGAGAGATAGTGCATTCAATAGCTTAGCTCAATTAATTTTGAGAGAAGAAAAAATTATTGTATTTTTCTGTGTATTGTAACCGTACATAAATGCTTATAGCATTTACAATAAAGAACCGATGTGTGACACATATTATCTATATGTGCTTCAACACTCCCCCTCAACCTGGATAAAAAATGTCGCTCATTCCCGGCTTGCAAATAGAAGACTTGAGAAGAGATGGTCCCACAGGCTTGGTAAACATATCTGCAAGTTGATCTGCTGAACGAACAAAAACTGGAGCAATAGTCTTGGCTCTAACTTTTTCCCTGATGAAATGAATATCAACCTCTATATGTTTAGTCCTTTCGTGAAGGACTGAGTCTGAAGATAACTGAATAGCCGATTTGTTGTCACAATATAAGGTTGAAGGGGAAGAAGTTTGAAAACCAAGTTCTCTAATAATGGACTGAAGCCACATAACTTCACATGTCCCTTGAGCCATAGCCCTGTACTCTGTTTCTGCTGATGATCTAGACACAACTGATTGCTTCTTGCTTTTCCTAGACAAAAGATGATTCCCATAGAAGGTGCAAATACCTGAAGTAGACCTTCGATCAGTCTTGGATCCTGCATAGTCCGCATTAGTGAAACAAACGAGTTTTGAGGTGTTGGTTAAGTCAAAGAATAGTCCAAGACTCGAACATGACTTTAGATACCTCAGAATATGATAAACAGCATCCATATGAGCAGTCCTAGGAGCGTGCATAAACTGACTCATAAGACTTACCGCAAATGTAATATCGGGCCTAATGTTCGTAAGATAGATCAATCTCCCAACAAGTCTCTGATACATGAAAGGATCAGGAAACGGGTCCCCAGATTCTGCAGACAACTTTATGTTTGGGTCCATGGGAGTAGAGGCTGGTTTGCATCCCGTCATCCCCGAATCACTTAACAAATCCAAAACAAACTTTCGTTGAGATAGAGAGATTCCTCTTTTAGACCTAGCAACCTCAATACCCAAAAAATATTTCAGTTGTCCCAAATCCTTGATATCAAAAGCAGACCTCAGATCCTTTTTGACTTGATTAATCCCACAATCGTCATCTCCAGTCAGAATAATGTCATCAACATAAATAGACAATATCACACACTTCCCTTTAACATTACGTCGGAGAAAGCATGTATGATCATTATGATACCTCTGAAAACCAAGGAAAATAACAACTTCACTAAATCGAGTAAACCAAGCTCTAGGAGATTGTTTGAGCCCATATAGTGATTTCTTCAATTTGCATGTCATCCCTGAATACTCCCCCTCAGCCTGAAAACCCGGTGGAGATCCATATAGATCACCTCATCCAATTCTCCATTGAGGAAAACATTCTTAACATCCATTTGATGAAGGGTCCAAGAATGAGAAGCTGCTAGAGAAACAAGGAGCCGAATGGTGGTAAGTTTTACAACAGGAGAAAAAGTAGCCGAGAAATCTTTCCCGGGCACTTGAGTGAATCCTTTGGTTACCAGCCTGACTTTATAACGACTAAGAGATCCATCGGCATTGAATTTGACGATATAGACCCACCTACATCCAATTCGTTTATCCCCCTCAGGCAGAGGAACTAACTCCCAGGTACCATTTTCCTCCAAAACATTCATTTCTTCTTGCATTGCCTTGGTCCATTTTGGACACAACAAGGATTTTCCAATTATCTTCAGTACGGTAACAGAATCAATTTTGCCAAGGAATCCCTAAAAAGTTGAAGATAGAGCACTATACAAAATATGGTTCTCAATAAGATGTTTAGTACTGCAAGATAGATTAAGACCATCAGGAGGACGGCGATCCTGAGTAGGATACCGAGGAGAAGGAGGAATAGAGGAAGTACCTTCATTCGGAGGAGGATCTGGCACAGGAGGTCTGAGGCGACGGCTATACTGAAAAATAGGGCTACCAATAATAGGTGGCAGATCAATAGGAGTAGACTTGTCAGCATATCATTCAACTATAGGAATAGGGCAGGGTATAGGATCCATAGGAGTGAAGTCACTACCTTTGGGAAAGAAGGGAGTATCTTCCCAAAAAGTAACATCAAGAGAAGTTATCATTCGTCTAGAAAGAGGATCATAACAACGGTACCCTTTGGATTTAGAGGCATATCCCATGAAAGCACACCTGAGGGCTTTATTTTCAAGTTTAGTACGGGAATGACTCCTATTTTGAGTGAAACAAGTACATCCAAAGACCTTCAAAGGGATGGAAAACAAAGTTTTATCGGGCTGAAGAATGTGAAATGGAGTTTTCCCTCCCAGAACTTTACTAGGGACGCAATTTATTAATAAAATAGCAGTAAGAACCGCCATATCCCAAAAATTGTGAGGAACATTCATGCCTAGAAGAAGGGATCGAGTAGTTTCCGTGATATGATGATTTTTACGTTCAACCACCCCATTTTGTTCTGGGGTGTATGGAGCAGGCAGCTGTTGGAGAATCCCTAGGCTAGAAAATTTTGAGACAACACTATCATTGATATATCCCCCTCATTATCAGTGCGAATTTGTTTAATAGTGATAGAAAGTTGGGTTTTAATCATAACAATAAATTGTTTAAGTATATAGAAAACATCAGACTTTTTCTTTAGTAAATACACCCAAGAACACCTAGAAAAATCATCAATGAAAGTGACATAATATCTATGACTAGATGAGGCAGTTATAAGAGAAGGACCTCAAACATCATAATGAATCAAATCAAATATAGTTGGAGAATGATGGATTCGAGAAATATAGGGTTTTCTACAATGTTTAGACAATTCACAAGTAATGCATTGGAATTTAGATTGTCGATATGAAGAAGAAAAAACAGGAAGTAAAGTGCATAAATACTGGAAATTAACATGCCCTAAACTTGCATGCGACAAATGTAAATCCTTAATAGAAATAGAAATTGGGAAATCGAAAACAGTAGTGGTAGTAGTAGCAGTGGCCTGCATAGTAGAGGTTTCTAAAGAGGGAGGATGCCCGAAGTAGTACAGCTCGTCCCGCTCATAACCCCTACCAAAAATCCTCCTTGAATGTCGGTCCTAAAGAAAACAACAATTAGAGAGAAAAATAACAGCACAGCCATAGGATTTGGCAAGACGGCTAACAGAAATAAGATTGAATGCTAATTTTGGGACATGCAAAACATAAGATAAAGTAATATCTGGAGTAATAATAGTGTCCCCTTCACTACTAATTGCAGTGGAAAATCCATTAGCAAACTAGACACTACGATGTATGGAAGTCAAGGGTGAGGAAAATAAAGCTAACTCACCAGTCATGTGATCATTCGCGCCAGAGTCTATGATCCATGAAGGAGACCCAGAGCGAACATGGAGGGCAGTGGGAGTACCTGAGGATGATACTGTGGCATAAGCACTAGTTGAAGTGATAGGTATTCGGGACATCAGTGTAGATAGTTGAGCCTACAATGTGTTCGCTTGAGTAACTAAATCTGGTGAACTAGAAACTTCAGCAACTCCAACAAACCGAGAAGAAGAATGATTGAATTTATTTTTATACTTGTCTTCAACTCTGGATGAAGCTTCCAACAAGTCTCTTTCAAGTGCCCGGAATTTCCACAATGCTGGCAAATTTTCTTCCCCGAGGTAATTCTAGACCCTGATCCAGAAGACCTAGATGCAACACATGCCATCACATTAGTCAAACCATTACTGGGAGCAACAAGAGCACGAGGGACCGAAATGGCACACCTACGCTCCTCTTGATCAATAATCGAGTAGGCATCCCTCAAGGATGGAAAGGGAGTTGTGTTCAAAATCTGAACCCGAATTTGCTCAAATTCTGGTCGAAGCCCCATCAAAAAGGCATAGGTGCGGTAACTGTCCTGTTTCTTAACATGAGTACTCGCCATAATCTCATAATTAGACAGTGGATCATATAGAGCACTCTCATCCCATCGTGACTGCAAATACGCAAAATACTGAGCAACATTCAGTCCAAGTCCTTCTTGAGTAGCATCAGAAATCTCTTGGCATAACTAAAAAATGCGAGCCTTATTGTGCGAGTGAGCATACATTTCGTTTAAAGCGGTCCACAAAGAATCAACGGTCTCATGGAACATGAATAAATTGTAAATGTGAGGCTCCATCGATCCAAATAGCTAAGTCTGAATCATACAATTGTCTACCTCCCATTGCTTCAACTTCTTACCTTCCTCAGTGGGCTTCGAAACTTCACCATGAAGCCATTCCCCTTTAGCATGTCCACCAATATAAAGTTTCACAACACGAGACCAAGCGACAAAATTCTGACCATTCAATAGCTCAGATACAATCTTCCCTCCGGTAAATTGTAAATCGGTCTTCATAACAATGGCATCATTAGATTCAGCCATTTTCAAATTTCAACCAGAAAGACCAATCACAAATAGCAATTGTATGTAAATAAAACACTAGAGAGAACATAATAAAAGAAAGTTTAAAAATAGCCTTTAATTCAACAACATCACCAACTAACCAAGTCATACACAAATGACCTAAAGAGAAGAAGGAAAAACTAGGTCTCTCTCAAACCAGCAATAGCAGAAAGATAAACCCTAGAAAATAAATCAGCCAAAAGTAACCAGAGGAAAAAAAACCTAGAGGGATGGACGGTGGCGGCGGCGGTTGGCGACAACGGTGGCGCAAAGGCGCAAACTAGGGTTAGGGTTTCCCCTTTTTTTTCCTAATTAATTAGGCATTGATACCATGTTAACTACCAACTACTATAAAAGCTTAAGTTGTTAGAGAGGGTGTAACTTAAGTATTTATATACTTCAACACGCCCCCTCACGTGTGGCCTTTAAGTCCAACACGTGAAACAATAAACAAATGGTGGCGGTGATGTTTGAACACAGGACTTCCTGCTCTGATACCAAATTAATTTTGAGAGAAGAAAAAATTATTGTATTTTTGTGTGTATTGTAACTGTACATAAAGGCCTATATATAAAGGCTTAGTATACTAGCATTTACAATAAAGAACCGATGTGGGACACATATTATCTATATGTGCTTCAACAAGCTCAACACAAAATCTTTGGCTCTGATACCGTGTTTACTACCCATTTACTGTTATAAAAGCTTAAGATGTTAGAGAAGATATAACTTTTAAATATGTAAATCCACCCCCACCCCCTCTCCCTCCCCAGTGGCCCTTCTTTTGTCCGACACATTATTTCATTTTTTATTTTTCAAGGTGAATACACGACCTCTTGTTAGGATGTGCCGAAATTTAAGTGGTGTTATGATTAGTGGTGATAGTATTGATGAAAAGAATTAGAGAAAAGAAGTTTGGAGCAGAAAGTGTTAGGCTTTGGCAAAAATAAAAGAGGAGAAATTGTCTCACATCGCTTAGGAAATAAAGGGTGATGAGTTCAAGAGCCTATATAAGGAGCTCAAGCCTTTGTTTCTATGTATCCCATTCAAAAGTACTTCAAGCATTGTATTTTGACTCGAGTTAAATTCCTTTCTTGGTTCTCTTAATTTGAGAATAGAAATGTGTGAGTTGGTATATGCTTGGGTAGAGTGTGGGTGAATTGGGATCATGGGTAGTGAGAGAAAAGTTGTGAGATTATAGAAGTAGAGAGAGAAAGTAAAAGTGAAAGTTTTGTGAATGATATTTTCTTGTTGAGTGTTTTTATTGTTTAATAAAAGAAGTTGTTGATTTTTCTTGTGTGTGTGATCTTGGGCGAGATTAATTCTTAAGCAAAAAGAGAATTAATTCCTAACACCTCTTACTCTGATACATGTTAACTACCCATATACTTTAAAAGTTTAAGCTGTTAAAAGAGGGTATAGCTTGAATGTTTAAATCTTTCAACATTTCCCTCCAAGAGAAAGCAAAAATGTAAACCCCGATATTACTTACCTGCAAGAGCATTATCCTAGCTCACAAATCAGGATTGTGTTGATCTATCTGATTATCGTAATGATTATATAGTATCATCGCCATCGCCCCACTCTATCATCAATTACTGTCGTTCAATTCCTAATGTGATGTTATGGATTATTTGTTGTTCTCTCTCAAATAAAATCTGAGTGAACTCTGAACTGGTGTGATTCTTCTGATAAGTTGTCCAATCAATAAGGAAGCCTCAACTCTTAAGTATGCAAATTAAAATACTGTCATAATCAACACAAGTACAAAACCAGCAGCAGAAGGGTCTAACATGGTAAAACATTCTGTTATTTCTCAATGTTTTTAAAGAGATCAAAAAGGTTCAATCCAAAGAAGGTCCCAAATCCTCAACAATTACTGTGATTAACTGTCTAAATTGATTGTCTTATTGCCATTTGACTGGTCTAGTTCGAAACTAGTAAAGAGGATGATAATATTTAGTTTTTATTTCTAGACAACCAATCTAGCCAAGTCATAACTGTGGCCTACACATAAGACTAAATTTTTCTACAGGAATTACACTACTGCTTATAAAATTATTAACATAAAATTTTGTTTTGCCGTAATGTGATCATTTCTAACCTCTTTTCTAATTTCGGTTTTGTAGTTCTATATGCAAAACTTCACCACAAAAATAGTGGACTTGATGAGTCAGAAGGTCTATACGCTTCACAAGGAGGGCCGATCATACTATCACAGGTAAGTAAATGATCACCTTGCCATTATCATGAATCTTTCCGAAGAAATGCAATTTCGTTTGATGGTAGTGAAATTTACTAGCTGAAGTTCAATAGATTGAGAATGAATATCAAAACATAGAAGTAGCTTTTAAGGAGAAAGGACCTTCATACGTCCTTTGGGCAGCAGAAATGGCTGTCGGGCTCCAGACTGATGTGCAAGCAAAGTGATGCTCCTGATCCAGTGGTTAGTTCACTTGTTTCAACAAAATTCAAAAACATATGGAAATTATCTCCTCTACCACTTATATCTCCTAGGCTTAAGTAATGTTACTTTATGTAACATGGGCACTTCAAAACTAGTGAAATACTCATGCCCGACACAAATTGCTCGGACATGGGCATAGTATACGTGTCCGGGACACATCTGGTCATTGGTTGTATTATACTGTCCATATAAAATGAGGTAAATTCCTAATTAGGTAACAACATTACATTAAGGGGCTGAGCCAAGAAAAATTCTTCGGGGGATGATATGAAATCTTATATGACCTTATCTATAGATTTTTTTTTTTTGTTGTTGGGGGGATATGCAAATTTTTATAAATATATCTATAAAATATATATGTTTGTGGGCACGTATCCGAATTTTTGAAGACTTTAGGGAGGGAGCATAGCCCTCACTGGCAAAGCATGGCTCCACCCCTGATTACATTATTCTCAAAAATAAAATAAAAAATTAAAAATTAAATAAACTTAATAATTATCCGTGTCCGTGTGTTCATGTTTTAGATAATTGACTCGTCCGACTCATAAATTAATACCCGAGCCCAAAGAAGATAGCTATTACTAGATGGAGAAAATAAAGTATGTTCATTTTCCCCCTTACAGATTAATACATGCAATGGGATGAAATGTGGTGAAACATTCCAAGGACCAAACTCCCCAAATAAGCCTTCAATGGGGACAGAAAATTGGACATCTTTGTAAGTTTCTGCTGAATTTTTGCATTAAAGGAAAACTACATCTAGTTCTTTTCACATGTTTGGAGAAGTGAGGAAAGCAAAATCAAAGAGATAAACTTAATACAAAATTGATAATATCTCTCTTTTTTGGAAGCTATCAAGTATTTGGTGGAGAACCTTACATAAGATCTGCTGAAGACATTGTATTTCATACCGCACTTTTCATTGCAAAAAAGGGTTGCTATGTGAACTATTTACATGGTATATTTTTTAATTGGGAAATCCAAATTATAGGTGACTAATATGTTAGAATGACTGACCTCTCTAAGCTTTTGATCTATGTAAGTTCAATGAACTTGCACTAGTAGAAGATAGATATTACTGTTATGAAAACTAAATAAAATTCTAATGATCAATGTATCATTCTACTTCTACTCTAGTATCACGGTGGAACAAATTTCGGAAGAAGAGGCGCTTCATATATGATTACAAGCTATTATGATCAAGCTCCTCTTGATGAATATGGTGGGTGATATATATTTTTGTTGATCTTCTGTTTTTTTTTGGGGGGAGGGGGGACAAAAAATGTGAAAATTGAAGCTAGATATTTCATGAACACAGGGTTAATAAGGCAGCCCAAATGGGGACATCTTAAGCAGTTGCATGATGCAATTAAGTTTTGCTCCGACACTTTCCTACAAGGAGTATAAACTAATTTATCCTTTGCATGATGCTTCTCTTTTTGAGCATCTATTTTTACAATGAGCTGGTCAGAAAAGTAATTTATTTTTTTCATTTTTTCATTTTTTTTTATCAACTACAGGCCTATGTTTTCGAAGATGAATGAGGAGGATGTGTGACATTTCTGGTAAACAGTGACCAAAGAAATAATGCAACTGTCATATTTCGAAATATTGCATTCGAAATGCTACCAAAGTCGATAAGTATCCTATCAGACTGTGAACATGAAATTTTCAACACAGCAATGGTGGGTTTAAATTTTATTCTTTACTTGTTTTTTATAAGAATATATCTTCCTTTTTCTAATCAATCATCATGTCTTTTCCGGACGCACGTCTTTATATTTAAGTCCAGAACTACATGACCTATTTATTAGGAAAATTAATACATAAATCTCAAGTTGCTACACTTTTATATTAGCATCTGCCAAGAGCAACTTCTTTCCTTTAATTGTTCCATACTTACTTAAAATTATGTCAATCTATTCATTCTTCACTTGCATGAATTCACAGTTAGCATGATACAAAGATTCATACGTTTATCATGTATATGTGAATATGCATGTTAATATTAATTCTTCTCATGTAATCGATCTTCACAGGTTAAAACCGAGTATAATGAAAGAACAACAACATCAAGCCAAAAGTTCGATTCCGAGGAGAGGTGGGAAGAATTCAAAGATGTGATCCCAAACTTCTCAGACACCTCAGTAAAATCAAATACATTGCTAGAGCAAATGAATACAACTAACGATGAATCTGATTACCTTTGGTACTTCATTTCCCCCTCAAAGCAAGTTAAACATAAACACCTAATAGCTATAAGCAGAGCAACTCTGCTAAGTCCATTTTGATTAGAATATGCTGTTCCAAATAAGTTCAAGCTAATATATATATATATATACAAGTTCATTCTGAAGACATTTTCTGTATATTACTTGAATTGCAGGTTTCAACAAAATTCATCCTGCTCTGAGCCAATTCTTCATATTGAAACTCTTGGGCATGTTGCACATGCAATTGTCAGCAACATTTATATTGGTAAGTTGAAAAGTTTATTTTCCTATTTAATATAACATATTACATCTGGGTAGTGGAAATTCCAATGAAACATGAGTCTTTTATATAGTCAACTTCAATCCTCTACACAATACTGTGGAAAATTTTCTTATTTCAGTACATAAATAATATAAGTGATATAGAATTATATTTTTGAGGTTTAGAATAATCATAATTAGTTAGAAAAGTGATATCCTTTATTTTGAGAAAACTTGAGATAAATTACAGATCATCTAATTTAGTGTTCAAAACAATTAAAGCTTGTCTTGGCACTCTTAGGTTTTGTTTGACTGAGCTTATGCATCTACCTTTACAAAGAAGAAAAAGGAGAAGCAGAAGCATTTTGGAAAAGCTATTACCCACTAGCTTCTTCGAAACATTCTTCCAAAACTCGGAACATTTTTTAAAATTCGTCAAACGTCATTGCAATAAACAGCTTTTCAATCCCAAAAGCCAAATCAATGTTTAAATCCAAGTCCAAACAGGGCCTTAGGGACTGAACTCTGCCGTTTTGTTTTGAAGGAAGTGCTCATGGAAGTCATGATGTTAAAGGATTCACATTCGAAAAACCAATATTGCTAAATGGTGATATGAACAACATTTCATTACTCAGTGTAATGGTTGGCTTACCGGTAAGATCTAGTAGTTTTTTTTTGCTTCTATATTTTGTATCATTTATTAAAATTTCTTCTTAGGTATCAACAGAATTTATTTATATATGTTTGCATGAAGAACTCTTGAGCTTTTCTAGAGAGAAGATTTGCAGGATTCACTAAGGTGGAGATTCAATGCTCACAACAAGAAACATATAATTTCACTGATCAAGAATGGGGATATCAGGTGATCCCTTGATCTCCCTAGAGTCACTTATATCCAAAATTTATCACTATTCCACAAAGTTTCTTATTTTGGGTACTTGTATATGTTGTACTCTTACTCTTATTGGCAATGCTTAATGTTACTATATCTATATATGTGAATTTTCATGTTTCATTGATAATTCTGAATAATACAAGATGTGAATAAATATGAAAACTAAACTAATTACTACCTAAATTAACTCCTACAATTATGCATGACAACTGTCAATATAGGATACTAACTATAATTATGCTAGTCATAGATATTTTCCACACTCCCCCTCAAGCTGGTTCAAAGATATCTATCATTCCCAGCTTGCTAACACATGAATAGAAAGTTGATCTTGGTAGCCCCTTTGTAAGAACATCAGCTAATTGTTCATTGCATGAAACGAACAGAATACAAATCTGACAGCTTTCAATCTTCTCTTTGATGAAGTGTCTGTCAATTTCAACATGTTTGGTCTTGTCATGTTGAACAGGGTTATGAGCTATGTTGATGGCAGTCTTATTGTCACAATAGAGCTTCATTGTATCCGTTGGAGCAACTCGTAGTTCCTTTAGAAAAATCTTCAACCATATTAACTCACATATTCCTTGAGCCATTGCTCGGAATCCAGCTTCAGCACTTGATCTAGCTACCACGGGTTGTTTCTTATTCCTCCAAGTAACTAGACTGCCTCCGACAAACTTGCAATATCCAGATGTAGATCTTCTGTCACTCACAGAACCTACCCAATTAGCGTTTGTATAGGCTTCCATATGAAGATGGTAGTTTTTTTAGAAGAGAAGACCCTTTCCAGGAGTGTGTTTCAAGTACTGTAGGATCTTCAATACAACTTCTAGATGAACTTCACAAGGGGCATGCATAAACTGACTTACCACACTTACTACAAATGCAATATCAGGTCGTGTATGAGACAAATATATCAGCTTACCAACCAATCTCTGATATCGGCTTTTGTCTACTGCATCACTCTTAACATCAGCTCCCAAATTGTGGTTAGGATCAATTGGTGTATCTGTTGGTTTGCAACCCAACAAACCTGTTTCTCGGAGAAGATCTCAAACATACTTTCTTTGAGAAAGAAATATTCCTTTGCTCGACCTTGCTACCTCAATTCCCAAGAAATATCTCAGAGTTTCCAAATCTTTAACCTCAAACTCTTTAGCTAGGACAACTTTGAGCATGATGCTTGGGATAGATTCAATGAAATTCTACGAAAGAGTCCCAATCACAAGTTCGTGGAGTAGGATACTGTGCATAATTTTTATCTTGAACTTGGTGGCACACAAAAAAATCTGATTGATGAAATAGTGGGAGCTCAGTTCAAACTAAAGCCAGCAGGAGAACTTCCGGAGCTGTTTAACAATGTGAGCGATAACTCGATTCAGCATGAATTTGAGATGCGTGCTAGAGATGGACTCGAAAGAAGATCTGACAAAGCGTTTATCATAGATAGAAATAATGATGATTTAAGAGAATCAATAGCCGTATTAGGAAAAAACCTCGATAAATTCAAAAATCTGAGTCAATCAGCCACAAGGGAAGTCTTAGCAATAAGACCTAATTTTTCCCAAAATGAGTACCAGGGTAATGAGGTATTTACTGCCGATGCTAATGCATCATGGAAAAATTCGAACAATACTCCTTTCTCTAACACATACAACTTGAATTGGCAAAATCATTCACATCTTTCATATCACTCTTAGAATGTGGAGAATCCTCCACCAACTTTCTCTCAGAACCAACAACCATTCAATTCTCGACCAATAATCATGACTCAAAATTTTCAGCCTAATTCTCAAGGCACTTGAACTTTCAATTACCAATCTCAACCTCAAAAAAGTCAGACCCCTCCACTGAGACCACCGGGCTTTGAACATGCTGGATCTTGGATGGATGGGCCAAGTAGCTAATGCACTGAACAGAAAAGAAGAAGGGAGATTGCCTAGTCAGCCGATGGCCAACCTAAAAAATAAATAGGCGATGGAGCTTGGATATTTTATTGAGAATACTCGTGAGATGGTTCAAGCCATCACAACTTTAAGAAGTGGAAGGGAAGTGGAGAATAGGGTTAAGCAACAACATGAAGAAAAGGCGAGTAAGCGTAAGACGACTGAAAAAGTTCAGAAAGATCAACCTCAAGTGGAGGAAGATTGATAGGAGCCAAATATCATACATTTTATGCTCCTAATTATGCATTATTATGTCTACATATATAATTATAGTGGTGCTTTTATACGATTTTCGTGTTTTAAGATATTTTAGGCCATGTTATGTAAAACGAGTTAAATTCAGTGAAATAACTAAGTTTATGATTCAAGATTGTTTGAGAGATAAAACCATGGATAAATAGACCTATAAAGGACAAAAAACAATTCAAGGATGCAAAAGAATTGAAGTGGAATGAAGCCGAGAAGAGAAACGGAACAAAGAAGATGAAACATCAAAAGCAAGGTGAAGAACATCGAGTACTCGGTAGTGCCTTCACTGAGTACTCGGTAAGTAGAAAAGAGAAAATATTTTAGAGGCATACATGCGTTCTTGCGCCATTGCGGAGCGATTGCGTAGCCACCGAGTACTCGGTAAAACCTTCACTGAGTACTCGGTGAGCCAAATTCCATAATTTAAAGCTACATCTTCAGTCTCATTCAAACCACCATAACCTGATGAAAACAATAATTAAATGGAGTGATTTAAAAGCCTAAACTCATCTCCGTGAAGTCATATTTCCAACTCACTTTGAATCATGCAAACATTCCTCCCGTAGCTCTAGATATGATCAAAACAGTACAACATGGTTGAAGCTGAAAATCAACTGCTGGTCAACTACGAGTCGGTGAGATTTGGACGACTTAAACTCTATGGGTGGACCCCGTTTGACTTGGTTTGCACTCCAATTAGGGGTGCACACAAAATCGAAAAAACCGGAAAATCGAACCGGACCGAACCGAAACCGGCGGTTCGGTTTGGTTTTAAGATGATTTGGTTCGGTTACGGTTTTCAAAATTGAAAAACTGATATTTTAGGTTCGGTTACTGTTTTAGTTGGTCAAAAACCGAAAATAACCGAACCGAACCGAATTTATATAATAATATTTCATATTATATATATATATATATGTATTTATAGTTTCATTAAATTCATAGTTTCTTTCTGCTCATTTATAAAAACATGTTGGTACAAAAAGAGAGTGGGTAGTTTAATAAATTCATTAGTCAAAATCTTTAACCTAAACAATGCCACTATGCCAAAGTAGCCAATGCATTATCAATTTCATTTGATTATATGTTCACTGACTTTTGTTTTATGTGTGTAGGCTGTAGTAGACTAGCAGTGGTGGACCTCATGGTTGTCTAGGCTGTAGCAGTGGTGGAACGCATAGTAGCATCTAAAATGGCTTTTCATTTTGGATGACATACTTTCATTCCACTAATTTTTTATTTGATTTTGTATTTGTAATAGTTGAAACATGAACTATTCTATGTAATTTAGTTTATATTTTTAGTTATATTACCTTTTGAGTCATGTCGTTATTTTTTTTTTTGAAAGACAATTATAAAAACCGAAACCGAACCGAAAACAATGGTTTGGTTCGGATCGGTTTTTTTTACTAACGGTTATGTTACGATTTTCATTTTTAGAAAACCAAAAATAATGGTTCGGTTATGGTTTTGGTCGAAACCGAACTGTGTGCACCCCTAACTCCAATACATCTTGGGACATATTTTAGACATATTATGATCATATTTCACTTCTTTTCTCATTAATTCACAAAAGAAAAAGATTTACTTGAAGGAAAAGCAATCCATATTCAGACAATACTTTATCAACCTCTATAAATTAAAGGGTTGTGTTCATATCTATGTAACTATCTATATACCCTCCATATACTTTATCTTCCATCTTTTTAAGGGGATATTCTATATCAGAGATCAGACAATAAAGACACGGAATTGCGTGTCTCGGTAAAGGAGAAATAACAATCATGGAGGCAGTGTCTACATCAACAATGGAGATCACCATAACCATGAGCAGCTAAACGAGTATCTAGGGTTTTTAACAAATCTCTAGCAAGTAATGTAACTTTTATTTATTTCAATTATAAAAGGGAAACTGAATGACACATATGTGATGATTATGTAGATTAGTGAACACGTTTGATTCAATATGTGATTGTTTATTTATTCTATGTCTTGTCTTAGCTTGAATAAATATTTAATCTTACTCAATCATGATTATTCAATATGGGCTAGCATTCGGATGCTTAATTCATGATTTTCTACACAATTGTGGTCATTAACATGCAATCTAGATTTATACAGGCCATGCTAAAAGAAGATGATACAGACATGTTTTTTATTTAATGTTTTAGAAGTAGTTGTAATGTAGATGCATGCACTAGTTATACTTACTCGAAGATGGGTTGTAGCCAAGTCGGATGAATTGTTCCTTTTTTGGGATTAGGGTTTGCCAATGTTGCAACCCTATATCTGATTCACATATGATGGATCGCCCTTCACAATTGAATGAATATAAGTCTATATTATGCGGTTAGGGGTGGTGTTCGAAATACCATAGAATCTATCTCTATTGTTTCTATCTCAAATCTATCTTTATTTGCTTTATTTAATTTAGTTATTTATTAGTTAATAATCGAAACCCAAAATCAAATTATCTTAGCAATTTAAGAGTATTACTTTGTTAGAATTTAGAGTACAACTTAGTCTTTGTGGATTCGATATACTCTATCATAACCATACTATACTACGATTGATTTGTGCACTTGCGATAGGGAAAACTAGGTTAATTTTAAGGTCTTATTTGCACACACTATTATCATTATCATTATTTATTATCCTAGCCTAGTAGGCTAAACTAATCAAGCTTTGACCACCAATCAAGTTTTTGGCGCCGTTGTCAGGGACTAACGGATATTCTGAATTTTAGTTATTTAGTATTTTTGAATTGTTTTTACTTGCTTTATTTTTATTTTATTCTTTTTAAAGTTGAATTGTGTGTTTTGACGAGGTTCACCGAAATAAGCGAAAGGATAACCGGAGAAGCAGGTGGTCACTGTTTTGCTGGACTGTTTGTGAGTTTTAAGTGTATTTAATATTATTGCACAATTCTATTTTACTTTTCTTGCTTAATTTATATTTATTTTTCTTTATATTTATTAGTATTAAAATAATTAAACAAATAAATAAAATCTGCATTTTTCGTATAAACTATCAGAAAGTCATAATTTAGCAAAGCAGGAGAGATTTTTGAGTGAAAAAGGGCCACTGAACAAAATTCACTATCAGGTAATTTTAGGCCGAAACACGTCATTTAAGGCCTCAAAACCACAATTTTAGACCTCAAATTTCTCTTTTATTTTATTTTATTTAATTTTCTATTTATTAATAGCTTATTCTAATGTATTATAATTTTTTTGTTGAATATTTTATTGGTTGTATCGTTGGTCATGATGAACCGTCAAAAGAAAAGCTCTCTTTAAATTATGAAATTGAAAGTATTGTGCTTAATTCTTTAAAAGAAGAGAAAAATAATCTAATAGGAGAGAACCTAGTACTAGAAGACATGACTCACCATGAAATACAACCAATAACATTAAAAGAATACTACGTTCCTTCAAGTGACACTTTTCCATCTGATATAGTTGTCAGGTGTTACGGTAGCTTTTGAGATCGACTAGGAAATAATTCGCGAGATATCCAAATTTCATGGATATAGTAATGAAAACCCGTATCTACATATTAATTTGTTTATAAAAATTTGTTCAATCACTAAAACAAATGGATTAACAAATGAAGGACTTCGTTTATGCCTTTTTCCTTTCTCTTTAAAAGATAAGGCACGAAAGTGGTTTAGGAATTTAAATCCTGCGGTGAGAACGAGTTGGGGAACACTTCAAAGAGAGTTCATAAGTAAATTATTTCCATTAAGTAGAACCTATGAGATATAAGATGCTATATTTAGTTTTTCGCAAAAAGAGGGAGAGCAATTCCATGAGATATGGGAATGGTATAATGAACTTTTGAAGGAGTGTCCGCACCATAAAATCCCAAAATCTGAATTGGTGTATAGGTTTTATAAGGCGATTAATGAGTACTGTAGACACATGGTAGATAGGGCATGTGGAGAAATATTTTTTCTTAGATTGGATGATGAACTTTGGAAGTTGTTTGAGGATTTGAGTGAGAATTCCTATCAAAAGGCGTCGATGACTAGAGATCCTACGATAATTCTTAGAAACCTCGAGAGATTTGAGGACGTGTACAAAAACATACCTACAAAAATTGACAAGATGGGCCAAAAGCCTAACTAGTTCATAAATCACACCAATTCTTCACCTATAACCATTTGTCCCATATATTCCAAATTCTCTTACGTTGCCAACGACTGTCCAATGGTGTACCAAAATAGTGGGGTAATACCAAAGGAATTTAACACTACCTTTCCCAAAACAGCCTATACTTTTTTATTCTAATGCTTACAATTTGGGTTGGAACGATCATCCCATTAACAATCATCAAGTAAATGTTAAATTTTACCCTCAACCATCTAATAAATACTACGGTTGATTCGTGCACTTGCGATAGGGAAAACTATGTCAATTTTAAAGGCTTATTTACACACTCTATTATCATTATCATTATTTATTATTCTATCCTAGTAGGCTAAACTAATTAAGGTTTGGCCACCAATCAAAGATGTTAATCAGACATTACCAGAAGAGCCATAAATGGTAAATTATGAGGAAGCAACTCCAATTCCTCAACATCTTAGAGAGCCAACCAGATATGGTAAACATAAAGAGACAGATATGCTAGAGACATTCTAACAAGTCAAGATCAATTTGCCTCTCTTAAATATTATAACCCAAATTCCACCCTACGCTAAGTTTTTGAAGGACCTCTATACCCAAAAGAGAAAAATCAGAGCGAAGGTCCCGAAGAAAATCCTGTTGACTAAACAAGTGAGTTCATTGGTTTTAAGTAACACACCGCCTAAGAGCAAAGATCCTTGTGCTCCCACTATTCCATGTGTCATTGGTGACCAGGAAATTGGTAGAGCTCTTCTTGATCTAGGTGCGAGTGTTAACTTACTTCCATATTCAGTCTATCAACAACTAGGGTTGGGAGAGCTCAATCCCACCTTGGTAGTGCTTTAACTTGTGGATAGATCCATAAAGCAAGCAAGAGGGATTCTAGAAGATGTCATCGTTCAAGTGGACAAGTTCTACTTTCCGGTGGATTTCATAATTCCCGATACAGAACCTGTGCAAGACTAGAAGAAACACATTCCCATGATTTTAGGATGACCATTCTTGACCACGGCTAATGCATGTATCAATTTCAAAATAGGGGCTATGGAGCTTTCATTTGAAAACCTAAAGATGCGAATGATTGTTTTTTATGCTAATCATCAACACCCTGAGTCAGTACATTGCTTTCTAATTGATGAAGCTGATGAGATTGATGCGATTGTGGAGGATTTTGCATCACGAATCTTAGAGAAATATGAGATCGAGTCCTACAGACTGGAGTAAGGCTGGAGAATGAACCTGATGATTCGGATGAGCAGATAAAGATGCATTATGAGGATAGTGCTGCAATAGAGACTGCATTATATAATCAACCATGGAAAGTGTCAATTGAGCCGCTTCATACACTCTATAATACACCACCAATTCCATCCCTAATCACTCTTCCAACATTGGAACTTAAGGAATTGCCTGAGAAGCTGAAATATGTCTTTTTAGGGCCTGATAAGACTCTTCATGTAATTATATCATCAAAGCTAACAAAAGAATAGGAATCAAGTCGGGTCGGGGTCATAAGTGAGAATAAAGAGGCAATAGGATGAAGTGTTGCTGATCCTAAAGGAATAGATCCCTTAATTTGTATACATCGCATACATTTAGAGGAGACTGCAAAACCATCAAAGGAGATGCAACGGAGGTTGAACCCGAACATGAAGGAAATGGTAATGAAAGAGGTTATGAATATACTAGATGCGGGTATAATTTATCCCATATCTGACAGTACATGGGTGAGTCCTACACAGGTGGTGCCGAAGAAATCAGGTATCACAGTTGTGCCAAACTCGAAGGGTGAGTTGATTCCACATCGCACGACCACGAGTTGGCGTGTGTGCATTGACTATAGAAAACTCAACTCACATACTAGGAAGGATCATTTTCCATTACCATTCATTTATCAAATCCTAGAAAGGTTGGTTGGAGAGAGTTATTATTACTTTTTGGATGGATATTCCGGTTACAACCAAATGGTGATTGATCCTGTTGATCAAGAGAAAACCACTTTCACTTGCCTATATGGTACATTTGCATATAGAAGAATGCCTTTTGGTTTCTGTAATGCGCCAACTGCATTCCAAAGGTGCATGATATCGATATTCTTTAACAGGGTGGAAAAATTCTTAGAAGTGTTCATAGATGATTTCTCAGTCTTTGGGGCGACCTTTGAAGACTGCTTGAAACATCTAGCACTAGTGCTCAAGAGATGTAAAGAGATAAATCTGATTCTGAGTTGGGAAAGAGCCATTTTATGGTTCAAGAAGGTATAGTACTTGGACACATCATATCAAAGAAAGGGATTGAGGTTGATAAGGCGAAAGTCGAATTGATTTTAAAATTACCTCCTCCCACATCTGTTAAACAAATAAGATATTTCTTGGGCCAAGCCAGGTTTTACAGACGATTTATTAAAGATTTTAATAAGATCGCCCAGCCGTTATGAAACTTATTAGCTAAAGATACGACCTTTGTCTTGGACGAAGAGTGTCTTCATGCTTTTGAGGAGCTACGTACTCAACTCTCAACAACCTCGATCATTCAGCCACCAGACTGGTCTCTGCCTTTTGAGCTAATGTGTGACGCTTCAGACTATGTCGTAGGAGTGGTATTGGGTCAGAGAAAGGAGAAGTTACCATATGCGGTGTATTATGCTAGCAAGACTCTGAATGATGCATAGATTAATTACACAACAAAAGAGAAGGAGTTGCTAGCAGTTGTGTTTGCCTTGGATAAATTTTGATCATATTTATTAGGAACTAAGGTTGTAGTATACTCGATCATGTAGAATTAAGACATTTGTTGACGAAGAAAGACTTCAAATCCAGGCTTATTCGATGGATTTTGTTGCTACAAGAATTTGATTTGGAGATTAAAGACAAAAAGGGTTCGGAGAATGTAATTGCAGACCAGTTGTCAAGAATCATTATCGAGACTACAAAGGAAACTACTCCTCTTAAGGATTCATTCCCGAATGAACATCTGTTCAATGTGGTTGTTGTGGAGCAGATACCGTGGTATGCTGAAATTGTTAATTATAAAGCCACGGGTCAGATTCCAAAAGGTTGGTGTAAGAGTGAAAGAGACTGATTCTTTAGCCAAGTTAAATTCTACATCTGGGATAATCCGTGATTGTTCAAGTACTGCTCAGATAAAATTATCAGAAAGTGCATCCCTGAAAGTAAGGTACAAAGTATTTTGAAGTTTTCTCACACACTAGAATGTGGAAGGCATTTTGGAGCTCAGAAAATAGGTCACAAGGTACTACAAAGTGGGTTCTATTGGCCAACCATATTCAAAGATACATTTGAATATTGCAAAGCGTGTTTGCGATGCCAGAAGTTGGGATCCATTTCCAGACGTGATATCATGCCTCTAACCCCGATTTTGATCGTTGATTTATTTGATGTATGGGGTATAGATTTCAAGGAACCATTTCCATAAGTGGGCAAGAAAGAGTATATACTTATGGGGGTTGACTATGTGTCGAAATGGGTAGAAGTTATAGCTACCACACATGTTAACTGATGAGACCAAAATATTTGGTATTCTGGGCATTAATTTACCTATTGTTAGTTTCTTTATTCTATTAATTTTTTATTTTTATCCGAGTTGTGTGTTTAAGCATATTTTTAGGGCCTTAATGCAAGAATGAGTTAATTCCGGGTTTTTAGCGATTACGCCTGATTCAGAGCAACAGTTAGAAGATTTTTGTACTCAAATCAGCAATGTACAAGTCAGTAAAGCAGAGTACAAGTGGCTGAAGCAAGGAAATTCATGGAATAAATAAATAATAAAATTCAGGAGCCACCAATTGATCGGTGGAGCCTTCGATCGATCAGAAATTGTCGCCTTGGAATTTATGCAAACTTATATTGCAGAATTCTGACTTTGTCTACAAGCATATCAAGGGGCAGAATCATCCATTCATCGCCATTTGTTAGTCCCTATGTTCTCTTGGAGTGCAAGCAAAGAACATGTCATTTCTGTACCAACTTTTGTCTATAAATATGTGAAGACTTCATGAAGGGAATATATCTTTCATTATTGAATAGATCGTTCAATAACAAGTCTCTCTCTTTGAAAGAGGCTCTTTTCTTCAAGAACTCAAGAACCAACTATCAAACCATGAAGATGATGGCTACATCAACAATGGAATCTGCTCTTTCCATGAGCAGCTAGTCGGTATCTAGGGTTTCCAATGAAACCCTAGCCGAATAATGTAGACTTTTATTTATTTTTATTGCAAAGAGGGGAATCTAATGAAGGGCACTTATATGATGATTATGCAGTGAGAGACCAAACAAATAACCTAAATAAGTTTTATTTATTAATTATCTTCTTAAACTGATATTGAATTAATGATTTATCTTGAACAACTATGTTTTATCAATTGGAGCAAGAACCTCCATGATTTAATAACGATTTCTACATAATAGCACTTATTAGGCATGATAAAGTCTTAGGTTTACACAGTCCATGCTTACAAAAGATGATTGTTAGCGTGCTTTTTAATTTCATGTTTTAGGAGTAGTTATAGTATAGATGCATACGATAGCCATGTTAATCGCAGATGAATTGTAATCAAAACGGACCGATTGCATTCTTTTTGGGACTAGGCAACTGCTTGTAGCGTTACTAGTCTGATTCATATAAGTTGTACCACCCTTTTACAATAGAATATTTAAAATGATACATTATAAGGTTAGTGGTGGAGTTGGAATTCAAACCTAGACTTGTTTATCTTGAGTGAAACCAAAAATAATTATCTTTATTTTATTTTATGTTTAGTAGTTTTATAAACAAAATCAATCAACCAAACTTTTATCAATATAATTCAATTTACTACTTTATGATGATTTGAAATACGACTTTGATCTTTGTGGTTCGATAACCTCTCTACCCAACTATATTATATACTACTCGTGTACTTGCGACTGAGAGATTAAAACTAGATTATGTTAATTCCTTATTTTTAACACTTTTATTTTCACACGTCTGGAACCGATCACTGACTATGAGACAGTGGTGGGATTCGTACAGTCTAATATCTTGTAAAGATTTGGTATACCACGTGTGATAATCAGTGATACCGGAAAACACTTTTATAACTGTTTTCTCGGTGTATGTGTCGGAAGTACGGTATCACTCATAGAATTAATACGCCATATCACCCCTAAATGAGTGGACAAGTGGAAGTTTCTAATAGGGAAGTGAAGAATATCTTGGAGAAAACAGTGCTAGTAGATTTGAAGGATTGGCCTCAGAGGTTAAATGACGCACAGTGGGCTTATAGGACAGCTTACAAGACTCCGATAGGTATGACACCGTATCGACTTATCTATGGTAAGACATGCCATCTCCCTGTTGAGCTAGAGCATCGAGCCTATTGGGCAGTTTGAAGGTTGAATTTTGATTTGAAGAAATCTGGTGCTCAATGGAAACTCTAGCTTGTAGAGCTTGAGGAGTTGAGAAACAATGGTTATGAAAATTCTTGGATTTGTAAAGCTCGGACGAAGCCGTTTCATGATAAGCACATTCAGAAGAAATTATTTGAGCCCGGCCAGAAGGTTTGGCTGTTTAATTCGAGATTAAAGTTATTTCCTGGTAACTTTCAATCAAGATGGGATAGGCCGTATGAGATTACGAAGGTTTTCCCCCATGGAGTAGTAGAACGTGATGATTCAGAGATCGGAAAGAAGTTTGTGGTGAATGGTCAAAGGCTTAAGCACTATATTGAAGTTCATCCAGTTTAGTGTGTTGTGGAAATGATTGATTTAACTGATCCAACACACGAGCATGATCTCAGATATTAAGAAATGGAAACGTCGCACCAATGACGTTAAACATTGGTACTAGGGGATGAAAATTATTTTTTAAACCTAGATTAGATTATGTAGTTTTAGTTCGAGTTTGTTAGTCGTTATATTGTGTCGTAAGATTGAGTCGTAGTGTCATTCTCGTCACGATCGGTGTGGTGAATCATTCATTAGGTCATACAGAAGGTGCAGAAAGTGATTGCGTTAAACGAAGTTAGGAAAAAGATGAAGAAGTGAAGCTAGAAAGCTTTCAAAGCCAGGAAGCTACGCGTGGAACATAGCTCTACCTACGCGTGAAGCGTATGCTGGAGTTCCAGCGCGACAATGTATTCCAAGTGCGGTCTTCAAATCACTTCTCTTGCGCTCATTTCTCCACCAAAAGCTCCAAAATGACTCCTTATCCCTTCCTTATCTAATTTCGGACCATTCCACACCACTCTTACGTCAGATCTGTGCGTTGATTGTCTGGATTCTCGTGAAGAACTCGAAGAGTCTCGAAAACCCATTTTTGGAGAAATCATGAAATCATCCGATTCGGTGAGTTTTTCTTCGATCTATGTGTTTCTAATTTATTTTCTAATCATTCTAAACTTATTTTAACGAATGAATCCAGTCAAAAACATGTTTGTATCCATTTCTCAAAAGTTTTGATTATCGGCTTAGAGAAAGGGTTGGATTTCAAATTTTTCGCATGTTTTTTATTTAAGGGTTTGTTTAAACGTCGTATTGGGACAATTTAGAAATGGTTTTAAGTTTGATTCAATAACCGGAATGATCTGCTTATTATTTTTGAAAATCCTAATTGTAGGCATGAAGTTAAGACTGCGGAGAGGGGGTGCGAGTTCTTCAGGTGTTAGGCAGAGGTCTTCAGACACAGAGCTAGTTGATAGGTCACCTCCAAGAGCACGAAGACGTATAGTTTTACCCCCATCATTAGCATCATCATCCGAGGCCACCCATAGTGATCGTGCCGTTTCACCGGGTGTTTCACCACTTACATCACCACCTGCGTCACAACTAGTAGCACCGCCCAAGCCACAGATAGTTGATGATGAGTCGGGGGTTTTGAGTTCTCACTTGCCAGTGCCACCTATTGCGGTAGTAGGTGATTTATTGAAGAAGGCGATGCCGAAGGGGTTTCGGCAGGAGCGGATTTATTCTGAGACGGTCTTTGGGAGGATAGAGGTAATGCCGACATAGACTATCCAATGTTTACGGGCACGATGACTATTGCCGATCCTTACCCCTCCATCTACTTTTGTTTATGAGGACATGATTTCTGGTTGCACATGCAGCATTATAGTAGGGGGGTGAGGTGGAAGACTGAGGTCAGGGGAATTAGATTTCATATTACACCCCAGACCATTGCCAAGGCATGGGGTATTCCAGATACATGCCCACCATATTTGGAGGGAGAGTTCCGACCCTTACTAGAGTTGTTTCCCATTGTGGCAGAGATAACCCAGATGCAGACTGAGGGGGAGTTTGGGGATGATCGGAACAATTGCACAAAGAAGTCAGATTACCATCCAAAGTTGTGGCTCCTGGGCACGATCTTAAAGTCCCAGGTTCACCCTCATGGGCATAAGACTTAGAGATGGCAACTGTTTCTGGTGCTGCAATATGCTTTTGAGTTTATCCGATGGGTTTCAATTCCCCAGATCTTTTGGTGAGGCCTTTACCAGCACTATGTGGATTTACAGACCACACGTAATATTGGGCAGTGTACATTTCAAATGAGATTCCTGACCTTGATTATGCGGCTCATGACGGACCTTTGATACCAACTGACACGTCCCTAAATTCCTACAACTCCCGAACTTGGACATCCAAGGAATCCAAGATGTGATCCTTACAATGAGCAACCAACTAAGATATCATTAACCATGAAAACGTATGGAATAATGATAAAAATGGTATATTTCATACCTAAATGAATGATTGAACAAAGCAGCAGAATCTAACGAAAATCCGGCAGAGTTCCGTTTGTAAATGGAACATCCGGACACCCAACCACAACAAAATAACCTGCAAATAACAGTTCGATAATATCAATGGCTTATAGGCCCAACATTCATCAATCCTACTAGGATCGAGGCAGTGGAAAGAAGCACCGCTAGCCCTACACAACCCTCTATAATCCACAGAGCCACAATTGCTCGAATAAGAATACAGAAATGCACATGATAGTGCTGAATAAATACAATGACATCCTGAAATAATAAATACAGAAAATAAAAGATACACCAATAGGGATATGCCAACATACTGGCTCCCAAGAGAAATATATGATAATCCCACACAAAATGGGTAAACAAACTGATAGCAGATAACTATCGTTCTCCCAAACCAGTCGCACTGCAACCGTAACCGCATTACCCTGCGCAACTCCAAAACCTATAACAAGGAAAACAAAAGAAAACTGTCGTTGCACCGCATACTGCCTGTAGCCGCAACATTTCCTGTAACTTGGCGTGGTAATACCAGGGGGCGATGAAATACCCCTGTGAGAAAATAAGCTCAGTGGGAAAAATGATATCCTAACTACCACATCTTCTAACTGTTTAGGTAATGTTAAACTATGGAGCAAGATACATAGCCCACAACATAACCCATATGCTACCGTAAACGAGTATACATATCGGGGATATATATATACATATATATAAGAACACAACATGAGTCTATAAGGTACGACTAATACTCGTACTCCAAGTACCAACACCGGTAGTCTACACTACTCTCACCAACGTACACTAGGTACATGACACTTAGGTCCAATCTAACAAATCATCAAGCGCTCACAACGCTAACCAGAAGATCCAAACAAAGGGAAAACACACTCACCTCTTATATCCACAGGGATCAAAATCCACCATTAGTACCAATGAATACTCATAACTCACTCTCCGAGAACACAGGAGGAAAAACACTCAATTCTTTGCGTACTAACACAATCGTCATCTATATATATATCAAACCTCATCCCATTCCTAAAGAAAATCTACCTCTCAAGGACTGGATCACATCAATCATATCTCTTCATCAATACCATAAATCACATCATCACATTGACCTCATAATACTATCATCAATAGGGTCAATCAAATCACTAACGCTCTCACTATGGATAAGGAACACTAAACGGTCGAATCCCGGAGAGTACCTGAACACTACTCTCTTGACAACCACATAAGAGACAAGGAACTTAAGCAAAGGAAAAGAAGTCCCAATGTTAAACCAACAGATAACCGAGACAACAACGTCAAGGGAAACCAAAGCAAGGGAAAAGAAGTCCCAATACTAAATCAACAGATAACCGAGACAACAACATCAAGGTTAAGAACACCACAAGTGTTTAGTGAAAACATCCAAACAAGGAAACCAAGGCAAGGGAAAATAAGTCACAATACTAAACCAACAGATAACCGAGACAACAACGTCAAGGTTAAGAACACCACAAATGTTTAGTGAAAACACCTGAATAAGGAAACCAAAAGGGAATGGCCGATAGTGAAAGTTATAAAAAGATGAATCCTAGGGATTCAATAGTTTTTAAGAAAAATGTTTTAAAACTCGAACCAATCCATTCGGCATCCATGCCCCTAACGTACAAAAACTCAAATCACCTAGGTGGTGACATCAAATAACTAAGAAGAAGGGAAAAACAACACTATATGTGTGCACTGAACAACAACAAGCCTCAAACCCAAGACTTAAAGATGATCGAAGCAAAGGTGAACAAGAAAACACCTTTCAAAATTGTACAGGGCGAGATCTTGAGAAAGAAGTCTCGAAATCTCAGAATCTCGAGAAAAGTAATAAAATAGTTTTCCTTTAAGAAACCATACAGTAAAAATGACCGTCTTGCCCTCGGTCTCCGTCAGTCGCCATCACCGGCTTTTAGAAGTTAAAAATATTTTTAAAGAAGATCCTAAGATCATTTTATAAAGTACTAAAACTTTTAGTTTCTACAGGGGTAGGCGAAAACGGGTTTTTCCTTTTAATAACAAAGAGTTTGTTTCAAGACTTAGAAAACACCGTTTCCGAAAGACAAACAAACAAGAGTAAACACAACTCCTTGGATTCCTATAATGTCCAAGAGGACAAGGAAGGAAGAGTACTACATTGGGTTCACGGAACAGAACTATCCATTTCCAACCCCACGAAATCAAATGATAACACAAGGAAGAGGTCCAGCACCACGTCGTAACCGACTACTCTAGGAGTAACATAGAAGTCAACGATCACACACTAGTGTACAAAACATCGTACAAGGAATGCTTAGGAGAATAAACTAAGCATGAGAACAACACTACAGTACCCCAAGTACTTAATAAAATCACCTCAACCATAACCTCATCTCACCCAATCAAAATCTCAATTACAATTGATAACCCATTCCTCAAAATGTGAAAGGCACCTAAAGATCTATACTACAACATCCACTAAGTTCACAATCTCATCACCCGCCTTCTCTAAGGCCTCAAGTCTCAATTGATACTAAAATCAATCCCTGACCTCAAATATCCAAAGAGGTCCCACAACTAACCACAATCACAAAACTATTAACCGCATTCTCTAAGGCCTCAACATAAAACCAACTCTACAGTCCATCTCTAACCTCAACTAACCACAGAGGTCACTATGCCAATATACTTAACATCCCCCAAGGGTACAAAAGTATATAATCATAAGTATAAGAATATAACTCATTATACTTTTACAATTACTGCATTTAATTCGTGTTTTTATATTAATCACTTTCAGTTGAGCATTTTATAAAATATGAATTTATTTTGCAATATTCATAATTAACATGCTCCAAAATCCACAGGTAATAATAGCACATAATAAACCTGCTCCAACATCACATGTAATAATATCACATATACATGTCAAATGAAATCACATAATGTTATGCAATGTAATGTGACTCAACACCGCCCTTTGCCCAATCACATGTTAACGGATACATACTCTGTCCAATTACTTTTGAGGATACAAGCTCATCAAGTAATGTAGAGTACCACACCGACTCTTCCCAAGTGATTTTTCTCTTTATCACTTCAACAATGAAGACGGTTGCACGAGAGCCCAACTTGCAACTCCATGTGCCATGACTACAAAAGTCAAGAACATGAGCCTCTCACAGGACTCCTAACCCACCTTTTTGGCTTCTTAGTTCCGTAGGCATGAGCACCTCCTGGTCAGTTGTTGTGACGATCCGACACAAAGACACCCATATATGATTACACAACTCGCATATACCAACACCATGATTTGACACTACACAATGTTCTCGATATGCATCCAGGGCCTCAACATAAATATGTAATGCATCATATTTATGAAAATATCCACATGATACCAACATGAATATCATAATCTCTTTAACATGATTTTAAAATACAATAAAGACATTTAAATCGTGAGAAAACAAGTTCATGTACAATTCATGTTTTAAACAACATATTTCCTTTAATTTTCTAGGGAAAATATTTTAATTCCTCTTAACATGCTTTTAATACAATTAAACAAATAATTCACATATTATAACGGGAACCTAGTATAACGTCTAAGTTTTCACATCACTCACGTTCACATATACCCTAACACAGTAAAAAAGGGAACTAATACAGAGTTCTAAGTTCATGTATAACTTTTACAAAATTTTACTAACCCATTTAATTTCATTTATTTAGTTTCGTAGGAAATAATTTAATTGATTTCTACAATTAATTCATAAGTCCTACTTCGATTCTAACCCAATTTTAGACATTTTAAATTCACAATTCAATATATCTAAATTAAAATAAATATGGGTTTACAAACCCAAACCACGTCAATGATACGGAAGTGAGAATAAAATTTCCCACCTTAATTTACGCTTAATGAATAGCCCAAAACGGCCCATCGTGAACAATACCGGCGCCTGAATATGGAGCCCGCCAACCAAAGTCACCCGAATGATATTTTGAATATACCAAAACGTCTGCCTCGACAACCTATACGATATATATGAAGCCCATTAGCAATAGGTTCATTAATTTGGGTAAATCTAAAATAACTCAAATGAAAATATTACCTATAAACGCGATTTCCTGACAAACCGCTCAACGAAAAATTACGAAAATTTGTATGATGAATACTAAGTAGAGACGAAGCTACTCACCAAATATTGGCCCAAACTAACAATGGGAAGCCGACCAAATCGCTGGCCGAAGTTTGGCCGAAGCCATCCCTGTCGCGCGTCAACGTTTGCCGTCGATGACTCCTGCACGATGCCACCACAAGCTCGCTGACCCTTACCACCTCTGCTCCAGCTGTCGTCGCCGCCTCGCCTCTAACCAGTCAGGCAGAGGCGCGCGACCTCCAGCTCTCTCTCTCTCAAATGACCTCTCTCTCTTTCTCTCCATGATCGGCGATGTGAGGGTGGAAGGAGATAAAGATGCAGATCTGTGGTCGTGAAGGAGAAAGAAGAAGATAACGTGAGGGTGGGTTGTGCGTGAGTGGCTAGATCTGTATACACGTATACATATATATACTGAATTGCACAAGTGACCCTCCTAATATCTGAAATTATAAACTAACCCCAAAATAATATATATATAATTACAATTAAATATATATATACAATAAATCCCAAAAAATACCAAGAACACCCAAACGTAATCTCGTAAACCTGAAATAATAATGGGACGCCCATTAAACAATCCCAATTAAATATACTAGGTTAGGAACCCAAACGTCGGAACACCTAACGAGCCCGATCAAATAAACGTGTCGTCGCCCAGTCAAAACACTAATGCTAAACGTCGAAATGAAACCGCATAGTCGGTAACAAAAATTCTCGAAGTAGTCAAAGAGAAACCGTAATGTCGTCCAATCGACTTTAAAACTAAACCCGAAAAATTTACACGAACGAAATACCAAGATAACTAGAACGTCATGAACAAGTGACGTCATAACCGAAATTAAATCAAAGGTAATTTTAGGAAAAAGGAAAATAACATGGGGTGTTACATGCTTGAAGGTGCGATGGTTACATTATCTCGTGCTTAGTTTAACGAGTTGATGGCAGGGCAGGCGACACTTTGAGATGAGATTCGACAGTTGAGGGATGAGCTGAGGGTCAGCCTGAGGATTTTCGTGGCCGATATGCAGATGAGACGACAAGAGACTGGTAGGTTGAGATGTGAGGAGAGACGGATACGTTCGATAGTAAAGGATCAGATGTTTTACACTGGTCTTAGTTTAGTTTTTGTAGATTTTTGTTTTTACTAGAGTTGAATTGTCGGGTGGTATATTCTATCATATTGAGTTTATTGTTCACGTCCTGAACGATCGACTTCTAAGTGTACTTTTAATCTTTGTTATATAAAATTGCTAATTCTCGTATCTATGTGTTGATATTGTTTTTGTTTTACATTCTCGAATGATGTTGCATGTGTTGAGTGTGATGTGAAGTTTGAGAGTTTGATTGAGCTTCAGAGTCACACGATGAGGTCATGCGTGTGTTTAAGTTGGGGGGAGTATGCATTCGATGTTAGAGTGTGGAAATGAGAGAAAAAAAAATAATAAAAAAATTGCAAAAAAATCCAAGCCAAGGCTAAGCTTGGTGCTACGCTCCGAGCGTAGCCTATAAGCTTGGTGCTACGTTCCGAGCGTAGCCTACAAGTGTAGGTAGCTATGCTTAGGCCCTGTTTGAAAGTTTGCCAATTTAAGGGGGTTTTCGGCTTGTTTTGCACTTGTATTGTATTAAGATTTAATTAGGGGAATGTTTAGGATTTTGTAGGTATTTTTAGAGAAATCCTAGTCCGATTAGGAAGTGGAATGAAAATACAAGTCAAAGATGGATTCTTAGTTGTTTCCATTATCCAATTCAAACAAGGATTCTAAATCCCAATCCCTTGTGAATCTGAATTATTCATCTATAAATACAACCATTGAAATTCATAATTCTCACAATTCACAAACAAGAGCTTATGCAAGGAATTATAGAGATGTCTACTTTTTCTTCTTATCATGTTTCTTCTTCTTTTGCCTCCTATAATCCTGAGGGTGAGCATGACAATGAGTATAAGATTGAGTCGGACCCGGAGGAGTTCATTGATGATGATGCTTCATCAGAAATTGGGGATACGAGAGGAAAGAATATGGGGTTGGGTGAGGAGAGCACAAATATGGGAGCGACAAGCACACCAAGGAAGAGTGCCACGCCTCATTTATTCATGAAGTGTAGGATGCAATTTGAATTGAAATTTTGTTCGAAAAGAATGACGGATGACATCTGGGTTGCGAATCTTTCGTGAACGAGGATTAGAAAATTTGGAAAGTCCGGTCGAAGGGAATGTGTATCCAAGATTAGTTAAAAAGCTCTATGAAATGATGGAAATCCAATGACCAAAAGGGTATGAGGTGGTGCGAGTCCGAGTGAATGAGAGGAGTAACACTATAGTGGTGAATGCAGAAGTAATTGCAAAAATATGGAATTTACCGCTTGCGTGTCCGAAGCACTTGAGCAAAAATTTTAAAATAGTCCCGGCAAAGTGGCCATTCTCGGATGAGGAAATGATTAAGGAAATATGCGAGGGGCATATTCTGGAAAAAGAAGCTAAGAGTGTGGATAATTTCTGTTTGAAGCCGGACTTGATATTTTTGGATGGTGTGATTGCTTCTCAAGAATGTGAAAATCATCGCATGAATTGGAAAGGACATTTAATGATCAAGATACTCTATTGCATGCTTAAAGGGTATTGGGTGCTGATTCTGGTAGTGATATTGGCTAATATGATTTTGATTCATAGGATTGTGAGTGAAAAAGTGCAAGGATGGAATAATATGGAGTTTTACCTCCTATATTCATTCTTGAGGAGCAATTGAGTTATAGATTGGGAGAGATGAATGAAACGTGTTGGTCGTTCATGAAGCATTACCAAGAAGCAAGCTTTGAATAACTTGAGATGGCATCAAATATACATGCTTTGTGGGGAGGTCTCCCGAGTGGAAGTGAAGGAAGTGAATAAGAAGCAAGAAGGAGGAGGATTCCAAGTAGGATTAGGGTTTTTAAGTTTAGGAGGATTTTTTGTTTTTGTTTTTAGTAGATAGGTTGCAATTTTAATTTCTTAGAGATTGCAGGCCTTTAAGGCCAAATCTTTGATATTTTATTTTCTAAAATTTTCATTCCTTGTGGAATAATTGAGTAATGATTTCCAGAAATATTTGATGAAATCATTTTTCCTTGCTATGATATTGGGTATGTGTACTTTGTGAAATATTTCTACTGGTGGTCTAAATCAAGTTTGGGGGAGGAGATCAAGTGTTATATTGTGAAATTTCGGAATCACGCTTCAAGGGTAATTATATTCTTGCTTATGTGTATGATTATGAACCATGAGGACATGGTTTATTTCCAGTTTGAGGGTGAGGGTATAGTAAAGGAATGATAATTTTGAAAAACAAATTTGAAAAAATTTGAAATTTTTTAGAGAAATTCTTTGTTTTCACGCATGAGTTTTTTGCATTACAAGTTGATTGAGTTTATGTTTATGATGTATGAGTAGTATGTGATGTGATATTCCCGCTCGTGAGAGTAATGATTATATCGAGTTAGTAAAGTGATGTGGTTTTACATGGGTGAATAAATTAGTGAAATTGAAACTAAAAAGGAAGACTTTGACCTATAAGCACATACACACATTCACTATAGGAAAAAAGATTGATCTTTGACTATGTAGTTGAAAAATTAGTTTTGCTGCTATAAAAGGGGAGAAGGGGTGTTGAAATGGATGAAATTGAATTTTTTTGAATATCTTTTAAAGAAGAAAATGCAACAAGTAGTCTTTTGATCTGAGTAACTAGACCTCTTACCACAAAGTAGGAGTATTCGCATAAAAAATGGAAAAAACTAATGAGCATAAATCCCAAGAAAGAAGGTCGGGCCTAGTTGGTTGGGAATAAAAATCCTCGCTAGAAAGTCTGGAGCTTAGTAAGACAAAAAGGGCTAAAGTGGAATGATGGAAATAATGAGTTTTTACAAAAAAATAGCGAAGTTTGATCAATGAAGTAGAAGAAAAGAGATTGACATAACATAGTAGAATGTTCACAAAAACACGAAAGGTTGTCAGGATTGGGAGTAAAGATTAACGAAGTCATTTACTTTAATGGGGACCATTCATAACATAAGCTTGAGATAGTTATTGTTCGGTAGTGAGTGGGAGTATTTGCGTCCATATTATCTTATACATTGTATCATGACTTGATTAATGAGTGTGTGAATGCATTAATGCGTTAAAATGAAGAATGGAGAAATTGTGGGTAGTAATGTCGAGGGGTTTAAAAGGCTTGTTACACGTGCTAAGTGTAATCGTTGACCATCACGAAAGCAAGGGATTAGTGTAGATTAGTATAAGGTAGTTGGGATAAAAACAATCATCATGAGGTAGTCTTTCAAAGTTTTTCTTGAGTTCATTGCCAAAGGACTAGCAATATGTAAGTTTAGGGGTGTGATAGGTGTCAAATGTTGACCATTTTAGGTCTCTGTTTTGCTATTGTTATGTCCTTACATTCCATTATTTGGTATGTTTATGCAATTTGTGTGTTTAAGAGTGTTTCAGGAGCTTAATGAAGAAAATGAGCTAATTTTTGTGAATTAACAAGAGAAGTGCTTGTGTCTATTCAAACTTCAAAGAGAGCAAAAGAGAAGTTTTCAAGCAAAAAGTGTCTCCCGGAGGGCGAAAATGTCATTTTTCGAAGCCACAACTTCAAGAATCATGCTAATAGAGTCGATGGGGTTTAAACGGAGCAACAATCAAGAAAAATTGTTTCAATGAAATTTGTTACGCTCAACCTACGCTCCCAGTAGCTAAAAGTGGCTAGAAAGTACTAAAACTACGCTCGGTGAAATTTGGCCTACCCTCCAAGCGTAGCTAAAGCCAATGCACCGTGCCTAGCTCCCCTACGCTCCAAGCGTAGGTGGTTCAGCATAATTAAGTTGTAAAATTCCAATTTTGGCCCGACTTAAATTCCTTTGGTACAACTTCGACTCCAACACCTCGATACGCGTGATATATACATATTGTATACTAGATTAAAGAGTTTTGTTTAGTTTAGTGTGAAATTACAAAAAGGGGGAATTTTAAGGTTTCCCCCAGCTTTACATATAAATACCAAGGCTTGCTACAGATTTTGGAGAGCTTTTTGTCATGTATAATTTTCAGAGCACCCTCTAGAGATTCATATCTTTTGAAGGTGAGAACCCATACAAGATCTAGAGATCTAGAGAATGGAGAGCATTTCTACATCAACGATGCAGTTTCTCTCAGCCATGATCAACTAACTCGTATCTAGGGTTTTCTAGCAAAACCCTAGCCAAGTAATGTAGTTTTCATATTTGTTTTCAATTATAACGAGGGGAAGCTTTGACTATACCGTGATAATTGTAGTAGAACAGTGATCGTACTTATTCTTGACACAAGATTTTATATTTATTCTTAATTCTTGTCTTAGATTGAATGAATATATTTTCTTACACAATCATGTTATCATAAACATAATGTGATTTTCTACACGATGGTGGTTAAACACTTGAAACCCTAGGTTTACACAGGCCATGCCTCGACGAGGTAATATAGACATGTTTTTAGGTTAATTTCATGCTGTATGAGTAGATTAGAGCAAAGTAAATGACATGTACTACTTATACTCTGTTCGGAGATGGATTGTAGCGAACCCGGTTGATAGTATCCTTTTTGGGGACGTATTCGACTATTTGCGGTACGTCTTGATTCACAATGATGGATCGCCCTCTTGAAATTGAACAAATTGAGGATTATATTATGTGGTTAGTGGTGGAGCAATGAAAACCTTAGTCTCTCTCTCTTAATCACAATCACAATTTTTTTTTTCTGTTTTAGTTATAATTCTCAAATCAAATCAAACAAACTTTTTCAAACATAATTCAATACTTTTAAAGTGATAGAGTGAATAATCCAAGTCTCTGTGGGTTTGACACTCCATTTTTCAAGCCAATTCAATATTATAATTTGACTTGTGCGCTTGCGATAGGTAAAACCTAAATTGTCATAAGAGACTATTTTTAACCACTATTTTTACCACCTCTGGACAGACATCATGGTCCATTAGTGAGAGACTAATTAAATAGACAGAAAATTAATATTAACAAATTCACTTTAGATGTGTTGAGGTTATAAAACGATATAGGGTTTGTTTGGTACGCGCTTTGCTTTTTAGCCAAAACAAAATAGACGTTTTTAGTTAAAATCATAATCATGTTTGGAAACTTAAATTTGAATATTTTATAAGTTTGACTAAAATATATTTTAGTTACAGTGTAAAAATAAAAAAATATCAAAATTGACATTTTTCTGAAAAGTTTTAACTATTTAGTACAAAACAAAATACTCCACGCAAAACATGATTTACTTCAAAAAGTGCATTGATTTTCGCGCAGTGTAAAAACAAAAATAAATAAATCAAATTGACATATTTCTGATACGTTTAAACTATTTAGTGCAAAATAAAACACATCACGCAAAACATGCGTTACTTAAAAAAGAAAATTTGGTTTTCGGTCGAAAACAAAAACATTCAAAACAAGACGTATGCCAAAGAACTCAATAAAAGTGCGTTCACTAACTTGAAACATTTTTTATATATGTTTTTTTTAAGAAATAGAAATATATTTCTAATTCTCTTATTGGGAATAAGAAATAAAAATGATCTTTATAAATCAATTTTCATAATGTTGAAAACAAAGAAACAAATAAAAACATTTAATAAAACATTTGATTTACAAATTTTGTATGAATTATATTCATATTTTATATTAGTTAAAAAAATAGGTTATGATACAATATAGTATGATATCTGTAAAGAGGGATGATTCGCGAAATAGCATATGGGCGAAATGGCTCATATTGGGATAATGGCCCAAGGATCAAATTATCTGGGATATGGCCCAAGGTTTGATATATTTTGGGGAAACTGGCCAAAGTAAAAGATTATTTGGGAGATTGGCCCAAATAATTGATTACTTGGGGAAATGGCCCAAATAAGGTTTTTCACGCGAGAGCTTGCATTATACAGAGGGAGGTATGAGGGACTGATGTGTTTTATAGCTCGCATCAGGAACTCATAACCCTATATGCTGCTCGCGTAGCGAGTACTACTCGGAATCTAAAAGAAATACTTGGGATGAGTAAAATAGTGGGTCGCGACCTTATTTACACCGTCATAAGTAAGAGTACCTTAGAAAGGCCGATAGTATTCAGGGACATGACCAAGGCATGCATGATTGGTCATGACCCAGCAAAGCTATAACAGCATCCTTGGCGAAGGATAAATCAGATCCGTGATGTAACAGGCGCGGATCACAGGGCATGGCGCACAGTATGATCCGCGGATCCATTTCGCGGATGATACTGTGCAAGGTATTTATGGCGCACAATATGATCCGCGCATAAGATTACGCAAATCCGTTTTGCGTAGTCAAGGGCGTAAAGCAATGTTGTGCACGGTATTTATATAGCGGATTGGTGCGCAGGAACCATGTTGCGAGACAGGTGCTGACGTGGCAATACAATCCGCGAGGACAGGGACAGGTGCTGACGTGGCAATATAATCCGCGAGGATTACTGGACACTGACGTGTATAAATAGAGGTACAGGAGCCGACTTTAGGAGGAGGAAGAGAGGGATTGAGAGAGAAATTTCTAGAGAGAAAATGTTTTTTGCAATCACTTGTATTTGCGATCTTTTCTTCCAATTCTCTTTTATTTCTCTGGAAAGCGAATCAAAAGCAGTAAAAGCATCAGCACTGTTATTTGGCTGACGAACTTGCGCAAAAACAATCTTCATATCATCTATTTCATTTGAACCCCTACATTTAACGCGACTTCACTGGGGAGAAGATGTCTTCTGCACAAGTAGAGCCTCGTCAGACTCGGCGGAGAGGTCGTCCACCGACCCCGCATACAGAACAAGTTGAGGTGGAAACAGGAGGACAAACACAAGGAGATGAACCAGTCCCGCCAACGCGAAGACAAGGTCGTCGTGCGAATGCTGGTGCGGATCAGGCAGAAACCCCTCCGATGGCAGAGACAGTGCAGAATTTAGCAGAATTGCCATCAGTTCTACTGTAAACTCTTCTCAACATCCAAGAAATGCAAAAGGCCATACTTCACTTCATGGAGGCCTCGCGTGTTTCAGCACCAAACATTGAATCACCAAGGATGAACAATCAGAATTTTCCAGAGGATTCAGTACAAGAACTTTTTCGCGAGTCAGTAAGAACTGAGCCCCTGGAGAAAGAGTCATACATCACCAAGGAACAGCTGCGAGCCATCCTGAACGAAAAATCTGAAACTGAGGAAGTTGAAATTGCCCCACCATACCATCCTAGTATCATGGCTTTGCCTTATCCAGAAAACTATGGGGCACCAAGCTTCCATCAATTTGATGGCAAAAAGGGAAATGTGAAAGAGCACATAGCCAGGTTCGCGGATGCTCTGGAACCTCACAGAAACAATGAGTACTTGAAACTTAGAGAGTTCTCCAAATCTTTAACTGGAACAACATATACTTGGTATACTGGCCTCGCTCCGACTTCAGTGACCAGTTGGACGGACATGGTGCTCAGATTCTACACCAAATTATTTCAAGCTGATGAGGAGATCTCAATGATGTCACTCACAAGGCATAGACAGCGCTTTGGGGAAGAGGTGGCAGCTTATGTCAAGATATTTCGCGAAACTGCTTTGCAATGTCATTAACCGATTTCTGAACTGCAATTGATCAAAAAATTTATAGAAGGAATGCTGCGGGAATTCATAGTGCATTTGGTCAATCACGAGTTCAAAACTTTTTCTGCACTTATCGATAATGCCCGTAGATTGGGAGAATTTTTGGCTCCCCCGACACCACTAAATATCAATACTAGGCGGATACCAATGGTAGCAGCTACGCAGAATGAAAAGCCCAGGGAAGAGCGTGCTGGGAGATCTGAACCACCCCCTTTGCCTTTCAGCGAAAAAGAGGCAGTTGCTTTGCTGAATCAATGGATCGCAGATCATGTCATATCGCTACCTCCAGTGCAAAGGGTGCCGCCGAAAGAGGAGAGGATGAAGAGCAACTACTGTCCCTATCACAGGACTATTCGGCATTCGCTGATGGGATGTTGGGCATTTCGCGGTTTAGTACACCGAAAAATAGCATCAGGAGAATTAGAAGTGGCGAAGAATGTAGTTCATGAGCCCTTCCCTGCACATGTAGCTGTAGTGACTGCTCGAGACAGTACTGAGGATACCGTCAAGAATGAGTGCCCACCAGCACGTGAAGCAAAGGAGAATGATAAGATAGACGTTTTCTTCAATGAGCTCCCAATACAAGAACATGTAAAGGAATTCTTGAAAGAGCAAACAGTAGCTGCTCTTAATCATAATATTGTGGTTCCTCAGCATGAGAAGACCTCCAGTAAGATTTCATTTTCTGAAGCAGACAAGCAAGTGCCATTTTTCCACAACCGACCTCTGTATGTATTAGTTATGGTGAATGGTCAGGAGATAAAACGAGCTTTCTTGGACGGAGGAGCGTCAGTTAACTTAATCCCGCTAGCCACTTTGCGGATGATTAAATTTCCTGAAAGCAAGATCGTAAACCATACCATCGCGGTTACTGGTTTCAATGGAGACCAACAGGCCACTATGGGATTCACGACATTGGATCTCAAAATTGGGAAAATAAGGGGGCCCACCAAGTTTCATGTCATTCAAGGGGAACCCTCATATCAGTTGTTGATGGGCAAACCGTGGATACATGCGCATGGCGTAGTACCATCATCCTATCATCAAGTGATGAAAGCCAATTGGGGAGAAGGGATTATGACTGTAAAAGCATCCAAGAATCCATTTTGCGCATCAGAAGCCCATTTTGCAGATACAGTCTATTTTTCAAAATACAGTGAAGAGGATGGACCCGGTGTTTTTGCTACACCGTTACCAAAATGGAAAGGATCGGATGATGGAAATTCAACTAAGCGGAGGTTCAAGGAGGTGAGCTGGTTGCGGGTCAAAATGCCCGATAGGAGAGTAATGTACAAATTTTGACGGGGTTGGGGGTCAGAAACTTGCACAGTTGGCACTCACCCCGGGAAAAAAGAGATTGAACAAGGAAAACTGAACACAGATCCTGAAGTGCTGAAAGTGAATCCGCGACCAAAACATGGTTTGTGTGAAGTGGACATAGGCGATGGCACAGATCCGCGACCTACTTTTATAAGCAATACATTACCAGATGAAACTAAGAACGCTTTGATAGAATTGCTTAAAGAGTTTTGGGATGTCTTCGCTTGGGACTATAGTCAAATGCTAGGACTAAATATTGGATTAGTTAGCCATCATCTCCATGTACATCCCGCATCAGAGCCGAAAATGCCAAAACAACGAATATTTCATCCGGATCTTGAAGTACAGATTAAGGCAGAGGTTGAAAAATTGTTGAAAGCAGGGTTCATCGAGCCAACTCAACACCCGACATAGCTCGCTAACATTGTGCTTGTAAGGAAGAAGACTGGGCAGATCCGCGTATGTGTAGATTATCGCGATCTCAATAAGGCTTGCCCAAAAGATGACTTCCCTTTACCCAACATTGACACCATGGTGGATGCAACCTCATGCCATGAAATCTTTTCACTAATGGATGGATTCAGCGGGTATAACCAGATTAAGATGGCACCGAAGGATGCGGAAAAAACTGTTTTTCGCACCCCCAATGGGGAATTTTCATTATACAGTCATGCCATTTGGGCTTAAAAATGCTGGAGCTACGTATCAACGTGCCATGACAGCTATATTCCATGACTTGATGCATAAAACTGTGGAGGACTATGTGGATGATTTGGTGGTGAAGTCGAAGGCCGTGCAGGATCATGTAGGTGATTTGCGAAAAGAAATGCGCCTTTGGACTACCAGAAGGAAAGTTCTTGGGATGTGTCATACATCGGCAGGGGGGTTGATATAGACTCGACAAAGGCCAAAGCAGTATTGGAAATGGCTCCACCCATGACGTGGAAAATGTTGAAGACTTTTATGGGAAAGATATCTTACATAAGAAGGTTCATTCCAACACTGGCAGAGGTAACACACCCATTAATGTTGTTGTTGAAGGAAAAATCTGTATATAGCTGGGGAAAAGAGCAACAAGAAGCTTTTGAGAAAATCAAAGGATTTTGGCATCACCAAAAATGATGGTAGCACCAGAATCAGAGAAGCCACTGATCATGTACCTTACTTCCACCAATAAGTCGGTAGGAGCTCTCCTGGCCCAGGAACATGAAGGGGGAGAGAAACCTGTTTACTATGTCAGTCGGGTCTTGAAGGGACCGGAGTCGCGATACACCTCATTAGAAAAGCATTGTCTCGCTTTAGTATTCGCGGCTCAGAAGTTTAGGCATTATTTATTGGCGCATCCGTTGGAGCTAATCACCAAAAGTGACCCCATATGGTATTTACTCATAAAGCCCATACTAAGTGGAAGAACTGCCCCATGGTCGTTAGCACTATCTGAATATGAGATCACATGCTTCAGACCGAAAGCAGTAAAAAGTCAGGCCTTGTCAGATTTGCTTGCCTTATTTCCTGGGGGAGCTGAACCCAAAGCAAAAGAAGTAGGAATAACAAGTGTGACACAAAGCGCAGAATATACTTTGGAATTTGATGGACCATCTACAGAAAAAGGAGGTTGGGTCGGTTTTGTATTAAGGAATGAGGAAATAAAGGAGGAATTAGTCATGTCCTACAAACTTGATTTTCCTAGTACCAACAACATTGCGGAGTATGAAGGGCTGGCACTTGGATTAATGATGGCCCAGAAGTTACAGGTAAAAATACTTCATGTAAGGGGTGATTCCAAATTGGTCATTAAGTAGGTGAAAGGGGAGTATGCTGTCAAAGAACCCTATCTTGTGTCTTATAGAACTCTCGTTCATCAGATGATAGAAAGCTTTGAGAATGTGGATTTTCAGCATGAACCAAGAGAAGGCAACCGATAATTCGATGCATTGGCGACATTGGGATCGCGACTACATTTCCAAGGATTAGAGTCTTCTGTGAAAATAGTGCGAAGGACCAACTCTGTGGTCAGTAGCGGGAGTAAATCAGAAGTGTATGAAGAGAATGATTGGAGAGCACAGATAGCACAAGCTCTGCTAAAAAATGATAACAATGCCTTGAGACGAGAATACCAAATCATAAAAGGCATGCTATATTATAGAACGGCCGGAGGGATTCTAGCTAGATGTGTGGCAATAAACGAGGTAGGAGAAATATGACAGAGAACCCATAAGAAAATATGTGGTCAAACAGATGTCAGTCTCTATCGATTTCTGCAGCGGGAAGGTTTCTTTTGGCCAAGTATGAAGGATGATGCAGTAAACCTACAAGACAGTTGTCAGAGTTGCAATGCATATCCCTCTGTGAATGAAGGTAATGTGGCAGACATGATAGACTGGCGAGACAAATATGTGATGTATCTGAAAGAAGGGGTTTTGCCTGAAAAATATCATCCGCGGTTAAGAAAATTGGCCTCGCGATTTGTCCTACAAGAGGGAAAGTTGTTCCGCAAAAGTTTTGAAGGAAAACTAATGAGATGTGTAAGTGAAGAAGAGGCAGGGGAAGTATTAAAACAAGTTCATGTGTTTGGTCACCAAGGCCCTAGAAAAATGTTTCAACAGCTCCTATCATCTGGGTATTACTGGCCAACAATGGAAAGGGATTGCAGCGATTTTGTCAGAAAATGTCATATATATCAGGTGCACGGAGATCTTATTCATGCTCCGGGAACTGAATTACACAGCTTGGCGACTCCTTGGCCTTTCCATACTTGGGCGCTAGATATAATTGGACCAATCACGCCGCAGGCTCAGGGACATGCGTGGGTTTTAGTAGCAATTGAATTGTTCACAAAATGGGTAGAAGCTATCCCACTATGACGGACGACAGTAGACAATGTGGTTCGATTCATAAAGGAAAACATCATATGTCGATTTGGGATTCCAATGGTGATACTGTTAGACAATGGGACTTCTTATGTCAATAGTAAGGTCGCGGATTTGTTGGGGAGATACTCAATAATTCATCACAAGTCCACGCCTT
Organism: Cornus suecica; assembly: GCA_963922005.1. Lineage (NCBI taxonomy): Eukaryota > Viridiplantae > Streptophyta > Magnoliopsida > Cornales > Cornaceae > Cornus > Cornus suecica. Next base: position 39,788,533 of record OY998245.1, on the reverse strand, counting down.
ACTATCCAAAAGGAAATGGACAGGCTGAAGCTTCTAATAAAGCGCTAATTCGAATCCTGTCCAGAATGGTGCATGACAATCAGAAGAAATGGACAGAAGAACTTCCAATAGCACTATGGGCACATCGAACCGCATACCGAAGTGCGAAGAACATGACTCCTTATGCACTGGTATACGGAGCAGAGGCTGTACTACCTGCGGAGCTAGAGTTGGCTGCTACAAGGCTGGCATGCAAAAGCAGTTTGGAAGACAGGCTATTGGAGATAGAAGGATTGGATGAAACTAGGGCTGAGGCTTTTACAAATCAGAAAGAGTACAATCAGAGACAAGCAAAAAGCTACAACAAAAAGGTACAGTACAAATGGTTTAAGGTGGGGGACAGAGTATTGAAAGTAGTACCAGCAATCATGAGGGGACAAAGGGTGAGAAAATTTGAAGCCAAGTGGGAAGGTCCGTATGTGATTGTAAGTGAAGGAAGCAGTGGGTACTACAGAATGGAGCATGAAATCACCCGCGAGACTGCTGGACCTCTTAATATAAAATGGATCAAGTTGTATCAATCTTGAATACAAGAGGCGAATGATGATAAATGATAAAATGTACAACACCAACACAATGTATATAAAAATTGCATATATGAATGTGTATAGAGTACATCAAAAATCATCACTAGTACAAATCGCGGCTAACTGGAGAGGAGATATGGAGATTTTCATGTTCCTCTTGTAACTCGCGGGAACGCATGGAATGTTCCGCGGAATCTTTAAGCCTAAGGGCATCTTGTTCTGCAACAGCTAATAAAGCACGGGCTTCTTCCACTCTTGACATACTGGCTTGGTACTCAGTAAGAGCCTTGACCTCAGCACGGTGTTTTGCATATAAGTGCTCAATCTTTTCAAGATGAACCTCCCACCAAGTCACATTCATTTTCATATTCTTCCAATCCTTGATACGGGCATGACAAAGTGGCAAAGTTGTAGAGGTAAGGTCGCGGATGCAAGTAGTCGTCAAGGAAGCAAACGTATCCGCGATAATATGCAGAAATGTATGTTGGAGAAGGGGATCATAGAGCTCCATGGTAGCAAACGTCTCTGGATGACTACTGTAAACGCAATCCAAAATGGCCATATCGCCTGAGTAACATAAAAAGTTACGCCAGTAGACTTGATGTTGTGGAGGGTTTTGAGCTAAAAGCGCTTGTAGGCTATTTTTTAGACCAAACTCTCAAAACAATCATGTTGCTGGTGACTTAAGTTTAGCTGTCCTATCAACCAACATGTTTGAGTGTCTTGAAGTCATAGAGGATTTTGATGAACCTGACTAATCATTACCTGATGAGCTCACAACCATTGTCCCAACTGACCAAAGCAATGACCAATGATATTCTGATGCAAGGCCCCAAGCAGTGAGTGTGGTCATTCCCTTGTATACTAAAGGACCATTAAAGGCCACTCCAAAATGTTTTGGGAGTGATATTCCTTGGGTGGCTATAGGGGACTTCAATGCCATTAGAAACAGAACTGAGAGGATAGGTGGAGCTTAAATTTGGAACCCTCTTTTGCACGAATGTGCTATTATGCTTGACTCAGCCCGACCCGTCTCAATAAAATTGGAAGTCTTAGGCGAAAAGTATAAAAGGTGAAATTGGAGGTCTTACGTAAAAAATATAAAATAAACTTTTGGTATATTATATGTTATTTTTAGTAACATTTCTTTAAAAATCATCATTCTCGCTTTTTGAGATGCAAAATTACTAATCGCATTCTTTTATTCAAGTATTGATAAAATTTCTTTTTCAATATATAATATAGCCAATCCATTTAATATTTATTGCAACACTGTTAATCTTCAGTATGATTTTATCAACTTTAATTTTGAAAAACTCATTTCAAATGTAGCAACGATCACCGGTATTGTCAATAATATTCGGTAAGCAATGCATGGATTTGGAAAATAATCTAATTTCTTTATGTAATTTAATATTTCAATTGGATTGTGCGATTCTATTAGTAAAATTTATTTGAGAACTTTTAATTCTGAAAATAAATCAAAATCATTGATATCAGAAGATTCATTATGTTTTAAAATTTGTTCTAAATCAAGAGAACTTTTTTTTAAACTATCGTCACTTAATAATTTTTGCAACAAAGAAAAAAATATAAGGCAATAATATTTTGAGAGAGAGGAAAATTGAAGAACTTTGATTAGACTGATAAGAGGGGAGAATGAGAAAGAAAATAAAAAGAGAAACCTTAGCCGCCCATGCCTTTTCATTTTTCCCAAACGTTTCAAAATAAAATCATTTTGTAATATATATATATATACACACAATAGTTGAAAGTGTGTATTAAAAATCTAATTTATATGGAGGCCCATTCTATTTAAATCCATTCTAAAACTTTATCTTTTATAATATTATAAGAAGGCTCATTCTAAAATTTTATTTTTTACAACATTATAAGGAGGTCATTCTAAAAGTTTAACTTTTACACCATTATATAAAGGCTCGTTTTAAAAATAAAATATATATAATATACTAAAAAAATTATATATATATATATATAAAGCCCCCAAAATTTTGGGGTCTTCTTATCAAGCGGGGTCTTAAGTGGTCGCCTAAATCATCTTAGTATCGAGACGGCCCTAACTCAACTTGTCTTCATGAATTACAATACTTAGGCCTAAGATTCACCTAGAATAATGGACATATATTTAGTAAAATTGATAGGTGTTTAGCCAATGATAAGTGGCTTAAGTGTTTCCCACTTGTGAGGTCCACTTTGGAGCTCAAGGTTTGTCTGACTTTGAATTTATCTAGCTCAAGCAAGTGACAAACTCAGTTAAAACAAAAAAAAAAACCCTTTTTGGTTCAATAAATACCTTACTCAATATGAAGAATTTCTCCCTTTGGTTCAGAGATGCTGGAATACATTCATCAGAGGCACTAGAATGTTTTCAGTATACCAGAGACTTAAGGCTTGTTTGGAAAGTGGCCTGGTTTGGTCTGTCTGGTCTGGTTATTGATCTGAAACTCTATTTGGTAAACGGTTAGGTCGGATTCCAAATTTTATTGAATATATATATACACACACATACATATACATATAGAAACCAAACCTATATGTATTGCAGACTCAATTCATTCAATTGCATCAATGAAAGACCAACATAGTCTAAAACCCAAATGGGTTCATCGTATAACCCCAAAATCAAGCTCAGCCATGTCAATTTTCAGACCCAATTCAGTCAATTACTTGAGCAAAAGATCAGCAGAGTCTGAAACCCAAGTGGGTTCAACCAGAGTCGATGGCGTGGGTACTGGGCTCGACATGGAATGTGTGGTGACTTCATTTTCTTCGTCATCTAAAGTAGATGGGTTGTGATATTTTTAGGCGTGGTGGGTTGTGTTAGTGGTGGTGGTGGAGTAGAGAGGTAGCGGTGGTAGTGGTCGTGGTGGTGGTAGAAGTGGAAGTGAAAGTGGTGGTGGTGGTGGAAGTGGAACCAAACCAACAAAAATCAACTTTTTATTGATTTCAAAAATCTGGATTTGGGGGATTTTGGTTTTGGTGGTTTAGTTTCATTTTTGAGAGATCAACCTTCCCAAACATGATCTGGTCTCAAAAATATGAAACCAGACCAGAAAAACTAAAACCAAACACGCCCTTAAGATCATAAAGAATTGACTTAAGATGCTAAATAGTGAAAACTATTCTAACCTTTCCCTCAAAGTAGGAGATGCTAGAAATAATGTCCTTAGTATTCAAGCCTTGGTGGATGCTGACCCTAACAATATTGAATTGAAGAAAGTTGGAAATGATAGCCTTTTGAATTTCTTTCACTTGGCCAAAGGTGAAGAAGGCATTCTAAGGCAGTAGTCAAGAGTCTATTGGCTTAAATTAGGTGACGAAAACACCTCATATTTTCACAAACTTGCCTACCAGAGAAAAGCCCACAACATAATTGGGGCTCTACTAATGAGGAGGGTACTATAGTGAGAGATCAGACTACTATCATGCCCACGTTTGTTCAACATTTTAGGAAGCTTGTTTGTAGACCTACTTGCTCTGCGCCTCTCTTTGAAGTTGATTAGTTCATTCAAAACCCTATCAAGCCATACTAGAAGGCTTGGATTGAAAGACCCTTCACTGTTAAGAAGATCAAATACACCTTTATGCATATTAAGGATGAAAAAAACCTTGGGCCTGATGGCCTGAACTTATTTTTCTTCAAGGCATCGTGATCTATTATAGTGAAGGATATCACAAAGGCTATCATAATTTTTTTTTAGACTGGCCTTATGCTTAAAGAAGCCAATGCCATTTCCATTACCTTGATCCTTAGAGTTGAAAACCCTTCTAAGGTGGGTGATTATAGGCCCATCTTAGTGTGTAATGTCATATAGAAATGCATAGTTAAGCTTCTAGCCAATAGACTCAAACATGTTCTGAATAAGTGCATCAGTCCCAATCAATTTGCTTTTGTACCAGGTAGAATCATAACTGATAATGTCCTTGTTTCCTAAGAAATCTTGCTCATCTACCACAAGAACAACAAGCCTAAAGGATAGGTTTGAAGATTGATCTCCAGAAGGCTTATGACACCCTTTCATAGGAGTTCCATGATTTTGTCCTCAAAGGTTTTGGGGTTCCTGATAAGCTGTCAAAATTCATCATGTCTTGCGTTATCTCTGTCATGTTCTCCATTAACATCAATGGGCAAATGGAAGGTTATTTCAACAGTGAGAGAGGTTTTCGAGAAGGAGATCCAATGTCTCCTTACCTCTTTGTTACGGCTATGGAGGTTCTCTCAGGAATGTTAGCCAAGCTTCAACATGATGATAGATTTAAATACCATTGGCGATGTGAAAAGATGAAGCTTAACCATTTTATGCTTGCAGATGACCTTATTATTTTTTGCAATAGTGAATGCTCTTCTGTTGAAGTTGTTATGCAAAAAGTTATTATGTTCAGCAAAGCCTCTCAACTCATCCCCAACCCTTCCAAGAGCTAGTTGTTCATGTTAGGGTTAAGTACTGATCCTAGTAATTCTATTCAAAGCTTGATTCAATTTTCCTTGGGCCAACTCCCCATGTATTGAAGAAGATTTCTATGAAAAGGTCCAGAGCTGAAGCTAGGTGGTGAAAAATTAGCTTGGAAGGATGTTTGCTAACCAAAAGATGAAGGCGGTCTGGGCACCAAAGATCAAGAGTCATGGAACACGATAGCTAACTTCAAACATCTATGGAGTGTTCTACATCTTAACCCCTCATTCATATGGGCTAAATGCCCCAAGTCATACATCATAAAAAACAAAACCATATGGTAACTCAAAAGCTCCTGTAATAGATATTGGGCATGGAGAAAAGTTCTTAGTCTTAGAGATTAAGCTAAAGGGCTATTCAAGTTTAAAATTGGGAAAGGCACTAAAGTCTCTCTTTGGTATGACTGTTGGCTATGGGTTAAACATATAGTTGAAATTTTTGGTGAGCAAGTTACTTCCTTGTCTAGACTGGGCAGGAGTGCCAAAGTTGCTGGTATCTACAGTTTAGTTTTTTCTATCTTACTCAGGTCTGGTATCCAACTTAGAATCATATGTACATTGTTTTCTCATTGGTTATAGGAGTTATCTCCTTGGTTGTACGAATTTCCTTTCCATTTGGTTTCTTGAGCTTTCGTGGTTATGTGGTAAGTTGTTTGTCACATATATAATCCATACCATCCCCCTTGTAAGACTTTGGCCCTCGTTTTTTTTTATATACTATTGCTGATTTTTCAAAAAACAAAATAAAATAAAAATAATTATGAGCCATTTCACAGCAAGCATAGGCTGAATAGCCATAAAACAACATAAAGTAATTAATTTAAACATTCAGTAGATGTCCTATAGACGATTATAATCACTACCAAACAATAAACTTTTTAAATAATAGTAATTTATATATATGAACAAAAAGTAAGAATTAAGTATTTTTATATCTAAAGAAATAAAACTACAAATCGAATTGTGAGTTGGTGACAAATGTTTTACTCTTAATATCTCTTAGGCTCCTTCTGTTACCCGGTGAAGTCCTGAAGTGTGTTACCCAGTGTGACATGAAGGATGACATAGGGACAGTTTTCATAAATAAGTCCAATTTTGGAAGTCGGGCTTAGAAGTGTTGGAAAATTACAGGAAGTAAATTGAAGCAACCTTAGGACCCAAGAAGATGATCTATCAAAGAAGATTTGGATTTTGAGGTTGAAAAAAATTAAATAAGGCCATTATGAGTCCTCGAGCATGGCTAATATTTGTTCTGGGTACTGTGTTGATTGTGTTTTCTGCATATATAGGGAGGGGAGTGTCCGTTACTCAATTGGCATCCAACCACCTAGAAAGGCCTTGGAAAGCCTTGGATATGGCATGTATGGGGAAGCATATTGGCATATTTTGACATGGTTCGATGACACGGTTGGTGAGGATGGCTCGGTGCTAACACGGTGAGCTATGATGGCACGTATGGCTTGGCAAGCTATGCGCGCATGCGCACAAGTGTACTAACTTGCCTTTTGCCTCAACTTGGCATGCATTGGTGTGCATGCAATGCACTTGGCTTGGCAAGCCATGTGCACACCAAGCTTTAGTTAGACCAACTTGCCCTTGGGACTGTGATAGAGAGACAAGCAAGGGTTGGTGCTGACAAATTCAAGACATAGGCTTAGCGCGACATGCCTATGTACCAAGGCATTGACAAACCAAGACATAGCATGGTGTGTTGTATACTGGCTAGTGAAGGCACTTGGTGTGTCACGCCTCAAATTCCTAGGACTCCGAAACCCGAGCCTAAGAGCTAAGGGAGTGAATGCGGAAGTAAAAAGAAACGAAAACAAATGACCTTCAGTCATCAAACACCCACAAAAGGGTAAAAGTGCTCTAATATCATGCTGACACGTCCCTAAATTCCTAAGACTCCCGAACTGGGACATCTAACGGATCCAGGATGTGATCATTATGATGAACAACCAACTAAGATATCATTAGCCATGAAAACGTATGGAATAATGATAGTATATTTCATACCCAAATGAATAATAAACAAAGCAGCGGAATCTAACAAAAATCCGGCAAAGTTCCGTTTGTAAATGGAACATCCGGACAACCAACCACAACACAATAACCTGCCAATAACAATTCGATAATAGCAATGGCTTCCAAGACCCACATTCATCAATCCTACTAGGGCCGAGGTAATGGAAAGAAACCAAAACCTCTCCAAACCCTCTAACATCAACAGAGCCACAAATGCTCGAATAAGAATACAGAAAAGTGTCTAGCTGTACAGAATAGATATAATAACATCTTGAAAGAATAAATACAGGAAATAAATGATACACCGATAGGGATATGCCAACAGACTGGCTCCCAAAAGAAATGAATGACAATCCCACAAAACATGGGTAAGGAAGCTAACAGAAGACAACTACCGTCCCCAAAACCAGTCGTGCTGCATCCGTAACCGCATCACCTAACGCAACTCCAAAACCTGTAACAAGAAACTAAAGAAAACTGTCGTTGCACTGCATCCTGCTCATAACCGTATGTTTCCTGCAACCTGGCATGGAATACCAGGGGGGCAAATGAAATTCCCTCTGTGAGCAAATAAGCTCAGTGGGAAAAGATACTCTAACTACCACATCCTCGAGCAGTTTAGGTAATGCTAATTATCTATCAAGATATAAATAGCCCAACTAATCTCATCCACGCAAAACCCAAGGCACGCGCTCATATACTACCGTACGTAACTATATAACGGGGATATATATATATATACACACATATATAAGTATACATGTATAAGTATGCAACCTGAGTCTACAAGGTACAACTACGGCTTATACTCCCAGTACCAACACCAGTAGTCTACACTACTCTCTCCAACGTACATTAAGTACCCGACACTCAGGTCAAATCTAACCAAGTCATAAAGTGCTCACCACCCTAACCAGAAATTTCAAACAAAGGGAAAACACACTCACCTCTAATGTCCATAAAGATCAAAATCCACCTAGGTGGTGACATCAACAACCCAGAGAAAAGGAAAGGCAACACTATATGTGTGCACTGAACAACACCAACCCTCATGCCCGAGACTTAGAAATGATCCGAAACAAAGGTGAAACAATGGAACACCTTTCAAAACTCTACAGGTCGAGATCTTGAAAAAGAAGTCTCAGAATCTCGAGGAAGTAATAAAATATTTTTCTTTTAAGAAACCATACAGTAAAAATGACCGTCTTGCCCCCGGTCTCCGTCATTCGCCTGTCCTGGCTACGGGGGTAGGCGAAAACGGGTTTTTCCTTTTAAATACAATGAGTTTGTTTTCAAAACTTGAAAAACTCCGTTTCATACAAACAACCAAATAAAAGTGACTAGAACTCCAAGGATTCCTATAATGTCCCAAGAGGACAATGAAGGAAGAACAATACATTGGACTCACGGAACACTACCGTCCGTTTCCAACTCCTCAAGATCAAGTGACAGCAAGAGGAAAAGGTTCGGCACCGTGCCGTAACCGACTACTCAGAGAATGACATATAAGTCAACAATCACCTACCTCTTCGGATTCATTATAACCTCAAGTCTCCAAAGGGGTCACACAACTAATCACAATCACAAGGTTGTTAACCCCGCCTTCTCTAAGACATCAACTCAAGATCAAATCCACGGTCCACCACTAGTCTCAACTAGCCACATAGATCACTATGCCAATACGCATAACCTCCCCCAAGGGCACTAAAGTATACAACAACAAGTATAAAGATATTCGTTTCATTTATACTTACTAATAATTACCACATTTAAAATCTTGTTTCACATTATTCATTTTCAACTGCGCATTTATAAAATATGAATTTAATTTGCAATAATTCATAAATAACATGCTCCAACATCATATATACATATCACGTATACATGTCAAATAAAATTACATAAATGCCATGCAAATATAATGTGATTCATACACCTCATGGCAGAAACCTCATGAAACACAATGCACAACCCAGTTGCGACTTCATTTGCACAATCCCGTTGCGACTTCGAATACGAAATCCGAAATGGATGCACAGCCCAGTTACGACTTATAAGCCAAAGACGGATGCACAACCCAGTTGCAACTTCACATGCACAAACCAGTTGCGACTTCCAATACGAAATCCGAAATGGATGCACAACCCAGTTGCGACTTATAAGCCAAACACGGATGCACAACCCAATTGCGACTTCACATGCATAACCCAGTTGCGACTTCCAATGCGAAATCCGAAATGGATGCACAACCTAGTTGCGACTTATAAGCCAAAGACGGATGCAGAACCCAGTTGCGACTTCACATGCACAACCCAGTTGCGACTTATAAGCCAAGGACGGATGCACAACCCAGTTGCGACTTCACATGCACAACCCAGTTGCGACTTCCAATACGAAATCCAAAATGGATGCACAACCCAGCTGCGACTTATAAGCCAAAGACGGATGCACAACCCAGTTGTGACTTCATTACCCACACATAATTCACACGGCACCCAATCACAGGTTAATGGATACAATCCGACACAAAACCGTCCCTACAGGATACATACTCCTGTACTCAACATAGATATTTATGCATCATATTTAAGCAAATACCCACATGGTAATATCAACATAAATCTCAAAATCTCTTTACATGCTTTAAAATACCATAAAGCATTTAAATCATATGAAAACAATTTCATATACAATTCATGTTCTCAAAAATATATTTTCTTTAATTCCTTAGAAAATATTTTCAATTTCCCTTATCATGCCTTTAAAATAATTTGAATCAATCAATTCACGTATCGTAGGGGAAACCTAACATATCGTCTATGTATTCGTGCCCCTTACGTCCACACATCCACTAGTCCATTTAATTATCAAGGTAAATTCTAAGCCGTCTATTCTTATTCAATTTAAATAAGAATTTAATTAATCTCGTAGGAATTAATTTAATTAATTTTCTTAAATTAATCCCTAAGTCCCATTTGATTCTAAGCAATTTATAGATATTTAAACTAACAATTTAACATATCTGTTGGCTTTGAAATTCCATTTCAAGCAATAAATCTTATTTTGATATTAACAAAACATTCAAAACCGTGTTTGGTACTAATATGGCTTTGAGCTAAGTGTTTCAGCAAGTACAGGTAAATGTTTCGGGAAGATCGCTAAAGCAACAAGCGATAAGGAAACTCAAGCGCAAACTCGAAGAAGGACAAAAAGATCAAAGAAAGAACAAAAGCTGGACTCAAGACCTGGGGTAGATAGGTCGGGGTGAGAATATTGTAACAAGGTATCTTATGCGTTGATTGATCTTATAAGCTCAAGTAATTAATCAAACGAACTCAAACGGATCAAAAACGGACCTTGAAAACAATTTTTGGAGTCACCCAGTCGACTGGCCTGTCCAAGGCAGTCGACTGACTGTGACCCAGTCGACTGGCCCTTAAGGACCCAGCCGACTGGATGAACCAGTGAGTTATAAAACATTCTAACTGCATGAGGCAGTCGACTGGCCTGTCCAAGGCAGTCGACTGACTGTGAGCAGTTGACTGGCAGTTAAGGACCCAGCCGACTGACTGGACCAGAGAGTTTCGAACATTTTTGATTGCCTGAGGCAGTCGACTGGCCTGTCCAAGGCAGTCGACTGACTCATGAGGCAGTCGACTGACCCTAGCCGTTGGGAAAAATATTTTAAATCTAAGCACGGAGGCAGTCGACTGGGTGCCGGTAGGCAGTCGACTGGGTGCTTCAGGATTTTAAGGAAAAGTATTTCTAAACAATATTTTTGCCCAAAAAGAAATGATTTTGCTTGCAGATTTTCAGGTCCTACTCTCCATATTGTCTAGGGTGATACACACTCTCCAAACCCTAGTGTTCACTATATAAAGAAAGAGATATGGATTAAAAATGCTAAGGTTCTTGTGTGAGAAATTTTTCCAAATATTGTTCATCTCTAATTTTCTCTCAAGCATCTTCTGAAAAATCTTTTGATAGCAAAATCTCGCTTTTCACTCTTATCATTTTGAAGATTTAAACTCAAGCCTTGAGCCTATTCTCTTATTGAAAATATATTGTGAGAATATATATATCTTGAGTTCTTGAAATATCACCTAAAAACACTTGAGCTTATATTGATCTATCATCCATAAAAACCTTAGGGTTTTGAGTGTTTTTGTTTCTTGAGTGATATATTGATTACATACACAAATTTGTGATCTTGGGTGAGTGAATCCCATTGTATCAAGGGAGGATTGTTCTCTTGATTGTGTGAAGAGCTAGTTAGCTCTTTTGTAAAGGTTTTGCTATTCCACCTATTGAAGGAAGAGCCATAGTGTGAGGATTGGGAAAGTCTCAAGGAAGGGGATTCTTTGAGCCGAGGAGTAGGAGTTACCGAACCTCGTAAAAATCACGGTGTCAATATCTCTATCTCTATCTCTTTACTTTATGTTCATGCATGCTTAATTTATATTGTGGTAAATAACTTGTTGAATTTAAGTGAAATCATTCATTGCATATTTTACCTTGTAAATTAATATTGAACCTTGTTGCATGTTCTAGTAAGAATAAAAAGAAGTTAGAAATTATTTTTAAAACCCTATTCACCCCCCCTCTAGGGTATTTTAGTGACTAACAATATCTATATTAAATTAAATAAGGGTTTGCACCCCTAAACCACTTCAATAATACGGAGTGAGAAATATAATTTCCCACCTGAAATATGCTTACAGAACAGCCGTTTCGGGCCCACCGTGAACAGTACCGGCACCCGAATATAATGCCCACCGACCAAAGTTGTCAGAAAAATATTTCACATATATCGAAATGTCCGTATCGACAACCTATACGATATATACGAAGCCCGTTAACAATAGGTTAATTAATTTGGGTAAATCTAAAATAACCCAAACGAAAACTATAACCTATAAATTCGATTTATGGGCAAATCGTTCAACGTAAATTCACGAAATTAAATTATCATGAATACTACGTAGATACGAAGCTACTCACCAAAAATCGGCTCAAACCGATTACCGGAATGTCGCCGAAAAAATGGCTGAAGCCTGACCGGAGTCGCCCCTGCTCACACGCGTCACATCTGCGCGAGCCCAACTCCGCCCTACGCCACCCTGTGCCACCGACGACCCCTGCACGACGTCGCCATGCCATCACCGACCACCGCGAACCGCCGTCTGCAACTCCAGTCGCAGCTGCTGCTGCGGCGGGCGAACCAGCCTTGGTCGTTCCTCTCTCGCCGCTCCTCTCTCTCTCTCTCTTGCCATGACCGGCGAAAATGAAGAAGCAGGTCTGCAGAGAAGAGAAGAAGAGTAGTCGTGGGTATTGCGTGAAGGAGAAATATTGGTTCAGCAGGTCTGTGTATACATATACATATATATGACCTAATTGCAAAAACAACCCTCTAAATGTCCATAATTGCGAAATAACCCCAACACTATATATATATATTTAATTGTAATTAAATATATATATAAATCATAAATTCTATTAATTATCGGGAATGTCCAAACATAATCTCGTAAGCCCGAAATAATAACGAGATGTCAAATAACCAAATTAGTCCGAAAGAAATACACCGGGTTAGAAACCCAAATGTCGGAACACATAAACAAGCCCGATTAATTACAATGTGTCGTCGTCCAGTCAAAACACTAATCATTAAATATCGAAACGATACCGCGTAGTCGAGAATAAGAATTCGCGTAGTCGTCAAAGAGAAACCGTAAAGTCATCCAGTCGACCTTAAAGTAAACGCGAAAAATTTACAGTATCGAAAATACACAAGACGTCATGAATAAGTGACGTCACAACCGAAATTAAATCGGAAATAATTTCAGGAAAAAGGAAAATAACACGGGGTGTTACATGGTGCAAGCTTGGCAAAGATAGTCTCTCGTGTGCGCTAAGGTATGGGAGGGTTGAGATAAGACTTTGGCTCAGCAAAAGAAGACATTGTGCATTGTTAGCACGTGCTTGAAATACAAGGTGGCTCGTGATGGTGCTTGGCTCAGACTTGGACAAAGTTATTCAAGGCAAAGGGTGACTCAGATAGGCAGTTTGGGAACACATAACCGAATTGAACCACCAAGTGACAATGTGGCATTACAGAAGAATGCCACAATAGCCTAACAGTTTGGTGTAAAATTGTATTGTTGGTGTTGGCAATCTTTGAATGGTGCTAACACTTAGCCTAGGTGGATGGGGTTGTCATCCACATAGATAGGCAGTTTTGTATGTTTGTCTATATAGGTTGTTGTATAGCATTTGTATAGGCACAAAATTCAGAGAAGGTGCTTGTATATGCTGTAGTGTGGCCTGAGTAAGTGAAACCTTGTACTATTTGTGTTTATAGTAAAAGGTTGGATACCATTGATTGTGGCTTCTGTAAATTGTGTGTGTTGCTTATATTACTCTGCATATATACTTTGTGTGTGTGTGTTGAGTGCATAACTTGGTGTATCTCAAAGGCATCAAGTGTGTATTTGATGAACCAAGTCAAAAGAAAGTGTGTCATTGAGTCTCATTTGGTGTCATCATAGAGCACCAAATATCAGTGGTCATGCACAAGATGGAGCTTTGTTTTGAGAATGAGGCAAAAGATGTTTTGAAGTTTTGTTTTCCATAAGCAGATGATGTCTTGCCATATTTTTTATTCTTTGAGAAATTGTTGATATCTTTTTCTTTGGGGGCGTTATTTGATATTCCTTCTGTCCTAATTTAAGTGGTCATGCACAAGATGGAGCTTTGTTATGAGAATGAGGCAAAAGATGTTTTGAAGTTTTGTTTTCCATAAACAAATGATGTCTTGCCATATTTTTTATTCTTTGAGAAATTATTGATATCTTTTTATTTGGGGGCGTTATTTGATATTCCTTCTATCCTAATTTAAGTGTTCCTTTTTGGGAATTCAACTTTTTAAGAGAATGAATTTTGATATTTTATATTATAGTGGTCATGAGGAAAATTGTCAACTTTATTCTTAGTGAGTCCAATATGATGTGATGGTTTATAGTTTAGGCCTTATATTATTTCAATATATAAAGGGTAAATTGATAAAGTGACCAAATAAAGTATAGGGGGAAGGTGGGAGGACTATATATGTTTGTAGATAATTGATTTATCTGTACCATGTCATACCTGATTGCTATGCTTTTTATAAACTTATTTTTTTTCATCAATCACTACAAAACATGTATCTGTAGTGGCAAAAATTGTCGGGACAGACTAAAAGTTATAACCTAAAAATCTTTTAATGTCAGAATTTTAGGTGACAATTTACCGTCCGCCCCTAAGATGACACTAATGGTTATAATTGCTACTTTCTACTTTTACTCTTTTGGCGCTTACGTATATTCAGAATAAAAATTGAATCCAATGCCTTTTACAATCTGAAACCAGTTTTAGAATTTCTTTTACTTCTTCTTTTCCACACACATACCCTTTTGTCTCCAAGAAAACTCAGAACTCCTCACCTTTTCCATTGGGAAGGAGAAGACATACCATTGGGCCAAGTGGTTCTTCAGTTACACTTAGTGTTCTTCCTCTTTTCATTTGAAATATTTTGCAACAAACTTTTTTGCTTCTTTCTAAAATGAACAATTGGCAACATTTTGTTATGAATTATATATATATATATATATATATATACATACCATATATACTTTTGTGGAATAAATCATAGCACAAAAAGAGACAAAGAAAAAAAGTCTTATACTTTTTAAACTTGGGAAAAACTTTTGTAAACTTAGTTGGCAGAACAATCTGTTTACCTTTATTCGTCTTCTTCATCCAAAACCAATATGCTGAGACGATGATAAGAATTGGCACTACAACAGACACTACCATAATGGCCACCATCGAAGTCTTACCATGATTTTTTTTTGACTTCGAATATTGAGCTGCAAATAATTAACTATAAGGCATTTTTCACATAAATAAATCCCATTAATATCGCAAAGGTTAAAAATACTAGACAGTTGATCAAGGTGCAAATCTGATTCTTTTGATTTTCCTTTCTGGATTTTTTTTTGGGTCTTTTGCTTGGAATTTTCTCAAACCCGATTTGGGATGCCAATTTTGGGTCCAACAACATGTCTATCTAATACCCAAGGTCTAAAGGCCAACAGGGTCGAAGCCGCTTTTGCTCTGAAATGGGAGGTCAAGATTCGAGCCTCACTGAAAGTAGTGTGTAAGTAAACTTAACTTTCATAAAAAAAAAAAGGGAAAAATATATTTTTGCCTATCTAATATGAAAGACTAACTCTTTTTGTTTTTTCCTATTGAGGTTTTACTTTACTTATCTCACAACTTTTCATGTACACAAGCAAGGACGGAGCCAGAAAAAAATAATAGTGGGGGACAACCTTTAAAAGTGACAAATATACTAATAATAATACTAATAAAAATAATGAAAAAAAGGTTCAAAATACACGGATAATTCATTTAAATCAAATTACAATTGTCATCGACTTTGGGTTGGACTAAATTAGAAGTTATAAGTTTAATTTAGATTGTGGGTTTGGTAAAATGGACTTTGGACTGCTGATTGTGGGTTCTTGGTTGTGGGATAGATGGACCATAAGAAGGGAGCTCAGGTTCAATTAATTAGTTTATTGAACTAATTTATATATTACATACAATTTTAATTATTTTTATTTTTTAGTATAATAGTTTTACCTTTAAAAAAAATTATAATCTTTTAAATTGAGGGGCAATAAGCATAAATTTTAGAAAATTAAATGAGAAAAAATCTCAGTTTTTTTTTTATAAATCCCTTAAAATAATTGTTATTAGTATTAAAAATATTAAAAAAAATAATTTCAAAGGGGGTAACTGCCCCCTATCTCATATGCGTGGCTCCGTGCCTGTACACAAGGGCGGAGCTACCCTTTGGGCAGGAGGGGCCATGGCCCTGCCCAAAATTTGTAAAATTTTTATTTTAGTCTAAAAATTTATATATATTATAAATCTGTTGATAAAATTAGCTTATGGCCTTGCCAGTTTGTAAAAAAATTCTTTTGATAATTTAAAAAAAAATTATTTTACTAATAAATTTATAAAAAATTGCATTTCCACTCCTATTTGTTTTAAAATAACAATTCTTCTAGTAACCTAAAAAATATAAATTTCACTAATAAACTTAGAAAAATTTGCATTGGCCCCTAGACAAGTTTTCTGGCTCCACTGCTACTGTACACACTGTTATGATTTCTAATTTTACCATTTAGAAAAGGGTTAATAGCAAAACACCCCTCTGAACTATACCCTCTCTCTTACTAAATCCCCCTGAACTATTTTTTGTGCAGAAAACCCCCCAAACTATAGTTTTTCTTGCACAGTTATAACACCGTTAAGTGAAATTGCACTGGGATCCCCTGAAGTTCCTATTTATTTCACTCGCGCCCTAAAATTTTATTTTCCTTGCAATGACACCCCCTTAAAGGGGTGAAATGACCGGAATGCCCTTGTTTTGTCTCCCCTATTTCATGAGATGAATATCTAGGTGGTGAAATTACCTCCATGGCCCAAGATTAGAACCCTATAATATTTGGGGATATTTCCAAATATTTTTTTCAAAATAAAAGTTAAAGAAAAGAGGTTGGAAATATTTCAAACCTTTTAAATAATAATAATAACTAATTAATATGTATTACTTGAAGTGTAACTCTAATGAATATTTCAAAAGATATAGAGTAAGGAGTTATAAATATTTTCATATTTTTAAAAAAATATTAATTAATTAATATACATTAATTAAAATATAACTCTAATGGATATTTCATAAAATATGGAGTAAAGATATAAGACAAATATATTTCGGCAAGCAACAAGTGTTAATCGTTAAGAACAAATTTTGTGACTTCCTATTTCAAATCTTCAACCTAATAATTACTCACTTTCTAAGAACTAATTTTTTACGACCGCATATATACATTGAAACTTTAAGGTAACAATTTTGCCACTCACTTGAATTTCTATGTCACACACTGCTTCTAGTAAGGCTCCAACTTCATTTAAGGAAAATATTTTGAACAAAATTTGGCCATATGAGATTCTCTATAATGATTGTGGCTTGTTGCTTGATGAAAGACAACTATGTAACTAATAATAATAATAATTACAAGAAAAAAACCCATTCAAAAATAAAAATTTGAATAAAACTAAGAAATAAATGATCAACCTGCAATTTCCATCTTGATAAATATTCGAAAAACTAGACCATTCAATTTTAAATTAATCAAGGGGTTACAAGTTCTTGACAATCTTATTTTAAAGGGTTAACACTTGTTGCTTGCTGAAATATATTTGTCTTATATCTTTACTCCATATTTTATGAAATATCCATTAGAGTTACATTTTAATTAATATATATTAATTAATTATTTTTTTTAAAAAAATATGAAAATATTTATAACTCCTTACTCTATATCTTTTGAAATATTCATTAGAGTTATACTTCAAGTAATGCATATTAATTATTTATTATTATTATTTACAAGTTTTGAAATATTTCCAACCTCTTTTCTTTAACTTTTATTTTGAAAAAAATATTTGGAAATATTCCCAAATATTATAAAGTTCTAATCTTGGGGCATGGAGGTAATTTCACTACCTAGATATTTATTTCATGAAATAGGGGAGACAAAACAAGGGCATTCCGGTCATTTCATCCCTTCAAGGGGGTGTCATTGCAAGAAAAATGAAATCTTAGGGGGCGAGCGAAATTAACAAGAACTTCAGGGGATTCCAGTGCAATTTTATTTTACGAAAAGTATAGTTCAAGGGAGCTTAGTGGACACCAGAAAATTTAGTTAGAGAGAGGGTATAATTGAGGGGTTTTTTTTGCTATTAACCATTTGGGTTTGGGAAGAGATTTAACTATCTAAGCTAAGACCATAGCGATCAAAAAGGGTTAGTATAAGGCTGGTGAAATAAAAAATAGAAATATTAATTAATTGCATACCTAATTCGACTGCATTGACACGAATGTATACGTCCTCGCCCCCATTTGAAAACACTCTTGTATCCACCAACGCATCGTGCCAAGTAGTACACCCACTCCCGCCTTCTCTTATATCCGCACTCGTTATAACCATTACAAGAACAGTTGTTCAAGCATACCTCCGCACACTCTTTCAAGCTCAAACTCATATTTAGACGTACCACTGATGGGCATGGGATGCTCGAACGTGTCATTCGCACAAAACCATCTCCATTTTCACAAACTTGTGCCCCTAGCTTCCTCACGCACCCGCTTGATGCATCCCTGAAAGACCAGTCACGTGCCACCTTCTGCTCAAAACCCGGTAGGCACATGCATTCAAACTCTCCATCGTCACGTGGAATACAATTACCATACAAACCACACATACCATAAGAGTCACAACGGTCTCTAAGAGCAGACCACGTCGTATCCCATCTCTTCTCTCCTTCAAACCAAGTAAGCTTTTCCACTATCCCGGACTCCTTCACCACCCATCCTGTAAAAATTGAGGTATTAGTTATGCCAGCACAAACAAGCATTTCATCATTATTATCAACGTAAGTGATGTTGAAGATGAATTTGTTATTGTCAGGCATAGTGGGAATGACACTCCACTTGACCCCATTCCACGGTCAGGATCGCCATAACCGAACGGAACCCTTGGATAAAATACGTATAAATTTTGTATAACTATATATATACTATGTGTATAACTATGTGCCCTATTGTTTTCCATCCAAAACTCCCTTCACCCAATAATTTTCCTCCCAAAATTCTCCCGCCTAATAATATTTACCCCCAAAGCTATAAATTGATTTATGTAAGATAAAATTGCCCAAATATTAAAAACATTTAAATTTTGAAACAAATATATAAAAATATAAAAATTTCTAAATAAACATATAAAATTCTAAAACTTATATATTAAATTTCGAAAAAAATATATAAAATTCGTAAATAAATATATAAAATTTGAAAATAAATATAAAATTCAAAAATAATATATAAAATTTAAAAAATATATATATATAATTCGAAAAAAATATAAATTCAAAATATCTATATAAAGTTTGAAAAAAACATATAAATTTCGAAACAAATATATATTAAATTTTGAAAAAAATTATAAAATTCGAAAATAAATATAATATTCTTTCAAAATTTATATTTGTTTATATTCGAAATTTATATTTGTTTTCGAAATTTATATTTTTCGAAATTTACCGGGCCCGAAAGGGGCCAGTCGACTGCCTGGACTAGAAAACCTCACAATTGACTCTCATACAGCTCTAAACACTTAGGAACATACAAGAAAGATCTAAACTTGTTCTTGAGACTCTAGAAATGAGAAAAAAAGTCCCCTAACTTAGGAACGAGAAGGAAAATGATTATTTTTATCAAGATGCTTCATAAAAATCCGTAAAAATAACCGTCTTGCCCCCGGTCTCCGTTTTAACGACTACCAATTTGTAAAGATCAAAATATTCTTAATATGAGTTTAAAATCATTTCTAAAACAAGAAATTTCATCGGGGCCACGGGGGTAGGCGAAAACGAGTTTTTCCATTTAAATCGAAAAGGGTTGGTTTGAAAACCTAGAAAAACGCCGTTTTCGGCCAAATACCTAATACACATATTTCATGGCAAGTAATTCATTTCACATTCACAAATCCAAGGAGAAGATTCAATAAATACATTTAAAGCGCTCTAAGGCGAAACATGTTATAGTTTTACATTTCAAGCACCGGAGTGCTCCAAAAGAATAAAGTCCCCGCGCATAGCGCTCCAAGGGATGTACATCAATTTAAGCTACCCGACTAACATACTAGCCGGCAAAAGAGTAGGTTTAACTTAATTGAAGCATTAAACAAAATAAGCACATGTCTACAATGTCTATCAAGGCTCTACAAAAGTACTCCGCTTCCATATGCGCAAAAAGGACGGAACCAACACCGAGTCTCTACCGGAAGACTACGGGCCTCCCAAATGGGAATCATCACCTGAAAAAAATGTATATAACGTGGGGTGAGCTCACTAGCCCAGTAGAGGAAGCGTCATTGCCTCAATCTCTGTAGTCCGAGTGGTACAACCCACCCAAGGTGCATGCAACTAGTCCTAGGTCGGTCTCTTGTTCCACATGGCTCTCACGCCAATCCGGAACCCCATCAAGCCCAACAAACAAGTTCCCCAACATACTCGCAACATAATTTATCACAATTATAATATGCTTTCATTATTAAAACCACAATCACAAATGTATAATAATTAAGATGGAAGGTGACCGACACCCCCATTACACGCACACAAAAACACACCCTTCCCAAGGATGAACGGATCATTCTCCACCATTCCCCTGAGGATACAGCTCACTAGGGAATAGTAGACTCATCGAACCGTCATTCCCATGTGCTTTTGACACTTACACTTTTAATGGGAAGACGTGTTCCACGACCTAGTCACGCACATAGGGCCTTGGACGATATGTCCTCCCCCTATCGTCTGCGTTTCTTAGCTTTTTAGTTCTGTGGGAGCAAGAAGCACCCCCTGGCTAGTTGTTTCGACGATCCAAACACAAGACGACTCCCACAAAATGTACGCAAAATCTAGGAACCAATACCCACGTTTTCACACTACGTGGCACACTCAACGGAAATCAAGGTTCACAATTTCCATCACAATACATACTGATTCATTTATGCAATATATATTGTAATCAATTTAACATCATGCTCATATTTCACAATTTTAAGCAATAAACACAATAAGCATAAAAATCACATACTCATGCTTTTCAAGGGGCTTAGTTCTTCGTCTAAGTTGTCAAGACTCACTCGCATATATATATACGGCATATATACACATAGACGCACACACCCTCGTACACAAACGAAAGCAACTCGTTTTTCCCCTACCTCAATCCAAGCAATTTATAAGCAATAGGTGCAAGCAATCCGTC
Source organism: Cornus suecica (assembly GCA_963922005.1). Taxonomy (NCBI): domain Eukaryota; kingdom Viridiplantae; phylum Streptophyta; class Magnoliopsida; order Cornales; family Cornaceae; genus Cornus; species Cornus suecica. The sequence continues at coordinate 39,767,520 of OY998245.1, read as the reverse complement.
CAAGACGCCAACAACAATCGAGTCAAGAATTTCCAAGAGAGCTTCAAGGAGGTGATTTTCGGAAATTTGAGTAAAAGGTCTCCCAAGCCTTCAAGCAACATTAAAACAAATATGGATTCTTAACTAGTGATTTTTAATAGCAACAACCGATTAAAAATCAAGAATTCAAAGTAAAGCTAAAAACCCCAAAATGGCTAAACTAGGTTTCATGGAAAATAATTCAAAGGAGTTGGAATTTGTGAACTCACCAATGAGTTCTTCCCAAAACGAAATTAGAATTCACCACAAGCCAATTCACTTGATGGTTGGAGACAACTCATAACCTTCCACAAGAATGAACAATGGAAGAGCAAAAATTCAATACTAGCACATGATTTTCTAGAATTTGGAAGTTAGGATTTCTTATAACAAAACCTTAGAAATAGAGAGGAAGCTTATGTCACGCCCCGAATTCCTAGGACTCCAAACCCGAGCCTAAGAGCTAAGGGAGTGATTGCGGAAGTAAAAATAAATAAGAACCAACGACATTCAATCATCAAATACCCACGAAAGGGTAAAATGATCTGATACCACGTTGTCACGCCCCTAAGATTCCCGAAACTCAATTATAGAGAATCAGCGAATCTCCAAGGGATGACGCTAGTCAAGCGACTACTAGAGTCAACAACAACGAAAAGACACATGGAATAACAATAAAAATATACTCCATGTCAAGTAGAATACTAGAACACAATAGTATCCTTAGATACCAACAGACACGCTCCTAAATCCCTAAGACTCCCGAACTGGGATATCCAAGGAATCCAGGATGTGATCCTTAACATGAATGACCAACTAAGACATCATTAACCAAGAAAACATATGGGTTAATGATAGAAATGGTATATTTAATACCCAAATGAATAATAAACAAAGCAGCGGAATCTAACGAAAATCCGGCAGAGTTCCGTTTGTAAATGGAACATCCGGACAACCAACACAACACAAAGAACCTGCCAATAACAGTTCGATAATAATAATGGCTTCCAAGCCCCACATTCATCAATCCTAATAGGGCCGAGGTAGTGGAAAGGAACCAAAACCCCTCCAAACCCTCTAACACCAACAGAGCCACAAATGCTCGAATAAAAATACAGAAGAGCACATAACTGTACGGAATAGATACAATACATCCTGAAAGAATAAATACAGGAAATAAAGAATACATCAGTAGGGATGTGCCAACAGACTGGCTCCCAAAAAAGATACATAATAATCCCATAACAATGGGTAAAGAAGCTGAAAGCGGATACCTATCGTCCCCAAACCCAGTCGTGCTGCAACCGTAACCGCATCACCCAACGCAACTCCAAAACCTGTAACAAGGAAACAAAAGAAAGCTTCCGTTGCACTGCATCCTGCTCATAGCCGTATATTTCCTGCAACCTGGCGTGGAATACCAGGGGGCGAATGAAATTCCCCTGTGAGCAAATAAGCTCAGTGGGAAAAGATACTCTAACTACCACATCCTCTGGCAGTTTAGGTAATGCTAAACTATCTAGCAAGATATATATATAGCCCAACTAATCTCATCCACGCAAAACCCAAGGCACACACTCATATACTACCGTACGTAAGTATATAACGGGGATATACATACATATACACATATATATATATAAGAATAAACACACAGCATGAGTCTGTAATGTACAACTAAGACTCGTACTCCAAGTACCAACACCAGTAGTTTACACTACTCTCACCAGCGTACACTAGGTACACGACACTAATGTCAAATCTAACCAATCATCCAGCGCTCACAACGCTAACCAGAAAATCTAAACAGAGGGAATCACACTCACCTCTAACATCCACAAGGATCAAAATCCACCACTAGTACCAAGGAATACTCATAACTCACTCCCCGAGAACACAGGAGGAGAAGTACTCACGTCCTTGCGTACTAACACAATCATCGTCTATATATATATAATACAAACCTCATCCCATTCCTAAGGAAAATCTACCTCTCAAAGGCTAGATCACCTCAATCATATCACCATACCATAAATCACATCGACCTCATAATACTATCATCGATAGGTTCAATCACATCACTAACGCTCTCACTGTAGGCGAGGGAAAACCACCAATCAAATCACTAAGAGTACGCGAACTCAACTCACAAGAACGACCACCCAATGGTCACCGAAACAAAGCAAAGGAAAAGACTTCCCAATGCTAAACCAACAGATAACCGAGACAACAATGTCAAGGTTAAAACACCACAAGTGTTTAAGGAGAACACTTGGACAAGGAACCCAATCCACTCGGTATCCATGCCCACAACATGTGGAACAACTCGAATCACCTAAGTAGTGACGTCAAAAACCAAGAAGAAAGGAAGGGCAACACTATATGTGTGCACTGAACAACACCAAGCCTCATACCCGAGACTTAGAAATGATAGGAAGTAAAGGTGAAACAATGGAACACCTTTCGAAACTCTACAGGATGAGATATTGAGAAAGAGGTCTCGAAATCTCAGAATCCCAAGAAAAGTAATAAAATAGTTTTCCTTTTAAGAAACCACATAGTAAAAATGACCGTCTTGCCCCCGGTCTCCGTCAGTTGCCATCACCGACTTTTAGAAGTTAAAATCTTTGTTTAAAGAAGATCCTAAGATCATTTTATAAAGTGTTAAAACTTTTAGTTGCTACGGGGGTAGGCGAAAACGAGTTTTTCCTTTTAAATACAAAGAGTTTAGAAAACACCGTTTTCGAAATGACAGTCAAATAAGAGAAACACAACTCTATGAATTCCTGTAATGTCCGAAAGGACAGTAAAGGAAGAGCAACACGTTGGACTCACGGAAGACAACCATCCGTTCCAACTCCACCAATTCAAATGACACCACGAGGAAGAGGTTCGGCACCACACCGTAACCGACAACTCAAGGAATGACATACAAGTCAACGACCACGTACTAGTGTACAAAACACAGTACCAGGAATGCTTAAGGGAAGGGACTAAGCACTAGAACCAAGTCTGTCAAACTACAGTACCTCGAGTACTTAATAAAGTCACTCAACCATAACCTCTTCTCACCAATCAAAATCTCGACTACAGTTGATAGTCTATTCCTCAAAAGTGAAAGACACCTAAAGGTCCATACTACAACTCACAATCTCATCACCCGCCTTCTCGAAGGCCCCAATTCATAACTGATACTAAAATCAATCTCTAACCTCCAATCTCTAACAAGGTCACACAGCCAACCACAATCACCAAACTATTAACCCCGCCTTCTCTAAGGCATCAACTCCAAATCATCTCTGCAGTTAATCACTAACCACAACTAACCACAAAGGTCACTATGCCAATATACTTAACATCCCCCAAGGGTACGAAAGTATATATATACTCACAAGTATAAAATAAGCATTTCATTATACTTGATCTATTACCACATGTAATCATTTTCTTTCACGTTAATCATTATCAACTGAGCATTTTACAAAGATATGAATTTAAATTCGCAATATTCACACATAACATGCTCCAAAAATCCAACAGGCAATAATAACACATATTAAACCTGTTCCAACAACACATGTAATAATCTCACGTATACATGTCAAAAGAAATCACATAAATGCCAAGCAAATATAATGTGACTCAACACCACACTTTGCCCTATCATAGGTTAACGAATACGCACTCTACCCATAAATATGAGCTAACAGAGGGTCGCACCGGTACTTCCCAAGTGATTTTGAAACTTCTCACTTCAACAAGGAAGACGGTTTGCACGAGACGACCCGTGACCAAAGATTCGTCAACACGAATGCACGAGACGACCCGCGACTTCGAGAATGAGACGACTCACCCTATACCCCATTCACAGCTCATTATTCTGTAGGATGGGAACACCCCCTGGCCAGTTGTTGCGACGATTCGACACAAAGACACCCCACATGATTTCACAACCCACATATACCAATACCATGATTTAACACTACATGATATTCTCAATATGCATCCAGGTCCAAATGACAATCATGCATCAACATAAATATGATTTCATAAACCGCATATACCAACACTATATGCATCTAGGTTTCAATGACAATCATCTCTCAATATAAATATGTAACGCATCATATTTATATATAATATCCACATGAATCCAATATAATTCTCGAAATCTCTTTCTAACATGCTTTTAAAATACAATAAAACATTTAAATCATATGAAAACAATTTCATATACAACTCATGTTTTCAAATATATATTTTCTTTAATTCTTTAGAAAATATTTCAAATTCCCTTATCATGCCTTTAAAATAATTAAAGCAATTAATTCACGTCTCGCAAGGGAACCTAGCACAACGTCTAAGTTTCCACGAATCTCTACTAAATCATTTAATTCTCAAGGGAATTTCTAAACCGCCTATTCCTATTCAATTCAATTAGGAATATATTTAATCTCGTAGGAAATAATTTAATTAATTTTCTTAAATTAATTCCTAAGTCCAATTCCGATTCTAAACGAATCATAGATATTTAAATTAACAATTTAATATATCTATATTAAATTAAATAAGGGTTTTGCACCCCTAAACTACTTCAATAATGCAGAGTGAGAAATATAATTTCCCACCTAATTTATACGTTACCGAACAGCCCGAACAACATAGTACCGGCGCCCGAATATGAAGCCCGCCGACCAAAATCGTCCGATAATTATTTCGAATATATCGAAATGTCCATCTTGACAACCTATACGATATATATGAAGCCCATTAATATTTGGTTAATTAATTGGGTTAAATCTAAAATACCCCAAACGGAAACTACAACCTATAAATGCGATTTCCGGGCAAACCGTTTATCCTAAAATCACGAAATTAATATATATCGAATACCATGTATATACGGAGCTACTCACCGAAAATCGGCTCAAACCGATCACCGGAAGGTCGCCGAAAAATTGGCCGAAGCCCAGCCGGATCGTCCCTGTCCACGCGTCCACGCGCGAACCAGTGATGGCCGTCCCTGCTGCGTGCACCAGCCGCAGCTACACGCCCCTGCGCCGCCGTCTGCCAAGGTCGCCGCTGCCGTCCACCGCCCAGCACCGCCGCTCCTCTGGACAGCCGCCGCGTCCGTCCTTGCTCCCGCTCCAGCCGGCCGTTCTTCCTATCTCGCCATGACCGGCGATTCTCTCTCTCTCTCTCTCGCCTGACTGACGACCATGGAGGTGGAGAGAGGTGGTTCAGCCGTTCGTCGTCTAGGAGAAGGAAGAAGGAGCAGCTCGTCTGATGTTGGCGTGAAGGAGAAGCTGAAGGTCTGCATACATGTATATACATATTTATGTACTATTTGCAAAAGCAACCCTCTACATGTCAATAATTGCAAAATTGACCCTTCAAGTATTCGTAATTGCGAAATGACCCCAAAACTATATATATATATAATTAAATATATATATATATACAATAAACCCCAATAATTATCGGGAACGTCCGAACATAATCTCGTAAGCCCGAAATAATAACGGAACGTCCAATTAAAATTATATCGGGGTAGAAACCCAAATGTCGGAACACTTAAACAAGCTCGACCAATTAAAATGTGTCGTCCTCCAATCGAGACACTAATCATTTAACGTCGAATCGAAACCGCGTAGTCGTCCAAAAAGAAACTGTAAAGTCATCCAGTCGACTTTTAAAACTAAACGCGAAAAATTTACAGGTATTAAATACCAAGAATAAACAATACGTCATAACAAGTGACGTCATTACCGAAATTAAATTAGAATTAATTTCAGGAAAATGGAAAATAACACGGGGTGTTACAGCTTACCACTATGAGCTCAAGAACACCACACCAAGAGACCACCCCAAGTGCTCACCATCCATCAAGCATGAAGAGTAGGAGAGAGTAAAACTTGAAGCCAAATTTTCAAGGAGGACATGGTGGCCGAAATTTAGGGTGTAGAGAATTGTGTGTGTAAAGAGTGTGTGTTCTTGGTGAGAAATGAGAGAAGAAGAAGACAATGATAGAGTTAGAGATAGGGTTGGTGTGTAGAGAATCCTATCCAAGGGCTAGGAATGAAGATGGCAAGATAGATTTGATCCAAGGGCCACAATGATGACAACATTAAAGGTAGTGGTGAAATGTCCAAGTTGCCCACCCCTTTATCACTTATTCACAACCCTTGCCATTATGAACCAAATTTACAAATTTGTCCAAGTCTTCAACACAATTATAATATTGCCACTCATCATCTTCTCAACACTTAGTAAATAAATCTCTACAAAACCCACTAACTCAATACATGTAAATTTTCTAATTTACCATTTGTCACTTATTTATTTTTCCCAACATTTCAATATTTTCAATTTTTCACGTAAGCATATAAACATGTTAGGCACATAAGCACATAATCGTTTAATAAATAAATAAATAAATAAAATTTTAAATTAGCACGTAAAAATACCGGACGTTACATTTTGGTTCCTTTCCACTACCTCGGCCCTATTAGGATTGATGAATGTGGGGCTTGGAAGCCATTGTGATTATTGAATTGCTATTGGCAGGTTCCTATGTTGTGGTTGTTGTCCGGATGTTCCATTTACAAATGGAACTCTGCCGGATTTTCGTTAGATTCCGCTGCTTAGTTTATTATCCATTTGGGTATGAAATATACCATATCTATCATTAACCCATATGTTTTAACGGTTAATGATGTCTTAGTTGGTAATTCATATTAAGGATCACATCTTGGATTCCTTGGATGTCCCTGTTCGGGAGTCTTAAGAATTTATGAGAGTGTCAGTTGGTATTGGAGGATGTTAGTGAGTTTCTAGCATTTTACTTGACATGGAGTATATTTTTATTGTTATTCCATGTGTCTCTTCGTTGTTGTTGACTCTAGTAGTCGTTTGACTAGCGTCATCCCTTGGAGATTCGCTGATTCTCTAGATTTGAGTTTCGGGAATCTTAGGGGCGCGACAACGTGGTATCAAATCATTTTACCCTTTCGTGGGTATTTGATGATTGAATGTCATTGGTTCTCGTTTCTTTTTACTTCCGCATTCACTCCCTTAGCTCTTAGGCTCGGGTTTCGGAGTCCTAGGAATTTGGGGCGTGACAAAAAAAATATAAATTAAAAATATCTAAATAAAGTTTGATAAAAACATATAAACTTTGAAACAAATATATATTAAATTTTGAAAAAAATTACAAAATTCGAAAATAAATATAAAATTCACAAAAAACATATAAAATTCAAAAATTATATATATTCAATTTTAAAAAAATATATAAAATTCGAAAATAATTATGAAATTAAAAACAAACATATAATATAAAATTCATAAAAAATATATACAATTTGAGAAAACATTTAAAAATATAAATTAAAAGTATATATATAAATTTTGAAAAAAATATATATTTCAAAAATATCATATTAAAATGAAAAATATAATATACTAGGCAAATAATTGTATTGTATTCCGTAGTTCAAAATGGGAAAAAAATAAGTTGGTACTAGGCAAATAGTTGTGCAAAGAGAAGTATAAAAAACACAAAAAACCAAAGTACAATACACAAAAATAACATTTAGGCAGAAACATTTTTTTTAATTTCATAATTATTTTCGAATTTTATAATTTGTTTTGAAATTTAATATATATATTTTTTGAATTTTAAATGTTTTCTTTTTAATTTTATATTTATTTTCGAATTTTATAATTTGTTTCAAAATTTAATATATATTTGTTTCGAATTTTATAGGTTTTTTCAAACTTTATATAGATATTTTGAATTTATAATTTTTTCGAATTATATATATATATTTTCAATTTTTATATATTATTGTTGAATTTTAAATATTTTTTACGAATTTTATATGTATTTTTTAATTTTATATATTTATTTACGAATTTTATATATTTATTTCGAATTTTATATATTTTTTCGAATTTAGAATTTTTTTCGAAATTTAATATATATGTTTTAGAATTTTATTTGTTTTTTAGAAATTTATATATTTGTTTCAAAATTTAAATGTTTTTAAGATTTGAAAATACATTAAACAAACAAAATGGTCTTTCTAATATTTAAAAGAGGTAATAATGACATTTCAGAGGTTAAACTAAGATTCATAAGTATATTTGGATAGAGGTATAGGTGCTACATTTGGATGTAGAGATGTTTCATTTGACATCTATTTTGCTACATATATATATTATAGCCAACTGTTTTTACCTCCAATTTACACATGCAAGTTTACTTTTTCAATTGTAGAATCAGTAAAATGTAAATGCTACAACTCTACTTCCAATTGTAGCATGAGTAAAACGAAATCCATAAAACAAAGTTAAACGGCTAACTATTATGTACGTAGCATAATAGATGTCAAATGCAGCAGATCTACATCCTAATGTAGCATCTATACCTCATATCCAAATATACTTATGAATCTTAGTTTTAAACAATGAAATGCCACTATTACCTCGTTTACAAGATTAGAAAGACCCTTTTGTCCGTTTAATGTATTTTCAAATCTTAAAAGTATTTAAATTTTTAAATATATATATAAATTTCTAAACAAACATATAAAATTCTAAAACATATATATCACATTTCGAAAAAAAGTCAAAATTCAAAAATAAATATAAATGTCGGAAACAAATATATAAAATTCGTAAATAAATATATAAAATTTGAAAATAAATATAAAATTAAAAAAAAACAAATAAAATTCGTAAAACATATATAAAATTCAAAAATAATATATAAAAATTAAAAATATATATATAATTCGAAAAAAATATAAATTCAAAATATCTATATAAAGTTTGAAAAAAAAAAAAAATTCGAAACAAATATATATTAAATTTTGAAAAATATTATAAAATTCGAAAATACAAATAAAATTCAAAAATAATATATATTAAATTTCAAAATTTTTTATAAAATTCGAAAATAATTATGAAATTAAAAATACATATAAAATTCGTAAAAAATAAATAAACTTAAAAAATAATATAAAACAAATTGAATATATATATATATAATTCGAAAAAAATATAAATTCAAAAATTCTATATAAAGTTTGAAAAAAACATATAAAATTCGAAACAAATATATATTAAATTTTGAAAACAATTACAAAATTCAAAAATAAATATAAAATTCACAAATAACATATAAAATTTAAAAGTTAAATATATTAAATTTTTATAAAAATTATTAAATTCGAAAATAATTATGAAATTAAAAAAATATATATATAAATTCGCCAAAAATAAATGAAATTCAAAAATAATATCTAAAAATTGCGAATATATATATAAAATTCGAAAAAAATATAAATTCAAAATATCTAGATAAAGTTTGAAAAAAACATATAAACTTCGAAACAAATATATATTAAATTTTGAAAAAAATTACAAAATTCGAAAATAAATATAAAATTCACAAAAAACATATAAAATTCAAAAATTATATTTTAAATTTTTAAAAAAATTATAAAATTCGAAAATAATTATGAAAATAAAAAAACAACATATAAAATTCATAAAAAATATAAACAATTTGAGAAAACATTTAAAAATATAAATTAAAAATATATATATAAATTTTGAAAAAAATATATATTTCGAAAAAATCATATTAAAATGAAAAATATAGTATACTAGGGAAATAATTGTATTGTATTCCTTAGTTCAAAATGGGAAAAAATCAAGTTCGTACTAGGGAAATAGTTGTGCAAATAGAAGTATGAAAAACACATGTAACCAAAGTACAATACACTAAAACAACATTTAGGCAGAAAGATTCTTTTTAATTTCATAATTATTTTCGAATTCTATAATTTTTTTGAAATTTAATATATATATTTTTTGAATTTTATATGTTTTCTTTTTAATTTTATATTTATTTTCGAATTTTATAATTTTTTTCAAAATTTAATATATATTTGTTTCGAATTTTATATGTTTTTTTCAAACTTTATATTGATATTTTGAATTTATATTTTTTTCGAATTATATATATATATTTACAATTTTTATATATCATTCTTCAATTTTATATATTTTTTACGAATTTTATATGTATTTTTTCATTTTATATTTATTTTCAAATTTTATAGATTTATTTACGAATTTTATATATTTATTTCGAATTTTATATTTATTTTCGAATTTAGAATTTTTTTCGAAATTTAATATATATGTTTTAGAATTTTATATGTTTGTTTAGAAATTTATATATTTGTTTCAAAATTTAAATGTTTTTAAGATTTGAAAATACATTAAACAGACAAAAGGGTCTTTCTAATATTTAAAAGAGGTAAGAATGACATTTCAGAGGTTAAAACTAAGATTCATAAGTATATTTGGATAGAGGTATAGGTGCTACATTTGGATGTAGAGATGTTTCATTTGACATATGATTTGCTACATATATATATTATAGCCAACTGTTTTTACCTCCAATTTACACATGCAAGTTTACTTTTTCAATTGTAGCATGTCACGCCCCTAATTTCCTAGGACTCCAAATCCCAAGCCTAAGAGCTAAGGGAGTGAATGCGGAAGAAATAAAAATGAAATAAAATCCATTTGAGTCATAAAATACCTATACAAGGGTAAAATTGACTTAAAACATCTCAAAGACGTCCAAAAAGGTCACACGAGATCGAAAAGGAGGTAAACCGAAACACTTGGTACCTTGAACGAATCATTACAACCCACCATGTTCACCCAAGGGTAAAATGGTCAAATCAGGGGTAAAATAATAATTTCCAACTACAACTACAAAATTTGGACCTAACACTAGCAATACGAACAAACGGGACCTCATTTAAAGCCACGAGGAAGGACATATGAATTTTCAAAAGTGGCGTCAGACAACACCGACCTAAAACTAAAGTTGAAGTACCCCTCTTTCACTAAGGGTACAATAGTCATTTCAGGGTTAAACTGGTCATTTCAAATTTTATCCCGATAATTTGGACGTAGGACAACCCATATAAACAAACGGGGGTCCATTCCGACATGCGAGGAGGAAAATACTGATTTTCAAACATCGGACGTCGTAAGCCGCTGCAGCAGGCCTGCACTTCAAATTTCGAAAATGCTGAATTTTTTCTAAGTATAGGAGAGTTAAGCCACTGCCCAAATCTGTATTTTCTTTAAGTTTGAATATGCAAAAACGCGAGATTTTGCGATATGGCTTTGTTTTTCGCGCCGTCGGTCCCGAAAAATCATAAATATTGGAAAAGTGAGTTTTTCCTTGGCGGAACCCGAAAATAGTTTCCGAGACCTCGGGAAACGCGAAAAACGTAAACTTAGCAAAAAAACGATTTTTTTGTAAGTTTTCATAAAATCTTCCGTCTTGCCCCCGGTATCCGTTTTAACTACCGCCGGTTTCTAAAGTTTAAAATATCAAGAAAATGAATTTAATTAAATCCGTTTCTAAAAACAAGGAAATTTTACTAGGGTTACGGGGGTAGGCGAAAACGGGTTTTTCCGTTTAAAACGAAAGGGTTTGTTTGAAAGCCTAGAAAAACGCCGTTTTCGGCCGGACACCTAATAACCACATTCTATAACTATTATTCACATCACACTCAAGATAAAATAATTTATACATTTAATAATTACGCCGCACCAAGGCAGAATATGACATAGTTTTCATAATACGAACTAGTCTTGCATTTTCGGCACCGAAGTGCACCAAATTAAGTAGTTTTACAAGTTGGTTTTACATGTGTAAAAGGAACATATTTATCAACCTAATGCCCAATAAAGTAAAAGTGTGGTCCGCCTCCCATGCACAAAAGGGCGGACATGCATCCACACGTCCACGGAGAGACTACGGAACCCTCCCAATGGGATCATCACCTGAAAAATATATAAGGCATGGGGTGAGCTCACTAGCCCAGTAGAGGAAGCGTCATTGCCTCCATCTCGGTAGTCCGAGTGGTTCAACCCAACCAAGGTTCATGCCACTAACCCTAAGTCGATCTCTTGTTCCACATGGCTCTCACACCAATCCGGAACCCCATCGAACCCAACAAGTAAGTTTTTCCCCAACATGCTCATAATATAATTTACCACAATTATAGCATGCTTCAATATCAATATCATAATCACACATATGGGATAGTTCAAGTACAATATAACTCAACACACCCCATAATATGTGCTTGCCCAATATAGGTTAACGAATTCATACCCTACTCATTTATAACGAGAAAGAGTACCGCACCGATTCTTCCCAAGTGTTTTTGACATTTCACTTTCAACAAGGAAGGCGGTTGCACGAGAGCCCTACTTACGACTCCCATGCTGAGAGTGGCGCATACCACCACGATAGGGCAGCAACCAACCCTATTCCAAATACCCGAAAGTGGTGCATACCACCACGATGGGGCAACAACCAACCCTATATCACCTTTTGGCTTTTTAGTTCCATAGGTGGGAGACACCTCTTGGCCAATTGTTGCGACAATTCGACACAAGACTACGTACACATACGAATACATAATCCGTATAAACCCTACACCCATGGTTTTTACACTACATGGTCTACCCCAAAATGCATAAAGGTTCTTATCATAACCATATGCCATCATAATATATGCTTCCATCAAATAACATTATATTGCATTCAATTTCTCACAAGGCTTACAATTTAACATTTGTTAAGCAATAAATCACAACATAATTTATATCATCAATCATGTTCCCAAAGGCCTAATTCATAGTCTAAACTATCAAGACCAACTCACATATATATATATGGCATATATACACATAGACGCACACACGCTCATACAAAGACGAATACAAATCATTTTCCCCCTACCTCAATTCCAAGCAAGACCACCAAGAACAAGAAAGGCCTCCAAGAGTGATTCAAATCTACCCAACACCCTCCAAAGTCAACACTAATGTCACGCCCCAAATTTCCTAGAACTCAGAAACCCGAGCCCAAGAGCTAAGGGGATGAACGGAAGTAAAAAGAAATGAGAACCAACGACATACAGTCATCAAACACCAACAAAGGGTAAGAATGACACACTCTGATACCCTACTATCACGGCTCCATAAATTCCGAAACTCTAATCTAGAGAGTCAGCGAATCTCCAAAGGGTGACGTAAGTCAATCGACCACTAGAGTCAACAATAACAAGGAGACACATGGAATAACAATGAAAAATATACTACATGCCAAATAGAATACTAGAAACTCAATAGTATCCTCAGATACCAACACACACTCCTAAATTCCGAAGACTCCCGAACTGGGACATCCAAGGAATCTAAGATGTGATCCTTAACATGAATGACCAACTAAGACATCATTAACCAAAAAAACATATGGGTTAATGATAGAAATTGTATATTTAATACCCAAATGAATGATTAAACAAAGCAGCGGAATCTAACGAAAATCCGGCAGAGTTCCGTTTGTAAATGGAACATCCGGATACACAACCACAACACAAGAACCTGCCAATAACATTTCGATAATAATAATGGCTTCCAAGCCCCACATTCATCAATTCTACTAGGGTCGAGGTAGTGGAAAAAAACCAAAACCCCTCTAAAATCAACAGAGCCACAAATGCTCGAAAGGAATGCAGAAATGCACTTAACTGTGCAGAATAAATACAATAATCTCCTGAAAGAATAAATACAGGAAATAAAAGATACATCAACAGGGATATGCCAACAGACTGGCTCCCAAAAGAAATACATGATAATCCCATAAAACATGGGTAAGGAAGCTAACAGAAGACAACTACCGTCCCCAAAACCAGTCGTGCTGCATCCGTAACCGCATCACCCAACGCAACTCCAAACCCTGTAGCAAGAAACTAAAGAAAACTGTCATTGCACTGCATCCTGCTCATAGCCGTATGTTTCCAGCAACCTGGCGTGGGAATACCAGTGGGCAAATGAAATACCCCTGTGAGCAAATAAGCTCAGTGGGAAAGGATACTCTAACTACCACATCCTCTAATAGTTTAGGTAATGCTAAACCACCTGGTGAGATACATAACCCACAACATAACCCAACCACGAAAACCCAAGATACGTGCTCACATGCTACCGTAAATGAATATGTATATATATATATATATATATATATATCGGGGACATATATATATATAGATACATACATACATATATAAATACACAACATGAGTCTCTAGGGTACAACTAAGACTCGTGATCCAAGTACTAACACCAGTAGTCTACACTACTCTCACCAACGTACACTAGGTACACAACACCCAGGTCCAATCCAACAAGTCATCAAGTACTCACAACACAAATCAAAAGATCCAACAGAATGAAACACACTCACCTCTAATATCCACAAGACTCAAAATCCACCACCAGTACCAAGGAAGGCTCATAACTCATTCCCCGATAACACAGGAGGAAAAGTACTAACACAACCATCATCTATACATATATATATATACAGTATATATATATATAAGGAACATCATCCCATTCCTCAAAAATATCTATACCTATAAAATGGAATCATCTCATCATATCACCATACGAAAATCTCCAATACCATCTCCAATAAAATCAATAAATCATCAATAGGGTCAATCAAATCACTAACAGTACACGAACTCATCTCACAAGAATGACCACCTAAGGGTCACCAAAACAAAGCAAAGGAAATGAATTCCCAATGCTAACCAACAGATAACTAAGACAACAACGTCAAGGTTAAGAATACCTGAATAAGGAAGAACACCACAAGTGAACAAGGAAAGAACACCAAAAGTGAACAAGGAAACCAACAACGAATGGCCGAGAAAAAAAGATGAATCCCAGAGATTCAATAATTTTTAGGAAAAATGTTTTCAAACTCGAACCAATCCATTTGGCATCCATGCCCCTAACGTAAGAAAAACTCAAATCACCTAGGTGGTGATACCAACAACCCAGAAAAAAGAAAGGCAACACTATATGTGTGCACTGAACAACAACAAGCCTCAAAACCGAGACTTAAAAATGATAGGAAGCAAAGGTGAACAAGAAGACACCTTTCAAAACTCCACAGGTCGAGGTTTTGAGAAAGAAGTCTCGTAACCTCAGAATCCCAAGAAAAATAATAAAATAGTTTTCTTTTTTAGAACCGCATAGTAAAAATGACCGTCTTGCCCCCAGTCTCCGTCAATTGCCATCACTGGCTTTTAGAGTTAAAAATCTTTCCAAAGAAGATCCTAAGATCATTTTATAAAGTGTTAAAACTTTTCATTTCTACGGGGGTAGGCGAAAACGGGTTTTTCCTTTTAAATACAAAGAGTTTATTTTAAAACTTAGAAAACACCGTTTTCGAAACAGTCAAATAAAAGTGAATACAATTCTACAGATTCCTATAATGCCCAAAAGGACAGTAAAGGAAGAACAACACATTGGACTCACGGAAGACAACCATCCGTTTCCAACTCCACCAAATCAAATGATAACACATGGAAGAGGTTCGGTGCCACGCCGTAACCGACAACTCAAGGAATGACATAGGAGTCAACGACTACATATTAGCGTACAAAAAACAGTACAAGGAATGCTTAGGGGAATGAACTAAGCACTAGAACCAGGACTGTCAAGCTACAGTACCTTGAGTACTTAATAAAGTCACTCAATCATAACCTCCTTTCGCCAATCAAACTCTCAACTACAGTTGATAACTCATTCCTCAAAAGGTGAAAGAGACCTAAAGATCCATACTACAACTCACAATCTCATCATCCGCCTTCTCGAAGGCCCCAATTCATAACTGATACTAAAATCAATCTCTAACCTCCAATCTCTAACAAGGTCACACAGCTAACCACAATCACAGGACTATTAACCACATTCTCTAAGGCCTTAACTCAAAATCAAGCCTATGGTCCACTACTAGTCTCAACTAGCCACATAGATCACTATGCCAATACAAATAACCTCCCCCAAAGGCACTAAAGTATACAACAACAAGTATAAAGATTTACGTTTCATTTATACTTATTAATAATTACCACATTTAAAGTCTTGTTTCACATTATTCATTTTCAACTGAGCATTTATAAAATATGAATTTAATTTACAATATTCATAAATAACATGCTCCAACATCACATGTAATATAACACATATACATGTCAAACGAGATCACATAAATGGTATGCAGTGTAATGTGACTCGACACTCCCCGTGATACTCACACGCAACACACCCTTCCTAAGGGTAACAGATACATACTATGTCCACTCATCAAGTAGTGTAGAGTTACCACACCGACCCTTCCCAAGTGATTTTTTTCTCTATCACTTCAACAGGGAAGGCGGTTGTACGAGAGCCCAACTTGCAACTTCGTATGCCATGACTACCCTTGAGTCAAGAAAATAAACCTCCACCCGGACTCTTAACTCACATTTGCCGGGTTTTTAGTTCCGTAGGCGTGATACCTCCTGGCCAGTTGTTGTGATGATCCGACACAAAAACACCCATACTTGAGTACACAACTCATATATATCAACATCGTGATTTGACACTACACGACATTCTCAATAGGCACCCCGGGTCTCAACATAAATATGTAATACACCATATTTATGAACAATATCCACATGATAATATCAACATAATCTCAAAACCTCTTTTCATGCTTTTAAAAATACAATAAAGCATTTAAATCATATGAAAACAATTTCATATTCAATTCCTGTTTTCAAAAAATATATATTTTCTTTAATTCTTTAGAAAATATTTCAATTTCCCTTATCATGCCTTTAAAATAATTTAAACAGATAATCCACGTATAATAATAAGAGGAACCTAGCATAGCGTCTAAGTTTCTCACGTCCAACGTTTACAAATCCTCTAGTTCATTTAATTCTCAAGGGACTTTTTAAACCGTCTATTCCTATTTGATTCAGATAGGAATTTATATAATCACATAGGAAATAATTTAATTAATTTTCTTAAATTAATCCCTAATTCCCATTCCGATTCTAAACAAATTATAGATATTTAAATTAACAATTTAATATATCTATATTAAATAAAATAAGGGTTTACACCCCTAAACTACTTCAATGATATGGAGTGAGAAATATAATTTCCCACCTAATTTACGTTTACCGAACATCCCGAAATAGCACAGTGCCGGCGCCCGAATATGAAGCCCGCTAACCAAAATCGTCCGAAAATTGTTTCGAATATATCGAAATGTCTGTCTCGACAACCTATACGATATATATGAAGCCCATTAATAATAGGTTAATTCATTTGAGTAAATCTAAAATTAACCCAAACGAAAACAATAACCTATAAATGTGATTTCCGGCCAAACCGTTCAACGTAAATTCACGAAATTAAAGTATGATGAATACGATGTAGAGAGGAAGCTACTCACCAAAAATCGGCTCAAACCGATCACCGGAAGGTCGCCGAAAAAATGGCCGAAGCCTGGCCGGATTCGCCCATGTTCACACGCGTAGCCACTGCGTTGACTGCCGCCAGCGTGAACCGGCTCTGCCCTGCACCACCATGTGCGACCACCACCCAGCTCGCCGACCGTCGTCGCCATCCACAGCCATCGCCGCCGTCTGCCATGGCGACCACCAGCCGCATCCACCGCTACTCAACCGACTCCTCTCTCTCTCTCTCGCCGACAACCATGGTGGCCGCCGCCCATGGAGAAGATGAAGTCGCCGTGTGAAGGAGATGAGGCGTGAAGCAGAGAAGAATGAGATGGTCTATTGCGTGTGAGGAGAGAAGCTACAGATCTCTGTGTTGTTGCGTACAAACATATACATATATATGCTATAATTACACAACTAACCCTCAAAACTTCCATAATTGCCAACTAACCCCACTTCAATATATATATAATTAAATAAATATATATAATAAATCCCAACAATTACCGGAATCCTCCAAATAATATCGCGTCAACCAAATTAGTCCGAAAGAAATACACCGGGTTAGGAACCCAAACGTCGGAACACCTAATGTCCGATCCAATTAGAATGCGTCATTGCCCAGTCGAAGTACTAAACATTTAAATGTCGAAACGATACCGCGTAGTCGATAATGATAATTCACGAACTCGTCCAAGAGAAACTGGAATGTCGTCCAGTCGACTTTAAAAGTAAACGCGAAAAATTTACAGGTATCAAATACCAAGAATAAATAATACGTCATGAACAAGTGACGTCATTACTGAAATTTAAATTTTGAATTAATTTCAGGAAATAGGAAAATAACACGGGGTGTTACAACTAAGCTCTATTCAACCGATAGCTAAGCTTCAATGGAGTCTCAAGCAAGAGCTTTAGATAGACAACTCCATAATCAAAAATTGAATACAAGAATCCAATAATAGAAGCTAGGGTTTGAAACTAGAAATTCTAAAGGAGGAAGAATCACTTACCAAACTTTGGCTCAAAAGAAAGCTTGGAGCACCAACATCAACTTCCATGCACAAACCCCCTTCAAATTCTCATCATAAGGAAGAGAGAATTTGACAACTTGAAGAAGAAGGAGTGAAGGGAGGGAGAACTTAGCAAGAACCTTATGAGAAAAGATAGAGATTTTTGTGTGAATGAGAGAATGTCTTGCAAATGAGAGAAACTCATAAGTGTAGAGATTTCCCACTCACTCTTCTCACCATCCAAGAGTCCAAAATGAATATGGGAAAAAGGAAATGAATCCAAGGGCTAGGAATAAGTCTTGCCAAGTGTAAGACTTATTACACAATTCACAAAACTCATTAGTTTGCCAAACAAGGCCTTGTCATCCAAGGGCTTAGAAAAAAGATGGAAATCAACAAACCATCCAATGGTTGAGAAAAAGTCTTGCCAAATGGAAGACCAACAATAATGGATTATTCCATTTAAGGGCCAACCAAACAAGCCCTTATGATCTAAGGATCTAAAACAAAGATGGGAGAATGAGATCAAGGGCTAGGAATTAGACAACACATGAAAGGTGAAAATGACCAAATTCATCCAAAGTTAGGGTTAATTACAAGAGTGCCATCAAGACTCTTAAATACCCTTTTACTCCTTGTCATCCACTCTAATTACCAAAACGCCACTCATGCCCTAATTCTCACCCAAAATCTCTACACATTTCACTAAGTGTTCCAAATGTGAAATTACTCATTTACCCCTCGGTCATTTCTTTCCCGAAATCATTTCCAATAATTTTCATTAATTTCAAAATGAAAATACAACATGCTACGTACAATTTTTATAACATGTACAACATGTAAGGCATGCTAAAACTATTAAACACATTAAGCACATAAGCACATAATTGTTTAAATAAATTTTTTAAATTAACTTGTAAAAATACCGGACGTTACAACCTCCACACCTTAGGAGATTTTGTCCCCGAAATTAAGACGTACCTATAGGAGAAAACAAGTTCGGGTATTTTTCCCGTACTTCACGCTCACATTGATAAATCACTTCCTTGACCTTTACTAATGAAAGGTTTTGCCTCACAAAACTCGCCCTCGAGCAACTAATGTCCTCACTATCTAAACCATGAAACCTCTACCCGTGTATTGAGGTGCACCAGGATAGGAAACTGGTATACCCAAAGAAGATGCATAAGTAGGAGTAATAAAAGAATGGTAAGCTCTAGAGTCAAAAATAACATGAGCCTAACACCCTTACACAGGAAATGTACCTCGTATATTAGGAGGTCCTGTTACACTATCTGTTGCTGCGAGTGCATAAGCACGACCCTGAGGACGTGGAAGCTGCTGGATAGTCGATGCCGAAGTCATGGCCTGAGAACCCTGACCCACTGGTATTGTCTGTTGTGGTGCTCTATACCCAGACTGGCCTGCTGGTTGTGAAGGCCTAGACTGTTGCCCAGTCCCACTGATGGGAGTACCACCACTCATCTGAGGACAATCCCTAGCGCAGTGACCCAACTGCCCACACTGAAAGCAGCCCTTGTTACGTCCTGTATTATAGCTCTGTCCTTGCTGACGAGATGGACACTGTGGGTTTTTGTGCCCTAGCTAATTGCACTGATAACAAACAATCTCCCGGTGAGTAAGGCCTGAAGATACCCGAGAAGAAGGAATAGACTGTCCCTGACGCTACTACTGTTGCTGCGCAACCTGAGTTGAAGTGTCATCCCTCTGCTGCTTCTTGCTCCTAAATCCAGAAGAAGAAGAACCTCTAAAGCTCTTGTCTCTAGCCTCACGATACCGTTGGCCCTCTCTTGCATCCTCCTCAGCAAGCAATGCTTTTGTAACTGCCTCGTGGTACGTAGGAATGGTAAGCACAGAAATCTTTGACTTGAGATTGCCCCTCAAGCCCCTCACAAAATAACGACCCTTCACTTCATCATCCGCCACCATCTCTGGTGCGAACCTAGACAAATTGGTGTACTGAAGCTCATACTCGGTCACTGTCAAATCACCCTGAACTAGCTCATTGAACCGGTCCCTCATGCTCATCCGAGCAAGTGGTGGAAAGTACCGATCCAAGAACAATGTGCGAAAATCCAACCACATGATAGTCCTGATGTCTCTTATGTTTGTGACAGACTTCAACCAATTCTTAGCATCGCCCGTAAGTCAAAATGACGCAATCATGACCCGTACATCATCCTCAACCACCCTGAGAATGTCAAACCCATTGGTTATCTGCTCCAACCAATCGTCGGCCACTAACGGATCCGGACCACCCACAAAGGCAGGTATGTCCAACCTCAAGAAATCTCGGAGAGCTCTTTGAACACGCGAACCCTCATCCTCAACATGCTGCCTCTGGGGAATTTGTGCCATAGCTGCTGCTAAAACACGTACAAACTGCCCACCATCCATGAAAGGTGCAGCTAGTACACTTTCCCCAACATCGGGATGCACTGGCACATTCTCGTCCACAACCGGAGGTATTTGATCCGAAGCATCACCCTCTCTAATGATACGCGATCGACCACTATGTGGTGGCGTGCTCTCTACATGACAACAACTAAACATGTAATGTCACGCCCCAAATTCCTAGGACTCCGAAACCCGAGCCTAAAAGCTAAGGGAGTGATTGCGGAAGTAAAAAGAAATGAGAACCAACGACATTCAATCATCAAATACCCACGAAAGGGTAAAATGATCTGATACCACGCTGTCATGCCCCTAAGATTCCCGAAACTCATATCTGGAGAATCAGTGAATCTCCAAGGGATGACGCTAGTCAAGCGACTACTAGAGTCAACAACAACAAAGAGACACATGGAATAACAATAAAAATATACTCCATGTCAAGTAGAATGCTAGAAACTCACTAGCATCCTCCAATACCAACTGACACGCTCTTAAATTCCTAAGACTCCCGAACAGGGACATCCGAGGAATCCAGGATGTGATCCTTAATACAAATGACCAACTAAGACATCACTAACCATGGAAACGTATGGATTAGTGATGGAAATGGTATATTTCATACCCAAATGAATAATAAACAAAACAGCGGAATCTAACAAAAATCCGGATACACAACCACAACACAATAACCTGCCCAAAGCAATTCAATAATCGCAATGGCTTCCAATCCCCACATTCATCAATCCTACTAGGGCCGAGGTAGTGGAAAGAAACTAAAACCCCTCCAAACCCTCTAACATCAACAGAGCCACAAATGCTCGAATAAAAATACAGAAGAACACCTAACTGGGCGGAATAGATACAATACATCCTGAAAGAATAAATACAGGAAATAAATGATACATCAATAGGGATATGCCAACAGACTGGCTCCCAAAAGAAATACATGGCAAACCCATAACAAATGGGTAAGGAAAACTGAAAGCAGATACCTATCGTCCCCAAACCCAGTCGTGCCGCAACCGTAACCGCATCACCCAACGCAACTCCCAAAACCTGTAACAAGGAAACAAAAGAAAGCTGTCGTTGCACTGCATCCTGCTCATAGCCGTATATTTCCTGCAACCTGGCGTGGGAATACCAGGGGGCAAATGAAATAACCCTGTGAGCAAATAAGCTCAGTGGGAAAGGATACTCTAACTACCTCATCCTCTAATAGTTTAGGTAATGCTAAACCACCCATTGAGATACATAGCCCACAACATAACCCATCCACGAAAACCCAAGGTACGTGCTCATATACTACCGTACGTAAGTATATAGGGGATATATATATTTATAAATACCCAACATGAGCCTATAAGATACAACTAAGACTCATACTCCTAGTACCAACACCAGTAGTCTACACTACTCTCACCAACGTACACTAGGTACACGATACCAAGGTCCAATCTAACAAATCATCCAACGTTCACGACGCTAACAAGAAACTCCAAATAGAGGGAATCACACTCACCTCTAATATCCACAAGGATCGAAATCCATTACTAGTACCAAGGAATACTCATAACTCACTCCCCTAGAACACAGGAGGAAAAACACTCACGTCCTTGCGTACCAACACAACCGTCATCTATCTATATATATATATATATATATTGTAAATGTACAATATATATATATATATATAAAACAAACCTCATCCTATTCCTAGAGGAAATCTACCTCTCAAGGCTAGATCACCTCAATCATATCACCGTACCATAAGTCGTATCGACCTCATAATACTATCATCGATAGGGTCAACCACATCACTAACACTTTCCCTGTAGGCGAGGGAAACCACTCAACCCAATCACTATGAGTACACGAACTCAACTCACCAAAACGACCACCTCAGGCTCACCAAAGCAAAGCGAAGGAAAAGACTTCTCAATGCTGAACCAATAGATAACCGAGACAACAATGTCAAGGTTAAGAACACCACAAGCGTTTAGTGAAAACACCTGGACAAGGAACCCAATCCACTCGGTATCCATGCCCCTAACATGTGGAACAACTCGAATCACCTAAGTGGTGACATCAAAAACCAAGAAAAGTGAAAGGCAGCACTGTATGTGTGCACTGAACAACACCCAGCCTTATGCCCGAGGCTTGGAAATAATCCAAAGGAAATGTTAAACAATGGAACACCTTTCAATACTCTACAGGTCGAGATCTTGAGAAAGAAGTCTCGGAATCTCAGAATTTCGAGGAAGTAATAAAATAGTTTTCTTTTAAGAAACCACACAGTAAAAATGACCGTCTTGCCCCCGGTCTCCGTCAGTTGCCATCACCGGCTTTTAGAAGTTAAAATCTTTTTAAAGAAGATCCTAAGATCATTTATAAAGTACTAAAACTTTTCATTTCTACTGGGGTAGGCGAAAAAGGGTTTTTCCGTTTATATACAAAGAGTTTAGAAAACACCGTTTTCGAAATGACAGCAGAATAAGAGTGAACACAACTTTACAGATTCCTATAATGCCCAAAAGGACAGTAAAGGAAGAACAACACGTTGGACTCACAGAAGACAACCATCCGTTTCCAACTCCACCAAATCAAATGACAACACATGGAAGAGGTTCGGCACCACGCCGTAACCGACAACTCAAGGAATGACATAGAAGTCAACGACTACGTACTAGCGTACAAAACACAGTACAAGGAATGCTTAGGGAATGAACTAAGCACTAGAACCAAGTCTGTCAAACTACAGTACCTCGAGTACTTAATAAAGTCACTCAACCATAACCTCTTCTCACCAATCAAAATCTCAACTACAGTTGATAGCCTATTCCTCAAAAGTGAAAGACACCTAAAGGTCCATACTACAACTCACAATCTTATCACCCGCCTTCTCGAAGGACCCAATTCATAACTGATACTAAAATCAATCTCTAACCTCCAATCTCTAACAAGGTCACACAGCCAACCACAATCACCAAACTATTAACCCCGCCTTCTCTAAGGCATCAACTCCAAATCATCTCTGCAGTCCATCACTAACCGCAACTAACCACAAAGGTCACTATGCCAATATACTTAACCTC
This sequence comes from Cornus suecica, assembly GCA_963922005.1. Lineage (NCBI taxonomy): Eukaryota > Viridiplantae > Streptophyta > Magnoliopsida > Cornales > Cornaceae > Cornus > Cornus suecica. The sequence continues at coordinate 39,743,553 of OY998245.1, read as the reverse complement.
CCCCAAGGGTACGAAAGTATATATATACTCACAAGTATAAAATAAGCATTTCATTATACTTGATCTATTACCATATGTAATCATTTTCTTTCACGTTAATCATTATCAACTGAGCATTTTACAAAGATATGAATTTAAATTCGCAATATTCATACATAACATGCTCCAAAATCCAACAGGCAATACTAACACATATTAAACCTGTTCCAACAACACATGTAATAATCTCACGTATACATGTCAAATGAAATCACATAAATGTCATGCAAATATAATGTGACTCAACACCACACTTTGCCCTATCACAGGTTAACGAATATGCACTCTACCCAAAAATATGAGCTAACATAGGGTCGCACCGGTACTTCCCAAGTGATTTTGAATCTTCTCACTTCAACAAGGAAGACGGTTTGCACGAGACGACCTGTGACCAAAGATTCGTCAACACGAATGCACGAGACGACCCACGACTTCGAGAATGAGACGACTCACCCTATACCCCATTCACAGCTCATTATTCTGTAGGATGGGAACACCCCCTAGCCAGTTGTTGCGACGATTCGACACAAGGACACCCCACATGATTTCACAACCCACATATACCAATACCATGATTTGACACTACATGATATTCTCAATATGCATCCAGGTCAAAATGATAATCATGCCTCAATATAAATATGTAATGCATCATATTTATATACAATATCCACATATAATTCACACGGCGCCCATCACAGGTTAACGGATACAATCTGACACAAAACCGTCCCTACAGGATACATACCCCTGTACTTAACATAAATATATAGTGCATCATATTTAAGCAATTACTCACATGGTAATGTCAACATAAATCTCAAAAAAATCTCCTTGCATGCTTTAAAATACAATAAAGCATTTAAATCATATGAAAACAAATTCATATACAATTCATGTTTTCACAAATATATTTTCCTTAATTCTTTAGAAAATATTTCAATTTCTCTTATCATGCCTTTAAAATAAATTAAAGCAATTAATTCACGTATCGTAGGGGAACCTAGCATAGCGTCTAAGTATTCGCGCCCCTTACGTCCACATATACACTAGTCCATTTAATCCTCATGGGAAAATTCCAAGCCGTCTATTCTTATTCAATTTAATTAATATCGTAGGAATTAATTTATTCAATTTTCTTAAATTAATCTCTAAGTCCAATTCCGATTCTAAGCAAATTACAGATAATTAAATTAACGATTTAATATATCTATATTAAATTAAATAAGGGTTTGCACCCCTAAACTGCTTCAATAATGCGGAGTGAGAAATATAATTTTCCACCTGAAATACGCTTAAAGAACAGCCGTTTCGGGCCCACCGTGAACAGTACCAGCGCCCGAATATGACACCCGCCGACCAAAGTCGTTCGAAAAATATTTCGAATATATCCAAATGTCCGTCTCGACAACCTATACGATATATGCGAAGCCCATTAGCAATAGGTTAATTAATTTGGCTAAATCTAAAATAGCCCAAACGAAAATTTGAAACTTCAAATCGAATTTCCCGACAAACCGTTCAACGTAAAATTACAAACTTTTTACACGTCGTACCTGACATATAGGCGAAGCTACTATCCAAAACATCAGCCCAAACCGAGGTCGGGAAGTCCACCGTACAAATGGTCGAAGTTTCTGGCCAGACTGCATTGTTGCGCGAACTGCTACAGTGCGCGTCGCCTCTGCACGACCCAGCTGCTGCGCCACCACCTGCAGATCCGACGACCCCTGCATGACGCCGCCATGCCGTCGCCGACCACCGCGAACCGCCGCCCAGCCCTGCTCCAGCCGCGTCTTCCATGGCAACCAGCCCGAGCTTTCTCTTTCTCTCTCTGCCGGCAACCATGGTGGTCGCCGCCCAAGGAGAAGATGAAGTCGCCGTGTGAAGGAGAGGAGCTGCTTCGTCGTGCGTAACAGAGAAGGAAGAAGATGAGGCTGGTATGTGCATATATTCGTATACATATACATATATGCCCTAATCGCACTAGTAACCCTCTAGTTATCCGTAATCGCAAAATAACCCCACTTCAATATATATATATATATATATAATTAAATAAATATATATATATAATAAATCCCAACACTATATATATATATTTAATTGTAATTAAATATATATATATAAACCATAATTTCCAATAATTATTGGGAATGTCCAAACATAATCTCGTAAGCCTGAAATAATAACGGAACGCTAAATAACCAAATTAGTCCAAAACAAATACACCGGGTTAGGAACCCGACGTCGAAACACTTAACAAGTCCGATCAATTACAACGTGTCGTCGTCCAGTCAAAACACTAATCATTAAATGTCGAACGATATCGCATAGTCGAGAATAAGAATTCACGTAGTGTCGTCCAGTCGACTTTAAAACTAAACGCGAAAAATTTACAGGTACGAATTACCAAGAACAAACAATACGTCAAGAACAAGTGACGTCATTACCGAAATTAAATCAAAAATAATTTCAGTAAAAAGGATAATAACACGGGGTGTTACATGTAAGGCACAAGTACAATCATAGTACGCCAAACAAAACCACAAAGCCATGCCGATACACGTATAAGCCAACGACGTACAAGAGACGGGAACTAATACGTAAACATGTAACATGAAAGTAAACAAGAAGTGTAAAGCGATAACGACCCTCGCCCGTCATCCCATAGAGAAAGAACACGCTCTGATACCAAGTTGTCACGCCCCTAATTTCTTAGGACTCCAAAAACCAAGCCTAAGAGCTAAGGGAGTGAATGTGGAAGAAATAAAAATGAAATAAAATCCATTTGAGTCATAAAATACCCGTACAAGGGTAAAATAGACATAAAACATCTCAAAGATGCCAAAAAGATCGCACGTGATCGGAAAAAAGGTAAACCGATTCACTCGGTACCTTGAACGAATCATTCCAACACCCCATGTTTACCCAAGGGTAAAAGGGTCAAATCAGGGGTAAAATAATAATTTCCAACTACAACTACAAAATTTGTACCTAACACTAGCAATACGAACAAACGGGACCTAATTTGAAGCCACGAGGAAGGAGATATGAATTTTCAAAAGTGGCGTCAGATAACACCGACCTAAAACTAAGGGTAAAATAGTCATTTCAGGGTTAAACTGGTCATTTCAAATTTTATCCCGATAATTTGGACGTAGGACAACCCATAGAAACAAACGGGGGTCCATTCCGACGTGCGAGGAGGAAAATACGGATTTTCAAACATCGGACGTCGTAAGACGCTGTAGCAGGCCTGCACTTCAAATTTCAAAAATGCTGAATTTTTTCTAAGTATAGGAGAGTTAAGCCACTGCCCAAATCTGCATTTTCTTTAAAGTTTGAATATGCAAAAACGCGAGATTTTGCGATATGGCTTTGTTTTTCGCGCCGTCGGTCCCAAAAAATCATAAATATTGGAAAAGTGAGTTTTTCCTTGGCGGAACCCAAAAATAGTTTCTGAGACCTCGACAAACGCGTAAAACGTAAACTTAACAAAAAATGATTTTTTTGTAAGTTTTCATAAAATCTTCCGTCTTGCCCCCGGTATCCGTTTTAACTACCGCCGGTTTCTAAAGTTTAAAATCTCTAAGAAAACGAATTTAATTAAATCCATTTCTAAATGCAAGGGAATTTACCGGGGCTACGGGGTAGGCGAAAACGGGTTTTTCCTTTCGAATCGAAAATGGTTAGTTTGAAAACCTAGAAAAACGCCGTTTTCGGCCAAACACCTAATACTCGCAATTCATGGCAATTCATCTAATTCACATTCATAACTCCAAGGGAAAATATTCAATAATGATATTAAAGCGCTCTAAGGCGAAACATGCTAGAATTTGTTCAAAATACACAATGTATACAATCCGGCACCGAAGTGCACCAAAAGAAAATAATCCCCGCGCATAGTGCTCCAAGGGATATACATAGACAATAACATCTCGACTAACATGCTAGCCGGATCAAAACAAAGTAGTTTTACAAGTCTGATTGACATGGACAAAAGGAACATATTGATACATGTTTATCAACCTAGTGCCCAACAAAATATAATTATGGTCCACCTCCCATGCACAAAAGGGCGGACATAATTCCACACGTCCACGGAGAGGCTACGGAACTCTCCCAACGAAATCATAACCTGAAAAATATATAAGGCGTGGGGTGAGCTCACTAGCCCAGTAGAGGAAGCGTCATTGCCTCCATCTCGGTAGTCTGAGTGGTTCAACCCAACCAAGGTTCATGCCACTAACCCTAGGTCGGTCTCTTGTTCCACATGGCTCTCATGCCAATCCGAAACCCCATGAAATCCCACAAACAAGTCCCCCAACATGCTCACATCATAATTATTCAAAATTATCGCATGCCTTGACAAGATTATCACAATTACATAAATGACATATGAGTGCAATGTGACTCAACCCATGGTACACCTTCTCAACCCATGAAACTCAATGCACAACCCAGTTGCGACATTGAAATCCGGAAACGGATGCACAACCCCGTTACGACTTCATATGCACAACCCCGTTGCGACTTCATATGCACAACCCCGTTGCTATGCACAACATGGTTGTGACTTCATATGCACAACCCGGTTGCGATTTCATAATCCAAAGATTCGTGCACAACACAAATAAACCTACACCCATGTTTTTGACACTACATGATGTACCCCAAAATGCATGAAGGTTCTCAATCATAACCACATGCCATCACAATACATGCTTCTATCAAATAACATTATATTGGATCCAAATTATTACAAGGTTCATCATTTCACAATTTATAAGCAAGTTCACATTTATAGTAACGTTTCTCAAAATGCTCTTTTATTAGGCCATATGTTGCACATACATCATCACAATGCTTACAATTTCATTTTTTGTAAGAAATAAACCACGACATGAGTTTATATCACAAAATCATGTTCTCAAGAGCGTAAATCATAGTCTAAGCTATCAAGACCAACTCGTATATATATATACGACATATATACACATAGACGCACACACCCTCATACAAAGACAAACACAAATCATTTTTCCCCTACCTCAACTCTAAGCAAGAGCACCAAGAATAAGCAAGGCCTCCAAGAGTGATTCGAATCCACCCAACCTCCTCCAAAGCCAACACTAAGCTCTACCCAACCGATAGCTAAGCTTCAATGGAGTCTCAAGCAAGAGCTATAGATAGACAACTCCATAATCAAAAATTGAATACAAGAATCCAATAATAGAAGCTAGGGTTTGAAACTAGAAATTCTAAAAGAGGAAGAATCACTTACCAAGCTTTGGCTCAAAAGGAAGCTTGGAGCACCAACATCAACTTCCATGCACAAACCCCCTTCAAATTCTCATCATAAGGAAGAGAGAATTTGACAACTTGAAGAAGAAGGAGTGAAGGGAGGGAGAACTTAGCAAGAACCTTATGAGAGAAGATAGAGATTTTTGTGTGAATGAGAGAATGTCTTGCAAATGAGAGAAACTATAACATCCCGTGTTATTTTCCTTTTTCCTGAAATTATATTCAATTTAATTTCGGTTATGACGTCACTTGTTCATGACGTTCATATTATTTTTGGTATTTCGCGTGTAAATTTTTCGCGTTTAGTTTTAAAGTCGACTGGATGACATTTCGGTTTCTCTTTGATGAGTTCATGGATTATTGTTATCGACTACGCGGTATCGTTTAGATGTTTAATGATTAGTACTTCGACTTGAAGATGACGCATTTTAATTGGATCGGGCCTGTTGGGTGTTCCGATGTTTGGGTTCCTATCCCGGTATATTTAATTGGGCGTTTCGTTATTATTTCGGGCTTACGAGATTATGTTTGGACGTTCCCGATAATTATTGAAATTTATGGTTTATATATATATATTTAATTACAATTAAATATATATATAGTGTTGGGATTATACTGTAAATTGGGAAAACATGAAGTCACTTGTGCAATTAGGCTAAGTTGGATGGTTGCTTTTGTAATTGACCTAAATATATATCCATCAGTGTATCTATTTGGTATGCAGAGACCAGAGATCTGTTTCACTCCATTCTCCTGGACGAACGACTGCATCAGCCTCTTCATCATATTTTTCATCGCTGATCGAGAGAGAAAGAGAGAGAGAGAAAAGCTCCGGATGAGGGAGGGAGCCGCACACAAAGGTGACGGTAGAGTGAAGGAATAACACGCAGGGGCTGGTTTCACGGGATATGGTGGTCGACGGCGAGCTGGAGGACAGAAGCGGCGTGCAGCAGTGAGCTCGTCGGAGCTGGTAGTGACGGCCAGCTGTGGAGCAGCTCGTTGGTAGTGACGATGAACAGTAGCGAGTCGGACTGAGTCGGGCTAACTCAGTGGCGAGTTGGGCTATGTTTGGGCTGATTTCGGAGGATAGCTCGGCCTCGGTACCGTGTACGATATATCCGAAATTGGTGCAAAACCGTTGAGCGGTTTGCCGGGAATTTCGGATTTTCAGACGATAAGGGCCTAAGGCGGTCATTTCGACATATTTGGAATGTTTTTCGGACGACTTTGGTCGGTGGGCGTGATATTCGGGCGCCGGTACTGTTCACGATGGGCCCGAAACGGCTGTTCTGTAAGCGTATTTCAGGTGGAAAATTATATTTCTCACTCCGCATTATTGAAGTGGTTTAGGGGTGCAAAACCCTTATTTAAATTAATTAAATTATTTCCTATGTAATTAAATAATTTCCTATATGAATCGAATAGGAATAGATGGCTTAGAATTTCCCTTGAGAATTAAATGAGTTAGTAGAGATTCGTGGAAATTTAGACGTTGTGCTAGGTTCCTTTGCGATACGTGAATTAATTGCTTTAATTTATTTTAAAGGCATGATAAGGGAATTTGAAATATTTTCTAAAGAATTAAAGAAAATATATATTTTGAAAACATGAATGGTATATGAAATTGTTTTCATATAATTTATTTGCTTTATTGTATTTTAAAGCATGAAAAGAGATTTTGAGATTTATATATTACCATGTGGGTATTTACATAAATATGATGCATTACATATTTATGATTGAGGCATGATTGTCATTTGGACCTGGATGCATATTGAGAATATCATGTAGTGTTAAATCATGGTATTGGTATATGTGGGTTGTGAAATCATGTGGGGTGTCTTTGTGTCGAATCGTCGCATTAACTGGCCAGGGGGTGTTCCCATCCTACAGAATAATGAGCTGTGAATGTGGTATAGGGTGAGTCGTCTCATTCTCGAAGTCGCGGGTCGTCTCGTGCATCCGTTATACGGATCTTTGGTCATGGGTCGTCTCGTGCAACCGTCTTCCTTGTTGAAAGTGTAGTGTCAAAAACACTTGGGAAGAATCGGTGCGGTACTCTTTCTCCTTGTAAATGGGTGGAGTGCGTATTCGTTAACCACGTGATGTGGGCAAAGGGTGGTGTATGAATCACATTGAATATGTATGACATTTATGTGATTTCATTTAACATGTATACGTGATATTATTACATGTGATGTTGGAACAGGTTTAATATGTGTTATTATTGCCTGTTAGATTTTGGAGCATGTTATGTATGAATATTGTGAAATTAAATTCATATCTTTATAAAATGCTCAGTTGAAAGTGATAAATGCGAAAACATGAATTAAATGAGAAAATAAGTATAAATGAAAAGTGTATCTTTATACTTGTGATTATTTACCTTGTGCCCTTGGGGGAGATTAGGTATATTGGCATAGTGACCTCTGTGGTTAGTTGTGTGTTATCTGTAGAGATTTGAGGTTAGGGATTGATTGAGTATCAATTGTGATCTGAGGCCTTAGAGAAGGCGGTGATAGTTTTTTGGTTTCGGTTGGTTGCATATTACTGACCCTGGATGTTTCTTTCCCACTTAGGGGGAGGTATCCTTTATCGTTCTTTTGAGGTTTTGAGTGCGGTTAGAAGTGGTTGTGATTGAACCTATCTAGTTAAGTGGAAATGACTTATTGATTCTGTTAATTATCAATTGTGAAATTAGAGTCATAATGAATTGGAAGAGATATTGATTGAGACTAGTTATTCCCATGGTACAGGCCACTAGTTTTCCCTTTTCGTGATATTAGGGAGTTTAAGTGATGTTATTAAGTACTGGGGGTACTGTGGTGTAGTAGCGTTGTTTCTAGTGCTTAGTTCATTCCCCTAAGCCTTTCTTTTACTGTACTCTGTATACTAGTACATGTCTTTGACTTACACGTCATTCATTGATTTGTCGATTACGGCGTGGTGCCGAACCTTTTCCAGGTGTTGTCATTTGATTTCGTGAGGTTGGGAACGGATAGTTGTGTTCCATGAACCCAATGTAGTACTCTTCCTTCCTTGTCCTCTTGGACATTATAGGAATCCGTGGAGTTGTGTTTACCCTTATTTGGTTGTCCTTCGGAAACGGTGTTTTCTAAGTTTTAAAAATAAACTCTTTGTATTTAAAAGGAAAAACCCGTTTTCGCCTACCCCCGTAGCAATGAAAAGTTTTAGTACTTTATAAATGATCTTTGGATCTTCTTTGAAAAGATTTTTAACTTCTAAAAGCCAGTGATGGCAACTGACGGAGACCGGGGGCAAGACGATCATTTTTACTATGTGGTTTCTTAAAAGGAAAACTATTTTATTACTTTTCTTGGGATTCTGAGATTTCGAGACCTCTTTCTCAATGTCTCATCCTGTAGAGTTTTGAGAGGTGTTCCATTGTTTCACCTTTGCCCTTTCCTTTCTTCTTGGTTTTTGATGTCACCACTTAGGTGATTCGAGTTGTTCCACATGTTAAGGGCATGGATACCGAGTGGATTGGGTTCCTTGTCCAGGTGTTTTCACTAAACACTTGTGGTGTTCTTTACCTTGACATTGTTGTCTCGGTTATCTGTTGGTTAAGCATTCGAAAGTCTTTTCCTTCGCTTTGCTTGGGTGACCCTGAGGTGGTCGTTCTTGTGAGTTGAGTTTGTGTACTCTTAGTGATTTGATTGGGTGGTTTTCCTCGCCTACAGTGAGAGTGTTAGTGATGTGATTGACCCTATTGATGATAGTATTATGAGGTCGATATGGTTTATGGCATAGTGATATGATTGAGGTGATCTAGCCTTTGAGAGGTAGATTTTCCTTAGGAATGGGATGAGGTTTGTTATATATATATATATATAAATCGTTAATTTAAATATTTATAATTTATTTAGAATCGAAATTGGACTTAGGGATTAATTTAAGAAAATTAATTAAATTATTTCCTATGTAATTAAATCATTTCCTATTTGAATCGAATAGGAATAGACAGCTTAGAAATTCCCTTGATAATTAAATGGGCTAGAGAATTTTGTAAACGTTGAACGTGAGAAACTTAGACGCTATGCTAGGTTCCTCTCATTATACGTGGATTATCTGTTTAAATTATTTTAAAGGCATGTCAATTGAAATTGAAAATATTTTCTAAGGAATTAAAGAAAATATATTTTTGAGAACATGAATTGTATATGAAATTGTTTTCATATGATTTAAATGCTTTATGGTATTTTAATAGCATGTTATAAAGAGATTATGAGATTCATGTGGTAGCATGTGGATATTTCCATAAATATGATGATATACATATTTGTGTTGGTGCATGTTGTGCATGTTAAGTCGCAATTGGGTTGTGCATGTTAAGTCGCAACTTGGTTGTGCATATGAAGTCGCAACTGGGTTGTGCATTTAAGTCGCAACGGTATTGTGCATGTGAAGTCGCAACTGGGTTGTGCATCCGTTTCCGGATTTGGAAGTCGCAACTGGGTTGTGCAATGTATTTCATGAGGTCTGTGCCATGAGGTGTATGAGTTACACTGTATTTGCATGGCATTTATGTGATTTCATTTGACATGTATACGTGATATTATTACATGTGATGTTAGAGCAGGTTATTATGTGTTATTATTGCCTGTTGGATTTTGGAGCATGTTAAGTATGAATATTGTAAATAAATTCATGTCTTTATAAAATGCTCAATTGATAGTGATTAATGTGAAGGAATATAATTACATGCAGTAATTAATAAAGTATAAAGAAATATATATTCTTATACTCGTGATTAAATACTTATGTGCCCTTAGGGGAGGTTAAGTATAAGTGATGGACTGTATAATTGAGTTTGAGTTGATGCCTTAGAGAAGGCGGGGTTAACAATTTTGTGATTGTGATTAGTTGTGTGACCTCTTTGGAGATTTGCGGTTAGGGATTGAGTCTAGTATCAATTGAGGTTATAATGAATTGGAAGAGGTAATTGAGTTTTGACTTATATGTCATTCCTTGAGTCGTCGGTTACGGCGTGGTGCCGAACCTCTTCCTCGTGGTGCCATTTGATTTGGTGGAGTTGGAAACGGTTGGATGTCTTCCGTGAGTCTAATGTATTGTTCTTCCTTCATTGTCCTCATGGGACATTATAGGAATCCTTAAAGTTCTAGTCACTCTTATCTGATTGTCTGTCGGAAACGAAGTTTTTCAAGTTTTGAAAACAAACTCATTGCATTTAAAAGGAAAAATCCGTTTTCGCCTACCCCCGTAGCCAGGACAGGTGAACAACGGAGACCGGGGGCAAGACGGTCATTTTTACTGTATGGTTTCTTAAAGAAAACTATTTTATTATTTCCTCGAGATTCCGAGATTCCGAGACATCTTTCTCAAGATCTCGCCCTGTTGAGTTTTGAAAGGTGTTCCATTGTCTGTCGGGTATCAGGCTTTGTGTTGTTCAGTGCACACATATAGTGTTGCCTTTCACTTTCTTTGTTGTTGATGTCACCATTTAGGTGATTTGGGTTATCACACGTGTTAGGGGCATGGATACCGAGTGGATTGGTTTCTTTCGTCCGGGTGTTCTCACTAAACACTTGTGGTGTTTTAACCTTGACATTGTTGTCTCGGTTATCTGTTGGTTTAGCATTGGAAAGTCTTTTCCTTCGCTTTGCTTTGGTGACCCTGAGGTGGTCGTTCTTGTGAGTTGAGTTCGTGTACTCTTAGTGATTTAATCGGGTGGTTTTTCCTCGCCTACAGTAAGAGTGTTAGTGATGAGATTGGCCCTATTGATGATAGTATTATGAGGTTGATATGATTTATGGTATGGTGATATGATTCAGGTGATCTAGCCTTTGAGAGGTAGATTTTCCTTAGGAATGCGATGATGTTTGTTATATATATATATGTTGTAGATATATATATATATATAGATTATGATTATTTTAGTACGCAAGGACGTGGGTACTTTTCCTCCTGTGTTGTCGGGGAGTGAGTTATGAGTATTCCTTGGTACTAGTGGTGTGTTTCGATCCTTGTGGATATTAGAGGTGAGTGTGATTCCCTGTCACGCCCCGAATTCCTAGGACTCCGAAACCCGAGCCTAAGAGCTAAGGGAGTGATTGCGGAAGTAAAAAGAAATGAGAACCAACGAAATTCAATCATCAAATACCCACGAAAGGGTAAAATGATCTGATACCACGCTGTCACGCCCCTAAGATTCCCGAAACTCAAATCTAGAGAATCAGCGAATCTCCAAGGGATGACGCTAGTCAAGCGACTACTAGAGTCAACAACAACAAAGAGACACATGGAATAACAATAAAAATATACTCCATGTCAAGTAGAATGCTAGAAACTCACTAGCATCCTCCAATACCAACTGACACGCTCCTAAATTCCTAAGACTCCCGAACAGGGACATCCGAGGAATCCAGGATGTGATCCTTAATACGAATGACCAACTAAGACATCATTAACCAAGAAAACATATGGCTTAATGGTAGAAATGGTATATTTAATACCCAAATGGATAATAAACAAAGCAGCGGAATCTAACGAAAATCCGACAGAGTTTCGTTTGTAAATGGAACATCCGGACAACAACCACAACACAAGAACCTGCCAATAGCAATTCAATAATCACAATGGCTTCCAAGCCCCACATTCATCAATCCTACTAGGGCCGAGATAATGGAAAGAAACCAAAACCCCTCCAAACCCTCTAATAATTAACAGAGCCACAAATGCTCGAATAAGATACAGTAAAACACCTAGCTGTGCAGAATAGATACAATAACCATCAGAAAGAATAAATACAGGAACTAAAGAATACATCAACAGGGATATGCCAACAGACTGGCTCCCAAAAGAAAATACATAACAATCCCATAACAATGGGTAGAGAAACTGAAAGCGGATACCTATCGTCCCCAAACCCAGTCGTGCTGCAACCGTAACCGCATCACCCAACGCAACTCCAAAACCTGTAATAAGGAAACAAAAGAAAGCTGCCGTTGCACTGCATCCTGCCCATAGCCGTATAGTTCCTGCAACCTGGCGTGTGAATACCAGGGGGCAAGTGAAATACCCCTGTGAGCAAATAAGCCCAGTGGGAAAGAATACTCTAACTACCACATCCTCTAGTAGTTTAGGTAAAGCTAAACCGTCTGATAAGATATAAGTATAGCCCAACTAGTCTCATCCACGCAAATCCCAAGGCACACGCTCATATACTATTGTAAACGAGTATACATAAGTATATATATATATATATATATATATATATATATATATATATATATATATATATATATCTACACGTATATATATATATAAATACACAACATGAGTCTCTAAAACTCGTACTCCAAGTACCCAACACCAGTAGTCTACACTATTCCCACCAACGTACATCAAGTACCCGACACTAAGGTCAAATCTAACCAAGTCACAAAGTGCTCACATCACCAAACAGAAGATCCAACAGAGGAGATCACACTCACCTCTAATATCCACAAGGAAACAAAATCCACCAATAGTACCAAGGAAAGCTCAAATCCTACACCCCGATAACACAGGAAGGAAAACACCCACGCCCTTGCGTACTAACACAACATCATCAATATATATATATATATATATAACAAATCTCATCCCTCTCCTAGAGTAAGTCTGTACCTCAAGGATGGGATCACCCCATCATCTCACTATGCGAAAACCTCAATGCTATCTCCAACAAGTCAATAAGTCACCAACATGATAAATCCATCACTAACACTTGCACTATAAGCTACAAAACCACCCGATTAATTCACTAAGAGTACAAGAACTTAACTCCCAAGAACGACCACTTAAGGGTCACCAAAACGAAGCAAAGGAAAAGAGTTCCCAATGCTAACCAACAGATAACCAAGACAACAACGTCAAGGTTAAGAATACCCAAACAAGGAAAGAACACCACAAGTGAACAAAGAAAGAACACCAAAAGTGAACAAGGAAACCAAAAACGAATGGCCAAGAGTGGAAGTAATAAAAAGATGAATCCCAGAGATTCAATAGTTTTTAAGAAAAATGTTTTCAAACTCGAACCGATCCATTTGGCATCCATGCCCCTAACGTAAGAAAAACTCAAATCACCTAGGTGGTGAAACCAATAACCCAAAAAAGAGAAAGGCAACACTATATGTGTGCACTGAACAACGACAAGCCTCAAAACCGAGACTTAAAATGATCGGAAGCAGAGGTGAAACAATGGAACACCTTTCAAAACTCTACAAGTCGAGGTTTTGAGAAAGAAGTCTCGTAACCTCAAAATCCCAAGAAAAGTAATAAAATAGTTTTCTTTTAGAAAATCACACAGTAGAAATGACCGTCTTGCCCCCGGTCTCCGTCAGTTGCCATCACCGGCTTTTAAAAGTTGAAATCTTTTCAAAGAAGATCCTAAGATCATTTTATAAGGTATTAAAACTTTTCATTTCTACGGGGGTAAGCGAAAACAGGTTTTTCCTTTTAAATACAAAGAGTTTATTTTAAAACTTAGAAAACACCGTTTTCGAAATGACAGCCACATAAGAATGAACACCACTACAAGGATTCCTATAATGTCCCGAAAGGACAATAAAGGAGGAACAACACGTTGGACTCACGGAAGACAACCATCCGTTTCCAACTCCACGAAATCAATGATGACACAAGGAAGAGGTTCGGCACCACGCCATAATCAACAACTCAAGGAGTGAGATAGAAGTCAACGATATGTACTAGCGTACAAATACAGTACAAGAAATGCTTAGGAGAATGAACTAAGCACGAGGAACAACCCTACCGTACTCCAAGTACTTAATGAAATAGCCTCAACTACAACCTCTTCTAACCAAACCAAAATCTCAAATACAATTTCATCACCCACCTTCTCTAAGGCCTCAATTCATAACTGATACTAAAACAATCTCGAACAAGGTCACACAGCTAACCAAAATCACCAAACTACTAACCACAATCACAAGGCTACTAATCACAATCACAAGGCTACTAACCACAATTACAAAACTATTAACCACATTCTCTAAGGCATTACTCCACATCAACTCAACCTCAATCTACAATCCATCTCTAACTTCAACTAACCACAAAAGTCGCCAAACCAATATACTTAACCTCCCCTACAGGCACAAAAGTATACAACACAAGTATAAGGATATACGCCTCGTTTATACTTTAATAATTACTGCTTTTAATTCCTGTTTTCACATTTATCACTTTCAACTGAGCATTTTATAAAATGAATTCATTTTGCATATTCATAAATAATCATGCTCCAACATATATATATACATATCAATAAATCACATGATGATATGCAACGCACCGTACTCACAGACCGCCTGTAGTACACACACACAAAAACACACCCTACCAAAGGGTCCTGGATCATTCTCCACCATTCCCCTAAGTCTGCAGCTCACTAGGGAATGTGGACTCATCGAACCGTTCTTCCCAAGTGCTTTTGACACTTCACACTTTTAACCAAGGAAGACGTCCACCCACGGCCCAGCCGTGTCACATAGGGCCTTGGACTATGTGTCCTCCCCCCTATCGTCTCAGTTTCTCAGAAGATTAGTTCCGCGGGAAGCGAGAAGCACCCCCTGGCCAGTTGTTTCGACGATCCAAACACAAACGTCTACTCGTGCCCCACGCACAAAGGAAGTAGACCACACCAAATGAATCTCTCTGCAAATGGTGAAATCATGCAATACATGCACCAACACCCATGTCTCACAATACATGGTGTACACAAATAAATCATGTCCAACATAAATATGTCATGCATCATATTTATGAAAATACCCACATGGTAATATATAAATCTCAAACCTCTGTACATGCTTTTTAAAAATATATTAAAGCATTTAAATCATATGAAAATAATTTCATATACCATTCATGTTCTCCAAAAATATATTTTCTTTAATTCTTTAGAAAATATTTCATTTTCAATTAACATGCCTTTTTAAAATAATTTAAACAATTATTTCACGTATACAAGAAGGATCCTAGCATATCGTCTAAGCTTTTCGAATCTCTAATAACCCATTTAAATTCGTAAGGATTTCTAAGCCGTCCATTCTTATTTAATTTAAATAAGAATATTATTTAACCATATAGGAATAATTTAATAAATTTTCTTAAATTAATTCCTAAGTCTCATTCTGATCCTAAACGATTTATAGATATTTAAACTAGCAATTTAATATATCTAAAATAAATAAAATAAGGGTTTTGCACCCCTAAACTACTTCAATAATGCGGAGTGAGAAATATAATTTCCCACCTAATTATACATTACCGAACAGCCCGAACCAGTACAGTACCGGCGCCCGAACACGAAGCCCGCCGACCAAAATCACCCAAAAACTATTGCGAATATATCGAAATGTCCGTCTCGACAACCTATACGATATATACGAAGCCCATTAATAATCGGTTAATTAATTGGGTTAAATCTAAAATAACCCAAACGAAATCTATAACCTAAAAATGCGATTTCCGGGCAAATCGTTCATCCTAAACTCACGAAATTAATATATGATGAATAGCATGAATATACGGAGCTACTCACCGAAAATCGGCTCAAACCGATCACCGGAAGGTCGCCGAAAAATTGGCCAAAGTCCAGCCGGGTTCGCCCCTGTCCACGCGTCCACGCGCGAACCAGTGCGCCTCCCGTTCCGGCGACTCACGCCGCCCGTGCCGCCGCCTCTCGCCACCAGCACCGCCGCCGCCCACATCCTAGCAGCCCCTCGCCGTCGCTGCTCCCGACCAGCTGCAACCGACGGTCATCCCTCAACCGACTATGCTCTTCCTCTCTTGCCATGACCAACGATTCTCTCTCTCTCTCTCTCGCCTGACCGGCGACCATGGAGGATGGAGACGTGAGGGAGTTGTTGCTGCAGAGGGAAGGAGAAGAGAGGGAGAGTAGCTGGTTCGTCTGATGGCGTGTAGAGGAGGAGTAGCAGGTCTGTTGTAGCGTATACATATATACATATATATGTACTAATTGCACAACTAACCCTCAACTTATCCATAATTGCGAAATGACCCCACTTCAATATATATATAATTAAATATATATATATATATATACAGTAAACCCCAATAATTATCGGGAACGCCCAAACATAATTTCGTAAGCCCGAAATAATAACGGGACGTCCAATTAATTATATCGGGGTAGAAACCGAAATGTCGGAACACTTAAACAATCCCGACCAATTAAAATGTGTCGTCATCCAGTCGAAGTACTAAACGTTTAAATGTCGAAACGATACCGTGTAGTCAACAACAAGAACTCGCGTAGTTGTCAAAGAGAAACCGTAAAGTCATCCGGTCAACTTTAAAAGTAAACGCGAAAAATTTACAGGTATCAAATACCAAGAATAAATAATACGTCATGAACAAGTGACGTCCTTACCGAAATTAAATCAAAGATAATTTTAGAAAAAAGGATAATAACACGGGGTGTTACATTCCCTCTGTTTGGAGTTTCTTGTTAGCGTCGTGAACGCTTGATGATTGGTTAGGTTTGACTTGGGTGTTGTGTACCTAGTGTACGTTGGTGAGAGTAGTGTAGACTACTGGTGTTGGTACTGGGAGTACGAGTCTTAATTGTATCTTATAGACTCTTGTTGTGTACTTATATGTATGTATATATACACACACATAAATATATATATATATATATATATATATCCCCGTATATACTCGTTTACGGTAGCATATGAGCACGTACCTTGGGTTTTCGTGGCTGGGTTATGTTGTGGGCTATGTATCTCACTTGGTGGTTTAGCATTACCTAAACTATTAGAGGATGTGGTAGTTAGAGTATCTTTTCCCACTGAGCTTATTTGCTCACAGGGGAATTTCATTTGCCCCCTAGTATTCCACGCCAGGTTGCAGGAAATATACGGCTATGAATAGGATGTAGTGCAACGACAATAGTTTCTTGTTACAGGTTTTGGAGTTGTGCAGGGTGATACGGTTACGGATTCAGCACGACTGAGTTTGGGGACGCTAGATCTCTGCTGTCAGTTTCCTTACCCATTGGTTATGGGATTGTTATATATTTCTTTTGGGAGCCAGCTTGTTGGCATATCCCTGTTGATGTATCATTTATTTCCTATATTTATTATTTCAGGATGTCATTGTATTTATTCGGCACTGCTATGTGCGTTATGTATTCTTATTCGAGCATTTGTGGCTCTGTTGATTTTAGAGGGTTTGGAGAGGTCTTGGTTTCTTTCCACTACCTCGGCCCTAGTAGGATTGATGAATGTGGGGCTTGGAAGCCATTGTTATCGAATTGCTATTGGCAGGTTATTGTGTTGTGGTTGGTTGTCCGGATGTTCCATTTACAAACGAAACTCTGCCGGATTTTTATTAGATTCCGCTACTTTGTTTATTATTCATTTGGGTATGAAATATACCGTTCCATCATTATTCCATACGTTTTCATGGCTAATGATATCTTAGTTGGTTGCTCATTATAATGATCACATCCTGGATCCCTTGGATGTCCCAGTTCGGGAGTCTTGGGAATTTAGGGACGTGTCAGCATGGTATTAGGGCATTTTTTTTACCCTTTTGTGGGTGTTTGATGACTGAAGGTCATTTGTTCTCGTTTCTTTTTACTTCCGCATTCACTCTCTTAGCTCTTAGGCTCGGGTTTCGAAGTCCTAGGAGTTTGGGGCGTGACATGTATGGTTACTTAGTAAGACAATCCATAAAGATTTGAATCAATATAGAATAAAAGTCATATTACATATAATAGGTCTTGGGATTGTGACGGGTGTAAAATTACCGTTATGCCGGAGACAACAAAAACATTGTGATGGGTCTAGTAATTTGCGGGTATACTAATTTTCAAAAATAATAACAAATAAACTATTAATTATTTTGTGAAATAAATTTATGTGTGTATAGTTATGCATACCACCCGTAATATAGTCCTAATTTTAAAACAAGTACATTATATATTATACAATCCGTACATTCTATAAAGTGTAAGTGCACACAAACGTTAAATATAAACACGCAACTAAGTTGTGTTAAAAATTATAAGTATTATATACGTAAATTTATAATTAATATTATAACGAGTAACATAGTCAATGGTTATTTAGTAAGACAGTCTATAAAGATTTGAATCAATATAGAATAAAAATCAGATTACATATAATAGGTCTTGGAATTATGACGGTTGTAAGATAACCATTATGCCGGATGCAACAAAAATATTGTGATCGGTCTAGTAATTTGTGGGTATACAAATTTTGAAAAATAATAAATAATAAACTATTAATTATCTTATATAGTAAATTTATGTGTATATAGTTATGGATACCACCCGTAATATAGTCGTAATCTCAAAACGTGTACGTTATATATTATATAATTCATGTAGGCTATTAAGTGTTAGTGTACACAAACGTTGAATATAAACATTCAACTAAGTAATGTTAAAAATTATAAGTATTATATACATGTCTTCTCAAATTGTTTATATTTTTTACAAATTTTATATGTTTTTTTAATATCATAATTATTATTGAACTTTATAATTGTTTTAAAATTTTAATATATATAATTATTGAATTTTATATGTTTTTTGTGAATTTTATATTTATTTTCAAATTTTGTAATTTTTTTCAAAATTTAATATATATTTGTTTCTAATTTTATATGTTTTTTTCAAACTTTATATAGATATTTTGAATTTATATTTTTTTCGAATTCTATATATATATTTTCAATTTTTATATATTATTTTTGAATTTATTTTTTTTTTTACGAATTTTATATGTTTTTTTTAATTTCATAATTATTTTCGAATTTTATAAAAAAAATTAATATATATATATTTTGAATTTTATATGTTTTTTTTAATTTTATATTTATTTTCGAATTTTATAAAAAAATTGAAATTTTAATATATTTTTGTCTCAAATTTTATATGTTTTTTTCAAACTTTATATAGATATTTTGAATTTATATTTTTTTCGAATTTTATATATATATTTTCAATTTTTATATATTATTTGTTAATTTTATATATTTTTGACATATTTTATTTGTATTTTTTATTTTTATATTTATTTTCAAATTTTATATATTTATTTACGAATTTAATATATTTTTTTCAAAATTTGAATTTTTTTCGAAATTTAATATATAGGTTTTAGAATTTTATGTTTGTTTAGAAATTTATATATTTCTTTCAAAATTTAAATGTTTTTAAGATTTGAAAATACATTAAACGGACAAAAGAGTCTTTCTAATCCTTAAAATAGGTAATAATTACATTTTAGAGGTTAAAACTAAGATTCATAAGTATATTTGGATATGAGTATAAGTGCTACATTTGGGTGTAGAGATATTGCATTTGACATATATTTTGATACATATATATATTACAGTCAACTGATTTTTCTTTGTTTGTTGCAGTTGGTGTTATTGATGGTACAATTGGAAGTATAGTTGTTGCATTTAAGTTTTTATATTTTATTTTAGTATTTCATACATGTTAAAAGAGTTTTTTTTAATTATAATGGTTTTCATGAATATCCTTACACCTTGGGGGTCAATTATGTTTTAATTCAGGACATTTAAAAATATAACGATGCTGCATTTGGTTAAAGAAATGTTGCATTTGGCTGTAGCAATATTGCATGTCACGCCCCAAATTTCCTAGAACTTAGAAACCTGAGCCCAAGAGCTAAGGGGGTGAACGGAAGTAAAAATAAATGAGAACCAACGACATACAGTCATCAATACCCACAAAAGGGTAAGAATGACACACTCTGATACCCTACTATCACGCCCCTAGAATTCTCGAAACTCTAATCTAGAGAATCAGCGAATCTCCAAAGGGTGACATAAGTCAATCGACTACTAGAGTCAACAATAACAAAGAAATACATGGAATAACAATGAAAATATACTCCACGCCAAATAGAATACTAGAACTTAATAGTATCCTCAGATACCATCAGACACGCTCCTAAAATTCCTAAGACTCCCGAACTGGGACATCCAAGGAATCCAAGATGTGATCCTTAATACGAATGACCGACTAAGACATCATTAACCAAGAAAACATATAGGTTAATGAGAGAAATGGTATATTTCATACCCAAATGACTAAGAAAACTAAGCAGCGGAATCTAACGAAAATCCGGCAGAGTTCCGTTTGTAAATGGAACATCCGGACAACCAACCACAACACAAAGACCTGCCAATAACTGTAACACCCCGTGTTATTTTCCTTTTTTCTGAAATTATTTAAATTTTAATTCCAGTAATGACGTCACTTGTTCAAGACGTATTATTTATTCTTGGTATTTGATACCTGTAAATTTTTCGCGTTTAGTTTAAAGTCGACTGGATGACATTCCGGTTTCTCTTTGACGACTACGCGAATTCTTATTCTCGACTACACGATATCATTTCAATTATGTCGGTTACGGTATTAGTACTTTTACGAATCCAGTGTGAAGCGTATTAATTTACTTTCTCGGTGTTCTGATTGTAGAGTTCCTACCCCGATATATTTTTGATTGGGCGTCCCGTTATTATTTCGGGCTTACGAGATTATGTTCGGACGTTCCCGATAATTATTGGGGTTTACTGTATATATATATATTTATTTAATTATATATATATATTGAAGTGGGGTCATTTCGCAATTAAGGAGAATTAGAGGGTTAGTTGTGTAATTATAGCATATATATGTATATGCTTACACGCATCAACCTGCTATGCCAGAACTACTCTCTTCTCTCTGCACCATGACCGGCTATACTCCTCATTTCTTCTCCTCTCTTTACGCCACAGCAGCCATGTCCATCTGTTTCCTCCTTCTCCATTTTCGTCTTGCAAATAGAGAAATGGTCGGCTGAGGGAGGAAAGAAGCCACGTGACTAGGCGGCAATGCGCAGACATGGGCGGCGGTTCGGAGCTGCGACGACGATTGAAGGGCGACGGCGGTTCGCAGTGGCGGGAGGCGGCAACACGAGTGGCGTGGGTCGCCGGAACTGGAGGCGCGCTGGTTCGCGTAGCAGGGCGCAGGCAGGGGCGATTTCGGCCAGGCTTCGGCCATTTTTTAGGTCGACCTTCGGTGATCGGTTTGAGCCGATTTTTGGTGAGTAGCTTCGTGTATACGTAGTATTCATCATACATTAAATTCGTGATTTTACGTTGAACTATTTGCCCAGAAATCGCGTTTATAGGTTATAGTTTTCGTTTGGGTTAATTTAGATTTACTCAAATTAATTAACCTGTTATTAATGGGCTTTGTATATATCGTATAGGTTGCCAAGACGGACATTTCGATATATTCGAAATAGTTTTTTGACGATTTTGGTTGGCGGGCTTCATATTCGGGCGCCGGCACTGTGCTGATTCAGACTGTTCGGTAAACCTAAATTAGGTGGGAAATTATATTTCTCACTCCGCATTATTGAAGTAGTTTAGGGGTGCAAAACCCTTATTTAATTTAATATAGATATATTAAATCGTTAAATTAAATATCTATAATTCGTTTAGAACCGGAATTGGACTTAGGAATTAATTTAATAAAATTAATTAAATTATTTCCTATGTGATTAAATAATATTCTTATTTAAATTAAATAAGAATAGACGGCTTAGAAACCCTTACGAATTTAAATGGGTTATTAGAGATTCGAAAAGCTTAGACGATATGCTAGGATCCTTTTGGTATATGTGAAATAATTGTTTAAATTATTTTAAAAAGACATGTTAATTGAAATTGAAATATTTTTTAAAGAATTAAAGAAAATATATTGTTTAAAACATGAATCTATTTTCTCACGATTTAAATGCTTTAATATATTTTTAAAAGCATGTACAGAGATTTGAGATTTATGTTGATATTACCATGTGGGTGTTTTCATAAATATGGTGCATTACATATTTATGTTGGACATGATTTATTTGTGTACACCATGTATTGTGAGACATGGGTGTTGGTGCATGTAGTGCATGATTTCACCATTTGCAGAGAGATTCATTTGATGTGGTCTACTTCCTTTGTGCGTGAGGCACGGGTAGACGTTTGTGTTTGGATCGTCGTGACAACTGGCCACGGGGTGCTGCACCCACGGAACTAATCTTCTGAGAATGCAGATGATATAGGGGGAAGACACATAGTCCAAGGCCCTATGTTCACGGCTGGGCCGTGGTGGACGTCTTCCTTGGTTAAAAGTATGAAGTGTCAAAAGCACTTGGGAAGAACGAGACGATAAGTCTACATTCCTTAGTGAGCTTGTATCCTCAGGGGAATGGTAGAGAATGATCCAGTACCCTTGGGAAGGGTGTATTTTTGTGTGTGTGTACTACAGGCGGTCTGTGAGTACGGTGCATTGCATATCATCATGTGATTTATTGATATGTATATATATGTTGGAGCATGATTATTTATGAATATGCAAAATGAATTCATTTTATAAAATGCTCAGTTGAAAGTGATAAATGTAAAAACGTGAATTAAAAGCTGTAATTATTAAAGTATAAATGAGACGTATATTCTTATACTTGTGTTGTATACTTTTGTGCCCGTAGGGGAGGTTAAGTATATTGGCCTGAAGACTTCTGTGGTTAGTTGGAGTTAGAGATGGATTGTAGAATTGAGGTTAAGTTGAGGCCTTAGAGAGGACTGTTAATTGTTTTGTGGTTGTAGTTAGTTGTGTGATATCTTTAGAGATTTGAGATCGGTAATTGATTTAGTATCAATTGTGATTGAGGCCTTAGATAAGGCGGTTGATGTGATTGTGGTCTTAGTGGATGGGGTAGTATAGACCCTTAAGTGTTTTTCATTCTTTTGAGGAATGGGTAAAGGTTATGATTGAAGTGATTTCATTAAGTACTTGGAGTACTGTAGGGTGGTTCCTCATGCTTAGATCATTCCTCTAAGCATTCCTTGTACTGTGTTTCGTACGCTAGTACGTAGTCTTTGACTTACATGCCATTCCTTGAGTCTTCGGTTACGGCGCGGTGCCGAACCTCTTCCTCATGTTGACATTTGATTTAGTGGAGTTGTTTATTCTCTTATTTGGCTGTCATTTCGAAAACGGTGTTTTCTAAGTTTTGAAAATAAACTTTGGTATTTAAAAGGAAAAACCCGTTTTCGCCTACCCCCGTAGGAATGAAAAGTTTTAATACTTATAAAAGATCTTAGGATCTTCTTTAAAAAGGTTTTAAACTCTACAAGCCGGTAATGGCAACTGACGGAGACCGGGGGCAAGATGGTCATTTTTACTGTGTTGTTTCCTAAAAGAAAACTATTTCATTACTTGTCTCGAGATTCTGAGATTTTGAGACTTCTTTCTCAAAATCTCAACCTGTGGTTTTTTGAACGGTGGTTCCTTGTTTCACATTTTCTTCGGTTCATTCTAAGTCTCGTGTATGAGGCTTGGTGTTGTTCAGTGCACACATATAGTGTTGCCCTTCTCTTTTGCTTGTTTATCTGATGTCACTACCTAGGTGACTTGAGCTTTCTTACATTAGGGTCATGGATACCAAATGGATTGGTTTGAGTTTTAAAACCTTTTTCTTAAAAACTATTGAATCCTTGGGATTCATCTTTTTATAACCTTTACTCTCGGCCATTCATTTTTGGTTTTCCTTGTTCGGTTGGTTCCCTAAATACTTGTGGTGGTTTTTTTCATCTATAATGAGAGTGTTAGGGATTTGATTAAACCTATTGATGATAGTGTTATGAGGTTAATGTTGTGATGTGATTCATTGTATTGAGGAAGTGATATGATTGAGGTGACCCAGTACTTGAGAGATAGACTTTCTCTAGGAATGGAATGAGGTTTGTTATATATATATATATATTGTATATATATATATATATTGATGATGGTTGTGTTAGTACGCAAGGACGTGGGTGTTTTCCTTCCTGTGTTATCGGGGTGTGGGATTTGAGCCTTCCTTGGTACTAGTGGTGGATTTTGTTTCCTGTGGATATTAGAGGTGAGTGTGATCTCCTCTGTTGGATCTTCTGATTTGTGTTGTGAGTAATTGATGATTTGTGAGGTTTGACTCAGGTGTTGTGTACTTAGTAGATGTTGGTGAGAGTAGTGTAGACTACCGGTTTTAGTACTTGGAGTATGAGGCGTAGTTGTACCTTGTAGACTCAGGTTGCATACTTATACATGTATACTTGTATATATATATATGTATATATATGTATCCCCGTTATATACTTACATACGGTATATGAGCATGCCTTGGGTTTTGCGTGGATGGGATTAGTTGGGCTATATATGTATCTTGCTAGATAGTTTGGCATTACCTAAACTACCAGAGGATGTGGTAGTTAGAGTATCTTTTCCCACTGAGCTTATTTGCTCATAGGGGTATTTCATTTGCCCCCTGGTATTCCCACGCCAGGTTGCAGGAAATATACGACTATGGGCAGGATGAGGTGAAACGACAGTTTTCCTTGGTTTTCTTGTTACAGGTTTGGAGTTGCGTTGGGTGATGCGGTTACGGTTGCAGCGCAACAGGTTTTGGACGATAGTTTTCTGCGGATAGTTTCTTTACCCATGTTTGGTGGGATTGTCATGTATTTCCTTTGGGAGCCAGTCTGTTGGCATATCCCTATTGATGTATTCTTTATTTTTCCTGTATTTATTCTTTCAGGATGTTGTTGTATCTATTCTGCACGGCTAGGTGTTTTACTGTATTCTTATTCGAGCATTTGTGGCTCTGTTGATTATAGAGGGTTTGGAGGGGTTTTGGTTTCTTTCGACTACCTCGGCCCTAGTAGGATTGATGAATGAGGGGCTTGGAAGCCATTGTGATTATTGAATTGCTTTGGGCTGGTTATTGTGTTGTGGTTGGTTGTCCGGATGTTCCATTTACAAACGGAACTCTGCAGGATTTTCGTTAGATTCTGCTGCTTTGTTTATTATCCATTTGGGTATTAAATAAACTAGTTCTATCATTAATCCATATGTTTTCTTGGTTAATGATGTTTTAGTTGGTCATACATGTCAAGGATCACATCTTGGATTCCTTGGATGTCCCAGTTCGGGTGTCTTAGGAATTTAGGAGCGTGTCTGTTGGTATCTGAGGATACTATTGAGTTCTAGTATTCTACTTGGCATGGAGTATAGTTTTCATTGTTACTCCATGTATTTATTCTTGTTGTTGTTGACTCTAGTGGTCACTTGGCTTGTGTCACCTTTTCTGGGGCGTGACAGCATGGTATCTGAGCATTCATTGCAAACCTTTTGTGGGCGTTGATGACTGAATGTCATTGGTTCTCATTTCTTTCACTTTCGTTCACTCCCTTAGTTCTTAGGCTTGGTTTTCTGAGCTCTAGGAATTTGGGGCGTGACAACATGGTATCAGAGCTATAGGTTTCACTGTCTTATGGACGACGGGAAATGGTCGGCGGTACGTTCGACGTGTGGGGTCTACCTACGATTACGATATGCGATCGACGTTTGGGGTTTATCCACGATTATGATCTGCGTGTTCTCTATGTACTCTAGATTTCACTGTCTTTGGGATGACGGTTGATGGTCGATGGTACGTTCGACGTTTGACGTTTATCTACGATTTTGATCTGCGTTCTTGTTGTGCTTCAGTATTCTTGTGTGTTTCATTTGTGTTGTGTTGAGGGCGTGTCTTGCTAGATGCATCCCGTTGTGATTTAATTCCAGCGGAGTGGGACGATTCCTCAGTCACATGTATTCTTTCATACCTGTATCATGGGTTGGTTACCGAGGAATGTGAGTAGATCATTCGGCCTAGCTAACCGGATGTGACTTACGGACTAAGGTACTCCCTGATTTCGAGGACGAAATCTCCTAAGGTGGGAAGGTTGTAACACCCCGTGTTATTTTCCTTTTTTCTGAAATTATTTAAATTTTAATTCCAGTAAAGACGTCACTTGTTCAAGACGTATTATTTATTCTTGGTATTTGATACCTGTAAATTTTTCGCGTTTAGTTTAAAGTCGACTGGAAGACATTCCGGTTTCTCTTTGACGACTACGCGAATTCTTATTCTCGACTACACGATATCATTTCGATTATGTCGGTTACGGTATTAGTACTTTTACGGATCCGGCGTGAAGCGTATTAATTTACTTTCTCGGTGTTCCGATTGTCGGGTTCCTACCCCGATATATTTTTGATTGGGCGTCCCGTTATTATTTCGGGCTTACGAGATTATGTTCGGACGTTCCCGATAATTATTGGGGTTTACTGTATATATATATATATATATATATATTTAATTATATATATATATTGAACATGGATATAATCAACAGAGCCAGAAATGCACCTAGCTGTGCAGAATAGAAACAATAATCTCCTGAAAGAATAAATACAGGAAATAAAAGATACATCAACAGGGATATGCCAACAGACTGGCTCCCAAAAGAGATACATGATAATCCCATAACGATGGGTAAAGAAGCTGACAGAAGAATACTACCATCCCCAAATCAGTTGTGCTGCAATCCTAACCGCATCACCCAACGCAACTCCAAACCTGTAACAAGGAAACAAGAGAAAATTGTCGTTGCACTGCATCCTGCTCATAGCCGTATGTTTCCTGCAACCTAGCGTGGGAATACCAGGGGGCAAATAAAATACCCCTGTGAACAAATAAGCTCAGTGGGAAAGGATACTCTAACTACCACATCCTCTAATAGTTTAGGTAATGCTAAACCATCCAGTGAGATACATAGCTCACAACATAACCCAGCCACGAAAACCCAATGTACGTGCTCATATACTACCGTACGTGAGTATATAGGGGATATATATATACATATATATATATATATAAAACCTCATCCCATTCCTAAGGAAAATCTACCTCTCAAAGGCTAGATCACATCAATCATATCACCATACCATAAATCATATCGAACTCATGATACTATCCTCAATAGGGTCAATCACATCACTAACACTATCACTGTAGGCGAGGAAAACCACCCAATCAAATCACTAAGAGTACACGAACTCAACTCACAAGAACGACCACCTCAGGGTCACCAAAGCAAAGCGAAGGAAAAGACTTCCCATTGCTAAACCAACAGATAACCGATACAACAATGTCAGGGTTAAAACACCACAAGTGTTTAGTGAGAACACCCGGACAAAAGAAACCAATCCACTCGGTATCCATGCCCCTAACACGTGTGAGAACTCAAATCACCTAAGTGGTGACATCAACAATAAAAAAGTGAAAGGCAACACTATATGTGTGCACTGAACAACACAAAGCCTCATACAGAGACCTAGAAATGACAGGAAGCAAAGGTGAAACAATGGAACACCTTTCAAAACTCTATAGGATGAGATATTGAGAAAGAAGTCTCGAAATCTCAGAATCCCAAGAAAAGTAATAAAAATAGTTTTCTTTTAGGAAATCACACTTTAAAAATGACCGTCTTGCCCCCAGTCTCGGTCAGTTGCCATGACCGGCTTTTAGAGTTAAAAATCCTTTCAAAGAAGATCCTAAGATCAGTTTATAAAGTACTAAAACTTTTCATTTCTACGGGGGTAGGCGAAAACGGGTTTTCCCTTTTAAATACAAAGAGTTTATTTTAAAACTTAGAAAACACCGTTTTCGAAACAGTCAAATAAGAGTGAATACAATTCTACAGATTCCTATAATGCCCAAAAGGACAGTAAAGGAAGAACAACACGTTGGACACACGGAAGACAACCATTTGTTTCCAACTCCACCAAATCAAATGACAACACATGCAAGAGGTTCGGCGCCACGCCGTAACCGACAACTCAAGGAATGACATAGGAGTCAATGACTACGTATTAGCGTACAAAACACAGTACAAGGAATGCTTAGGGGAATGAACTAAGCACTAGAACCAAGACTGTCAAGTTACAGTACCTTGAGTACTTAATAAAGTCACTCAATCATAACCTCTTCTCACCAATCAAAATCTCAAATACAGTTGATAGCCTATTCCTCAAAAGTGAAAGACACCTAAAAGGTCCATACTACAACTCACAATCTCATCACCCGCCTTCTCGAAGGCCCCAATTCATAACTGATATTAAAATCAATCTCTAACATCTAATCTCTAACAAGGTCACACAGCTAGCCACAATCACCAAACTATTAACCACAATCACAGGACTATTAACCACATTCTCTAAGGCCTCAACTCAAAATCAAGCATATGGTCCACCACTAGTCTCAACTAGCCACATAGATCACTATGCCAACGCGCATAATCTCCCCCAAGGGCACTAAAGTATACAACAACAAGTATAAAGATATTCGTTTCATTTATACTTACTATTAATTACCACATTTAAAGTCTTGTTTCACATTATTCATTTTCAACTGAGCATTTATAAAATATGAATTTAATTTACAATATTCATAAATAGTATGCTCCAACATCACATGTAATATAGCACATATACATGTCAAACGAGATCACATAAATGGTATGCAGTGTAATGTGACTCGACACTCCCCGTGATACTCACACACAACACACCCTTCCCAAGGGTAACGGATACATACTCTGTCCACTCATCAAGTAGTGTAGAGTTACCACACCGACCCTTCCCAAGTGATTTTTCTCTCTATCACTTCAACAGGGAAGGCGGTTGTACGAGAGCCCAACTTGCAACTCCGTATGCCCTGACTACCCTTGAGTCAAGAAAATAAACCTCCACCCGGACTCTTAACTCACATTTGCCGGCTTTTTAGTTCCATAGGCGTGATACCTCCTGGCCAGTTGTTGTGATGATCCGACACAAAGACACCCATAATTGAGTACACAACTCATATATATAACCATCGTGATTTGACACTACACGACATTCTCAATAGGCACCCCAGGCCTCAACATAAATATGTAATGCACCATATTTATGAACAATATCCACATGATAATATCAACATAATCTCAAAACCTCTTTTCAACATGTTTTTAAAATACAATAGAACATTTAAATCATATGAAAACAATTTCATATATAATTCATGTTTTCAAAAATATATTTTATTTAATTCTTTAGAAAACATTTCAATTTCCCTTATCATGCCTTTAAAATAATTTAAACAAATAATCCACGTATAGTGAGAGGAACCTAGCATAGCGTCTAAGTTTCTCACGTCCAACGTTTACAAAATTCTTTAGCCCATTTAATTCTCAAGGAAAATTTCTTAGCCGCCTATTCCTATTCAATTTATATAGGAATTAATATAATCTCGTAGGAAATAATTTAATTAATTTTCTTAAATTAATTCCTAAGTCCAATTTCGATTCTAAGCAAATTATAGATATTTAAATTAACAATTTAATATATCTATATTAAATTAAATAAGGGCTTACACCCCTCAACTACTTCAATAATGCGGAGTGAGAAATATAATTTCCCACCTAATTTACAATTACCGAACAGCCCGAAATAGTGCATTACCGACGCCCGAATATGAAGCCCGCCGACCAAAATCGTCCGAAAACTATTTCGAATATATCGAAATGTCCGTCTCGACAACCTATACGATATATACGAAGCCCATTAGCAATAGGTTAATTAATTTAGGTAAATCTAAAATACCCCAAATGAAAATTCGAAACTTCAAATCGAATTTCCCGACAAACCGTTCAACATAAAATTACGAAATGTTTACACGTCGTACCTGACATCGAGATGAAGCTACCCTCCAAAAATCAGCCCAAACCGAGGTCGGAAAGTCGACCGAACAAATGGTCAAAGTTTCGGCCAGACTGCACTATTGCGCGAACTGCTACAGTGCATGTCACCTCTGCGCGACCCAACTGCTGCGACCCACCTCCAGCCGCGTCGTCCACCGTCGCGCCACCAGCGCCGCCGAGCTCTGCCATAGCCGCTGCTGTAGCATTGCTGCTCCCGAACTGCCGACGCCTCTGCGTGTTGCTCTCACGACCAACCTAGCTCTCTCTCTCTCTCTCAAGCTGTGTATCGATCATCATGTGGAGATAGGAGAAGAAGTGGCTGTGGCTTGTTGTTCGTTAGAGAGAAGGAAGAAGAAATGGAGCAGATCTGTGTACATATGCATATACATATATATGCGAAATCGCACAACTAACCCTCCGTTTACCCGTAATTGCGAAATAACCCCACTTCAATATATATAATTAGATATATATAATAAATCCCAATAATTACCGGAAGCCTCCAAATAATATTGCATCAACCCGTAAGTCCACAGGACGCCAAATAACCAAATTAGTTCAAAAGAAATACACCGGGTTAAGAACCCAAATGTCGGAACGCCTAACAATCTCGATCAATTAAAACGTGTCACCAACCAGTCGAAGCACTAAACATTAAATGTCGAAACGATAATGTGTAGTCGATAACGATAACTCGCGTAGTCGTAAAAAAAAAACCGTAAAGTCATCCAGTCGACTTTAAACTAAACGCGAAAAATTTATAGGTATCAAATACCAAGAATAAATAATACGTCATGAACAAGTGACGTCATTACTGAAATTAAAATTATAAATAATTTCAGGAAAAAGAAAAATAACACGGGGTGTTACATTGCATTTGGTAAAAACAATGTTGTAGGGGCTGAATCCCTAAATTAAAAGCTAAGATAGGATATTGATAGGGTTACCCTATCTTACCTCCAAACTTATGTATTATCCATTTAGGGTTTTGTACAAACTTTTTTAGGAGAGAAAGTTTTTTTATTTTTGTTTTTTCAAACTTGTTTAGGATGCTATTTGGAAATATATTTCATATGTATTTCCTCAAAACTAAGATTCATAATTATATTTGGTACTTGCTAAAAGGGATTTTTTATTATAATTGTCATACCCCGATAAATTTTGAAAGAAAAATATAAATTTCGAAAACTAATATAAATTTCGAAAACTAATATAAATTTTGGAATATATATATAAAATTCGGGAAAAAATATAAAATTCAAAAGATATATGTTAAAGCTCGAAAAAAATAGAAATTTCAAAAAAAATATATAAATTTCAAAAAACATATATAAATTTCGAAAAAAAAAATATAAATTCGGAAAAGATATATATTTGAAAAAAAACATGTTTCAGCCTAAATGTTGTTTTAGTGTATTCTACTTTTGTTACTTGTGTTTTTTATAGTTCTATTTGCACAACTACTTGCCTAGTACCAACTTGTTTTTTTCCCATTTTGAACTACGGAAAACAATACAATTATTTGCCTAGTATACTATATTTTTCATTTTAATATGATATTTTTGAAATATATTTATATTTTTTGAATTTATATTTTTATATGTTTTCTCAAATTGTTTATCTTTTTTACGAATTTTATATGTTTTTTTTAATTTCATAATTAATTTCAAATTTTATAATTTTTTTAAAAATTATATATATATAATTATTTAATTTTATATGTTTTTTCTGAATTTTATATTTATTTTAGAATTTTGTAATTTTTTTCAAAATTTAATATATATTTGTTTCGAATTTTATATGTTTTTTTCAAACTTTATATAGATATTTTGAATTTATATTTTTTTCGAATTATATATATATATTTTCAATTTTTAAATATTATTTTTGAATTTATTTTTTACGAATTTTATATGTTTGTTTTAATTTCATAATTATTTTCGAATTTTATAATTATTTTTAAATTTAATATATATATATTTTGAATTTTATATGATTTTTTTGAATTTTATATTTATTTTCGAATTTTATAAAAAAATTCAAATTTTAATATATTTTTGTTTCGAATTTTATGTTTTTTTTCAAACTTTATATAAATATTTTTATTTTATTTTTTTTTCGAATTTTATATATATATTTTCAATTTTTATATATTATTTGTTAATTTTATATATTTTTTTACGTATTTTATATATAATTTTTAATTTTATATTTATTTTCAAATTTTATATATTTATTTACGAATTTTATATATTTTTTTTCAAAATTTGGATTTTTTTCGAAATTTAATATATAGGTTTTTGAATTTTATATGTTTGTTTAGAAATTTATATATTTCTTTCAAAATCTAAATGTTTTTAAGATTTAAAAATACATTAAACGGACAAAAGAGTCTTTCTAATCCTTAAAAGTCGTAATAATTACATTTCAAATGTTAAAACTAAGATTCGTAAGTATATTTGGATAGGGGTATAGGTGCTACATTTGGATGTAGAGATATTGCATTTGGCATATATTTTGCTACATATATATATTACAGTCAACTGATTTTTGTTTGTTTCCCGCAGTTGGTGTTACTGATGGTACAATTGGAAGTATAGTTGTTCCATTTAAGTTTTTATATTTTATTTTAGTATTTCATACATGTTAAAAGAGGTTTTTTTTTTTAATTATAATGGTTTCCATGAATATCCTTACACTTTGGGGGTTCAATTATGTTTTAATTCATGGCATTTAAAAACATAACGATGCTGCATTTGGTGAAAGAAATGGTGCATTTGGCTGTAACAATGTTGCATTTGGTAAAAACAATGTTGCAGGGGTTGAATCCCTAAATTAAAAGCTAAGATAGAGTATTGATAGGGTTACATTATCTTACCTCCAAACTCGTGGTTTATCCATTTAGGGTTTTGTACAAACTGTTTTAGGAGATAAAGTTTTTTTATTTTCGTTTTTTCAAACATATTTTGGGATGTTATTTGGAAATATATTTCATATGGATTTTCCTAAAAACCAAGATTCATAATTACATTTGGTACTTGCTAAAAGGGATTTTTTATTATAATTGTCACACCCCGATAAATTTTGAAAGAAAAATATAAATTTCGAAAACAAATATAAATTTTGGAAAATATATATAAAATTCGGGAAAAATATAAAATTCAAAAGATATATATTAAAGCTCAAAAAAAATATAAATTTCAAAAAATATGTATAAATTTCGAAAAAAATATATATAAATTCGTAAAAGATATATTTGAGAAAAAACAAAATTTCTGCCTAAATGTTGTTTTGGTGTATTGTACTTTGGTTACTTATGTTTTTTTATATTTCAATTTGCACAACTATTTGCCAAGTACGAACTTGTTTTTTTCCCATTTTGAACTACGAAATACAATACAATTATTTGCCTAGTATACTATATTTTTCATTTTAATATGATATTTTCGAAATATATATTTTTTTCAAAATTTATATATATTTTTTGAATTTATATTTTTATATGTTTTCTCAAATTGTTTATATTTTTTACGAATTTTATATATATTTTTTAATTTCATAATTATTTTTGAATTTTATATATTTTTAAAAAAATTAATATATATAACATTTGAATTTTATATGTTTTTTGTGAAAATTATATTTATTTTTGAATTCCCCAGCTTTCTATCTCAACGGAAGTTTATTACAATGACACAGATGTGTAGAACAATTGACACGTGCTATGTCCCTACTTATGCGCTGGCAAGTCTCAATCCACGTCTTGTATATATATAAGGTCAGGTCAAAGCTTCCAAATGAAGCTTTTCTAATTTAATTTAGCACACATATAGGCTCACTTATGTAAATGTGATTTTACAATCTGTAACCCCAATTAGAATGATTAACAATGTATTTAAACACATATATAGATATACATATGTATAAATATATATATATGTAACACCCCGTGTTATTTTCCTTTTTTCTAAAATTATTTAAATTTTAATTTCAGTAATGACGTCACTTGTTCATGACGTATTATTTATTCTTGGTACTTGATACTTGTAAATTTTTCGCGTTTAGTTTAAAGTCGACTGGATGACTTTTTGGTTTCTCTTTGACGACTACACGAATTCTTGTTGTCAATTACACGGTCTCGTTTCGACATTAGTTTATTCGACGTTTAATGATTAGTGTTTCGATTGAATGACGACGCGTTTTAATTGGATCGGGCGTTTAGTGTTCCGACGTTTGGGTTTCTACACCGATGTATTTAATTGGGCATCCCATTATTAATTCGGGCTTACGAGATTATGTTGGGCGTTCTTGATAATTATTGGGATTTACTGTATATATATATATTTAATTGTAATTATATATATATAGTCTTGGGGGTTATTTCGTAATTGTGGGTAAAATATGGGTCATTTAGGCGATTTCGCATATATATAGATACATGTATATGCACAGATCGGCTACCTCTTCTTCTTTCTCCACACGACAGTCTCCTTCTTCTCCTCTCTTTACGCCACAACAACCATGTCTATCTGTCTTCTCCATGCTCCATCTTCGCCGGCTAAGAGAGAGAGATAGAGAAAGTCGGCAGCAGGAAACGGGTTGCGGCTGGAGGCGACGCGGCTGGTAGTTGCCGAAGCTGTGACGACGGCGGCGACTGGTGTTGGCTACGGGTGGTGCTGCGGTGGTTGTCGTTGGGCTAGAGGCGGCGCAGGGTGGCAACGTGGTGGTCGCGCATAGGGCGACGCGCAATAGGGAGTTGCAGACCGGTTCGGCCGGTTCGGCGACTTCCGGTGATTGGTTTGAGCCGATTTTTGGTGAGTAGCTCCGTATATACCTAATATTCGTCATACATTAATTTCGTGATTTTACGTTGAACGATTTGCCCGGAAATCGCATTTATAGGTTATAGTTTTTGTTTGGGGTATTTTAGATTTAACCCAATTAATTAACCTACTGCTAAAAGGCTTCATATATATCGTATAGGTTGTCGAGATGGACATTTAGATATAGGTGAAATATTTTTCAGACGACTTTGGTCGGCGGGCGTCATATTCGGGCGTCGGTACTGTTCACGGTGGGCCCGAAACAGCTGTTCTGTAAGCGTAATCTCAGGTGGGAAATTATATTTCTCACTCCGCATTATTGAAGTAGTTTAGGGGTGTAAACCCTTATTTAATTTAATATAGATATATTAAATTTCCAATTTAAATATCTATATTTGGATAGAATCGGCGTAGGATTTAGAAATTAATTTTAAGAAAATTAATTAAATTATTCCATACGAGATTAAATATATTCCTAATTGAATTGAATAGGAATAGACGACTTAGAAATTCCCTGGAGAATTAAATGGGCTAGAGAAATTTGTAAACGTTGGATGTGAGAGACTTAGACGCCATGCTAGGTTCCTCTTATTATACGTGAATTAATTGTATAATTTATTTTAAATGAATGATAAGGGAAATTGAAATATTTTCTAAAGAATTAAAGAAAATATATTTTTGGAGAACATGAATGGTATATGAAATTATTTTCATATGATTTAATTGCTTTATTGCATTTTAAAGCATGAAAAGAGATTTGAGACATATGTTGATATTTACCATGTTGGTATTTTCATAAATATGGTGTATTACATATTTATGTTGAGGCCCGGGGTGCCTGTTGAGAATGTCGTGTAGTGTCAAATCACGATGTTGATATGTATGAGTTATGTACTCAAGTATGGGTGTCTTTGTGTCAATCATCACAACAACTGGCCAGGAGGTATCACGCCTACGGAACTAAAAAGCCGGAAAATGTGAGTTAGGAGTCCAAGTAGAGGCTCATGTTCTTGACTCAAGGGTAGTCATGGCGTACGGAGTTGCAAGTTGGGCTCTCGTACAACCGTCTTCCCTGTTGAAGTGATAGAGAGAAAAATCACTTGGGAAGGGTCGGTGTGGTAACTCTACACGATGATGAGTGGACAGAGTTTGTATCCGTTACCCTTGGGAAGGGTGTGTTGTGTGTGAGTATCACGGGGAGTGTCGAGTCACATTACACTGCATACCCTTTATGTGATCTCGTTTAACATATATATATGCTATATTACATGTGTTGTTGGAGCATGCTATTTATGAATATTGTAAATTAAATTCATATTTTATAAATGCTCAGTTGAAAATGAATAATGTGAAACAAGACTTTAAATGTGGTAATTATTAATGAGTATAAGTGAAACGAATATATTTATCCTTGTACTTGTTGTATACATTAGTACCCTTGGGGGAGGTTATGTGTGTTGGCATAGTGATCCATGTGGCTAGTTGAGGCAAGTGGTGGATCGTATGCTTGACTTTGAGTTGAGGCCTTAGAGATTGTGGTTAGCAGCCTTGTGATTGTGGTTAGTAGCCTTGTGATTGTGATTAGTAGTTTGGTGATTGTGGTTAGTTGTGTGAACTCTTTTGGAGATTTGAGGTTAAGGATGATTTTTGTGTCAATTGATAATTGAGGCCTTAGAGAAGGCGAATGATGAGTTGTGTGAGATTTTGATTGATGAGAAAAGGTTATGATTAGGGATTCATTAAGTACTCGAGGTACTGTAGTCTGACAGTCTTGATTCTTATGCTTAGTTTGTACACTAGTATGTGGTCGTTGACTTGTATGTCATTCCTTGAGTTGTCGGTTACGGTGTGGTGCCGAACCTCTTCCTCGTGGTGTCATTTGATTTGGTGGAGTTGGAACGGATGGTTGTCTTCCGTGAGTCCAACGTGTTGCTCTTCCTTTACTGTCCTCTCGGACATTACAGGAATTCATAGAGTTGTGTTTCTCTTATTTGACTGTCATTTCGAAAACGATGTTTTCTAAACCTTGAAACAAACTCTTTATATTTAAAAGGAAAAACCCGTTTTCGCCTACCCCCGTAGAAATGAAAATTTTTAGTACTTTATAAACTGATCTTAGGATCTTCTTTGAAAGGATTTTTAACTCTAAAAGCCGGTGATGGCAATTGACGGAGACCGGGGGCAAGACGGTCATTTTTACTATGTGGTTTCTTAAAAGGAAAAACTATTCTATTACTTGTCTTGAGATTATGAGATTTCGAGACTTCTTTCTCAATATCTCATCCTGTAAAGTTTCGAAAGGTGTTCCATTGTTTCACCTTTGCTTCCTATCATTTCCAGGTCTCTGTATGAGGCTTTGTGTTGTTCAGTGCACACATATAATGTTGCCTTTCACTTTCTTTATTGTTGATGTCACCACTTAGGTGATTTGAGTTGTCACACGTGTTAGGGGCATGGATACCGAGTGGATTGGTTTCTTTTGTCCAGGTGTTCTCACTAAACACTTGTGGTGTTTTAACCTTGACATTGTTGTCTTGCTTATCTGTTGGTTTAACATTGGGAAGTCTTTTCCTTTGCTTTGTTTCGATGACCATTGGGTGGTCGTTCTTGTGAGTTGAGTTCGTGTACTCTTAGTGATTTGATTGGTGGTTTTTCCTCGCCTACAGTGAGAGCGTTAGTGATGTGATTGACCCTATCGATGATAGTATTATGAGGTCGATATGATTTATGGTATGGTGATATGATTGAGGTGATCTAGCCTTTGAGAGGTAGATTTTCCTTAGGAATGGGATGAGGTTTGTATTATATATATATATATATATATATATTGTACATTTACAATATATATATATATATATATAGACGATGATTGTGTTAGTATGCAAGGACGTGAATATTTTTCCTCCTGTGTTCTCGGGGAATGAGTATTCCTTGGTACTAGTGGTGGATTTCGATCCTTAGAGGTGAGTGTGATTCCCTTTATTTGGAGTTTCTTGTTAGCATCGTGAATGCTTGATGATTGGTTAGGTTTGACTTGGGTGTCGTGTACCTAGTGTACGTTGGTACTGGGAGTATGAATCTTAGTTGTATCTTATAGGCTCATGTTCTGTATTTATATATATATGTTTATATATATATATCCCCTATATACTCACGTACGGTAGTATATGAGCACGTACCTTGGGTTTTCGTGGCTGGCTTATGTTGTGGGCTATGTATCTCACTGGGTGGTTTAACATTACCTAAACTATTAGAGGATGTGGTAGTTAGAGTATCTTTTCCCACTGAGCTTATTTGCTCACAGAGGTATTTCATTTGCCCCATGGTATTCCCACGCCAGGTTGCAGGAAATATACGGTTATGGGCAGGATGCAGTGCAACAACAGCTTTCTCTTGTTTCCTTGTTACAAGTATGGAGTTGCGTTGGGTGATGCGGTTACGATTGCAGCACGACTGGTTTGGGGACGGTAGTATTCTTCTGTCAGCTTCTTTACCCATTGTTATGGGATTGTCATTTATTTCTTTTGGGAGCCAGTCTGTTGGCATATCCCTATCGGTGTAACATTTATTTCCTGTATTTATTCTTTCAGGATGTTATTGTATCTATTCTATACAGCTAAGCGCTTTTCTGTATTCTTATTCGAGCATTTGTGGCTCTGTTGATGTTAGAGGGTTTGGAGGGGTTTTGGCTTCTTTCCACTACCTCGGCCCTAGTAGGATTGATGAATGTGGGGCTTGGAAGCCATTATTATTATTGAATTGCTTTGGGCAGGTTATTGTGTTGTGGTTGGTAGTCCACAAGAACCTGCCAATAGCAATTCAATAATCACAATGGCTTCCAAGCCCCACATTCATCAATCCTACTAGGGCCGAGATAATGGAAAGAAACCAAAACCCCTCCAAACCCTCTAATAATCAACAGAGCCACAAATGCTCGAATAAGATACAGTAAAACACCTAGCTGTGCAGAATAGATACAATAACCATCAGAAAGAATAAATATAGGAACTGAAGAATACATCAACAGGGATATGCCAACAGACTGACTCCCAAAACAAAATACATAACAATCCCATAACAATGGGTAGAGAAATTGAAAGTGGATACCTATCGTCTCCAAACCCAGTCGTGTTGCAACCGTAACCGTATCACCCAACGCAACTCCAAACCTGTAACAAGAAAACCAAGGAAAACTGCCGTTGCACCGCATCCTGCCCATAGTCGTAATTTCCTGCAACCTGGCGTGGGAATACCAGGGGGCAAATGAAATACCCCTGTGAGCAAATAAGCTCAGTGGGAAAGGATACTCTAACTACCACATCCTCTGGTAGTTTAGGTAATGCCAAACTGTCTAGCTAGATACATATATAGCCCAACTAATCCCATCCACACAAAACCCAAGGCACGCTCATACACTACCGTACGTAAGTATATAACGGGGATATATATATATATACACACATATATATATATAAGTATACATGTATAAGTATGCAACCTGAGTCTACAAGGTACAACTACGGCTCATACCCCAAGTACCAAAATCGGTAGTCTATACTACCCTCATCAACATATACTAAGTACACAACTCCTGAGTCAAACCTCACAAATCATTAATTACTCACAACATAAATCAGAAGATCCAACAGAGGAGATCTCACTCACCTCTAACATCCACAGGAAACAAAATCCACCACTAATACCAAGGAAGACTCAAATCCCACACCCCGATAACACAGGAAGGAAAACACCCACATCCTTGCGTACTAACACAATCGTCATCTATATATATATATATATATATATATATTTATTCACAATATATATATATAACAACCCTCATCCCATCCCTAGAGAAAATCTACCTCTCATGGACTAGGTCACCTCAATCATATCACCACATAAACACCTCAATTGCTATCTCCAACAATGTCAATAAATCAACAACATTCTCACTAAGAATAAGAAAAACCCCGTAAGAGTCAAGAACCCAAGCAAGGGAAAAGAAGTCCCAATGCTAAACAACAGATAACCAAGATAAAAATGTCAAGGTTAGAACACCACAAGTGAACAAGGAAAGAACACCAAGAGGGAACAAGGAAACCAAAAACGAATGGCCGAGTGTGGAAGTAATAAAAAGATGAATCCCAGAGATTCAATAGTTTTTAAGAAAAAAGTTTTCAAACTCAAACCAATCCTTTTGGTATCCATGCCCCTAACGTAAGAAAAACTCATATCACCTAGGTGGTGATACCAACAACCCAGAAAAGGGAAAGGCAACACTATATGTGTTCACTGAACAACAACAAGCCTCAATCCGAGACTTAAGCATGATAGGAAAGAAAGGTGAAACAATGGAACACCTTTCAAAACTCTACAAGAT
This sequence comes from Cornus suecica, assembly GCA_963922005.1. Taxonomy (NCBI): domain Eukaryota; kingdom Viridiplantae; phylum Streptophyta; class Magnoliopsida; order Cornales; family Cornaceae; genus Cornus; species Cornus suecica. The sequence continues at coordinate 39,703,275 of OY998245.1, read as the reverse complement.
GAGATATTGAGAAAGAAGTCTCGAAATCTCAGAATCCCAAGAAAATAATAAAATGGTTTTACTTTTAAGAACCACATTGTAAAATGACCGTCTTGCCCCCGGTCTCCGTCAATTGCCATCACCGGCTTTTAGAGTTAAAAATCTTTCCAACGAAGATCCTAAGATCGTTTTATAGAGTGTTAAAACTTTTCATTTCCACGGGGGTAGGCGAAAACGGGTTTTTCCTTTTAAATATAAAGAGTTTGTTTCAAGGTTTAGAAAACACCGTTTTCGAAATGACAGTCAAATAAGAGAAACACAACTCTATGAATTCCTGTAATGTCCGAGAGGACAATAAAGGAAGAACAACACGTTGGACTCATGGAAGACAACCATCCGTTCCAACTCCGCCAAATCAAATGACACTACATGGAAGAGGTTCGGCACCACGCCGTAACCAAAGAATCCCGGAATGACATACAAGTCAACGACCACGTACTAGTGTACGAAACGCAGTACAAGGAATGCTTAAGGGAAGGGACTAAGCATAAGAATCAAGACTGTCAGACTACAGTACCTCGAGTACTTAATGAATCCCTAATCATAACCTCTTCTCATCAATCAAATTTCACACAACTCATCACTCGCCTTCTCTAAGGCCTCAATTATCAATTGACACAAAAATCATCCTTAACCTCAAATCTTTAAAAGAGTTCACACAACTAACCACGATCACCAAACTACTAACCACAATCACAAGGCTACTAACCACAATCACAAGGCTGCTAACCACAATCTGTAAGGCTACTAACCACAATCTCTAAGGCCTCAACTCAAGTCAAGCCTACGGTCTACCACTAGCCTCCGTTAGCCACATGAATCACTATGCCAACACGCATAACCTCCCCCAAGGGTACTAAGGTATACAACAACAAGTATAAATATATTCGTTTCATTTATACTTATTAATAATTACCACATTTAAAGTTTTGTTTCACATTATTAATTTTCAACTGAGCATTTATAAAATATGAATTTAATTTACAATATATTCATAAATAACATGATCCAACATCACATGTAATATAACACATATACATGTTAAACGAGATCACATAAAGGGTATACAGTGTAATATGACTCGACACTCCCCGTGATACTCACACACAACACACCATTCCCAAGGGTAACGGATACAAACTCTCTCCACTCATCATAGTGTAGAGTTACCACACCGACTCTTCCCAAGTGATTTTTCTCTCTATCACTTCAACAGGGAAGGCGGTTGTACGAGAGCCCAGCTTGCAACTCCGTATGCCATGACTACCATAAAGTCAAGAACATGAGCCTCTACCTGGACTCCTAACTCACATTTGCCGGCTTTTTAGTTCCGTAGGCGTGATACCTCCTGGCCAGTTGTTGTGATGATCCGACACAAACGTCTACTCGTGCCCCACGCACAGAGGAAGTAGACCACACCAAATGAACTCTCTCTGCCAATGGTGAAACCGTGCACTACATGCACCAACACCCATGTGCTCACACGACATGGTGTACAATCAAATCATATCACAACATAAATATGTAATGCACCATATTTATAAAAATACCCACATGGTAATATAAGTCTCAAAATCTTTTTTCATGCTTTAAAAATACAAATAAGCAATTAAATCATATGAAAATAGTTTCATATACATTTCATGTTTTCAAAATATATTTTCTTTAATTCCTTAGAAAATATTTTCAATTTCAATTAACATGCCTTTTTAAAATAATTTAAGCAGATAATCCACGTAATAAAAAGGTACCTAGAATAACGTCTAAGTCTCTCACGTCCAACGTTTACAAATTCTTCTAGCTCATTTAATTCTCAAGGGAAATTTCTAAGTCGTCTATTCCTATTCGATTAAAATAGGAATTAATATAATCACATAGGAAATAATTTAATTAATTTTCTTAAATTAATCCCTAAGTCCAATTCCGATTCTAAACGAATTATAGATATTTAAATTAACGATTTAAAATATCTATATTAAATTAAATAAGGGTTTTACACCCCTAAACTACTTCAATAATGCGGAGTGAGAAATATAATTTCCCACCTAATTATATGTTACCGAACTATCCGAAACAGCACAGTACCGGCGCTCGAATATGAAGCCCGTCGACTAAAATCGTCCAAAAACTATTTCGAATATATCGAAATGTCCGCCTCGACAACCTATACGATATATATGAAGCCTATTAGCAATAGGTTAATTAATTGGGTTAAATCTAAAATACCCCAAACGAAAACTATAACCTATCAATGCGATTTCCGGGCAAACCGTTCATCGTAAATTCACGAAATTAATATATGATGAATACTACGTAGGTACGAAACTACTCACCGAAAATCGGCTCAAACCGATCACCGGAAGGTCACCGAAAAATTGGCCGAAGCTCAGCCGAGTTTGCCCCTGTCGAACGACTGCTCCGCCCCTGCTGCGTGAACCAGCCGCAACTACTCGCTCCTCCGTGCAAGCTGCCGCCAGCCACGGTCGCTGCCGCCTCAAACCACCGTGATTCGCCACCGCCACCTGTCCTAGCTGCACCCACAGTCCGGCGAAACCATCGCCTCTCTCTCTCAATCGTGGTCAGCCTCACACGGTCTCTCTCTCTCTCTCTCGCCATGACCGACGAACATGGTGAATGGAGAAGGAAGAAATGGCGATCGTCTGCAGAGAAGGAGAAAGGAAGGAGATGGCCTGGTCTTTCGCAAAGCTGAACACGTCTCCTCTCTGACCTATACATTCGCATATACATATATATGCTTAAATTGTGAAAGTGCCCTTCAAATATCCAAAATCGCAAAAGTAACCCTCGACTTATCCATAATTGCAAAATGACCCCACTTCAATATATATATAATTAAATATATATATATATACACAGTAAACCCCAATAATTATCAGGAACGTCCGAACATAATCTCGTAAGCCCGAATTAATAACGGGACGCCCAATTAAATACATTGGGGTAGAAACCCAAATGTCGGAACACTTAAACAAGCCCGACCAATTAAAATGTGTCATCATCCAATCGAAACACTAATCATTAAACGTCGAATAAACTAACGTCGAAACGAGATCGTGTAATTAACCACAAGAATCCGCGTAGTCGCCAAAGAGAAACCGTAAAGTCATCCAGTCGACTTTAAACTAAACGCGAAAAATTTACAGGTGAAATACCAAGAATAAATAATACGTCATGAACAAGTGACGTCATTACCGAAATTAAATTATACTTAATTTCAAGAAAATAGGAAAATAACACGGGGTGTTACAACCTTCCCACCTTAGAAGATTTCGTCCTCGAAATCAGGGAGTACCTTAGTCTATAAGTCACATCCGGTTAGCTAGGCCGTATGATCTACTCACATTCCTCGGTAACCAACCCATGATACAGGTACGAAGAATACATGTGACTGAGGAATCGTCTCACTCCGCTAGGATTAAATCACAGCGGGATGCATCTAGTAAGACACGCCCTCAACACAACACAACGAAAATACAGAAACTCTGAAACACACAGAGAACACGCAGATCGTAATCGTAGATAAACATCTAACGTCAACGTACCACAAACCCTCACCCGTCGTCCCTAAGACAGTGAAACCTAGTGGCACACAGAGAACGCCGATCGTAATCGTAGATGAAGCCCAAACGTCGAACGTACCATCGACCATCACCCGTCGTCCCATAGAGAAAGAACACTTTCTGATACCAAGCTGTCACGCCCCGAATTCCTAGGACTCCAAAACCCGAGCCTAAGAGCTAGGGGAGTGAATGCGGAAGTAAAAAGAAACTGGAACAAATGACATTCAGTCATCAACACCCACAAAAGGGTTACAATGAATGCTCAGATACCATGTTGTCACGCCCCTAAAGGGTGATGCAAACCAAGCGACCACTAGAGTCAATAATAACAAGAATATACATGGAGTAACAATGAAAACTATACACCATGCCAGGTAGAATACTAGAACTCAACAGTATCCTCAGATACCAACAGACACGCTCCTAAATCCCTAAGACTCCCGAACTGGGACATCCAAGGAATCCAGGATATGATCCCTAATACGAATGACCAACTAAGACATCATTAACCAAGAAAACATATGGGTTAATGGTAGAAATGGTATATTTAATACCCAAATGGATAATAAACAAAGCAGCGGAATCTAACAAAAATCCGGCAGAGTTCCGTTTGTTAATGGAACATCCAGACAACAACCATAACACAAGAACCTGCCAATAGCAATTCAATAATCACAATGGCTTCCAAGCCCCACATTCATCAATCCTACTAGGGCCGAAATAATGGAAAGAAACCAAAACCCCTCCAAACCCTCTAATAATCAACAGAGCCACAAATGCTAGAATAAGATACAGTAAAGCACCTAGCTGTGCAGAATAGATACAATAACCATCAGAAATAATAAATACAGGAACTGAAGAATACATCAACAGGGATATGCCAACAGACTGACTCCCAAAAGAAAATACATAACAATCCCATAACAATGGGTAGAGAAACTGAAAGTGGATACCTATCGTCCCCAAACCCAGTCGTGTTGCAACCGTAACCGTATCACCCAACGCAACTCCAAACCTGTAACAAGAAAACCAAGGAAAACTGCCGTTGCACCGCATCCTGCCCATAGTCGTAATTTCCTGCAACCTGGCGTGGGAATACCAGGGGGCAAATGAAATACCCCTGTAAGCAAATAAGCTCAGTGGGAAAGGATACTCTAACTACCACATCCTCTGGTAGTTTAGGTAATGCCAAACTGTCTAGCTAGATACATATATAGCCCAACTAATCCCATCCACGCAAAACCCAAGGCACGCTCATACACTACCGTACGTAAGTATATAACGGGGATATATATATATATATACACACATATATATATATAAGTATACATGTATAAGTATGCAACCTGAGTCTACAAGGTACAACTACGGCTCATACCCCAAGTACCAAAATCGGTAGTCTATACTACTCTCATCAACATATACTAAGTACACAACTCCTGAGTCAAACCTCACAAATCATCAATTACTCACAACATAAATCAGAAGATCCAACAGAGGAGATCTCACTCACCTCTAACATCCACAGGAAACAAAATCCACCACTAATACCAAGGAAGACTCAAATCCCACACCCCGATAACACAGGAAGGAAAACACCCACATCCTTGCGTACTAACACAATCGTCATCAATATATATATATATATATATATATTCACAATATATATATATAATAACCCTCATCCCATCCCTAGAGAAAATCTACCTCTCATGGACTAGGTCACCTCAATCATATCACCACATAAACACCTCAATTGCTATCTCCAACAATGTCAATAAATCAACAACACTCTCACTAAGGATAAGAAAAACCCCGTAAGAGTCAAGAACCCAAGCAAGGGAAAAGAAGTCCCAATGCTAAACAACAGATAACCAAGACAAAAATGTCAAGGTTAGAACACCACAAGTGAACAAGGAAAGAACACCAAGAGGGAACAACGAAACCAAAAACGAATGGCCGAGAGTGTTAGTAATAAAAAGATGAATCCCAGAGATTCAATAGTTTTTAAGAAAAAGGTTTTCAAACTCGAACCAATCCTTTTGGTTTCCATGCCCCTAACGGAAGAAAAACTCATATCACCTAGGTGGTGATACCAACAACCCAGAAAAGGGAAAGGCAACACTATATGTGTTCACTGAACAACAACAAGCCTTAATCCGAGACTTAAGCATGATAGGAAACAAAGGTGAAACAATGGAACACCTTTCAAAACTCTACAAGATGAGATATTGAGAAAGAAGTCTCGAAATCTCAGAATCCCAAGAAAATAATAAAATGGTTTTACTTTTAAGAACCACATAGTAAAATGACCGTCTTACCCCCGGTCTCCATCAATTGCCATCACCGGATTTTAGAGTTAAAAATCTTTCCAATGAAGATCCTAAGATCGTTTTATAAAGTGTTAAAACTTTTCATTTCCACGGGGGTAGGCGAAAACGGGTTTTTCCTTTTAAATATAAAGAGTTTGTTTCAAGGTTTAGAAAACACCGTTTTCGAAATGACAGTAAAATAAGAGAAACACAACTCAATGAATTCCTGTAATGTCCGAGAGGACAATAAATGAAGAACAACACGTTGGACTCACGGAAGACAACCATCCATTCCAACTCCACCAAATCAAATGACACTACATGGAAGAGGTTCGGCACCACGCCGTAACCAACGAATCCCGGAATGACATACAAGTCAACGACCACGTACTAGTGTACAAAACGCAGTACAAGGAATTCTTAAGGGAAGGGACTAAGCATAAGAATCAAGACTGTCAGACTACAGTACCTCGAGTACTTAATGAATCCCTAATCATAACCTCTTCTCATTAATCAAATCTCACACAACTCATCACTCGCCTTCTCTAAGGCCTCAATTATCAATTGACACAAAAATCATCCTTAACCTCAAATCTTCAAAAGAGTTCACACAACTAACCACGATCACCAAACTACTAACCACAATCACAAGGCTACTAACCACAATCACAAGGCTGCTAACCACAATTTCATATACGTCTCAAAATTGTATATGAAAACATGAAATGTATATGAAACAGGAATTAAATCATATGATTTAATTGTTTTATTGTATTTTAAAGCATGAAAAGAGATTTTGAGACGTATATTACCATGTGAGTATTTTTATAAATATGATGTATTACATATTTATGATTGAGATATGATTTGATTGTACACCATGTCGTGTGAGCACATGGGTGTTGGTGCATGTAGTGTACGGTTTCACCATTGGCAGAGAGAGTTCATTTGGTGTGGTCTACTTCCTCTATGCATGGGGCACGAGTAGACGTTTGTGTCGGATCATCACAACAACTGGCCAGGAGGTATCACGCCTACGGAACTAAAAAGCCGACAAATGTGAGTTAGGAGTCCAGGTAGAGGTTCATGTTCTTGACTTTATGGTAGTCATGGCGTACAGAGTTGCAAGCTGGGCTCTCGTACAACAGCCTTCCCTGTTGAAGTGATAGAGAGAAAAATCACTTGGGAAGGGTCGGTGTGGTAACTCTACACTACTTGATGAGCTTGTATCCTCATAAGTTTGTGGACAGAGTCTGTATCCGTTACCCTTGGGAAGGGTGTGTTGTGTGTGAGTATCACGGGGAGTGTTGAGTCACACACTGCACACTATTTATGTGATCTCATTTGACATGTATATGTGCTATATTACATGTGATGTTGGAGCATGCTAGTTATGAATATTGCGAATTAAATTCATATTTTATAAATGCTCAGATGAAAATGAATAATGTGAAACAAGACTTTAAATGTGGTAATTATTAATAAGAATAAATGAAATGAATATATTTATACTTGTTGTATACCTTAGTACTCTTGGGGGAGGTTATGCGTGTTGGCATAGTGATTCATGTGGCTAGCGGAGCCTAGTGGTGGACCATAGGCTTGACTTGAGTTGAGGCCTTAGAGATTGTGGTTAGCAGCCTTGTGATTGTGGTTAGTAGCCTTGTGATTGTGGTTAGTAGTTTGGTGATCGTGGTTAGTTGTGTGAACTCTTTTGAAGATTTGAGGTTAGGGATGATTTTTGTGTCAATTGATAATTGAGGCCTTAGAGAAGGCGAGTGATGAGTTGTGTGAGATTTGATTGATGAGAAGAGGTTATGGCTGAGATGAGTTCTATTAAGTACTCGAGGTACTGTAGTGTTGGTTCTTATGCTTAGTTCATTCCCCTGAGCATTCCTTGTACTGCGTTTTGTACACTAGTACGTGGTCGTTGACTTGTATGTCATTCCGGGATTCGTTGGTTACGGCGTCGTGCCGAACCTCTTCCATGTGGTGTCATTGTGGAGTTGGAAACGGATGGTTGTCTTCCGTGAGTCCAACGTATCATTCTTCCTTTGCTGTCTTTTTGGGCATTATAGGAATCTGTAAAGTTGTGTTCGCCCTTATTCGACTGTCTTTCGGAAACGGTGTTTTCTAAACTCTTTATATTTAGAAGGAAAAACCCGTTTTCGCCTACCCCCGTAGCAATGAAAAGCTTTAACACTTTATAAAATGATCTTAGGATCTTCTTTAAAAAGATTTTGAACTTCTAAAAGCCAGTGACGGCAACTGACGGAGACCGGGGGCAAGACGATCATTTTTACTATGTGGTTCTTAAAAGTAAAACCATTTTATTATTTTCTTGGGATTCTGAGATTTCGAGAATTCTTTCTCAATATCTCATCTGGTAGAGTTTTGAAAGGTGTTCCATTGTTTCACTTTTGTTTCCTATCATGCTTAAGTCTCGGATTGAGGCTTGTTGTTGTTCAGTGCACACATATAGTGTTGCCTTTCCCTTTTCTGGGTTGTTGGTATCACCACCTAGGTGATATGAGTTTTTCTTACGTTAGGGGCATGGATGGCAAATGGATTGGTTCGAGTTTTTAAAACATTTTTATTAAAAACTATTGAATCCTTGGGATTCAACTTTTTATAACCCTTACTCTCGGCCATTCATTTTTGGTTTCCTTGTTCGATTCTTTCCTAGTCCCCTCTTGTTCGATTCTTTCCTTGTTAACTTGTGGTGTTTTAACCTTGACATTGTTGTCTCGGTTATCTTTTGGTCTAGCATTGGGACTTCTTTTCCTTGCTTGGGTTCTTGACTCTTACGGGGTTTTTCTCATCCTTAGTGAGAGTGTTGGTGATTTATTGACATTGTTGGAGATAGCAATTGAGGTGTTATGTGGTGATATGATTGAGGTGACCTAGTCCATGAGAGGTAGATTTTCTCTAGGGATGGGATGAGGGTTGTTATATATATATATATATATATATATATATATTGATGACGATTGTGTTAGTACGCAAGGACGTGGGTGTTTTCCTTCCTGTGTTATCGGGGTGTAGGATTTTAGCCTTCCTTGGTACTATTGGTGGATTTTGTTTCCTTGTGGATATTAGAGGTGAGTGTGATCTCCTCGGTTGGATCTTCTGAATTGTATTGTGAGTAATTGGTGATTTGTTAAACTGGACCTTAGTATCGTGTACCTAGTGTACGTTGGTGAGAGTAGTGTAGACTACTGGTGTTGGGTACTTGGAGTACGAGTTTTAGAGAATCATGTTGTGTATTTATATATATATATATGTGTATATATATATATATATATATATATATATTCCCTATATACTTATGTATACTCGTTTACGATAGTATATGAGCGTGTTGACTCGGGTTTGCGTGGATGGGACTAGTTGGGCTATATTTATATCTTATTAGACGGTTTAGCTTTACCTAAACTATCAGAGGATGTGGTAGTTAGGATATATTTTCCCACTGAGCTTATTTGCTCACAGGGGAATTTCATTCGCCCCCTGGTATTCCACGCCAGGTTGCAGGAATTATACGGCAATGGGCAGGATGCGGTGCAATGACAGTTTTCCTTGGTTTTCTTGTTACAGGTTTGGAGTTGCGTTGGGTGATGCGGTTACGGTTGCAGCACGACTGGGTTTGGGGACGATAGGTATCCGCTTTCAGTTTCTCTACCCATTGTTATGGGATTGTTATATATTTTCTTTTGGGAGCCAGTCTGTTGGCATATCCCTGTTGATGTATCTTTTATTTCCTGTATTTATTCTTTCTGATGGTTATTGTATCTATTCTGCACAGCTAGGTGCTTTTCTGTATTCTTATTCGAGCATTTGTGGCTCTTTTGATTATAGAGGGTTTGGAGGGGTTTTGGTTTCTTTCCACTACCTCGGCCCTAGTAGGATTGATGAATGCGGGGCTTGGAAGCCATTGTGATTATTGAATTCCTATTGGCAGGTTCTTGTGTTGTGGTTGTTGTCCGGATGTTCCATTTACAAACGGAACTCTGCCGGATTTTCATTAGATTCCGCTGCTTAGTTTATTATCCATTTGGGTATGGAATATACCATATCTATCATTAACCCATATGTTTTCACGGTTAATGATGTCTTAGTTGGTCATTCGTATTAAGGATCACATCTTGGATTCCTTGGATGTCCCAGTTCGGGAGTCTTAGGGATTTAGGAGTGTGTGTTGGTATTTGAGGATACTCTTGTGTTTTTAGTATTCGTGTTGGCATGGAGTATATTCTTATTGTTATTCCATGTACTTCTTTATTATTGTTGACTCTAGTAGTCGCTTGGTTTGCGTCACCCTTTAGGGGCGTGATAACATGGTATCTGGGCATTCATTGCAACCCTTTGTGGGTGTTCGATGACTGAATGTCTTTTGGTTCTCGTTTCCTTTTACTTCTGCAATCACTCCCTTAGCTCTTAGGCTCGGGTTTCGGAGTCCTAGGAATTTGGGGCGTGACACTAACGTCGAAACTAGATCGTGTAATTGACCACAAGAATTCGCGTAGTCGCCAAAGAGAAACCGTAAAGTCATCCAGTCGACTTTAAACTAAACGCGAAAAATTTACAGGTGAAATACCAAGAATAAATAATACGTCATGAACAAGTGACGTCATTACCGAAATTAAATTATACTTAATTTCAGGAAAATAGGAAAATAACACGGGGTGTTACAGGGAGTCTTAGGGATTTAGGAGCGTGTTTGTTGGTATCTGAGGATACTATTGAGTTCTAGTATTCTTTTTGGCATGGAGTATATTTTTCATTGTTACTCTATGTATATTCTTGTTATTGTTGACTCTAGTGGTCGTTTGTCTTGCGTCACCCTCTCTGGGGCGTGACAGCATGGTATCTGAGCATTCATTGCAACCCTTTTGTGGGTGTTGATGACTGAATGTCATTGGTTCTCGTTTCTTTTTACTTCCGCAATCACTCCCTTAGCACTTAGACTCGGGTTTCGGAGTCCTAGGAATTCGGGGTGTGACAATATATATATATATACTCACACAAACATTTAACTACTGTTTGCTACTTTTGTTTTTTAATTAATATCTTTATAAACATTTAATCTCAAAATAAATAAGGATTAGTTAATAACAACAAATAACATACTTAAATAAATTCAAGATAAATTCAAAAAAATTTCAAAATTTAATATATATTTGTTTCGAATTTTATATGTTTTTTTCAAACTTTATATAGAAATTTTGAATTTATATTTTTTTCGAATTTCATAAATATATATTCAATTTTTATATATTATTTTTGAATTTTAATTATTTTTTACGAATCTTATATGTTTTTTTAATGTCATAATTATTTTCGAATTTTATAAAAAAAAAATTGGAATTTAATATATATATTTTATGAATTTTATTTGTTTTTTGTGAATTTTATATTTTTTTTCGAATTTTATATTTTTTTTCAAAATTTAATATATATTTGTCTCGAGTTTTATATGTTTTTTTCAAACTTTATATAGATATTTTGAATTTGTATTTTATTCGAATTTTATATATATTTTTTCATTTTTTATATATTATTTTTGAATTTTGTATATTTTTTTAGGAATTTATATGTATTTTTTAATTTTATATTTATTTTCAAATTTTATATATTTGTTTACGAATTTTATATATGTTTTTCGAATTTTGATTTTTTTTTTTGAAATTTAATATATGTGTAGAAATTTATATATTTCTTTCAAATTTAAATGTTTTTAAGATTTGAAAATACATTAAATGGACAAAAGAGTCTTTCTAATCCTTAAAAGAGGTAATAATGACACTTCAGAGGTTAAAACTAAGATTCATAAATATATTTGGATAAGGGTATAGGTGATACATTTGGATGTAGAGATGTTGCATTTGGCATATATTTTGTTACATATATATATTACAGTCAAATATTTTTACTTTGTTTGTTGCAATTGGTATTACTGATGGTACAATTGGAAGTATAGTTGTTGCATTTAAGTTTTTATATTTTATTTTAGTATTTCATACTTGTTAAAAGAGTTTTTGTTTTTAAATTATAATGGTTTCCATGAATATCCTTACACCTTGGGGTTCAATTAGGTTTTAATTCAGGACATTTAAAAACATAACGATGCTGCATTTTGTTAAAGAAATTTTGCCGTTGGCTGTAGCAATGTTGCATTTGGTAAAAACAATGTTACAGGGGCTGAATCCCTAAATTAAAAGCTAAGATAGTTTCACGCCCCAAATTCCTAGGACTCCGAAACCCGAGCCTAAGAGCTGAGGGAGTGAATGCGGAAGTAAAAATAAATGAGAACCAACGACATTCACTCAACAAACACTCACAAAAGGGTAAAAATGCTCTAATAGCATGCTGACACGTCCCTAAATTCCTAAGACTCCCGAACTGGGACATCTAAGGGATCCAAGATGTGATCATTATGATGAACAACCAACTAAGATATCATTAGCCATGAAAACGTATGGAATAATGATAGAACGGTATATTTCATACCCAAATGAATAATAAACAAAGCAGCGGAATCTAGCGAAAATCCGGCAGAGTTCCGTTTGTAAATGGAACATCCGGACAACCAACCACAACATAATAACCTGCCAATAGCAATTCGATAATAACAATGGCTTCCAAGCCCCACATTCATCAATCCTACTAGGGCCGAGGTAGTGGAAAGAAACCAAGACCTCTCCAAACCCTCTAAAATCAACAGAGCCGCAAATGCTCGAATAAGAATACATAACGCACATAGCAGTGCCGAATAAATACAACGACATCCTGAAATAATAAATACAGGAAATAAAAGATACATCAAGAGGGATATGCCAACAGGCTGGCTCCCAAAAGAAATATATAACAATCCCATAACCAATGGGTGAGGAAACTGACAGCAGAGATCTAGCGTCCCCAACCCAGTCGTGCTGCATTCGTAACCGCATCACCCTGCGCAACTCCAAAACCTGTAACAAGAATCTAAAGAAAACTGCCGTTGTACTGCATCCTGCTCATAGCCGTATATTTCCTGCAACCTGGCGTGGAATACCATGGAGGTAAATGAAATTCCCCTGTGAGCAAATAAGCTCAGTGGGAAAAGATACTCTAACTACCACATCCTCTGGTAATTTAGGTAATGTTAAACTATCTATCAAGATATATATAACCCACAACAATCCCATCCACGCAAACCCAAGGCACGCGCTCATATGCTACCGTAAACGAGTATACATATCGAGAATATATATATATACATATATATATGTTAATAAGTACAAGACATGAGTCTCTAAGGTATGACTAAGACTCGTACACCAAATACCAACACCGGTAGTCTACACTACTCTCACCAACGTACACTAAGTACACAACACCCAGGTCCAATCTAAAAAATCATCAAATGCTCACCACGCTAACCACAAAACCCAACAGAGGGAAAACACACTCACCTCTAACATCCACAGGGATCAAAATCCACCACTGGTACCAATGAATACTCATAATTCACTCCCTGAGAACACAGGAGGAAAAATACTCACGTCCTTGCGTACTAACACAATCATCATCTATATATATATATGAACAATATATATATATATAACAACCTCATCCCATTCCTAAGGAAGATCTACCTTTCAAACGCTAGATCACCTCAATCTTATCACCATACCATAAATCATATCGACCTCATAATACTATCATCAATAAGGTCAATCACATCACTAACACTCTCACTGTAGGCGAGAAAAACCACCCAATTAAATCACTAAGAGTACACGAACTCAACTCACGAGAACGACCACCTTAGGATCACCAAAGCAAAGCGAAGGAAAAGACTTTCCAATGCTAAACCAATAGATAACCGAGACAACAATGTCAAGGTGAAGAACACCACAAGTGTTTAGTGAAAACACATGAACAAGGAAAGCAAAGCAAGGGGGAAGAAGTCCCAACGCTAAACCAACAGATAACCGAGACAACAATGTCAAGGTTAAAAACACTACAAGTGTTTAGGGAGAACACCTGGACAAGGAACCCAATCCACTCGGTATCCATACCCCTAACATGTGGAACAACTCGAATCACCTAAGTGGTGACCTCAAAAACCAAGAAGAAAGGAAAGAGCAACACTATAACCAAGAAGAAAGAAAGGAAGAGTACTACATTGGGTTCACGGAACACAACTATCCGTTCCCAACATCACGAAATCAAATGACAACACCTGGAAAAGGTTCGGCACCACGCCGTAACCGACAACCCAAGGAATGACGTGTAAGTCAAAGACATGTACTAGTATACAGAGTACAGTAAAAGAAATGCTTAGGGGAATGAACTAAACATTAGAAACAACGCTACGACACCACAGTACCCCAAGTACTTCATAAAATGACTTAAACCCCCTAATATCACGAAAAGGGAAAACTAGTGGCCGGTACCACGTGAATAACTAGTCTCAATCAATATCTCTTCCAATTCATTATGACCTCAATTTCACAATTGGTAATTAACAGAATGAAGATGCCATTTCCACTCAACTAGGCAGGTTCAATCACAACCACTTCTAACCGCACTCAAACCTCAATAGCACGATAAAGGATACCTCCCCCTAAGTGCGAAAGAAACATCTAGGGTCAGTAATATGCAACCAACCGAAACCACAAAACTATCACCGCCTTCTCTAATGCCTCAAATCACAATTGATACTCAATCAATCCCTAACCTCAAATCTCTACAGATAACGCATAACTAACCACAGAGGTCACTATGCCAATATACCTAACCTCCCCCAAGGGCACAAGGTAAATAATCACAAGTATAAAGATACACTTTTCATTTATACTTTAACAATTTTCTCATTTAATTCATGTTTTCGCATTTATCACTTTCAACTGAGCATTTTATAAAGATATGAATTTAATTTCACAAAATTCATACATAACATGCTCCAAAATCCAACAAGTAATAATAACACATATTAAACCTGCTCCAACATCACATGTAATAATATCACGTATACATGTCAAATGAAATCACATAAATGTCATGCATATACAATGTGACTCATACACCACCCTTTGCCCACATCACGTGGTTAACAAATACGCACTCCACCCATTTACAAGGAGAAAGAGTACCGCACCGATTCTTCCCAAGTCTTTTCACACTACACTTTCAACAAGGAAGGCGGTTGCACGAGACGACCCGTGACGAAAGATCCGGATAACGGAAGTCGCCCAAGTTGACCCGGGACTAAAGATCCAGAGTTCGGATGCACGAGCCAACTCGCGACTTGTGATCAAAAGATCGAATGCATGAGACGACCCGCGACTTCGAGAATGAGACGACTCACCCTATACCCCATTCACGGCTCATTATTCCATAGGATGGGAACACCCCCTAGCCAGTTGTTGCGACAATTCAACACAAAGACACCCCTACATGATTTCACAACCCACATATACCAATACCATTATTTGACACTACATGATATTCTCAATATGCATACAGGTCCAAATGTCAATCATGCCTCAACATAAATATGTAATGCATCATATTTATAAACAATATCCATAACACCAACATGAATATCATAATCTCTTTCACATGCTCTTAAATCAATAAAGCAGTAAATCACGACAAGCAATTATATCAAATAATCATGCTTGCAATTCATCCACTTATATTTCAATTCCAAGTATACAAGTTCATTCCCTTTTAACATGCTTTGAAAAATATGATAAAGACATTTAATTCATATGAAAACAAGTTCATGTCTAATTCATATTTTAAACAATATATTTTCTTTTAATTCTCTAAGAAAATATTTCAATTTTTATTAACATGCCTTTATAATAATTAAGACAATTAATCAACGTAACATGAGGGGAACCTAACATAACGTCTAAGTTCTTCACGTCCAACGTTCACAAAATCCTCTAGCCCATTTAATCATCTAGGGAATTTCTATGCCAACTATTCCTATTCGATTCAATTAGGAAATTCTTAATTTCGTAGGGATTAATTTAATTAATTTTTCAAATTAATTTCTAAGTCCTACATCGCTTCTAAGCAAATTCTAGATATTTAAATTAACAATTCAATATATCTATATTAAAATAAATAAGGGTTTGCACACCCCAAACTAATTCAATAATACGGAGTAAGAAATAGAATTTCCCACCTTAATTTACGCTTACAGAACAGCCTGAAACGGCCAACCGTGAACAGTGTCGGTGCCCGATTATGGAGCCAGCCGACCAAAGTCGTCCGAAAATTATTTCGAATATATCAAAATGTCCATCTCGACAACCTATACGATATATAAGAAGCCCATTAGTATTAGGTTAATTAATTTGGTTAATCTAAAATAACCTAAACAAAAATTCGAAACTTCAAATCGAATTTCCCGACAAACCGTTCAACGTAAAATTACAAAATTTTTACACGTCGTACCTGACATATAGGCGAAGCTACCCCCGAAAATTAGCTCAAACTGAGGTCAGGAAGTTGATCAAACAAATGGTCAAAGTTTCTGGCCAAAACTGGCCAGAAATGCCCTGTTGTTGGTCGCCCACACGCAACTACTATTGCAACGCGCCACCAACAACTCCTCTGCTCCTGCGCCACCGAGCGACCTCCAGCTACCGCCGACTGCCGCTGCTACAGCCGACGAATGTCAGACCCACCAGGTTATGCCTCTGAGCATAACCCTTAGCTCTCTCTCTCGGTTATCTCCTCTCTCTCTCGCCCTCCACTTAACAACACCAATTAAGAAGATGAAGATGCAGCCATGGAGGGAAGGAGAAGCTATGTGGTCGTGGAGAAGAGAAGAGGAAGCTGGCGTCCCGAAGAAGGAGAAGGATACCTATCCGTTTGTATAATTCAATTTCAATTGAATTTTGTGCAACCTATTTCCAATAAGCTCATGTGACATGTCATGTGGCCAAAAGAAATAAATGTGACACCTTATATACATGTATCTCTATATTGTGAAAGTGACCCTCCTACTATCCGAAATTACAAAATAACCCCAAAACAATATATATATAATTATAATTAAATATACATATATACAATAAATCCCATTAAATACTGGGAACCTCCAAATAATATCGCGTAACCCCGAAAGTCCACGGGATGCCAAATAACTAAAATAGTCCAAAATAATTACACCGGGGTAGGAACCCAAACGTCGAAACACTATACGTCGAATATGTCACGCCCCAAATTTCCTAGAACTCAGAAACCCGAGCCTAAGAGCTAAGGGGGTGAACGAAAGTAAAAATAAATAAGAACCAACGACATACAGTCATCAAACACCCACAAAAGGGTAAGAATGACACACACTGATACCCTACTATCACGCCCCTAGAATTCCCGAAACTCAAATCTAGAGAATCAGCGAATCTCCAAAAGGTGACATAAGTCAATCGACCACTAAAGTCAATAATAACCGGAATAAATACATGGAATAACAATGAAAACTATACTCCATGCCAAATAGAATACTAGAACGCAAAAGTATCCTCAGATACCATCAGACACGCTCCTAAATTCCTAAGACTCCTGAACTGGGACATCCAAGGAATCCAAGATGTGATCCTTAATACGAATGACCAACTAAGACATCATTAACCAAGAAAACATATGGATTAAGGATAGAAACGGTATATTTCTTACCCAAATGACTAATAAAACTAAGCAGCGGAATCTAACGAAAATCCGGCAGAGTTTCGTTTGTAAATGGAACATCCGGACAACCAACCACAACACAAAGACCTGCCAATAACAGTTTTATAATAATAATGGCTTCCAACCCCCACATTCATCAATCCTACTAGGGCCGAGGTAGTGGAAAGAAACCAAAACCCCTCCAAACCCTCTATAATCAACAGAGCCACAAATGCTCGAATAAGAATACATAAAAAACACCTAGCCGTGCAGAATAGATACAATAACATCCTAAAAGAATAAATACAGGAAAATAAAGAATACATCAATAGGGATATGCCAACAGACTGGCTCCCAAAAGAGATACATGATAATCCCATAACAACGGGTAAAGAAGTTGACAGAAGAAAACTACCGTCCCCAAACCAGTTGTGCTGCAATCGTAACTGCATCACCCAACGCAACTCCAAACCTGTAACAAGAAAACCAAGGAAAGCTGCCGTTGTACCGCATCCTGCCCATAGCCGTATATTTCCTGCAACCTGGCATGGAATACCAGGGGGGCAAATGAAATTCCCTCTGTGAGAAAATAAGCTCAGTGGGAAAAGATACTCTAACTACCACATCCTCTGGCAGTTTAGGTAATGTTAACTATCTATCAAAATATATATAGCCCAACTAATCCCATCCACGCAAAACCCAAGGCACAGGCTCATAAGCTACCGTAAACGAGTATATATATATGTATCAGGAATATATATATATAATATATAAACACACAACAAGAGCCTATACAGTACTGTTGGCTTTGAAATTTACTTTCGGCAAACAATTCCAAAATTGATGATAACAAACCATTAAAGAGTGTTTGATACTAATGAATTATCGAGTTTATATTTTCAGCAAAAGACAGGTGAACGACTCAGAAATCAAACTCGAAAAGGAAACTACTCGAAAAACAAGCTCGGAAAGAAAGCTTGATTTAAAGCGAAAAGCTGTGAAAGAAATTGAAGCGAAAAAGGAAAATCAATTAATTCAACGGCAAAAGCGAAAGTCGAAGACTCAAGACTCGGGGTAGATAGGTCGGGGAGCGATCATTGTAACAAGGTAATTTTATGTGTCGATTTTATCGTATAAGCTCAAGTATAAAATTAACCGAACTCAAATGAAATGAAAAACGCTTTACCAAACTTAAACGGAAAGAAAAATATTTTTATTAAATGTTTTTCTTGTTATAGTCGACTAGAATCACCCTGTGTATTTTCTAGTAGTCGACTATTTCAACCAGTAGCTATTGGTTTTTCATCTACATCAAAAGAGTCGACTGAAACAAGTTTGAGTCGACTAGACTACTCATTGTAGTCGACTAGAACTCATTCTAGTCGACTAGATGGTCCAAAGTAGTCGACTAGAACTCAATCTAGTCGACTAGATGGTCCATTGTAGTCGACTACAATAGAGAAGTAGTCGACTAGAAGTTGCTTAAAATCTGCAGATTTTCAGAAAACAATTCCCATGTTTTGTGGATCGTGTTTAATGGTGTTCAAACGGCTCTTGTCTTTCAAATACTATAATCACTCTTCAAAACCCTAATGCAATGCTATATATAGAATGAGATGTGTATATTGAAGATTAAGATATTGAAATACAAAAGAGAAAGAAAGCTATCAAAAATTCTGCATAATTTTTCTCTTCAAAATCCATTGAAACCAAGCTTTGAAAATCTGATTTTCTCCAAGTTTCTTTGAAAATCAAAACCTCTAGAATCTCTTCTTATTCTCCAAATATCATTCATTGATTATATCCTTTGAGAATACATTTCTAGAGCTATTGCAAAATCACCAAAAACACTTGAGCTTATATTGATTTATCTTCCATAAAAACCTTTGGGTTTTGAGTGTTTTTGTTCCTGAGTGATTTTATTGATTACATACGAATTTGTAATCTCGGACAAGTGAAGTCCACCGATTGTTCAAGAGAGGGTTGTTCTCTTGATTGAGAGACAAGCTCGAGAGGCTTGTGTTGTAAAGGTTTGCCATTCCACCTGTGAAGGAAGGGCCATAGTGAAAGGATCGGGAAAAGTCTCAAGAAGGGGTTCTTGAGCCGAGGAGTAGGAGTTACCGAACCTCGAAAAAATCAAGGTGTCAATCTCTCTATCTCTTTCTCTTTACTTGAGTATTTTGCATGCTATAATTGCTTGAATATCTTGTATGCTAATTTGTCTTGAAATTAATTATTATAAAAGTTTAAATTGAATCATCCACTTGCTTATTGAGAAATTGATTTTTGATTATAGTGTGTTCCATTTTCGAAAAGAGTTAGACTTATTTTTGAACACCCTATTCACCCCCCCCCCCCTCTAGGGTTAATTAGTGACTAACAATTGGTATCAGAGCCTAATCTCTATTTATTTTAGACTTAACCGTCCTAGAGAACGATCATATCATCAAATTTAGTCACTCATGTTGAAGGACAATCGAATAATAGGCCCCCATGGTTTGATGGATCAAATTATAGCTATTGGAAAACTAGAATGATAGATTTTCTTCAAGCTATCGATTACCAAATTTGGCAAGTAGTTCTTGAAGGACCATTTGTATTGACCAAAATTGTTGATGGAAAAACCGTCCCCAAATTACCCAATGAATGGGATAATGATGACCGTAAACTCATGTCATACAATGCTAAAGCCAAAGTAAATTTAAATTGCGCTTTAAGTCCAAATGAATTTAATCGTGTATCTACTTGTTCAACGGCAAAAGAAATGTGGGATAAACTTGAAGTAACCTATGAAGGTACATCTCAAGTACGAGAATCTAAAATTGACATACTCATGCATGAATATGAATTATTTGCTATGAAAGATGATGAAAATGTGAATTCTATGATGTCTCGCTTTACAAATATTTTGAATGGACTAAAGCATCTTGGTAGAATTGTTCCTAGATCAGATGCGTCACGAAAAGTGCTTAGAAGTCTCCCGGCAAAGTGGGATGCAAAAGTAACGGCTATCAAAGAAGCTCATGACCTCAACACCATGAGTCTCAATGAAATCTTCGGCTCTCTACTCACTTGGGAAATAACATTAAAAGCTCATGAAGACGACATCAAGCCGAGAAAGGGGATAGCTTTGCAAGTCTTCACCAAAAATGAAAATAATGAGCCGAGTGAAGAAGAAGAGGATGAGGACATTGCCTTGTTCACCCAAAAATTCAAGAGACATCTTCAAAGAAAGAAAGCAAATGGTGGAAGATTCGTGAAAAGAATTGAACCAAGAGGCGAGCCTAGCAAAAGAGAACCCCCAACGTGTTTTAATTGCGGAAAGCCGGGACACTACAAAAGTGATTGCTTCAAGCTCAAAAAGGAAAACGAGAAAAGATCTAGCAAGATGGCAATGAATGTCACATGGGAGGACTATGACTCATGCGACTCGGATGAGGAGAAAAGTAGTGAGGAAACGGCAAACATTTGTCTCATGGCAAATGAAGAAGAGGTACATTTAAATTTAAATGATTTAGATAAACTATCATATGATGAACTTCTTCTTGATTACAATGAATTGCAAGATGTGTTTGAAGAATTACATGATGAATTCGAAAAATTAGCTAGAAAATATATCCTTCTTAAGAAAGCTAAATCTACATGTAGTCTCACTAGTTCAAGCTTAGAAGTTTCTTGCAATGACAAAAGCATTGAGCTAGAAAAGGAAAATATTCGTTTGAAAAATACTATTGATGATCAAATAAATGTTTTAGCAAAATTTACAAAAGGAAAAGAGAACCTTAGTATCATGTTTGGAAGACAAAAAGGATCATTTGATAAATGCGGTCTAGGGTATGATGCTTTTGACAAAAATGCTCTCATTTTGAAAAAGAGAAAATCACTTAGCTCTACATTTACTAGAAAATCATCTCATGCTTCTTCAAATGATTATAAACATGTTACTTGCTACTATTGTAATAGAAAAGGACACAAAGCAAATGTATGCTTTCATAGAAAGAAGAAAATTATGTCAAAAATGGTTTGGGTTCCGAAAGGATCTATTGCATGCTCTCATAGAAAAGAAAATGTTGTAACAAAGCAAATTTGGGTTCCAAAAGGAACTATTGCGTATCTATCTAACCAAAATGGACCCAAAACAGATTGGGTACCAATAAAAGTTACTTGAACTTGTTTTGTAGGTATGCTTGAAGTCCGCATCAAAAGAAAAATGGTTTCTCGATAGCGGATGCTCAAGGCATATGACGGGAGATAAATCAAAGTTTATTTCACTAAAAACATATGAACGAGGAAACGTAACTTTTGGAGACAACTCTAAAGGCAAAATTATAGGAATTGGCTCAATCGGTATTTCCTCTTCTCTCTCTATAGATGATGTGCTTTTAGTTGATGGGTTGAAGCATAATTTGTTTAGTATTAGTCAATTATGTGACAAGGGCTATGATGTTATATTTAGGACAAATGCATGCATAATCAAGAAAGATGGGAAGCAAATGTTCAATGCCAAAAGAAATGGAAACTTGTATACTTTGTTGCTATGTGAATTGCATGACCAAGATGTTAAATGTTTTGTCACATCTAGCGAAAATAGTTGGTTATGGCATAGGCGTCTAGGACATGCTAGTATGGACCTCATTCATTGTTTATCCAAAAATGATTTAGTCAAAGGCCTCCCAAAGACTAAATTTTCGAAAGATAAAATATGTAGCGCATGTCAAGTAGGCAAGCAAGTTAAATCCTCTTTCAAGAGAAAGAAAGATATTACCACTTCTAGACCTCTAGAATTACTTCACATGGATCTCTTTGGTCCGGAGAGAACGGCTAGCTTAGCCGGGAAACTCTATGTACTTGTTATAGTTGATGACTACTCTAGATATACTTGGGTTCACTTTCTTACTCATAAAAATGAAACTCACTCCATTCTTGAAAGATTTTATAGAGTCATTCAAAATGAAAAAGATTTGAAAATCAAGAAAATTAGAAGTGATAGAGGTAGGGAGTTTGAAAATCAAGACTTAGAGAAATTATGTGATGACCTCGGTGTTTCTCATGATCTCTCGGCCCCTAGAACCCCTCAACAAAACGGTGTAGTTGAAAGAAAGAATCGATCTCTACAAGAGATGGGTCATACCATGTTAAATGAACACAACTTTCCCCGAAGCCTTTGGGTGGAAGTGGTAAACACCGCTTGCCATATAATTAATCGTGTTATTATTCGGATGAAGTTGGGGAAAACGCCCTATGAGTTGTGGAATGGTTGAAAGCCCAATATTGGGTATTTCAAAGTTTTCGGGTGTAGATGTTTTGTGTTAAATGATAAAGATAACCTTGGAAAATTCGACTCCAAATCGGATGAAGCAATTTTCCTAGGATATTCTACAAGAAGTAAAGCATTTCGGGTTTATAACAAAAGGACTCTAACCATGGTTGAGTCTATTCATGTTGTCTTTGATGAATCACCCTCACCACCATCACCTAGAATTGACCTAGAAGAAGATGAGGTTGTTGGGATTGAGGATAATCTAAATACTCTCAATATCTCCAACTCATCATGTAGCCAAAAGGAAATGAGGGAAGTTGAGCATCAATCCAATGATGACTTGACTAACTCAATGCCTAAAGCATGGAGGATTGTTCACAATCATCCTCTTGATCAAGTCATAGGTAATCCTTCAAAAGGGGTTAGTACTAGATCTCAACTTAAAGATTTTTGCAACCACATGGCCTTTGTATCGTAATTCGAACCCAAGAACTTCCACGAAGCTCAATGTGATGATTCTTGGATCGTAGCAATGCAAGAGGAACTAAATCAATTTGAATGCAATCAAGTTTGGCGTTTAGTTCCTAGACCCGAAAATCAAACTATAATTGGCACAAAATGGGTTTTTCGAAACAAAAAGGATGAGAATGGAGTAATTATTCGAAATAAAGCAAGATTGGTAGCTCAAGGATATAATCAAGAGGAAGGCATCGACTATGATGAGACCTTTGCACCAGTAGCTAGATTAGAAGCAATTAGAATGCTTCTTGCATTTGCATCATATAGAAATTTCACTCTTTATCAAATGGATGTCAAAAGTGTTTTCTTAAATGGTGTCATAGAAGAAGAAGTTTTTGTGAAGCAACCACCCGGTTTTGAAAATAATCTTTTTCCAAATCATGTTTTCAAATTGGCTAAAGCTCTATATGGTTTAAAGCAAGCTCCTCGAGCTTGGTATGAGAGACTTAGCGGGTTTTTAACTCAAAATGGTTTTACAAGAGGGAAGATTGATAACACACTTTTTACAAAAACCATTAAGAATAATTTGTTGATTGTCCAAATTTATGTTGACGACATTATTTTCGGCTCAACAAATAATTCTTTATGTAGGGAATTTGCCACAAGTATGCAAAACGAATTTGAAATGAGCATGATGGGTGAGTTGACTTTCTTCTTAGGGTTGCAAATCAAGCAAAGCTCGGATGGCTTATTCATTAGCCAATCCAAGTACACTAAAGATTTACTAAAGCGATTTGGTATGGAGGCTACCAAACATGCCATAACTCCTATGAGTTCCTCTATTAAGATTGATAAAGATGAAAATGGTAAATGTGTTGATATTACTAATTATAGAGGCATGATCGGTAGTTTGCTTTATTTAACCGCTAGTAGACCGGATATAATGTTTAGTGTATGCTTATGTGCCCGGTTTCAATCATGTCCTAAGGAATCTCACTTGCTTGCGGTCAAACGCATTTTTCGCTACCTAAGTGGTACAATATACTTAGGGCTTTGGTATCCACGTGGAACTTCAATTAATCTTATTAGTTATTCGGATGCCGATTTTGCGGGATGTAGAATTGATCGTAAAAGCACAAGCGGTACTTGTCATTTTCTAGGACACTCACTAGTATCTTGGTCAAGTAAAAAGCAAAATTCCGTTGCATTATCTACGGCCGAAGCTGAATATGTGGCAGCCGGTAGTAGTTGCGCTCAAACTCTTTATATTAAGCAACAACTACTTGATTTCGGTCTTACTTTCTCTCACGTGCCTATTAAATGCGATAATACGAGTGCGATTTGTATTTCAAAGAATCCTATTCATCACTCACGCACCAAGCATATAGAGATTAGACATCATTTTTTATGTGATCATGTTGCTAAGGGTGACGTTGAATTGATCTTTATCGACACGAAAAATCAATTGGCGGATATTTTTACAAAACCACTTACGGACGAATCATTTTCTAAAATTCGTCGTGAAATCGGAATGGCCATGGATTTTGATGTTTTATCTTAATTTCTGTCATAATCTTTATTTTTAATATTTTTGCTATTTTTATGTATTTATTTCCTGATTTTTATCTATTTTTATCATTTTTTTTTGTTTTCTCTTCTAGTCGACTCATCATGTGTAGTTCAAACCAATCTAGTCGACTACTTTGGTCAGTAGCTACACCATTTCATGGTCTTCACCTTCTAGTCGACTCATTGCCATTCTAGTCGACTCAAACATTGTTGTAGTCGACTACTTTGCCTTCCTAGTCGACTCAAACCTAGCCTAGTCGACTCAAACCTAAATCTAACCGACTCACCTAGACCTAGTCGACTCAACCCACTATAAAACCTAACCCTCATCTCATCTTCTCCATCCGCCTCCTTCAAACCCTCTCCTCTCAATCCCTCTCCTACTACCACTTATACCTTCAAATCTTCACCTATCCCTCATTAATTTCACATTTCCAACATCTTCCACCCATTTCCCTCATCCAAATTTCATCATTCTCACTCTCTCACACATCTATATATATACACCATCATATATCTATATATCCCTATATATTTGTGCATCATCTTCTACAATGCCACCGAAGACTCGAGGTCTATTTCGGAAACGTTCACGCATTGATGGAGGCCAAAGCTCCACCAATCCACGCATTCCTACGGCCGTTGACGAAGAGGAGTCGAATGAACCTCTTCTTCTTGAGGTACTTCTTCTTGATGATGATAGTAGAAATAAATTCATCACTGTTTTTGATCACCGTGCTCCTACACCTTGCCGTATTGTCACACAAGATTTATGCACTGAAATTCGGGCTCAAACTTTCGAGTTATTCCGAGCAATTGGTTGGGATTTTTTCATTTCTCTTGACATTCCGGTATTTCCGCGAATTGTCAAAGCTTTCTACGCTTCTCTTAAAAATCACAAGGAGAAATTACTCTCTCATCTTCATTTTAATTTATGTGGTGAAGACGAGACCGTTGATGACAGTGAAATCAAGCGCATTTTCTTGCTTCCGAATGACGGTATCCGCCACTTCTCCAAGGACTGGTATAAGGCTGATGGTTTCGATTGTATTGAGGTTGTTCGGGCAATATGTGTCGACAAGGAAATTTCGCAAAACGCCGGTATTACCTCTTCTATGCTACTACCCGAGGCTAGATTAATTCATAATGTTATTACTTACTCTATTCTGCCTAAAACTGGTAGTCCTAGCAGTGTTTCTCGTATGGAGGCTTTTTTGGTTTATTGCGTTTTGACAGGAACCCGCGTTGATTTAGCTTATATTTTTCGTTCCGTCATCCTCACATGTCAGCGCAAACCATCTGGCCCGCTTTTCTTTCCTGCACATATTACATATCTACTGCAGCGGAAAGGTTTTAATTTTCCGAATGAAGTGTCCGAGCATCACCCTATTTTTCTTGACGCCACTCATGTCAAACATATGCATATTTCTTCTGATGCGGAAGGAAATTTCATTTCTGAAATTGCACCTGCTCCTCGTTCGCGTACTGCTCCTAGCGGTTCTGCATCGCGCCAGGAAGCCTCTTCCTCGGTCCCTCCGTTGGACGGTGCTTCGGCTTCTCAAGCTGCTCTTCTCGACCAACTTCTTGGGGTTGTTCAAAGCAATACGGAGCTCCTTAGGCAGCAGGAACAAATGCTTCAGCGCCTTGATACGACCGTGAACCAGAATACGGAAGCCATTCGATTGATCAATGAGCGCCTTGTTCTTCATGATTAGGAAATATCTACCCGTATTACAAATCTGGCCGGGTCACTTGATGACCTCACTCTTGCACACAGGAACCCTCGCTCACGCACCCCTCGACGCTGACAAAAAGGGGGAGAAATTATGCTATTGTACTGTCATGCATTTCATTATCCGACATTAGCAATTTCTATTTTTGTGTGGCTTGTTATGGTTATTTGCGAACTTGTTTGTTTTCCTTTCCATGTTTTTCATTAGTATAAGCAGCTTGTATTAAACTGAAACATCTATGATAGGCTGTTTATTTTTGCTATCTCAAATGTGCGCCTATTTTTATATATTGTATCAAAGTGCCTATTAAACTGCAAATTTCATTTACTAAGGGGGAGCATTTGATCAAAATATTATGCACATGTTGAGGGGGAGCATCACTTGATGTTTCGCCAAATGCCAAGCAAACACAAAATGTTTTGTCATCATCAAGGGGGAGATTGTTGGCTTTGAAATTTACTTTCGGCAAACAATTCCAAAATTGATGATAACAAACCATTGAAGAGTGTTTGATACTAATGAATTATCGAGTTTATATTTTTAGCAAAAGATAGGTGAACGACTCAGAAATCAAACTCGAAAAGGAAACTACTCGAAAAACAAGCTCGGAAAGAAAGCTTGATTTAAAGCGAAAAGCTGTGAAAGAAATTGAAGCGAAAAAGGAAAATCAATTAATTCAACGGCAAAAGCGAAAGTCGAAGACTCAAGGCTCGGGGTAGATAGGTCGGGGAGCGATCATTGTAACAAGGTAATTTTATGTGTCAATTTTATCGTATAAGCTCAAGTATAAAATGAACCGAACTCAAATGAAATGAAAAACGCTTTACCAAACTTAAACGGAAAGAAAAATATTTTTATTAAATGTTTTTCTTGTTATAGTCGACTAGAATCACCCTGTCTATTTTCTAGTAGTCGACTATTTCAACCAGTAGCTATTGGTTTTTCATCTACATCAAAAGAGTCGACTGAAACAAGCTTGAGTCGACTAGACTACTCATTGTAGTCGACTAGAACTCATTCTAGTCGACTAGATGGTCCAAAGTAGTCGACTAGAACTCAATCTAGTCGACTAGATGGTCCATTGTAGTCGACTACAATAGAGAAGTAGTCGACTAGAAGTTGCTTAAAATCTGCAGATTTGCAGAAAACAATTCCCATGTTTTGTGGATCGTGTTTAATGGTGTTCAAACGGCTCTTGTCTTTCAAATACTATAATCACTCTTCAAAACCCTAATGCAATGCTATATATAGAATGAGATGTGTATATTGAAGATTAAGAGATTGAAATACAAAAGAGAAAGAAAGCTATCAAAAATTCTGCAGAAATTTTCTCTTCAAAAGCCATTGAAACCAAGCTTTGAAAATCTGATTTTCTCCAAGTTTCTTTGAAAATCAAAACCTCTAGAATCTCTTCTTATTCTCCAAATATCATTCATTGATTATATCCTTTGAGAATATATTTCTAGAGCTATTGCAAAATCACCAAAAACACTTGAGCTTATATTGATTTATCTTCCATAAAAACCTTTGGGTTTTGAGTGTTTTTGTTCTTGAGTGATTTTATTGATTACATACGAATTTGTAATCTCGGACAAGTGAAGTCCACCGATTGTTCAAGAGAGGGTTGTTCTCTTGATTGAGAGACAAGCTCGAGAGGCTTGTGTTGTAAAGGTTTGCCATTCCACCTGTGAAGGAAGGGCCATAGTGAAAGGATAGGGAAAAGTCTCAAGAAGGGGTTCTTGAGCCGAGGAGTAGGAGTTACCGAACCTCGAAAAAATCACGGTGTCAATCTCTCTATCTCTTTCTCTTTACTTGAGTATTTTGCATGTTATAATTGCTTGAATATCTTGTATGCTAATTTGTCTTGAAATTAATTATTATAAAAGTTTAAATTGAATCATCCACTTGCTTATTGAGAAATTGATTTTTGATTATAGTGTGTTCCATTTTCGAAAAGAGTTAGAATTATTTTTGAACACCCTATTCACCCCCCCCCCCCCCCCCTCTAGGGTTAATTAGTGACTAACAAGTACGACTAAGACTCGTAGTCCAAAACCCATATCGGTAGTCTACACTACTCTCACCAACGTACACTAGGTACACGACACCCAGGTCAAATCTAACAAGTTCATCAGACACTCACCACGCTAACCACAAAACCCAACAGAGGGAAACGCACTCACCTCTAATATCCACAAGAATCAAATCCACCACTAGTACCAAGGAATACACATAACTCACTCACCGAGAACACAGGAGGAAAACTACTCACGTCCTTGCGTACTAACACGATCATCATCAATATATATATGTATATATGACAAACCATATCCCATTACCATATAAAATCTATACCTCAAGGATGGAATCACCTCATCATATCACCAGATGAAAACCTCGAATGCCATCTCCAATAAGGTCTATGAATCACTAACAGGTCAATCAAATCACTAATGCTCTCACTATAGACAACAACAACCACCGATCAAATCACTAAGAGTACACGAACTCAACTCACAAGAACGTCCACCTAAGGGCCACCAAAACAAAACAAATGAGATGTAACGTCCGGTATTTTTACGGGTTAATTTAAAATTTTATTTAAACAATTATGTGCTTATGTGCTTAATGTGTTTAATTATTTTAGCATGCTTTACATGTATTGAGTTAGTGAGTTTTGTAGAGATTTAATTACTAAGTATTGGGAAGATGATGAGTGGCAATATTGTAGTTGTGTAGAAGACTTGGACAAATTTGTAAATTTGGTTCTTAATGGCAAGGGTTGTGAATAAGAGATAAAGGGGTGGGTAGCTTGGACATTTCACCACTACCTTTAATGTTGTCATCATTATAACCCTTGGATCAATTCTATCTTGCCATCTTCATTCCTAGCCCTTGGATTGGATTCTCTACACACCAACCCTATCTCTAACTCTATCATTGTCTTCATCTTCTCTCATTTCTCACTAAGAACACACACTCTTTTACACACACATTTCTCTACACCAAAATTTTGGCCACCATGTTCTCCTTGGAAATTTGGCTTCAAGTTTTGCTCTCTCCTACTCTTCATACTTGATGTATGGTGAGCACTTGGGGTGGTCTCTTGGTGTTGTGTTCTTGAGCTCATAGTGGTAAGCTTCTCTCTTTTTCTAAGGTTTTGTTATAAGAAATCCTAACTTCCAAATTCTAGAAATTCATGTGCTAGTATTGAATTTTTGCTCTTCCATTGTTCATTCTTGTGGAAGGTTATGAATTTTCTCCAACCATCAAGTGAATTGGCTTGTGGTGAATTCTAATTTCATTTTGGGAAGAACTCATTGGTGAGTTCACAAATTCCTACTCCCTTGAATTATTTTCCATGAAACCTAACTTAACCATTTTGGGGTTTTTAGCCTTACTTTGAATTCTTGATTATAAATTGGTTATTGATACTAAAAACCATTAGTTAAAAATCCATGTTTGTTTTAATGTTGCTTGAAGGATTGGAAGACCTTTGACTCAAATTCTCGAAATCACCCCTTGAAGCTCTCTTGATCATTCTTGGCTCGGTTTGATGTTGGTGTCATTTGGATAGGTTGCTTGCACCCTTTTGCTCATTATCTTTCCTTGGATTGAGGTAGGGGAAAAACGATTTGTCTTTGTTTTTTTACGAGGGTGTGTGCGTCTATGTGTATATATGCTGTATATATATATATGCGAGTTGGTCTTGATAACTTAGCCTATGATTTAGGCCTTTGAGAACATGATATTGTGATATATATGCATGTTGTGTTTTATGGCTTATAAATGTGAATTGTAAGCATGTATTGTGATGGCATAGGGTTGAGATCAAAAACCTTTCTGCAGTTTGGTTACACTATTTAGTGTCAAAACGTGGGTGTTGGGTTATACAAGGTGTGTAAACATATGTACGTAGTCTTGTGTCGAATCGTCACAACAACTGGCCAGGTATAGGTGTCTCCCACCTCCGGACTAGTAATCTGGGAATTGGGGATATAGGGTTGGTTGCTGCCCCATCATGGTGGTATGCGCCACTCTCGGATCTTCGTAGTATATGAGTTGCCAGTGGGGCTCTCATGCGACAGCCTTCCTTGTTGAAGTGAGAAGTTTCAAAATCACTTGGGGAGAATCGGTGCGGTACTCGTTACTCATAGTATGAGTGAGTGCATATTCGTTAACCCCGAATTGGGGCAAACGCATATAGTGCATATTCGTTAACATTGCATATTATGGGGTGTGTTGATTATGTTATTGATGTTGAAGCATGCTATAAATTGTAGAAAATTGTGTTGTGAGCATGTTGGGGAAACTTATTTGTGGGGTTCGAAGGGGTTCCGGATTGGCGTGAGAGCTATGTGGAACAAAAGACTAACCTAGGAGTAGTTGCATGAACCTTGGTTGGGTTGAACCACTTGGACTACTGAGATGGAGGCAATGACGCTTCCTCTACTGGGCTAGTGAGCTCACCCCACGCCTTATATATTTTTCAGGTGATGATCCCGTTGGGAGAGTTCCGTAGTTTCTCCGTGGACGTGTGGATGTATGTCTGCCCTTTTGTGCATGGGAGGCGGACCACACTTTTATTTTATTGGGCATTAGGTCGATAAATATGTTCCATTTGCACATGTAAACCAAACTTGTAAAACTATGTTATTTTGATCCGGCTAGCATGTTAGCCGAGGTTTTGTTGTCTATGTATATCCCTTGGAGCGCTATGCGCGGGAATTGTATTATTTTGTGCACTTCGGTGCCGGATTGTGTATTTTGATCAAATTATAACATGTTCGCTTTAGAGCGTTTAAATGTCATTCTTGAATATTTTTACTGGGAGTTATGAATGTGAATTGGATGATTTGCCATGAATTGCAAGTATTAGGTATTTAGCCAAAAACGACGTTTTTCTAGGATTTCAAACTAACCCTTTTCGATTTGAATGGAAAATCCCGTTTTCGCCTACCCCCGTAGCCCCGGTAAAATTTCTTGTTTTAGAAATGATTTCAAACTCACTTTAAGAAGATTTTGATCTTTATAACCCGGTGGTTGTTAAAACGGAGACCAGGGGCAAGACGGTTATTTTTGTGGATTTGTTTAGAACCGTCTTTGATGAAAATAACCATTCTTCTTCTCTTTTACGAGTTAGGGATTTTTCCTCATTTCTAAAGTCCCAAGGACCAGTTGGGATCTTTCTTGATAGTTTCTAAGGGTTTGGGGCTGTAGTGGAGTCATTTTTGAGGTTTTCCAGTCTAGGCAGTCGACTGCCCTTTCGGGCAGTCGACTGGGTGAAACGGAGGAAAATTTTTCTTCAAAACTTGAGGTCTCTGGTTCAACCAGTCGACTGGGTCCTTAGCCATATGACTGGGTCCTCAGTCAGTCGGCTGGGTCATCAACCAGTCGACTGGGTGGTTCAGGACTGTTCTGACCCTGTTCCACTATTTCGCTCATATCTTGAGCTACGTGGGTCGGATGGAGGTGTTCTTTTTCGTTTTAGTAAGATGACTTACAGATAGTGATTTTAGGATTTTAAATCACCTCATTTGAGTCGTTTGTGAAGGCGTAATGGTCGATTGAAGTTGATGGTAGATTTCTGACCCTAAACGTAGGAATGCCGATTTCAAAACGTTGTAGTTTCCACCTCACACCTTGGATTTCTATTCCGTTTGTTCCTATAACTTCGTTTAGGTCCAAACCTTGTATTTATACCTTTTAATCACTACTTTATCATGGTGATGACCATTTTACCCTTTTGTGGGCGTTTAATGATGGAAGGTCATTCGTTCTCATTCTTTTTACTTCTGCATTCACTCCCTTAGCTCTTAGGCTCGGGTTTCGGAGTCCTAGGAAATTTGGGGCGTGACAGGAGAGGAATTCCCAATGCTAACCAATAGATAACCAAGACAAAAATGTCAAGGTTAAACATACTCGAACAAGGAAAGAACACTACAAGTGAACAAGGAAACCAAATGCGAATGGCCGAGAGTGGAAGTAATAAAAAGATGAATTCGAAAGATTCAATAGTTTTTAAGAAAAAGGTTTTCAAAGTCGAACCGATCCATTTGGCATCCATGCCCCTAACGTAAGAAAAACTCAAATCAAAACACTTTATGTGTACACTGAACAACAACAAGCTTCATACCCGAGTGTCAAGACTTAGAATGAACCGAAGAAAATGTGAAACAAGGAACCACCTTTCAAAACACTACAGGTTGAGATTTTGAGAAACAAGTCTCAAAATCTCAGAATCTCGAGACAAGTAATAAAATAGTTTTCCTTTAAGACACCACACAGTAAAAATGACCGTCTTGCCCCCGGTCTCCGTCAGTCGCCATCACCGGGTTTTAAAAGTTGAAAATCTTGTTAAAGAAGATCCTAAGATCATTTTATAAAGTATTAAAACCTTTAAATTTAATACGGGGGTAGGCGAAAACGGGTTTTTCCTTTTAAATATAAAGAGTTTATTTCAAAACTTAGAAAACACCGTTTTCGAAATGACAGCCAAATAAGAGGAAACACAACTCTACGGATTCCTATAATGTCCGAGAGGACAAGGAAATAAGAGTACTACATTGGGTTAACGGAACACAACTATCCGTTCCCAACGTCACTAAATAAAACGATAACACCTGGAAGAGGTTCGGCACTATGCCATAACCAATGACTCAATGAATGACCTACAAGTCAACGACTACGTACTAGCGTACAAAACACAATACAGGGAATGCTTAGGGGAATGAACTAAGCATAAGAAACAATGGCACAACACTTACAATACTTCAAGTACTTAATGAAATCACTTAACCATAACCTCTTCTCGTTAATCAAAATCTCACACAATCTCATCACCTGCCTTCTCTAAGGCCTCAATTCTCAATTGATACTACAATCAAAATCAATCTCGGATCTCAAATCTCTAACAAGGTCACACAACTGACCACAACAAAAAACTACTAACCATAGTCACAAGACTACTAACCACAATCACAAGACTACTACCCACAATCACAAGACAGTTAACCGCCTCCTCTAAGGCCTCAATCATAATTGATACTCAAATCAATCCCTAACCTCAAATCTCTCTAGATATCACATAACTAACCACATGGTCACTATGCCAATACACATAACCTCCCCCAAGGGTATAAGGTAAATACTCACAAGTATAAAGATACACGTTCCATTTATACTTTAACAAATTTCCCATTTAATTCATGCTTTCACATTTATTACTTTCAACTGAGCATTTTCTAAAGTATGAATTTAATTTACAGTATTCATAATTAATCATGTTCCAACATCATATATACATACATATCAATAAAATCACATAATGATATGCAATGCACCGTACTCACAGACCGCCTGTAGTACACACACACAAAAACACACCCTCCCAAAGGGTAACCGGATCATTCTCCACCATTCCCCTAAGTCTGCAGGCTCACTAGGGAATGTGGACTCATCGAACCCTACATCCCAAGTGCTTTTGACACTTACACCTTTAATCGGGAAGACGTGCTCCACGACCTAGTCGCGCACTAGGGCCTTGGACGATATGTCATCCCCCTAACATCTGCATTTCTCATCTTTTTAGTTCTGTGGGAGCAAGAAGCACCCCCTGGCCAGTTGTTTCGACGATCCAAACACAAACGTCTACTCGTGCCTCACGCACAAAGGAAGTAGACCACACCAAATGAATCTCTCTGCAAATGGTGAAATCATGCACTACATGCACCAACACCCATGTCTCACAATACATGGTGTACGCAATAAAATCATGTCCAACATAAAGATGTCATGCATCATATTTATGAAAATACCCACATGGTAATATATAAATCTCAAAATCTCTTTTCATGCTTTAAAATACAATAAAGCAAGTAAATCATATGAAAACAATTTCATATACCATTCATGTTTTCAATATATATATTTTATTTAATTCTTTAGAAAATATTTCAATTTCCCTTATCATGCATTTAGAATAATTTAAACAGATAATCCACGTATAATGAGAGGAACCTAACATAACGTCTAAGTTTCTCACGTCCAACGTTTACAAAACTCTCTAACCCATTTAATTATCAAGGGAGATTCTAAGCCATCTATTCCTATTTGATTCAGATAGGAAATGATTTAATTACATAGGAAATAATTTAATTAATTTTCTTAAATTAATCCCTAAGTCCAATTTCGATTCTAAGCAAATTATATATATTTAAATTAATAATTTAATATATCTATATTTAATTAAATAATGGTTTGCACCCCTAAACTACTTAAACGATACGGAGTGAGAAATATAATTTCCCACCTAATTTACGTTTACCAAACAACCCGAAACAGCACAGTGTCGGCGCCCGAATATGAAGCCCGCCGACCAAAATCGTCCAAAAACTATTTCGAATATATCAAAATATCTGTATCGAAAACCGATACGATATATACGAAGCCCATTAGCAATAGGTTAATTAATTTGGGTAAATCTAAATTAACCCAAACGAAAACTATAACCTATAAATGTGATTTCCGGGCAAACCGTTCAACGTAAAAATACGAAATTAAAGTATGATGAATACTACATATATACGAACCTACTCACCAAAAATAGGCTCAAACCGATCACCGAAAGTTGACCGAATCGTCGGCCGAAACTTGCGTCCACGCGCTGACTGCCGCCAGCGTGAACTAGCTCCGCCCTGCGCCACCGTGCACGACCACCACTAGATCGCCACGCCGTCGCCGCCGTTGCACCACCGTGTCCGATCCAGTCGCAGCTGCTACTACGGCGAACCTTCTCCTGCGTCATTCCCCACGAACCAACCTCCTCTCTGTAACACCCCGTGTTATTTTCCTTTTTCCTGAAATTATATTTAATTTAATTTTGGTAATGACGTCACTTGTTCATGACGTATCATTTATCCTTGGTATTTCATACCTGTAAATTTTTCGCGTTTAGTTTTAAAGTCGACTGTATGACTTTACGGTTTATCTTTGACGACTACGCGAGTTCTTGTTGTCGATTACACGGTCTCATTTCGACGTTAGTTTATTCGACGTTTAATGGATTGTGTTTCGACTGGTTGGCGACATGTGGTAATTGATCGGGCTTGTTAAGTGTTCCGACGTTTGGGTTCCTAACCCGGTGTATTTCTTTCGGACTAATTTGGTTATTTGGCGTCCCGTGGACTTTCGGGGTTACGCAAAATTATTTGGAGGTTCCCGGTATTTTTTGGGATCTATTGTCTATATATATTTAATTATATATATATTGTTTTGGGGGTTAATTTGCAATTATGTTTAAATAAGGGGTTACTAGTGCAATTAGGGCATATATGTGTATATGTATACAAATATCTGCTGATCCATATCTTCTTCTTCACGCTACCCACGACTACTTTTCTCCTTCCTCTTCACGCATGGCCGAACCTACTCCCCACCTCCATCTTCAGTCGCCGATCATGGCGAGAGAGAGATAGAGAGAGAGAGAGGAACGGCCAGGACTGGTTGCCGCAGCAGCAGCTGCGGCTGGACCAGGGCTGGGACAGGCGGTGCCAGCCAAGAGTAGCAGTGGCTGTGGTCGGCGGTGGCATGGTGGTGACGCGCAGGTGGTGGCGCAAGGAGACGGCCAGAGTAGTGGCGCGTAGGCAGGGGCGAATTCGGCCAGGATTTGGCCATTTTTTCGGCGAGCTTCCGGTGATTGGTTTTAGCCGATTTTTGGTGAGTAGCTTCGTCTCTACCATGTATTCGTTATACTTTAATTTCGTGAATTTATGTTGAACGATTTGTCCGAAAATCGCATTTATAGGTTATAGTTTTCGTTTGGGGTATTTTAGATTTAACCCAATTAATTAACCTATTGCTAATAGGCTTCGTATATATCGTATAGGTTGTCGGGATGGACATTTTTATATATTCGAAATATTTTTCGGACGACTTTGGTCGGTGGGCATTATATTCGGGCGCCGGTGCTATTCACAGTGGGCCCGAAGCGACTGTTCTGTAAGCGTATTTCAGGTGGGAAATTATATTTCACACTCCGCATTATTTAAGTATTTTAGGGGTGTAAACCCTTATTTAATTTAACATAGATATGTTAAATAGTTAGTTTAAATATCTATAATTTGCTTATAATCAGAATTGGACTTAGGGATTAATTTAAGAAAATTAATTAAATTAATTCCTACGAGATTAATTAAATTCTTATTTAAGTTGAATAAGAATAGACGGTTTAGAATTTCCCTTGATAATTAAATGGACTAGTGGATATGTGGATGTAAGGGGCGCGAATACTTAGACGCCATGCTAGGTTTCCCCTACAATACGTGAATTAATTGCTTTAATTTATTTTAAAGGCATGATAAGGGAAATTGAATATATTTTCTAAGGAATTAAATAAAATATATTGTTTTGAGAATATGAAATGTATATGAAACTGTTTTCATATGATTTAAATGCTTTATTGTATTTTTAAAGCATGTAAAGAGATTTGAGATTTATGTTGATGTTATCATGTGGATATTTACATAAATATGATGCATTACATATTTATGTTGAGGCCCGGGGTGCCTATTGGGAATGTCGTGTAGTGTCAAATCACGATGTTGATATATATGGGTTGTGTACTCAAGTATGGGTGTCTTTGTGTCGGATCATCACAACAATTGGCCAGGAGGTATCACGCCTACGAAACTAAAAAGCCGGCAAATGTGAGTTAAGAGTCCTGGTGGAGGCTTATGTTCTTGACTTTTGTAGTCATGAAGCACGGAGTTGCAAGTTGGGCTCTCGTGCAACCGTCTTCCTTGTTGAAAGTGAGAAGTGTCAAAATCACTTGGGAAGAGTCGGTGTGGTAACTCTACACTATGATGAGTGGATAGAGTTTGTATCCGTTACCCTTGGGAAGGGTGTGTTGTGTGTGAGTATCACGGGGAGTGTCGAGTCACATTACACTGCATACCATTTATGTGATCTCGTGTGACATGTATATGCTAGATTACATGTGATGTTGGAGCATGCTATTTATGAATATTGTAAATTAAATTCATATTTTATAAATGCTCAGTTGAAAATGAATAATGTGAAACAAGACTTTAAATGTGGTAATTATTAATAAGTATAAATGAAGCGTATATCTTTATACTTGTTGTTGTATGCTTTAGTGCCTTTGGGGGAGGTTATTTGTATTGGCATAGTGATCTATGTGGCTAGTTGAGGCTAGTGGTGGATCGTAGGCTTGATTTTGAGTTGAGGCCTTAGAGAATGTGGTTAATGGTCTTGTGATTGTGGTTAATAGTTTGGTGATTGTGGTTAGCTGGGTGACCTTGTTAGAGATTTTAGTATCAGTTATGAATTGGGGCCTTCGAGAAGGCGGGTGATGAGGTTGTGAGTTGTAGTATGGACATTTAGGTGTCTTCCACCTTTTGAGGAATGAGTTATCAACTGTAGTTGAGAGTTTGATTGGTGAAAAGAAGTTACGGTTGAGTGACTTTATTTAGTACTCGAGGTACCGTAGCTTGACAGTCTCGGTTCTTGTGCTTAGTTCATTCCCCTAAGCATTCCTTGTACTGTGTTTTGTACACTAGTACGTGGTTGTTGACTTGTATGTCATTCCTAGATTCGTTGGTTACGGCGTGGTGCCAAACCTCTTCCATGTGTTGTCATTTGATTTGGTGGAGTTGGAAACGGATGGTTGTCTTCCGTGAGTCTAACGTGTTGTTCTTCCTTTACTGTCCTTTTGGGCATTATAGGAATCCGTGGAGTTGTTCATTCTTATGTGGCTGTCATTTCGAAAATGGTGTTTTCTAAACCTCGAAACAAACTCTTTATATTTAAAAGGAAAAACCCGTTTTCGCCTACCCCCGTGGAAATGAAAAGTTTTAACACTTATAAACTGATCTTAGGTTCTTCTTTGAAAAGAATTTTAACTCTAAAAGCCGGTGATGGCAACTGACAGAGACCGGGGGCAAGACGGTCATTTTTCCTATGTGGTTTCTTAAAGAAAAACTATTTTATTACTTTTCTTGGGATTCTGAGATTTCGAGACTTCTTTCTCAATATCTCATCCTGTAGAGTTTTGAAAGGTGTTCCATTGTTTCACCTTTGTTTCCAATCATATCCAGGTCTCTGTATGAGGCTTTGTGTTGTTCAGTGCACACATATAGTGTTCCCTTTCACTTTATTTATTGTTGATGTCACCACTTAGGTGATTTGAGTTGTCACACGTGTTAGGGGCATAGATACCGAGTGGATTGGTTTATTTTGTCCGGGTGTTCTCACTAAACACTTGTGGTGTTTTAACCTTGACATTGTTGTCTTTGTTATCTGTTGGTTTAACATTGGGAAGTCTTTTCCTTCGCCTTGCCTTGGTGACCCTGAGGTGGTCGTTCTTGTGAGTTGAGTTCGTGTACTCTTAGTGATTTGATTGGGTGGTTTTCCTCGCCTACAGTGAGAGTGTTAGTGATGTGATTGACCCTATTGAGGATAATATCATGAGTTCGATATGATTTATGGTATGGTGATATGATTGAGGTGATCTAGCATTTGAGAGGTAGATTTTCCTTAGGAATGGGATGAGGTTTGTTATATATATATATTGTACATATATATATATAGACGATGATTATGTTAGTACACAAGGACATGAGTAATTTTCCTCCTGTGTTCTCGGGGAGTGAGTTATGAATATTCCTTGGTACTAGTGGTGGATTTCGATCCTTGTGGATATTAGAGGTGAGTGTGATTCCCTCTATTTGGAGTTTCTTGTTAGCGTCGTGAACGCTTGATGATTGGTTAGGTTTGACCTGGGTGTCGTGTACCTAGTGTACGTTGGTACTGGGAGTATGAGTCTTAGTTGTATCTTATAGGCTCATGTTGTGTATTTGTATATATATATATATGTATATATATATATCCCCTATATACTCACGTACGGTAGTATATGAGCACGTACCTTGGGTTTTCGTGGCTGGGTTATGTTGTGGGCTATGTATCTCACTAGGTGGTTTAGCATTACCTAAACTATTAGAGAATGTGGTAGTTAGAGTATCCTTTCCCACTGAGCTTATTTGCTCACAGGGGTATTTCATTTGCCCCCTGATATTCCCACGCCAGGTTGCAGGAAATATACGGCTATGAGCAGGATGCAGTGCAACAGCAATTTTTTTTAGTTTCTTGTTGTAACACCCCGTGTTATTATCCTTTTTACTGAAATTATTTTTGATTTAATTTCGGTAATGACGTCACTTGTTCATGACGTATTATTTATTCTTGGTATTTAATACCTGTAAATTTTTCGCGTTTAGTTTTAAAGTCGACTGGATGACTTTATGGTTTTTCTTTGACGACTACGCGAATTCTTGTTGTCAATTACACGGTCTCGTTTCGACGTTAGTTTATTCGACATTTAATGATTAGTGTTTCGATTGAATGACGACGCATTTTAATTGGATCGGGCCTGTTAAGTGTTCCGACGTTTGGGTTTCTACCCCGATATATTTAATTGGGCGTCCCGTTATTAATTCGGGTTTGCGAGATTACGTTTTGGGGTTCCCGGTATTTTTCGGGATTTATTGTATATATATATATTTAATTATATATATATATATTTTTGGGGTCATTTCGCAATTACGGATACTTGAAGGGTCAATTTCGCAATTATGGACATTTAGAGGGTTAGTTTTGCAATTAGGGCATATATGTATATATGCATGTACGAAACCACATATCTGCTATTCTCCTTCTCCCGCACGACTCTACCATCTTCTACCTTCTCTGTGACGCACGACCGGAGCAGCTCATCCTTCACCTCCATGAACGCCGGCGAGAGAGAGAGAGAGAGGGCTGGTTCGTGGAGAGAGGAGCGGCTGGAGAGAGAAACCTTGAGTTGTTCTCCATGGCAGACGCGGCTGCGCAGCTGGAGCGGCGGCGACCGAGCTGGGTTGACGACCCATGGTGGTCGTCGGTTGGGCCAGGCGGCGGCGCGGGAGGCCGTGGTGGCGTAGGGTGGCGCTGGACAGAGCTGGGCTCGCGCAGGGGAGATGCGTGGGCAGGGGCGATCCGGCTGGGCTTCGGCCAATTTTTCGGCGACCTTCCGGTGATCGGTTTGAGCCGATTTTCGGTGAGTAGCTTCGTCTCTACCATGTATTCGTTATATATTAATTTCGTGAATTTAGGATGAACGATTTGCCCGGAAATCGCATTTATAGGTTATAGTTTTCGTTTGGGGTATTTTAGATTTAACCCAATTATTTAACCTATTGTTAACGGGCTTCGTATATATCGTATAGGTTGTCGAGGCGGACATTTCAATATATTCGAAATATTTTTCGAACGACTTTGGTCGGTGGGCGTTATATTCGGGCGCCAGTACTGTTCACGGTGGGCCCGAAACGGCTGTTCTGTAAGCGTAATCTCAGGTGGGAAATTATATTTCTCACTCTGCATTATTGAAGTAGTTTAGGGGTGCAAAACCCTTATTTAATTTAATATAGATATATTAAATTGTTAATTTAAATATCTATAATTCGTTTAGAATCGGAATTGGACTTAGGAATTAATTTAAGAAAATTAATTAAATTATTTCCTACGAGATTAAATATATTCCTAATTGAATTGAATAGGAATAGGCGGTTTAGAAATTCCCTTGAGAATTAAATGATTTAGTAGAGATTCGTGGAAACTTAGACGTTGTGCTAGGTTCCCTTGCGAGACGTGAATTAATTGCTTTAATTATTTTAAAGGCATGATAAGGGAATTTGAAATATTTTCTAAAGAATTAAAGAAAATATATATTTGAAAACATGAGTTGTATATGAAATTGTTTTCATATGATTAAATGCTTTATTGTATTTTAAAAGCATGTTAGAAAGAGATTTCGAGAATTATATTGGATTCATGTGGATATTATATATAAATATGATGAGTTACATATTTATATTGAGAGATGATTGTCATTGAAACCTAAATGCATATAGTGTTGGTATATGCGGTTTATGAAATCATATTTATGTTGATGCATGATTGTCATTTGGACCTGGATGCATATTGAGAATATCATGTAGTGTTAAATCATGGTATTGGTATATGTGGGTTGTGAAATCATGTGGGGTGTCTTTGTGTCGAATCGTCGCAACAACTGGCCAGGGGGTGTTCCCATCCTACAGAATAATGAGCTGTGAATGGGGTATAGGGTGAGTCGTCTCATTCTCGAAGTCGCGGGTCGTCTCGTGCATTCGTGTTGACGAATCTTTGGTCACGGGTCGTCTCGTGCAAACCGTCTTCCTTGTTGAAGTGAGAAGTTTCAAAATCACTTGGGAAGTACCGGTGCGACCCTCTGTTAGCTCATATTTATGGGTAGAGTGCGTATTCGTTAACCTATGATAGGGCAAAGTGTGGTGTTGAGTCACATTATATTTGCTTGGCATTTATGTGATTTCTTTTGACATGTATACGTGAGATTATTACATGTGTTGTTGGAACAGGCTTAATATGTGTTATTATTGCCTGTTGGATTTTTGGAGCATGTTATGTGTGAATATTGCGAATTTAAATTCATATCTTTGTAAAATGCTCAGTTGATAATGATTAACGTGAAAGAAAATGATTACATGTGGTAATAGATCAAGTATAATGAAATGCTTATTTTATACTTGTGAGTATATATATACTTTCGTACCCTTGGGGGAGGTTAAGTATATTGGCATAGTGACCTTTGTGGTTAGTTGTGGTTAGTGATTAACTGCAGAGATGATTTGGAGTTGATGCCTTAGAGAAGGCGGGGTTAATAGTTTGGTGATTGTGGTTGGCTGTGTGACCTTGTTAGAGATTGGAGGTTAGAGATTGATTTTAGTATCAGTTATGAATTGGGGCCTTCGAGAAGGCGGGTGATGAGATTGTAAGTTGTAGTATGGACCTTTAGGTGTCTTTCACTTTTGAGGAATAGACTATCAACTGTAGTCGAGATTTTGATTGGTGAGAAGAGGTTATGGTTGAGTGACTTTATTAAGTACTCGAGGTACTGTAGTTTGACAGACTTGGTTCTAGTGCTTAGTCCCTTCCCTTAAGCATTCCTGGTACTGTGTTTTGTACACTAGTACGTGGTCGTTGACTTGTATGTCATTCCTTGAGTTGTCGGTTACGGTGTGGTGCCGAACCTCTTCCTCGTGGTGTCATTTGAATTGGTGGAGTTGGAACGGATGGTTGACTTCCGTGAGTCCAACGTGTTGCTCTTCCTTTACTGTCCTCTCGGACATTACAGGAATTCATAGAGTTGTGTTTCTCTTATTTGACTGTCATTTCGAAAACGGTGTTTTCTAAACTCTTTGTATTTAAAAGGAAAAACTCGTTTTCGCCTACCCCCGTAGCAACTAAAAGTTTTAACACTTTATAAAATGATCTTAGGATCTTCTTTAAACAAAGATTTTAACTTCTAAAAGTCGGTGATG
The DNA here is from genome assembly GCA_963922005.1 of Cornus suecica. Classification (NCBI taxonomy): domain Eukaryota; kingdom Viridiplantae; phylum Streptophyta; class Magnoliopsida; order Cornales; family Cornaceae; genus Cornus; species Cornus suecica. Next base: position 39,660,207 of record OY998245.1, on the reverse strand, counting down.
GCAACTGACGGAGACCGGGGGCAAGACGGTCATTTTTACTATGTGGTTTCTTAAAAGGAAAACTATTTTATTACTTTTCTTGGGATTCTGAGATTTCGAGACCTCTTTCTCAATATCTCATCCTGTAGAGTTTCGAAAGGTGTTCCATTGTTTCACCTTTACTTCCTATCATTTCTAAGTCTCGGGTATGAGGCTTGGTGTTGTTCAGTGCACACATATAGTGTTGCCCTTCCTTTCTTCTTGGTTTTTGACGTCACTACTTAGGTGATTCGAGTTGTTCCACATGTTGTGGGCATGGATACCGAGTGGATTGGGTTCCTTGTCCAAGTGTTCTCCTTAAACACTTGTGGTGTTTTAACCTTGACATTGTTGTCTCGGTTATCTGTTGGTTTAGCATTGGGAAGTCTTTTCCTTTGCTTTGTTTCGGTGACCATTGGGTGGTCGTTCTTGTGAGTTGAGTTCGCGTACTCTTAGTGATTTGATTGGTGGTTTTCCCTCGCCTACAGTGAGAGCGTTAGTGATGTGATTGAACCTATCGATGATAGTATTATGAGGTCGATGTGATTTATGGTATGGTGATATGATTGAGGTGATCTAGCCTTTGAGAGGTAGATTTTCCTTAGGAATGGGATGAGGTTTGTATTATATATATATAGACGATGATTGTGTTAGTACGCAAGGACGTGAGTACTTTTCCTCCTGTGTTCTCGGGGAGTGAGTTATGAGTATTCCTTGGTACTAGTGGTGGATTTTGATCCTTGTGGATGTTAGAGGTGAGTGTGATTCCCTCTGTTTAGATTTTCTGGTTAGCGTTGTGAGCGCTGGATGATTGGTTAGATTTGACATTAGTGTCGTGTACCTAGTGTACGCTGGTGAGAGTAGTGTAAACTACTGGTGTTGGTACTTGGAGTACGAGTCTTAGTTGTACATTACAGACTCATGCTGTGTGTTTATTCTTATATATATATATGTGTATATGTATGTATATCCCCGTTATATACTTACGTACGGTAGTATATGAGTGTGTGCCTTGGGTTTTGCGTGGATGAGATTAGTTGGGCTATATATATATCTTGCTAGATAGTTTAGCATTACCTAAACTGCCAGAGGATGTGGTAGTTAGAGTATCTTTTCCCACTGAGCTTATTTGCTCACAGGGGAATTTCATTCGCCCCCTGGTATTCCACGCCAGGTTGCAGGAAATATACGGCTATGAGCAGGATGCAGTGCAACGGAAGCTTTCTTTTGTTTCCTTGTTACAGGTTTTGGAGTTGCGTTGGGTGATGCGGTTACGGTTGCAGCACGACTGGGTTTGGGGACGATAGGTATCCGCTTTCAGTTTCTTTAACCATTGTTATGGGATTATTATGTATCTCTTTTGGGAGCCAGTCTGTTGGCATATCCCTATTGATGTATTATTTATTTCCTGTACTTATTCTTTCAGGATGTATTGTATCTATTCCGCACAGTTAGGTGCTTTTCTGTATTTTTATTCGAGCAATTGTGGCTCTGTTGATTTTAGAGGGTTTGGAGGGGTTTTGGTTTCTTTCCACTACCTCGGCCCTATTAGGATTGATGAATGTGGGGCTTGGAAGCCATTGTGATTATTGAATTGCTTTGGGCAGGTTATTGTGTTGTGGTTGTGTATCCGGATGTTCCATTTACAAACGGAACTCTGCCGGATTTTCATTAGATTCCGCTGCTTTGTTTATTATTCATTTGGGTATGAAATATACAGTTCCATCATTATTCCATACGTTTTCATGGCTAATGATATCTTAGTTGGTTGTTCATCATAATGATCACATCCTGGATCCCTTGGATATCCCAGTTCGGGAGTCTTAGGAATTTAGGGACGTGTCAGCATGGTATTAGAGCATTTTACCCTTTTGTGGGTGTTTGATGACCTTCAGTCATTGGTTCTCATTTGTTTTTCGTTTCTTTTTACTTCCGCATTCACTCCCTTAGCTCTTAGGCTCGGGTTTCGGAGTCCTAGGAATTTAGGGCGTGACAACTTGGTATCAGAGCGTGTTCTTTCTCTATGGGACGACGGGTGATGGTCGATGGTACGTTCGACGTTTGGGCTTTATCTACGTTTACGATCGACGTTCTCTAGGTGCCACTAGGTTTCACTGTCTTAGGGACGACGAGTGAGGGTCTGTGGTACGTTGACGTTAGATGTTTATCTACGATTACGATCTGCGTGTTCTCTGTGTGCTTCAGAGTTTCTGTGTTTTCGTTGTGTGGCGTTAAGGACGTGTCTTGCTAGATATATCCCGTTGTGATTAAATTCCAACGGAGTAGGACCACTCCTTAGTCACATTATTCTTTCGTGCATGGATCATGGGTTAGCTACTGAGGAATGTGAGTAGATCATTCGGTATGATCAACCGGATGTGTCTCGCGGACTAAAGTACTTCCTGATTTCGAGGACGAAATCTCCTAAGGTGGGAAGGTTGTAACACCCCGTGTTATTATCCTTTTTACTGAAATTATTTTTGATTTAATTTCGGTAATGACGTCACTTGTTCATGACGTATTATTTATTCTTGGTATTTAATACCTGTAAATTTTTCGCGTTTAGTTTTAAAGTCGACTGGATGACTTTATGGTTTTTCTTTGACGACTACGCGAATTCTTGTTGTCAATTACACGGTCTCGTTTCGACGTTAGTTTATTCGACATTTAATGATTAGTGTTTCGATTGAATGACGACGCATTTTAATTGGATCGGGCCTGTTAAGTGTTCCGACGTTTGGGTTTCTACCCCGATATATTTAATTGGGCGTCCCGTTATTAATTCGGGTTTGCGAGATTACGTTTTGGGGTTCCCGGTATTTTTCGGGATTTATTGTATATATATATATTTAATTATATATATATATATTTTTGGGGTCATTTCGCAATTACGGATACTTGAAGGGTCAGTTTCGCAATTATGGACATTTAGAGGGTTAGTTTTGCAATTAGGGCATATATGTATATATGCATGTACGAAACCACATATCTGCTATTCTCCTTCTCCCGCACGACTCTACCATCTTCTACCTTCTCTGTGACGCACGACCGGAGCAGCTCATCCTTCACCTCCATGAACGCCGGCGAGAGAGAGAGAGAGAGGGCTGGTTCGTGGAGAGAGGAGCGGCTGGAGAGAGAAACCTTGAGTTGTTCTCCATGGCAGACGCGGCTGCGCAGCTGGAGCGGCGGCGACCGAGCTGGGTTGACGACCCATGGTGGTCGTCGGTTGGGCCAGGCGGCGGCGCGGGAGGCCGTGGTGGTGTAGGGTGGCGCTGGACAGAGCTGGGCTCGCGCAGGGGAGATGCGTGGGCAGGGGCGATCCGGCTGGGCTTCGGCCAATTTTTCGGCGACCTTCCGGTGATCGGTTTGAGCCGATTTTCGGTGAGTAGCTTCGTCTCTACCATGTATTCGTTATATATTAATTTCGTGAATTTAGGATGAACGATTTGCCCGGAAATCGCATTTATAGGTTATAGTTTTCGTTTGGGGTATTTTAGATTTAACCCAATTATTTAACCTATTGTTAACGGGCTTCGTATATATCGTATAGGTTGTCGAGGCGGACATTTCAATATATTCGAAATATTTTTCGAACGACTTTAGTCGGTGGGCGTTATATTCGGGCGCCAGTACTGTTCACGGTGGGCCCGAAACGGCTGTTCTGTAAGCGTAATCTCAGGTGGGAAATTATATTTCTCACTCTGCATTATTGAAGTAGTTTAGGGGTGCAAAACCCTTATTTAATTTAATATAGATATATTAAATTGTTAATTTAAATATCTATAATTCGTTTAGAATCGGAATTGGACTTAGGAATTAATTTAAGAAAATTAATTAAATTATTTCCTACGAGATTAAATATATTCCTAATTGAATTGAATAGGAATAGGCGGTTTAGAAATTCCCTTGAGAATTAAATGATTTAGTAGAGATTCGTGGAAACTTAGACGTTGTGCTAGGTTCCCTTGCGAGACGTGAATTAATTGCTTTAATTATTTTAAAGGCATGATAAGGGAATTTGAAATATTTTCTAAAGAATTAAAGAAAATATATATTTGAAAACATGAGTTGTATATGAAATTGTTTTCATATGATTAAATGCTTTATTGTATTTTAAAAGCATGTTAGAAAGAGATTTCGAGAATTATATTGGATTCATGTGGATATTATATATAAATATGATGAGTTACATATTTATATTGAGAGATGATTGTCATTGAAACCTAAATGCATATAGTGTTGGTATATGCGGTTTATGAAATCATATTTATGTTGATGCATGATTGTCATTTGGACCTGGATGCATATTGAGAATATCATGTAGTGTTAAATCATGGTATTGGTATATGTGGGTTGTGAAATCATGTGGGGTGTCTTTGTGTCGAATCGTCGCAACAACTGGCCAGGGGGTGTTCCCATCCTACAGAATAATGAGCTGTGAATGGGGTATAGGGTGAGTCGTCTCATTCTCGAAGTCGCGGGTCGTCTCGTGCATTCGTGTTGACGAATCTTTGGTCACGGGTCGTCTCGTGCAAACCGTCTTCCTTGTTGAAGTGAGAAGTTTCAAAATCACTTGGGAAGTACCGGTGCGACCCTCTGTTAGCTCATATTTATGGGTAGAGTGCGTATTCGTTAACCTATGATAGGGCAAAGTGTGGTGTTGAGTCACATTATATTTGCTTGGCATTTATGTGATTTCTTTTGACATGTATACGTGAGATTATTACATGTGTTGTTGGAACAGGCTTAATATGTGTTATTATTGCCTGTTGGATTTTTGGAGCATGTTATGTGTGAATATTGCGAATTTAAATTCATATCTTTGTAAAATGCTCAGTTGATAATGATTAACGTGAAAGAAAATGATTACATGTGGTAATAGATCAAGTATAATGAAATGCTTATTTTATACTTGTGAGTATATATATACTTTCGTACCCTTGGGGGAGGTTAAGTATATTGGCATAGTGACCTTTGTGGTTAGTTGTGGTTAGTGATTAACTGCAGAGATGATTTGGAGTTGATGCCTTAGAGAAGGCGGGGTTAATAGTTTGGTGATTGTGGTTGGCTGTGTGACCTTGTTAGAGATTGGAGGTTAGAGATTGATTTTAGTATCAGTTATGAATTGGGGCCTTCGAGAAGGCGGGTGATGAGATTGTAAGTTGTAGTATGGACCTTTAGGTGTCTTTCACTTTTGAGGAATAGACTATCAACTGTAGTCGAGATTTTGATTGGTGAGAAGAGGTTATGGTTGAGTGACTTTATTAAGTACTCGAGGTACTGTAGTTTGACAGACTTGGTTCTAGTGCTTAGTCCCTTCCCTTAAGCATTCCTGGTACTGTGTTTTGTACACTAGTACGTGGTCGTTGACTTGTATGTCATTCCTTGAGTTGTCGGTTACGGTGTGGTGCCGAACCTCTTCCTCGTGGTGTCATTTGAATTGGTGGAGTTGGAACGGATGGTTGACTTCCGTGAGTCCAACGTGTTGCTCTTCCTTTACTGTCCTCTCGGACATTACAGGAATTCATAGAGTTGTGTTTCTCTTATTTGACTGTCATTTCGAAAACGGTGTTTTCTAAACTCTTTGTATTTAAAAGGAAAAACTCGTTTTCGCCTACCCCCGTAGCAACTAAAAGTTTTAACACTTTATAAAATAATCTTAGGATCTTCTTTAAACAAAGATTTTAACTTCTAAAAGTCGGTGATGGCAACTGACGGAGACCGGGGGCAAGACGGTCATTTTTACTATGTGGTTTCTTAAAAGGAAAACTATTTTATTACTTTTCTTGGGATTCTGAGATTTCGAGACCTCTTTCTCAATATCTCATCCTGTAGAGTTTCGAAAGGTGTTCCTTTGTTTCACCTTTACTTCCTATCATTTCTAAGTCTCGGGTATGAGGCTTGGTGTTGTTCAGTGCACACATATAGTGTTGCCCTTCCTTTCTTCTTGGTTTTTGACGTCACTACTTAGGTGATTCGAGTTGTTCCACATGTTGTGGGCATGGATACCGAGTGGATTGGGTTCCTTGTCCAAGTGTTCTCCTTAAACACTTGTGGTGTTTTAACCTTGACATTGTTGTCTCGGTTATCTGTTGGTTTAGCATTGGGAAGTCTTTTCCTTTGCTTTGTTTCGGTGACCATTGGGTGGTCGTTCTTGTGAGTTGAGTTCGCGTACTCTTAGTGATTTGATTGGTGGTTTTCCCTCGCCTACAGTGAGAGCGTTAGTGATGTGATTGAACCTATCGATGATAGTATTATGAGGTCGATGTGATTTATGGTATGGTGATATGATTGAGGTGATCTAGCCTTTGAGAGGTAGATTTTCCTTAGGAATGGGATGAGGTTTGTATTATATATATATAGACGATGATTGTGTTAGTACGCAAGGACGTGAGTACTTTTCCTCCTGTGTTCTCGGGGAGTGAGTTATGAGTATTCCTTGGTACTAGTGGTGGATTTTGATCCTTGTGGATGTTAGAGGTGAGTGTGATTCCCTCTGTTTAGATTTTCTGGTTAGCGTTGTGAGCGCTGGATGATTGGTTAGATTTGACATTAGTGTCGTGTACCTAGTGTACGCTGGTGAGAGTAGTGTAAACTACTGGTGTTGGTACTTGGAGTACGAGTCTTAGTTGTACATTACAGACTCATGCTGTGTGTTTATTCTTATATATATATATGTGTATATGTATGTATATCCCCGTTATATACTTACGTACGGTAGTATATGAGTGTGTGCCTTGGGTTTTGCGTGGATGAGATTAGTTGGGCTATATATATATCTTGCTAGATAGTTTAGCATTACCTAAACTGCCAGAGGATGTGGTAGTTAGAGTATCTTTTCCCACTGAGCTTATTTGCTCACAGGGGAATTTCATTCGCCCCCTGGTATTCCACGCCAGGTTGCAGGAAATATACGGCTATGAGCAGGATGCAGTGCAACGGAAGCTTTCTTTTGTTTCCTTGTTACAGGTTTTGGAGTTGCGTTGGGTGATGCGGTTACGGTTGCAGCACGACTGGGTTTGGGGACGATAGGTATCCGCTTTCAGTTTCTTTAACCATTGTTATGGGATTATTATGTATCTCTTTTGGGAGCCAGTCTGTTGGCATATCCCTATTGATGTATTATTTATTTCCTGTACTTATTCTTTCAGGATGTATTGTATCTATTCCGCACAGTTAGGTGCTTTTCTGTATTTTTATTCGAGCAATTGTGGCTCTGTTGATTTTAGAGGGTTTGGAGGGGTTTTGGTTTCTTTCCACTACCTCGGCCCTATTAGGATTGATGAATGTGGGGCTTGGAAGCCATTGTGATTATTGAATTGCTTTGGGCAGGTTATTGTGTTGTGGTTGTGTATCCGGATGTTCCATTTACAAACGGAACTCTGCCGGATTTTCATTAGATTCCGCTGCTTTGTTTATTATTCATTTGGGTATGAAATATACAGTTCCATCATTATTCCATACGTTTTCATGGCTAATGATATCTTAGTTGGTTGTTCATCATAATGATCACATCCTGGATCCCTTGGATATCCCAGTTCGGGAGTCTTAGGAATTTAGGGACGTGTCAGCATGGTATTAGAGCATTTTACCCTTTTGTGGGTGTTTGATGACCTTCAGTCATTGGTTCTCATTTGTTTTTCGTTTCTTTTTACTTCCGCATTCACTCCCTTAGCTCTTAGGCTCGGGTTTCGGAGTCCTAGGAATTTAGGGCGTGACACTTGTTACAGGTTTTGGAGTTGCGCAGGGTGATGCGATTACGGATGCAGCACGACTGGGTTTGGGGACGCTAGATCTCCGCTGTCAGTTTCCTTACCCATTGGTTATGGGATTGTTATATGTTTCTTTTGGGAGCCAGCCTATTGGCATATCCCTGTCGATGTATCTTTTATTTCCTGTATTTATTATTTCAGGATGTCGTTGTATTTATTCGGCACTGCTACGTGGGATCTGTATTCTTATTCGAGCATTTGTGGCTCTGTTGATTTTAGAGGGTTTGGAGAGGTCTTGGTTTCTTTCCACTACCTCGGCCCTAGTAGGATTGATGAATGTGGGGCTTGGAAGCCATTGTTATTATCAAATTGCTATTGGCAGGTTATTGTGTTGTGGTTGGTTGTCCGGATGTTCCATTTACAAACGGAACTCTGCCGGATTTTCGTTAGATTCCGCTGCTTTGTTTATTATTCATTTGGGTATGAAATATACCGTTCTATCATTATTCCATACATTTTCATGGTTAATGATATCTTGTTGCTCATTATAATGATCACATCCTGGATCCCTTGGATGTCCCAGTTCGGGAGTCTTAGGAATTTAGGGACGTGTCAGCATGATATTAGAGCGCTTTTACCCTTTTGTGGGTGTTTGATGACTTTCAGTCATTGGTTTTCATTTGTTCTCGTTTCTTTTTACTTCCGCATTCACTTCCTTAGCTCTTAGGCTCGGGTTTTGGAGTCCTAGGAATTTGGGGCGTGACACTCTCTCTCTCTCGCCGACGACCATGGAGAAGAAGAAGATGGTGGCGTCGTCGTGTGCAGATAGGAGAAGAAGATGGAGCAGATCGTTGCGTGAAGAGAATGTGAGAGCAGGTCTGTATATACATATTCATATATTTGACCTAATTGCAAAAACATCCCTCCAGTTATCCATAATTGCAAAATAACCCCATTTCAATATATATATAATTAAATATATATATATATAATAAATCCCAATAATTACCGGAAGCCTCCAAATAATAATGCGTCAACCCGTAAGTCCATAGGACGCCAAATAACCAAATTAGTCCGAAAGAAATACACCGGGTTAGGAATCCAAATGTCGGAACGCCTAACAATCCCGATCAATTAAAACGTGTCATCGCCCAGTCAAAGTACTAAACGTTAAATGTCGATACCGCGTAGTCGATAACGATAACTCGCGTAGTCGTCAAAGAGAAACCGTAAAGTCATCCAGTCGACTTTAAAAGTAAACGCGAAAAATTTACAAGTATCAAATACCAAGAATAAATAATACGTCATGAACAAGTGACGTCATTACTGAAATTAAAATTATAAATAATTTCAAGAAAAAGGAAAATAACACGGGGTGTTACAGAATAAGCTAAACGTCTCGTTGCTCCGTCGAAGTACTAAACATTAAATGTCGAAACGATACCGCGTACTCGATAACAAGAACTCGCGTAGTCGTCAAAGAGAAACCATAAAGTCATCCAATCAACTTTAAAAGTAAACGCGAAATACCAAGACTAACATGAACGTCATGAACAAGTGACGTCATAACCGAAATTAAATTTGAAATAATTTCAGGAAAAAGGAAAATAACACGGGGTGTTACAAAACTTGTAGGTGTAAGTCTCCTTCTCTAAAACTACCGAAGATTAAGAACATTTATCCTTATTGGAAAATTCGGGAAAAAATATAAAATTCAAAAGATATATGATAAAGCTCGAAAAAAATATAAATTTTAAAAAATATATAAATTTCGAAAAACATATATAAATTTTGAGAAAAAAAATATAAATTCGAAAAAGATATATATTTGAAAAAAAATATATGTTTCTGCCTAAATGTTGTTTTGGTGTATTGTACTTTGGTTACCTGTGTTTTTTATACTTCTATTTGCACAACTATTTGCCCAGTACCAACTTGCTTTTTCCCAATTTTGAACTACGGAATACAAAACAATAATTTGCCTAGTATACTATATTTTTCATTTTAATAAGATATTTTCGAAATATATTTTTTTCTCAAAATTTATATATTTTTTCGAAATTTATATATGATTTTTGAATTTATATTTTTATATGTTTTTTCAATTTTTTTATATTTTTTACGAATTCGATATGTTTTTTTTTTTTAAATTTCATAATTATTTTCGAATTTTATAATTTTTTTTGAAATTTAATATATATATGTTTTGAATTTTATATGTTTTCTTTTTAATTTTATATTTATTTTCGAATTTAATAATATATTTCAAATTTTAATATATATTTGTTTCGAATTTTATATGTTTTTTTCAAACTTTATATAGATATTTTGAATTTATATTTTTTTCCAATTATATATATATATTTCAATTTTTATATATTATTTTTGAATTTTAAATATTTTTTACGAATTTTATATGTATTTTTTAATTGTATATTTATTTACGAATTTTATATATTGTTTTCGAATTTTATATTTATTTTCGAATTTAGAATTTTTTTCAAAATTTAATATATATGTTTTAGAATTTTATATGTTTGTTTAGAACTTTATATATTTGTTTCAAAATTTAAATAATTTTAAGATTTGAAAATACATTAAACAGACAAAAGGGTCTTTCTAATATTTAAAAGAGGTAATAATGATATTTCAGAGGTTAAAACTAAGATTCATAAGTATATTTGGATAGGGGTATAAGTGCTACATTTGGATGTAGTGATGTTGCATTTGACATATATTTTACTACATATATATATTATAGTCAATTGTTTTTACCTCCAATTTACACATGCAAGTTTACTTTTTCAATTGTAACATCAGTAAAACGTAAATGCAACAACTCTACTTCTAATTGTAGCATCAGTAAAACGAAATGCATAAAACAAAGTTAAACGGTTGACTATTATGTACGTAGCATAATAGATGCCAAATGCAGCAGATATACATCCAAATATATCATCTATACCCCCTATCCAAATATACTTATGAATCTTAGTTTTAACCTCTGAAATGCCATTATTACCTTTTTTACAAGATTAGAATGACACTTTTATCCGTTTAATGTATTTTCAAATCTTAAAAACATTTAAAATTTTTAAAAAATATGTAAATTTCTAAACAAACATATAAAATTCTAAAACATATATATTAAATTTTGAAAAAACCTCAAAATTCGAAAAAAATATATACAATTCGTAAATAAATATATAAAATTTGAAAATAAATATAAAATTAAAAAAAACATATAAAATTCAAAACTAATATATAAAAATTGAAAAAATATATATATAATTCGAAAAAAATATAAATTCAAAATATCGATATAAAGTTTGAAAAAAACATATAAAATTTGAAACAAATATATATTAAATTTTGAAAACAAATTATAAAATTCAAAAATAAATACAAAATTAAAAAACAAACATATAAAATTCAAAATATATATATATTAAATTTCAAAAAAAAATATAAAATTTGAAAATAATTATGAAATTAAAAAAAATATAAAAAATTCGTAAAAAATATAAAACAATTGAAAAAACATATAAAAATATAAAATCAAAAAATATATATGAATTACGAAAAAATATATAAATTTTGAAAAAAAAAATTTATTGTATGTGATGAGGTGAAGAAATGGGTCAAAAATTTATTGAATGTGATGGGGTAGTGCTCTAGAGCTATACAACCTAAAATGGGGCACAAATCTACAGATAGCTATACACTAGTGCTCTTGAGCTATATAACCTGAAATGGGGCACAAATATTGAATTAAAATCTCAGAAAAATTATTCAAACACTATAATTTCAAATCAATTGAATAAAATCACCCCTAACATCAAGCTTTTGTTGTTTAAGTTTTGATAATCTGTTCGTGTAAACAAAAAAATCAAGATAATATAATTATTTTTCTACACATTATATATATATATACCTATATGTATATATGTACAGGTAGAGAAAAAGATCTGCGCACCTCTTTTTCTTCCCAAGGTCATCAGAGAAACCAGGAAGATAAGCTTTTGAGATTGAATCAGAACCCATATCTTCTTCTTTGTCTTGTGATGGGGTGAAGAAAATTTTTAAAAGAAATACTTTTGATATGTGTTCTCTGATATATCATTTTTCTTAATTGATATCCTAACACTGTTCCAAATTTCAATCATAATACTGTTCCAATTTTTTTAAAAAAAACACTGTTGCAATTCATATTTGTATTTGTGTGTGTATAAGTGTGTGTAAATGTGTGTAGACATCTTTCGTATGAGTTTTGTATAAGATGAAACCAGGAAGAGAAGCTTTTGAGATTGAATCCGCACCCATATCTTCTTCTTTGTCTTGTGATGGGGTGAAGAAAACTTTTAGAAGAAATACTTTTGATATGTGTTCTCTGATATATCATTTGTCTTAATTGAAATCCTAACACTGTTCCAAATTTCAATCATAATACTGTTCCAATTTTTTTAAAAAAAACACTGTTGCAATTCATATTTGTATTTGTGTGTGTAAATGTGTGTAGACGTCTTCCGTATGAGTTTTGTATAAGATAAAAGTTGACCAGATGGGACCCACAAAATCATCCACCTAGGATGCCAAATCAGCGACTAGTGACTGGTAGTGAGAGAATGAATGGAGCCTGTTGGCTTTGAAATTTACTTTCGGCAAACAATTCCAAAATCGATGATAAGAAACCATTGAAGAGTGTTTGATACTAATGAATTATCAAGTTTATATTTTCAGCAAAAGACAGGTGAACGACTCGAAAAGCATGCTCGGAAAGAAAGCTTGAACTAAAGCGAAAAACTGTGAAAGCAATTGAAGTGCAAAATCGAAAATCATTTAATTCAACGGCAAAGGCGAAAGTCGAAGACTCAAGACTTGGGGTAGATAGGTCGGGGAGCGAACATTGTAACAAGGTAATTTTATCCGTCAATATTATCGTATAAGCTCAAGTATAAAATGAACCGAACTCAAATAGAATGAAAAACGCTTTACCGAACTTAAACAGAAGGAAAAATATTTTTTCAAATGTTTTTCAAGTTGTAGTCGACTAGAATCACCATGTGTATTTCAATATAGTCGACTAAAACAATCAGTAGCTTCATGTTTTTCATCCACATCAAAGTAGTCGACTAGACTACAAGAAGTAGTCGACTAGAATGAGTTCTAGTCGACTAGATGAATCAATGTAGTCGACCAGAACTTAATCTAGTCGACTAGATCATGCATTGTAGTCGACTAAAAGGAAAGAGTAGTCGACTAGTTGCACCTTAAAACCTGCAGTTTTATCAAAAAACATTTTCCATGTTTTAAGGATCGTGCTTAATGGTTTTCGAATGGCTCTTGACTCTAATAATTCAATGCTCAATGGCTTAACCCTAATACAATGCTATATATATAATAAGATGAGTTCATTGAATGGCAAGAGACTTGAATCAAATAGAAAAGAAGGCTTCATCTTTTATAGAAATTTGTTTGCAAAATCCATTGAAGGCAAGAAGCAAAAATTTGATTTTCTGCAAAATCTTTGAAAAACAAAAACTCTAGTTTCTCCTCTTATTCTCTAAATATTATTCATTGATACATCCTTTGAGAATATATTTCTAGAGCTATTCAAAAATCACCACAAACACTTGAGCTTATATTGATTTATCTTCCATAAAAACCTTTGGGTTTTGAGTGTTTTTGTTCTTGAGTGATTTTATTGATTACATACGAATTTGTAATCTCGGACAAGTGAGGTCCACCGATTGTTCAAGAGAGGGTTGTTCTCTTGATTGAGAGACAAGCTAGAGAGGCTTGTGTTGTAAAGGTTTGCCATTCTACCTGTGAAGGAAGGGCCATAGTGAAAGGATCGGGAAAAGTCTCAAGAAGGGGTTCTTGAGCCGAGGAGTAGGAGTTACCGAACCTCTAAAAAATCACGGTGTCAATCTCTCTATCTCTTTCTCCTTACTTGATTAACTTGCATGCTATAATCACTTGAATATCTTGTATGCTATAATTTGTCTTGAGATTAATTGTTAGAGAATTGAAATTGAATCGTTCACTTGTTTATTGAGAAATTGTTTTTTGGTTATAGCATGTTCCAATTTCGAAAAGAGTTAGAAATATTTTTGAACACCCTATTCACCCCCCCTCTAGGGTTAATTAGTGACTAACAATTGGTATCAGAGCCTAATCTCTATTTATTTTAGACTTAACCGTCTTAGAGAACGATCATGTCATCGAATTTAGTCACTTATGTTGAAGGACAATCGAACAATAGGCCCCCATGGTTTGATGGATCAAATTATAGCTATTGGAAAACTAGAATGATAGATTTTCTTAAAGCTATTGATTATCAAATTTGGCAAGTAGTTCTTGAATGACCATTTGTATTAACTAAAATTGTTGATGGAAAAACCGTCCCCAAATTACCCAATGAGTGGGATAATGATGACCGTAAACTCATGTCATACAATGCTAAAGCCAAAGTAAATTTAAATTGTGCTTTAAGTCCAAATGAATTTAATCGTGTATCTACTTGTTCAACGACAAAAGAAATGTGGGATAAACTTGAGGTAACCTATGAAGGAACATCTCAAGTACGAGAATCCCAAATTGACATACTCATGCATGAATATGAATTATTTGCTATGAAAGATGATGAAAATGTAAATTCTATGATGTCTCGCTTTACAAATATTTTGAATGGACTAAAGCATCTTGGTAGAATTGTTCCTAGATCCGATGCGTCACGAAAAGTGCTTAGAAGTCTTCCGGCCAAATGGGATGCAAAAGTAATAGCAATCAAATAAGCTCATGACCTCAACACCATGAGTCTCGATGAGATTTTTGGCTCTATACTTACTTGGGAAATCATATTGAAGTCTCGTGAAGAGGACATCAAGCCAAGAAAGGGAATAGCTTTGCAAGCCTCCACTAAAAATGAAATAAATGAGCCGAGTGAAGAAGAAGAGGATGAGGACATTGCCTTGTTCACCCAAAAATTCAAAAGATACATTCAAAGGAAGAAAGCCAATGGTGGAAGATTCATTAAAAGAATCGAACCAAAAGGGGAGCCTAGCAAAAGAGAACCCCCAACATGTTTCAATTGTGGAAAGCCGGGACACTACAAAAGTGATTGCTTCAAGCTCAAAAAGGAAAACGAGAAAAGACCTAGCAAGATGGCAATGAATGTCACATGGGATGACTATGACTCATGCGACTCGGATGAGGATCAAATTAGCGAGGAAACGGCAAACATTTGCCTTATGGCAAATGAAGAAGAGGTACATCTAAATTCATACGTTGTAGATAAATCAAAACTTTCATATGATGAACTTCTCCTCGATTATAATGAATTTCAAGATATGTTTGAAGAATTACATGATGAATTTGAGAAATTAGCTAGAAAATACATTCTTCTTAAGAAAGCTAAAACTCCTTGTAATTCCACTAGTTCAAACATAGAAGTTTCCTGTAATGACAAAAGCATTGAGCTAGAAAAGGAAAATAATCGGTTGAAAAATACTATAAATGATCAAATAAATGTCTTAGCTAAATTTACAAAAGGAAAAGAGAACCTTAGTATTATGTTAGGAAGACAAAGAAGATCACTTGATAAATGTGGTTTAGGGTATGATGCCTTTGACAAAGACGCTCTCATTTTGAAAAAGAGAAAATCACTAGACAATCATCTCATGCATCTTCAAATGATTATAGACATATTACTTGCTACTATTGCAACAGAAAATGACACAAAGCAAATGTGTGCTTTCATAGAAAGAAGAAAATTATGTCAAAAATGGTTTGGGTTCCGAAAGGGACTATAACATGCTCACATAGAAAAGAGAATGTTGTAACGAAACAAATTTGGGTTCCAAAAGGAACTATTGCCTCTTTATCTAACCAAAATGGACAGAAAACAGATTGGGTACCAATAAAAGTTTCTTGAACTTGTTTTGTAGGTATGCTTGAAGTCCGCATCAAAAGAAAAGTGGTTTCTTGATAGCGGATGCTCGAGGCATATGACGGGAGATAAATCAAGTTTATTTCTATAAAATCATACGAAGGAGGAAACGTAACTTTTGGAGACAACTCTAAAGGCAAAATTATAAGAATTGGTTCAATCGGTATTTCCTCTTCTCTCTCTATAGATGATGTGCTTTTAGTTGATGGTTGAAAACATAATTTGTTTAGTATTAGTCAACTATGTGACAAGGGTTATGATGTTATCTTTAGGACAAATGCATGCATAATTAAGAAAGATGGGAAACAAATGTTCATTGCCAAACGAAATGGAAATTTGTATACTTTGTTGCTATATGAATTACATGAACAAGATGTTAAATGTTTTGTCACTTCTAGCGAAAATAGTTGGTTATGGCATAAACGTCTAGGACATGCTAGTATGGACCTCGTTCATCGTTTATCCAAAAATGATTTAGTCAAAGGCCTCCCAAAGACTAAATTTTCGAAAGATAAAATATGTAGCGCATGTCAAGTAGGCAAGCAAGTAAAGTCCTCTTTCAAGAGAAAGAAAGACATTACCACTTCTAGACCGTTAGAGTTACTTCACATGGATCTTTTTGGTTCGGAGAGAACGGCTAGCCTAGCCGGAAAACTCTATGTACTTGTTATAGTTGATGACTACTCTAGATATACTTGGGTTCACTTTCTTGCTCATAAAAATGAAATGCACTCCATTCTTGAAAATTTTTATAGAGTCATTCAAAATGAAAAAGATTTGAAAATCAAGAAAATTAGAAGTTATAGAGGTAGGGAGTTTGAAAATCAAGACTTAGAGAAATTATGTGATGACCTCGGTGTTTCTCATGATCTCTCGGCCCCTAGAACCCCTCAACAAAACGGTGTAGTTGAAAGAAAGAATCGATCTCTACAAGAGATGGCTAGAACCATGTTAAATGAGCACAACCTTTCCCGAAGCCTTTGGGCGAAAGCGGTAAACACCGCTTGCCATATAATTAATCATGTTATTATTCGGATGAAGTTGGTAAAGACGCCTTATGAGTTGTGGAATGGTCGAAAGCCCAATATTGGGTTTTTGAAAGTTTTCGGGTGCAAATGTTTTGTGTTAAATGATAAGGATAACCTTGGAAAATTTGACTCAAAATCGGATGAAGCAATTTTTCTAGGATATTCTTCAAGGAGTAAAGCCTTTCGTGTTTTTAAGAAACGAACTTTAACTATGGTTGAGTCTATTCATATTGTATTTGATGAATCACCCTCATCACCATCACCTAGAATTGACCTAGAAGACGATGAGGGAAGTTGAGCATCAATCCAATGGTGACTTGACCAACTCAATGCCTAAAGCATGGAGGATTGTTCACAATCATCCTCTTGATCAAGTAATAGGTAATCCATCAAAAGGGGTTAGTACTAGATCTCAACTTAAAGATTTTTGCAACCACATGGCTTTTGTATCGCAAATCGAACCCAAGAACTTCCACGAAGCTCAATGTGATGATTCTTGGATCGTAGCAATGCAAGAGCCGTATTGTCACACAAGCTTTGTGCACTGAAATTCGGGCTCAAACATTCGAGTTGTTCCGAGCAATTGGTTGGGATGTTTTTCATTTCTCTTCACATTCCGGTACTGCCGCGAATTGTCAAAGCTTTTTATGCTTCTCTTAGCAATCCCAAGGAGAAATTCCTCCCTCATCTTCATTTCAATCTGTGTGGCGATGATGTATCTGTTGATGACGGCGCTATCCAACGTATTTTTTCACTTCCGACTGACGGTATCCGCCATTTCTCTAAGGATTGGTATAGGGCTGATGGGTTCGACTGTATTGAAGCAGTTCGAACTATTTGCGTCAACAAGGACATCTCGCAGGACGCCGGTATTCTCTTTTCTATGCTACTACTCGGGGCTAGATTAATTCATAATGTCATTACTTACTCTATTTTGCCTAAAACTGGTAGTCGTAGTAGTGTATCTCGCATGGAGGAATTTTTAGTATACTGTGTCATGATAGGAACCCAAGTTGATTTAGCTTATATTTTCCGTTGCGTCATACTTACCTGTCAGCGCAAGCCATCCGGCCCACTTTTCTTTCCCGCACATATTACATATTTACTGCAGCGGAAAGGTTTTTCATTTCCAAATGAAGTGTCTGAGCATCACCCTATTTTTCTTGACGCCACTCATGTTAAGCATATGCACGTTTCTTCTGATGCGGAAGGAAATTTCATTTCTGAAAGTGCACCTGCTCCTCGTTCGCGCCCGGCTCCTAGCAGTTCTGCACCGCGCCAGGAAGCCTCTTCCTCGGCTCCTCGGTTGGACAGTGCATCGGCTTCTCAGGCTGTTCTTCTCCAAAACATTCTTGGGGCTGTTCAGGGCAATACGGAGTTACTTAGGCAACAGGAACAAGTGCTTTAGCGCCTTAATACGACCGTGAACCAGAATACGGAAGCCATTCGATTGATCAATGAACGCCTTGTTCTTCATGATGAGGAAATGTCTACCCGTATTACAAATCTGGTCGAGTCACTTGATGACCTCACTCTTGGACTTAGGAACCCTCGCTCACACATCCCTCGACGCTGACAAAAAGGGGGAGAAATTATGTTATCATATTGTCATGTATTTCATTATCCGACAATAGCAATTTTTGTTTTTGTGTGGCTTGTTATGCTTATTTGTGACTTGTTATGTTTATTTGCGACTTGTTTGTTATTTCCGTATCTTTCATTTGCTCAAACAGCTTGTATTAAATTGAACCATCTATGAAATGCTGTTTCTTTTATTATCTGAAATGTGCGTCTATTTATATGTTGTATCAAAATGCCCATTAAATTGCAAATTTCATTTACCAAGGGGGAGCATTTGAACAAAATATTATGCACATGTTGAGGGGGACCATCACTTGATGTTTTGCCAATTACCAAGCAAAGACAAAATGTTTTGTCATCATCAAGGGGGAAATTGTTGGCTTTGAAATTTACTTTCGGCAAACAATTCCAAAATTGATGATAAAAAACCATTGAAGAGTGTTTGATACTAATGAATTATCAAGTTTATATTTTCAGCAAAAGACAGGTGAACGACTCGAAAAGCAAGCTCGGAAAGAAAGCTTGAATTAAAGCGAAAAGCTGTGAAAGCAATTGAAGCGCAAAATGGAAAATCGTTTAATTCAACGGCAAAGGCGAAAGTCGAAGACTCAAGACTTGGGGTAGATATGTCGGGGAGCGATCATTGTAACAAGGTAATTCTATGCGTCGATATTATCGTATAAGCTCAAGTATAAAATGAACCGAACTCAAATAGAATGAAAAATGCTTTATCGAACTTAAACGGAAGGAAAAAGATTTTTTCAAATGTTTTTCAAGTTATAGTCGACTAGAATCACCATGTGTATTTCAATATAGTCGACTAAAAAAATCAGTAGCTACAGGTTTTTCATCCACATCAAAGTAGTCGACTAAAAGAACTTTGAGTCGACTAGACTACAAGAAGTAGTCGACTAGAACTCATTCTAGTCGACTAGATGAATCAATGTAGTCGACTAGAACTTAATCTAGTCGACTAGATCTTGCATTGTAGTCGACTAAAAGGAAAGAGTAGTCGACTAGTTGCACCTTAAAACCTGCAGTTTTATTAGAAAACATTTTCCATGTTTTAAGGAACGTGCTTAATGGTTTTCAAATGGCTCTTGACTATAATAATTCAATGCTCAATGTCTTAACCCTAATACAATGCTATATATAGAATAAGATGAGTTCATTGAATGGAAAGAGAGTTGAATCAAATAGAAAAGATGGCTTCATCTTTTATAAAAAAAATTCTACAAAATCCATTGAAGGCAAGAAGCAAAAATTTGATTTTATGCAAAATCTTTGAAAAACAAAAACTCTAGTTTCTCCTCTTATTCTCCGAATATTATTCATTGATACATCCTTTGAGAATATATTTCTAGAGCTATTCAAAAATCACCACAAACACTTGAGCTTATATTGATTTATCTTCCATAAAAACTTTTGGGTTTTGAGTGTTTTTGTTCTTAAGTGATTTTATTGATTACATACAAATTTGTAATCTCAGACAAGTGAAGTCTACCGATTGTTCAAGAGAGGGTTGTTCTCTTGATTGAGAGACAAGCTCGAGAGGCTTGTATTGTAAAGGTTTGCCATTCCACATGTGAAGGAAGGGTCATAGTGAAAGGATCGGGAAAAGTGTCAAGAAGGGGTTCTTGTGCCGAGGAGTAGGAGTTACCGAACCTCTAAAAAATCACGGTGTCAATCTCTCTATCTCTTTCTCCTTACTTGATTAACTTGCATGCTATAATCACTTGAATATCTTGTATGCTATAATTTGTCTTGAGATTAATTGTTAGAGAATTTAAATTGAATCATTCACTTGTTTATTGAGAAATTGTTTTTTGGTTATACCATGTTCCAATTTCGAAAAGAGTTAGAAATATTTTTGAACACCCTATTCACCCCCCCTCTAGGGTTAATTAGTGACTAACAGAGACGATCCGTGTCCTATATATAGTACAACCAAGTAAATAAATTAGAATAAAAATTAATTGTATTTACAAGTTTTAACATTATAATGTTGGGATGACAAAAGTGCACCACCATCAAAGTTCAATAAAAGTTAAATGTCCCTTCTCGTGAATTCAACTTTTTAAAATTATGACTTTTGGTATTTTACAATGTATGAATTGCCTAAGCAGATCTTTCCTAAAACACAATTCCGAAATATAATTAGAAACGTAATTAAAATAAAGGAAAATGTTGTTGGGTTTGGCCAAAATATTATAGCTAGGCCCAACTCACATTGTATTTACCATATGTTGTATTGACTTGTCCTCCGCTCCAAGTTAACTTTTTCTCCATACCTTCTCATCTATATATAGGTGTTACCCCTATTGTAAAGTGACACTATAATACACAATTCAATATCCCAAAATTAGAGAAAAGCTTGAGAGATAAGCTTTGTAAGATAGAGAGTTTGTATTTGGGGGTTTTTGTGGTGAGAGAAAAATTATTGAGAGTGTGGTTGTAACAATTTTTCACATAGTGAAATATTTTCTGGTTGTTTTCGACAACGACAATGATTTTTCTCCGGTATGGAGTTTTCCACAAAAATTCTTATGTTGTATTTTAATTTCTTTGCTCTTGGACATTTTAGCAAAGGAGGATTCTATGAGGGAATTTGGAAACAAGTCCTAAATTCTCAACAATTGGTATCAGAGTCTTGCTTCCTTGATGCAAAAATGTCGGGTGTCAAATTCGATATAGAGAAATTCAATGGGAGGATCAATTTTGGCTTGTGGAAAGTACAAGTCAAATATTTGATGATTCAATTTGGTTTACACAAGGCTTTGAAGGGGCGACCGATGTAACACCCCGTGTTATTTTCCTTTCTTCCTGGAATTATTTTCGGTTGTGACGTCACTTGTTCATGACGTCGTGGTTTTTCTCGGTATTTTACGTGTAAATGTTTCGCGTTTACGTTTGGATTGGACAACACGACTTCAATTGTCTCTTTGGTGACTTCGTGGGGTTTCTTTAATGATTACGCTACTTGACATGACGTTTTGTGTCTCGAACATGGCTAGACGTTTACGTGGGTTCTAGTGCCGATTACGTGATTTTGTTTTGATGCTCGACGTTTGGTGCTTCGATTGGGTGGCGACATGCTTGTTATGTCCAACGTTTAAAGTCTGACGCTGTTGTTCGAGTTTGGCCTTTAGTGCTTTAGGGGTTTGACGTTTTGTTTTCCCTTATACTGTGTTTATTATGTGCTTTATTTCATTGACGTGCTTTATGTTTGTAAGTGTGTGCCCCTATGTATTGTTTGATTTGTGTGCTTAGGGGTATTTGCGTTACATTGTTTGTTTCTCCGTGTTTATACAATACGTGACGCGTAGTCTTCGAACTATTTGTAGGACTTTTATAGTTCATTGTTTTAGGAGTTACAAGGGTTTTTGTAGTTACCTGGTGTTCCGGTGGTTGAGTTTTGTACCCCGGATCATTTATTTCAGATTGTATTATTCATCGGACGTCCCGTAGATTTTCTGGGTACGCGTTTCATCGTTTTGGGATTTTTGAAGGAAATTCCTTTCATTATTATTATTTATTATTAAATTAAGGTTAAATGTTTTATTTATCGTTCCGCACTCGATGCAGAAGGTTTTAGGTCGTTTCTTCGCGGTGGTTATTCGGTCGTTGGTGTAACGGGCTATCGGGCCAATTTTTTGGGAGTTTTCTCACCTTATTTTATGATTAATTATTTTAAAGTGGATGATGAATTTTGGGTTATTATTATTACATAATAACTAAAATGTGTAATAATAATTATTGGTATTTATATATATACATATTAATGGAAATTATCTATATGTATATTGGATAAATTATGTGTTGCTGAAATTGTGTGCGACGAACTCAGTCTTCTTCTCCATCTTGACAATCTCCTCCTTTTCCCCTTTTCATTCTCTCGTCTACAGGCAACACAAATCCTTTTCTTCTCCTTCTTAAGTTTGACGAGAAAGAGAGAGGTTGGGCAAAGAGGGACGCGATCTGGTAGTTCAGCTTATCCAGATTAGGCTCGGCTTATCCAGATTAGTACCATTATCCATCATAATGTATTTGGGTATGCCAAATCTATAAATTATATGGTTTAAAATGAAATCTATCACTTGGACATGAGTTATTCTTACGTATGTTTTTGCCTCCACCCATTTTATGAAATAGTCATTGGCTAGTAATATGTGATTTTGATTTGATGTTGCCCGAGTCAATGGCCCAACATAGTCCATTCCCCATCGAGCGAACAGTACTGGTGCTGCCATTGCTGATAAGAGCTCTGCTGGCTGGTGAATTATGCCGACGTGCCTTTGGCATTTGTCACATCTTCTTGAATACTCATCCGCATCATGAATCATGTATGGCCAAAAATATCCTTGAGTAATTGCCCTGTGAGAGAGCGATCTACCCTTTGCGTGACCCCCACATGATCCTTCGTTTAATTGCTTGAGGACTTCCCTTATTTCTGATAGAGTCAAGCACCTTAGATATGGACCAGTTAATGATCTTCGATACAAGGTTCCATCAACCACAACATATTTTACTGAGGTTGCTCTCACTTTTCTTGCTTCTCTACGATCTTCCAAAAGTAGGACGGTCTGTAAATACGTCAATATGGATCGATCCAACTTGGTTCTTATGGTATAATGAATACCTCATCTTTCTTGCCGATCAAAGGTTCGTCCTGCTCATTGATGGGGATGACTCTGGTCATATCTTCTCCTGCCATTGAAGCTTCGTTTGCTAAATGATCAGCTGCTTTATTGTCCGCTCTTGGAATCTGTGTGAACGTTACTAGCTGAAAACTTTGCACTTTTTTCTCTACTGCCCTCTTGTAGTCTTGCATCCTCCCTTCCTTTGTCTCAAAATTCCCATTGATTTTTTTTATGATTAATTGTGAATCACTAAACACTGCTACCTTTTGAATTTGGAGTTCTCTTGCTAATCTGAGACCAGCTAACAGTTCTTCGTATTCCGCCTCGTTGTTCGAACTTTGAAAGTTGCATCCTATAGACTGTTGTAGCCTCGTTCCTTCTGGGGTGATCAGTTCCACCTTGAGACCTGTCCCCAGACCGTTCACTGATCCGTTAATGTATAGCTTCCATACTGGCCCTTCTATTTCGGCCTCTCCATCATCAACTTCGTACTCGAGCAGGAAATCAGCTACCGCTTGTCCCTTTATCGAAGTCCTGGGCTCAAACGATAGCTCGAACGTACTTAATTTGATCGACCACTTCATTGTTCAACCAGAAAAATCTGGTTTTGAGGTTGTTGGAATAATGATCGGATGAGACTCAAAGTAATGGCGTTACTTGCGTTTGGCTTGCACCAACGCCAAGATTATCTTTTCTGTTTTTGAGTATCTTTTCTCTATATCAAGTAGTGTCTTGCTTGCATAATAAATAGGAAACTGACAATTTCCATCATTCTTCATTAGAACTGAACTGACGGCATTTGGGGAGACCACCAGGTACAGCGTGAGCACTTCATGCTCTCTGGGAGCTGCCAATATTGGTGGGATGACCATGTAATGCTTCAATTGCTTGAAGGCTTCTTGCTGTTTTTGCCCCCATTCGATCATTCGTTTGGATCTTAGCACATCGAAGAACGGTTTGGATCGATCTGAGAGCTTTGAAATGAACCTAGTAAGCATTATTATTCTTCCTGTCAAGACCTGGATCTCTTTCGGTCTTCCTAGAGCTTTCATCTGGATAAGTGCCTGAACCTGGGTTGGGCTGGCCTTGATTCCTTTTTTATTGACAATGTGCCCCAGGAATTGACCAGAAGCAACCCTAAATGTGTATTTAGCTGGGTTGAGCTTCATTTGATGTGTTTGTAATGACGAGAAGACATCATTCAAATGACTCAAGTGACCACTTCTCTTCTTGCTTTTAACAACTATATCATCGATGTACGTCATTCAAATTTTTGTTGTTCTATCCTTTATCGATAAGATCCATCATTATGTTTTCTTCCTCTGACCTGTTGTCCTGAATGGGCTGATCACCGGATTTCGGTAATTGCTATAAGGGGGATCATGTTCTGCCGACTTAAGACATTTTGAAATGATAGAGTAGCATTCCTTGGCCACAACTTGATCACCTGGAATATCAACGAAGCCTCTTCTTGAGGGATTAACATACCTCATTACCTGATGAAGTGTTGATGGTACGCCTTGTATTTGGTGGATCTATCCCCTTCCCATGATCAGGTTATAGGATGGTTTAACGTTCACCAGCATGAAATTCTCCATCAGGGTGCACTTTCTCGCTATGACTAGCAGAGTTAGAATCCCGATCGGGCTCACCCTTTGTCCGTCATACCCATCCAATGGATTTGTGGTTGATTTGATTAAGCCCGGGCTGATGCCGATCTTTTCGAAAGCCAATTTGGTCAAGACATTCGTGTTGCTCCCTGGATCAATTAAGACTCGTTTTACTAAACAATTTGAAATAATAAGAGAGATTACTAGCGGATCCTTGTGCGGGAGTTGCACCTTCCTTAAATCCTCCTGGGTGAATGAGATGGTTGGTGTCGAAGAGTTGACGATCGCGTTCACCTCATCTATCCTTCTAATTTTGTTCGCATTCCTCATTCGTGAATGTTGCACCAACCGACTTTCATTGTCATCCTCTGGTTTTCCATGAATGGTATCTATAATTTTTACTGGTTGTCCATCAATGACTTTGTTGCTCTTTGCACGATCTTGAGTTCGGGCACCTCTATCAATGTACTCCTTGAGTTTTCCTTGTGCGATTGATTACCTCAACTTGCTTTCTCAAATTCCTACAGTTGTTGGTCAAATGACCAAAGTCGTTGTGGAACGCGCAGTGCTTTGACCTATCCTTCAGCTCCAGGGCAATGGCAAAGGTGGGTGGAAGATACCTTTCGATTTGTTTTCCTGGAACAGCTTTGCAAGCGTCGTTCTGAGTGGAGTTTCCGCTTCCTCAATCCTGGGTCTTTTTTCTTGTGAACATTTAGACGGTGTTCGGGAACTACTTGTACCATCAGATTTTTTACTGCTTTGAGTTATTCGATCTTTTGATTTCCCTTCTACGTTTACCAATGCCGAACGATGGCTTCTGACTAACTCATCCTCCTCCAGTCTGAGATAGCCTTGAGCTCTTTAATTGAGTTGTCCCATGTTTAAGGATGTGGACTTCACTAAGGATCAGTGAAAACTAGTTCCCTGCTTGATGGCCACTTTGAAAGCCTCCACAGCTACCAGTTGATCGCATCCCGAGATCATTCCCATCTCCAAATTAAATCACGGTAAGAAACTTTTCAGGCTTTCCCCTTTTGCTTGCCTCATTGTGAACAAGTTGGATATCGTCCTCTTTTGTTTCCATGAGTTTTTGGAAGCAATCGATCGATCCGCCGGGTAATTGGCAGAACCACAGGAGTGTTGGTCCTGTCAGGCTGGTGGAAAAGGCTTTACACATCAAAGCATCATCGGCCATGTCCAATGTCATCATTTGCTCTACATAAAAACAATGTTCGATGGGATCTTAAGTTCCATCGAACTTAGTAAAAGTCGGCATGCGGAACTTATCCGGTCTCTTGTGCCGCATGATCTCCCTATTGAATGGCGATTAGATCATTTCTACCGCCATGTCAGCCATTGTCTGCGTTCTGAGATCCTTGACTTGCTCGTCCACGATTTTCTGAAGCCTGGTTATCATGTCGAGGGGCACGACTTGAGCTGGCTTGTACGTCCTGATCGGTTCTTTCTGCCCTCGGATGGGTATGAGATTTCTCTACCGAACTCTCCTGATTCCAATTATTTTCTTCTTGATCCTCTGGGTTGTTTCGCTGACCCCCCAAAGGATGAGCCTGCACTTCAGCTTGATTAAGCCTAGCCCTCGACTCCTGATTTTCTCTTTCGAGAGCCTCTAAATGCTGAAGTATAGCATTTGTAGCTCCCTGTGGTACTCTTGAGGTTTTTCCATCTCTAACCCCCATGGATCTAGTAGTCACCATTTGTTTGAACCTAGGAACTTATATTCCCACAGACGGCGCTAAAAGTGTGAACCTATTCGTTATAATAGAATGAATTCTACTTATACACGATCAATGAACACTATGGAATTTATGCAGAGACTAGATTGAATAAAGAAATAACGAAATTTGCAGAGGAAGATTTATGCTAAAAGAAACTATATAGAATGATTTTTGGAGGAATTTGATGCCCCCTTTCATTTGAGGTGTCACCTCTATTTATACAATAAGAAACCTTTAATTTTGTAATATTTTGCATTTAATTATGCATAAATTACTCTTCAATTGCATAATTTTCTCCCCATTATTTATCACAAATCTTAACTCCTTGATTTGATTTATTTATGTTTATCATATCCGAACAATAAGCTTTTTACTGGAACTGGGCTTGAGCTTGTTGGGATGGATTTTCTGGTCATTTAATGGTCTTAAAGTCCAATTTGGCTTTGCGCGCTGATTGATGGGTTGAAAATTGGGCCTACAGATGGAAAAAAGAATACACGAGCCTTGAGTTTTGAAGTGCAATAGCATACACGACCGGTTACCTAGATGCGATGTGAAGACCCTAAACGTACGTTCGTCTTACAACACAAAGGCATAATTAAATGCTTGAATGGTCACTACTCAACCATTAAGGGACAAAATAAAAAAAACAAACTTTTCTTATAAAGAAGGCTAGTGTTACCTCACTATCAAAAGGCATCCTCGTCCAAACGCTAAATACAGGTCATGACTCATGACCATGACTTTCAATAGCTTTGACGACTTCTTCTCTCCTTCAGCCTTCAGTCTTCTGTCCAACCATTTATATGTTGAGAGAGACTGGATTGCAGTAGGTGGGTATAGACATATGTACATAGATATATATTTTGGATTGCCTAACAAAATTACTTTTTTATTTCTTAGTATCACCAGTGTTTTCTGCTTCCTGATTCAGTACGGGAGTAGAAAAGTTTGTATTACCAATGATTTATACAACCAACGACATTGATGAATTTGAAAAATAAATACTTGAAATTATTATTGTAAGAAATAAATCTAATTTACTTTGTTGAGTTCCCAAAAATACTTTTCTAGAACTCACAATACTAAAAGTGTGTGTGTATATATGGGTAAATGGCTCTAAACCCCCATATAGTTTCAAAAGTGTGTAGAAAACCCCCCTCCACTTCATTTTGTGAAATTAAACTCCCACTGGTTTGCTAAAAGTGTGCACTGTGACCCCCTTTGACACTGTTCAGGTTACTTTTTTTTCCAGAATGTATCACGTGTGTTCCACATGATTTATATATCTCTAAATCCCCAAAATGCCCTTGCCCACTTACCAAACTACCCCTCCCCTCTTCTTAATAATGATATATGGGTGTATGTTTAGGGTTTGCAACTTGAAGATCAAAATCACTCTCTCTCCCTAACATTACTCAGTCTGGTCAGATGTCTCTCTCTCTACATATTAGGTCTCCATTCCTTCTCTCTATCTCTCTTCTTCAATATAGCTGAAAACCCTAACTTTTTTTCTCTTTAGCAAACATGGATATCTTCTTCTTCTAGTTCAGTGAATCGAATCAGAAGAACATTCGAAACCTAAACACTACAAAATAATATAAACCCTAACATGCATATCACCCTAATATTGAAAATATGAACAAAATCTTCAAACTTAAAGAGATGATTGCAAAAGGAACTTGATTTAGTTGAAGAGAAGATGGTTCTTGCTTCGTGAGTATAGAGAGAGATAATCACAAAAGACACACAAACAAAACCATAAAACTTATAGGATATGTTCATCTTTGTGTATTACAGAGTGTATGATGAGAGAGAGAGAGAAACGGTGATTGCAACCCATCTTCAAGAAATCCCTAGAAATGAATTAAATGAAAGAGAGAGACAAGGCTGGATTTGTTCGTTAATTACAAAGGCTGAAATGATATAGTGATATACAAAACACTTAAAATGACGACGTTTTGTCCAAGGGTTTGAAATGATGACGACGTTTTGACATTTCATTATTATTTTAAAAATATATAAAACCCTAATTTAAGGGTATACTAGTAAATTCCTACCTCATGCACCGGAAAATGGTTTGGAGGGGTGTATTCGCCCAAATTGTTAAGTATAGAGGTGTTTAGAAACCATGAAGGGAGTTTTCTGCACACTTTAGAAATTATAGAGGGGTTTAGCGCCATTTTCCCATATATGTATATTTAATGAATTGTAAGAGACAGTTGTATGAAAGTTGACAATTTTTCTATTTTCTACAAGAAATAGGTTTTGTAAACTGTAAACTAGATAGACTTTTATAACTCTTTTATTTTCAGTTGTGAGTTATTAGAAAAAGGGTTAATTTCATAAAAACCCCATATACTATTAAATTTAATCAATTAACCCCTCTTATGTTCGGATTGCCCCTTATACTTTCTAGTTTCATCAACTTGCCC
Source organism: Cornus suecica (assembly GCA_963922005.1). Taxonomy (NCBI): domain Eukaryota; kingdom Viridiplantae; phylum Streptophyta; class Magnoliopsida; order Cornales; family Cornaceae; genus Cornus; species Cornus suecica. The sequence goes on along the minus strand of OY998245.1, from coordinate 39,631,496 downwards.
CATCACCCTCACATTTCAGTCAAAATAGTTAGGATTAATTTCATTTACCCCAGAAAATTTGCTTTATCTTCAATCAAACCTCTTCAAGTTTGAAAAACTTCACTCAGACCCATTAATTTTGAAAATATATATATATATTTCGGAATATATATATATATATTTTTTGGGAAAAACAATATTTTGGAAAATATATATATTTTTAAAATAAATTTATATATATAATTGGGAAAAATATATATATTTTGAAAAAAATTATATTCTTAAGCATTCATTATCATGTTAAATACAATAAAAAATATTAATTTTCTAATATTTTGATCAATTCATCAGCATGTTAAATATAAGAAATAATAATAATTCTTATAATGATAAAATTATAATCAAAGTGTATCATTAATGGTTACTCTATACACTAATCACTATAAACAAAAATCATAATTAAAGTGTGCAACTATTTCTCTATATGAAAACAGAAAACTTTAAAAAAAATTATTAAAGTTTTATTAGGAATTTTTATTATTTTTATGCATTCACCACCATGTAAAATTCAAGAAAAAATAAATGAAAGCTTCTATTATGTCGATTTAAATTCTCATTTTGCGAAAAAACGTTCTTTTAAACTTCTTCCAAAAACTTCAAATTTGTTCTTCAACAAGATTAGGGTCAGTTAATTTAACATTTATATATATTTAATTTTTTATTTTAAATAATTATTTTATTACTTTTTTACAAATATTCCGGAAAAATATATATATTTCGGGGAAATATATATTTTTCAGAAAAAATATATTTTGAAAAAAGAATATATATTTATTTTTTCCAAAATAAATATTTATTTCTGAAATATATATATATATTTACAAAATATAGATTTTGTTTTGAAATATATATATATATTTTCCAAAATATATTATTTTTTTTGAAATATATATATTTTTCAAACTTAAGGGTCTGAATGAAGTTTTTCAAACTTGAAGATGTTTGATTGAAGATAAGGCAAACTTTATGAGGTGTAAATGAAATTAATTCTAACTATTTTGACTAAAATGTGAGGGTGAGGGGGCAATGTGATGAAATTGAAAAGTAAAGGGGAAAATTCGGACATAAAAGGCATTAGTTGATTAAATTCAATAGTATAGGGGGGTTTTCTGAAATTAACCCTTAGAAAAATTGAACTAATGTATATCAAAAAGTATATTATAAAATCTCTGTGTTTTGTATTATTCTACCTCCATCATAAAAAAAAAAAAAGTTGAAATAATTTATTTCCCATAAGGTTGCTTCAATTGCAGATATCAATTATATTTGTAACATATTACATTGTATACCTTTAAAGTTTGATGAATAATTTCAATGACCACCCTCCCGTTATAGTGATCATTTTTTTCTTTATAATCAAATGAGGTAATAAAATAATTTAATTTTTGAACTTCAATTAGAATTTTGTTTTTTTATCCTTCTCAAGAAAAATACATACTAAGACATATTTAATGAATTAAGTATTTTAATTGTGTTAATTTTAATTACTATTCGATCAATTAAGAAAAATACATATCGGACATATTCAATCAATTAAGAAAACAATACATACCTAGACATATTATATCAATTAATTGTGTACATAACTATTGAACTTTAATAATTTAGAATCCAATTATTTATAAGATTCTACTTTATTTATTTCCAACCATTAATTTTTATTTAAGAACGTTAAATAACATTAGGAGCAACCATAACTGAAAATAATGAAATTGACTCATATGACAAAAGATATTAAAAACTTTATAGTAACGGACGCGGACATATAAATGTATATAAAACAAATTAAAAATTATTAAGGTATTAACTTGATATGTTAATTAATAAACTATAATTTAGTAGAACCGATGGTAACCCAATGTAACCCATTTATACCGACGGGTTGGTAATGGTATTACCGATTACAATCCGTCGCGGGTTTGGGATGATTTTGGTATTAGTAATTTTTAAATGGGATGATAATAGTATTAATCAAACCCGTCCCAAACCCCAACGTTACTATCCCTACCCGTTATCTTAGACTAAGATCCGTTAGTGAAATTTTTGTATAAAAACTCGGGTGAATAGCAAAACACCCCCCTCAACTATACCCTCTCTTACTAAACCCCCCTAAACTATTTTTTGTACTGAAAACCCCCCAAACTATAGTTTTTCATGCACAGTTATAACACCGTTAAGTGAAATTGCACTAGGATCCCCTGAAGTTCCTGTTAATTTCGCTCGCGCCCTGAAATTTTATTTTCCTTGCAATGACACCCCCTTGAAGGGGTGAAATGACCGGAATGCCCTTGTTTTGTCTCCCCTATTTCATGAGATAAATATCTAGGTGGTGAAATTATCTCCATGCCCCAACCTGTACCCACATACCCAAACAGTTATCCAAATCTGAGTTATACCAGCTTCTCCCGAACTCTTGGGTCACTTCATATGAAAAGATCCATCAACAACCCAAACAAATACAAACACTAAGTAGGAAGGATCAAGAACTCAAGAACTGGAAGATTAAAGATTAAAGATGGAAGCTTAAAAGATAAATTGGGACAAGATATATAGAAAACACACACTGATATTATTCTGGGACTCTCCCCTTACATCAACACACATACATGCCTTATATAGGCAGAAGAAAAGAACACAAAAGACTTAAAGAGCCTCTGTGGGGACAACTTACAATAATGAAAGATAAGTAACGTCAGCCATGACATCACATACCCAAAATACTAAAACACCCATGCCGACAGTCTGAATGGCATAAAATGAATGTGGAATGTCAAGAATGCCCTTGCTGACTGGCAATATTACATAGAAACCTTACTACATCACTCATATGTCATACAAACATAATTATTTCACAAAAGATAGAAAAGCTGACAGCAGCGAACGCTACCATGCGCCAGGAGGACTCCAATCGTCTGAGTGCAGATCGTCTGAATTGTAGACGCTAGGAGCTGGCTCAATAGGATAGGCATGAAGCTGCACTCGATAGATAGGATGGTCAGGATCCTGAAGATCCCATGAATATTGGGCCTCATGGTCTGTAAGAGTCTGACTAATTTTGTGGAGCCAATCGGAGGGATAGAAGTCTGAAGTTCGCTAGTTTGCTGTATCAGGATAAAATAGAAATGGGGAAATAGACTGAGAGGGAATTCCATTATGATGGCAGATTTGAGTGCGGAACATATCAAAATGGATGGGTAATTCATAGACTAAGATATTATCATGTCCTGTGAAAAAGGAAACATGAAAATTTCTACGAATATGGATACCATGATCAGGAGTAGGTTCAAACTGCTTAGAAGTCCAAAATACAAACATGGGATTTTGGAAGGGGGTGCGGCGGAGCTGGGTTTGCCAATAGGAAATATCGCCGAAGAGGGTGAGTCAGGAACAAAACTTTTGTTGGGCTGGGGGGAGGTTGTTAAAGAGGCATTGGGCAAGGTATCTGAGTAACTGGGACTTATCAAGAATAAGCCCGATATGATAAGTGTCCACTAGGTACCAGAGTAGGAGATAAAACTCAGAAGAAAAGTGAAAATAAAACAAAAGGTTAAGCTCGAAATGGGTTAAGAAAGGATAGACAGGGTGGAATGGCATGGTTCGGATAGGTCCAGCTTCTAATCCATAACGGTGGATATAGAGGATCTGAAGAGAATGAACCATATCACAATTTCGGGAAATGAGGGTTTTCTCTAGAATAAGGATCAGGAGATGTACTGGAAATGGCAAGGGATCCAAACAAGTGATCATAGGGAATGAGATGGTGGAGATGGTGGAGATATCTTTTTTCAGACAGGAGAGAAAATCTGGAAGAATGTTTGCTTTGCCAGGGATGTGAATGGCATCAAAAGACCAGCCTAAAAACCAATTAGCCCATCGAAGAAGTTGGGCTTTGGGAGGATGTTTTTGTTTGAATTTGAGCATGTTTGGGAAACTGCTGAGGTCAGTTTCAATTTGGAAATGGTGACCTATGAGATGGAATTCCAACTTTTCAATTCCTCGTTTGATGGCGAGGATCTCCTTGTAGGTGGAATGATAGTGGAGTTCAGCTGAAGAGAACGCGCCGCTTTTGTAACCACAAATTGAGCGGGACTTAGGAGAGAACTCTTCAAGAAGAACAACTCCCCAATATAGATCAGAAGCATCGGTTTGGAGGATTTTTTTGCCAGTAGAGGGAATCTTCAAAGGGGGTAAGGATTGGGAAATGGTCTTGAGGTGTTTGATGGCATGGGTACAGGAGAGAGTCCAAGGGGGGGGGGTTCTTTCTTGAGAAGATCAGAAAGAGTTTTTCTATAAGGTACAAGGTCGGGGATGAAGTCAGCTATGTAATTCACAATGCCAAGGAATTGTTGGATTTGGGTCCGGGTGAGGTGTTCATCTGGGAAATGGATGAGTTGGGTAGAAATATGAGGTTGAAGGACATACTGGCCATGGGAAATCTTCATATCGAGAAATTCAATTTCTGGCTGGGCTATAATCATCTTTTTGGCTGAGAGCATGAGACCAAACTTCAAAACCAGGGTATGGAAATCTTGGAGGAGGCTGGAGTGAGAATCAATGTCGGGTGAGAAAAGAAGAATGTCATCAATACATATGAGGGTAGAGGAGAAAATTGGTTCGAAAATCTTTATCATGGCTTGCTGGAACAAGGAAGGAGCCGTTTTCAAACCGAAAGGCATGACTGTCCATTGATAGTGGTGATCAGGAATGCAGAAACCAGTTTTTGGACGTTCAATAGGTGTAATGCCTAATTGCCAGAAACCCGCCTTTAGATCAAACTTTGAGAAAACAGTAGCCTTGGGAAGATTGGAGAACATAACAGCACGGCGAGGAAGGGGGAACTTGATGTCTTGAAGGAAATGGTTCAATGGCTTGTAATTGATGACAAGTCTGAGCTTTCCACGAACCTGTTCGGCTCTCTTGTTGACATAGAAAGCTTCACAAGCCCACTGAGAAGTAGTGGGTTCAACAAGGCCTTCTGCTTTGAGTTGGGTGAGTTCTTTGACAGCAAGTTGGTGATGGTCCGGGTTTATGCCATGGTGAGTAGCTTTAGTTGGGTTCAAATCTTCATTTTTCTTGAAAGGGAGAGAGATGAAGAACTCTGAATTCTGCCATAAAGGATGAGTGCACTTGGTAAGAAACTCTGTATGGGTTTCGGCACAAGAGGATTTTAGGATTGATGTTTGGATAGAGGTGATGGTGTCGGTGAGCTGGAAGAGGTTATGCTGGGTGGTCCAAGGGAGAAATAAATTCTTATGCTTGAGACCCTTTGGAAGCCAGGAAATATGGGAGAGCTTCTGGAGGATATGAAAACCTATTAGAAGATCTTTATTTGGGAGGTCAGAGCCTAGAACGTAATGTTTAATTTGAACTCCAGGGAACAATTCGATCAGGATAGGTTTGCTGCGCAGAGTAATCATAAATATTTCGCCATTGGCCGCAGTGAATGGAAAATAGCAGGACCGCCAGTAAGATCTGGGAAGAATAGCCGGGTTCATGATAGTAGACGCAACACCAGTATCAAAAAAGGCAATGACAGAGATAGGGTGAGAGTACTTTTCAGGAAAAACCTTAATCTGGGCTAAAGGTTGAACCAGTAAGCTGGGGGATAAGGAAAATTCAAAAGAGAATAAGTCCTTAGTAAAATCATCATCACTGGAGGAGAGGATGGATGAGGAGTCATTGGAGTCTGAAGCATCAAGAGAGAACGCCATTATAGTGGTTCGAGATGCTTCATCATCAAAGGAAAAAACTGACTCAATATCAGCATCATCATCAGGAAGGAGAACCGAAGAAAGGGTTTGAGTCATGTTTTGTCGGGCAACCTTATTTGGGCATTGCCGGGCATAGTGGCCCTTCTGGCGACATATGTAGCAACGATCAGATTTTTGGAATCCACGGACAGGCTTTTTTCTGAATAAACGCCATTTCTTCTTTCGGGGTTTAGAGAAGGAGGATGATTTGCTTGACTTCCATTTCCGGAAATGTTTCTTTTTTGAGGATGAGGTAGGGCAGGTGCAAGAGCCAGAACCTTAGCATTTGATGCGGAGATCGGGTCGGTCACATGCGGTGCCGAGTAACTTGCCTTGCTCATGGATAGTTTTTAGGAACTTCTGGTAATTACATAATTTATCCAGGGATTGGAGAACATGCTGGTAGATTCAGCCAAGGGAAGTATTTGGTAAGGTCAAGGCTTTGGTTTGTAAAAGCTTGAGGGTTTCATCTCCGAGAGGATCGGGAAGAGACTTGAGGAAGGTCTGTTTTAAGTCTACATCATCAATTCCGCCAAGAATGTAAAATCTTTGAGACATGCGGAGGAAATGAGTTTCAAGGTCTTTTCTTTTGAAAGAGCAGCAACGCATCCCGAAGTATTCTTCTCTGGCTGCATCAAGGATACCTTCGGTTGAGCCAAGGAATTCATTATGAATGGCATCGACAAAAGCATTGATGGAAGGTGCTTGAACCAATTGGAGTTGGCGGTATTCGCCCATACTGACATACCATTGGCGAAGACGACCAAGAAATTTGGACACACAACGGGTGAGGGTCGTGCCCAAGTTTGTACTAGGGCTGAGCAATTCTGCAGAGCACCAGGCATGGATCTCATAAAACTTATCGAGCCACTTGTGTCTGGGGAGATCATCAATGGAAAACCCATGACCATTTGGGATAGGCTGGGGAGTCGGGGGAATTGGTCTGGGATCGGGATCGAGATCGGGGATGTCTTCAGGATCTTCAACGATGGGGTCATGTGGAGGAGGAGGAGGATCAGCCATATAAAGGACTGGGTAAGGATCTTCAACGATGGGGTCATGTGGAGGAGGAGGAGGATCAGCCATATAAAGGACTGGGTAAGGATCTTGGCTGTCATGGTCAGAGAAATCACTGGGAGAGGGATCAGCAATTTGGAACAAGAGGTCACTGATAAGATTTGTTGGTGTGGATTTTCTGGAATCAAGCATGAGCTGTGGAGGAGCCGAACCTTTTTCTTTTGGATCTATTTTAGGTTTGATGTCATCTGTGTGATGGCCATAAAATGTGGAGGGAGAGGTAGCACTAGACCTGGCTGCAGTAATAGCAGGTGGAGATGGAGAAGGCTGGGAAGGAGGCATGGAGGCTAAAGGGTTAGTTGGGCCTAACAGGCTATGGTGGCCGGTAGCAGGGGTGCAGAGAGGCTGGGAGATGTTCTGGGGAGTATAAGGGGGGTAAAATGAAAGAAACGGGTTTCCAAATAAATCTGGAGGTTGTCTGGCTTGGTGTATTTGCTAGGTTTGTAGGGATTGTAACTGGTGCTTGATGCTTTTCATCTCCGCATCTTTGGCAACAAAGGCTGAAGTGAAGGCTTGGTTAGTGTAGGCCATTTGGAGAAGCTCAGTATGGAGGGATTGGATCTTGTTTTGTAGATCGTGGATTAGGAGTTCTAGAGAAGTGATTTTTCTGTTGACAGTGTTCTCAAGAGAGTTCTGAGATGCAGCAATTCGTTGCAGAATTTTGTTTTGGGCCAAGGCATTGGCTAATTGCCAATTTAGAGCAGCTTCGGCGGCAACAATGGAAGAAGATCCATCTGAATGGACTTCAGTAGTATCTGGAACTTTGTGCTTGTGGGTAGTATGTTCTTGGGCATCATGATAAGAGAGAGAAGGAAAATCAACCTCAGTCCATGAAGAGGAGGGAGAGAACATGGACACACATACATGCCTTATTTGGGGATATTTCCAAATATGTTTTTCAAAATAAAAGTTAAAGAAAAGAGGTTGGAAATATTTCAAAACTTTTAAATAATAATAATAACTAATTAATATGCATTACTTGAAGTGTAACTCTAATGAATATTTCAAAAGATATAGAGTAAGGGGTTATAAATATTTTCATATTTTTAAAAAAATATTAATTAATTAATATACATTAATTAAAATGTAACTCTAATGGATATTTCGTAAAATATGCAGTAAAGATATAAGACAAATATATTTCGGCAAGCAACAAGTGTTAATCGTTAAGAACAAATTTTGTGACTTCCTATTCCAAATCTTCAACCTAATAATTACTCACTTTCTAAGAACTAATTTTTTACGACCGCATATATATATTGAAACTTTAAGGTAACAATTTTGACACTCACTTGAATTTCTATGTCACACACTGCTTCTAGTAAGGCTCCAACTTCATTTAAGGAAAATATTTTGAACAAAATTTGGTCATATGAGATTCTCTATAATGATTGTGGCTTGTTTCTTGATGGAAGACAACTATGTAACTAATAATAATAATACTTACAAGAAAAAAACTCATTCAAAAATAAAATTTTGAATGAAAACTAAGAAATAAATGATCAACCTGCAATTTCCATCTTGATAAATATTCGAAAAACTAGACCATTCAATTTTAAATGAATCCAGGGGTTACATGTCACACCCCTAATTTCCTAGGACTCCAAAACCCAAGCCTAAGAGCTAAGGGAGTGAATGCGGAAGGAATAAAAATGAAATAAAATCCATTTGAGTCATAAAATACCTGTACAAGGGTAAAATTGACTTAAAACATAACAAAGACCTCCAAAAAGATCACACGGGATCGAAAAAGAGGTAAACCGAAACACTCGGTACCTTGAACGAATCATTCCAACGCACCATGTTCACCCAAGGGTAAAATGGTTAAATCAGGGGTAAAATAATAATTTCCAACTACAACTACAAAATTTGGACCTAACACTAGCAATACAAACAAATGGGACCTAATTTGAAGCCACGAGGAAGGCGATATGAATTTTCAAAAGTGGCGTCAGACAACACCGACCTAAAACTAAAGTTGAAGTACCCCTCTTTCACTAAGGGTAAAACAGTCATTTCAGGGTTAAACTGGTCCTTTCAAATTTTATCCCAATAATTTGAATGTAGGACAACCCATAGAAACAAACGGAGGTCCATTCCGACGTTTGAGGAGGAAAATACGGATTTTCAAACATCGGACGTCGTAAGCCGCTGCAGCAGGCCTGCACTTCAAATTTTGAAAATGCTGAATTTTTTTTAAGTATGGGAGGGTTAAGCCACTGCCCAAATCTGCACTTTCCTTAAAAGTTTGAATATGCAAAAACGCGAGATTTTGCGATATGGCTTTGTTTTTCGCGCCGTCGGTCCCCAAAAATCATAAATATTGAAAAAGTGAGTTTTTCCTTGGTGGAACCCAAAAATAGTTTCCGAGACCTCGGGAAACGTGAAAAATGTAAACTTAACAAAAAATGATTTTTTTGTAAGTTTTCATAAAATCTTCCGTCTTGCCCCAGGTCTCCGTTTTTAACTACCGCCGGTTTCTAAAGTTTGAAATCTCTAAGATAATGAATTTAATTAAATCCATTTGTAAAAACAAGGAAATTTTACCGGGGTTACGGGGGTAGGCGAAAACGGGTTTTTCCGTTCAAAACGAAAGGGTTTGCTTGAAAGCCTAGAAAAATGCCGTTTTCGGCCGAACACCTAATAACCACATTCTATAACTATTATTCACATCACACTGAAGATAAAATAATTTATACATTTAATGATTACGCCGCACCAAGGCAAAATAGGACATAGTTTTCATAATACGAACTAGTCTTACATTTCCGGCACCGAAGTGCACCAAAATAATATAATCCTCGCTCATAGCGCTCGAAGCGATATACATCGATAATAAAACCTCGGCTAACATGCTAGCCGGACAAAAATTAAGTAGTTTTACAAGTTGGTTTTACATGTGAAAAAGGAACATATTTATCGACCTAATGCCCAACAAAATAAAAGTGTGGTCCGCCTCCCAAGCACAAAAGGGCGAACATACATCCACACGTCCACGGAGAGACTACGGAACCCTCCCAACGGGATCATCGCCTGAAAATTATATAAGACGTGGGGTGAGCTCACTAGCCCAGTAGAGGAAGCGTCATTGCCTCCATCTCGGTAGTCCGAGTGGTTCAACCCAACCAAGGTTCATGCCACTAACCCTAGGTCGGTCTCTTGTTCCACATGGCTCTCACACCAATCCGGAACCCCATCGAACCCAACAAATAAGTTTTTCCCGCAACATGCTCATAATATAATTTACCACAATTATAGCATGCTTCAATAACAATATCATAATCACACATATGGGATAGTTCAAGTACAATATAACTTAACACACCCCATACTATGCGCTTGCCCAATATAGGTTAACGAATTTATACCCTACTCATTTATAACGAGAAAGAGTACCGCACCGATTCTTCCCAAGTGTTTTTGACATTTCACTGTCAACAAGGAAGGCGGTTGGCACGAGACGACCCGTGCCTAAAGATTCGTATAACGAATGCACAAGACGACCCGCGACTTCGAGAATGAGACGACTCACCCTATACCCCATTCACGGCTCATTATTCCGTAAGATGGGAACACCCCCTGGCCAGTTGTTGCGACGATTCGACACAAGACTATTTATACACATACGAATACATTATCCGTATTAACCCTACACCCGTGCTTTTGACACTACATGGTGTACCCAAAAATGCATAAAGGTTCTTATCATAACCATATGCCATCACAATACATGCTTATATCAAATAACATTATATTGTGTTCAATTTCCCACAAGGCTTACAATTTAACATTTGTTAAGCAATAATCACAACATAATTTATATCACAATTCATGTTCTCAAGGCCTAATTCATAGTCTAAACTATCAAGACCAACTTGCATATATATATACGGCATATATACACATAGACGCACACACCCTCATACAAAGACAAACACAAATCGTTTTTCCCCTACCTCAATTCCAAGCAAGCTATTTCAAGGATGCCCCAAAGAGGTCTAACTCAAGCTATTCCTCCAAAGGCTCAATATATTAGCTTCCTACTATCAACATACCACACAAACAACAAGATTTACTTATGGCGTCACAAAAGACCAAAAATCATCCTTGTGGCTCCAACCACAAGAATCAAGTCTAACCCTAATGAGTACTAAATTAGGGTTTCATGAAAAAAATGAATTTAAGAGATCAAGAGACTATGAACTCACCTATAGCTTCTTCACAAGACGAAGTCACAAGCTACCATAATTGGAACTCACTTAGTAGTTGGAAAAGGAACTCAACCTTCCATAAACAAGAATAAAAAGGAAGAGTAAAATCAATACTAACACAAAAGAATTCATGAACTTGGAAGCTAGGGTTCTTGTGAAAAAAACCCTAGAGTAGGAGAGAAACTTACCAAAATAGCTCAAGAACACCACTCTAGACCACACCAAACAAGGATGGAATGAGAGAGCAAGAGAGGAAACTTATGAAGGAAATAGAGATGAAGAGATGAAGTCTTGCAAATGAGAGAAACTCATAAGTGTAGAGATTCTCCACCCACTCTTCTCACCATCCAAGGGTTCAAAATGAATATGGGGGAAAAGGAAATGAATCCAAGGGCTAGGAATAAGTCTTGCCAAGTGGAAAACTTATTACACAAATCACAAAACTCATTATTTTGCCAAATAAGGCCTTATGATCCAAGGGCTTAAAACAAAGATGGGAGAAGAAGATCAAGGGCTAGGAATGTGACAACACATGAAAAGTGGAAATGACCAAATTCATCCAAAGTTAGGGTTAATTACAAGAGTGCCATCAAGACTCTTAAATACCCTTTTACCCCTTGTCATCTTCCCTAATTACCTAAACGCCACTCATGCCTTAATTCTCACCCAAAATCTCTACACTTTCCACTAAGTGTTCCAAATATGAAATTACTCATTTACCCCTCGGTCATTTCTTTCCCGAAATCGTTTCCAATAATTTTCATTAATTTCTAAATGAAAATACAACATGCTATGTATAATTTTTATAACACGTACAACATGTAAGACATGCTAAAACACATAAACATATTAGCACATAATCACATAAGCACTTAATTGTTTAAATAAATTTTTTAAATTAACACGTAAAAATACCGGACGTTACAACCTCCACACCTTAGGAGATTTCGTCCTCGAAATCAAGACGTACCTATAGTAGAAAACATGTCCGGGTATTTTTCCTGTACTTCACGCTCACGCTCCCAAGTCGCCATATGTATACTCAATAATATTCTCTCACCATATGTATATCTCTGTAGAAGAGGAAGATGAAGCAGAAAACTTGCAGAGAATTCTTAAAGACGTGCCTCCTCTTGTTGTAGACTTGGGTATTTATAGACAATGATGATCAAAACCCTAAGTTTTCCCTTTCTCGTAATTTCACATCTAAACCCTATATGCTGGTGAATATAATGTATATAGCACACACTTTGATATATATATAAGTCATGGACAAATCATAAAACCAACCCATGAAAAAATCAGACATAGAAGCAAAATTTACCCAAACTTTTACCACAACTACGCTTCAAGCATAGATGGCCTACGCTTCGAGCGTAGGTCCAAGTGTAAAAATGTGTTTTCCAGCCACTTTTTAAAACTGAAAGCATAGGGTCAAGCGTAGGCATTTTTGTTAAAACCACTTTTCTTCGCAACTGCGCCAAAATGACCCTCTTGAACCCACGATACTTTTTGCTTGAAGTGACGATTTCGAAAAATATCATTTTCGCCCTCTAGGAGACATTTTTCATCAATATGCTCACTTTCGTGCTTCACTTGTATTCTTCATTACTTCAATGTTTGATTCTGCCTTTGACGAAGCTTATCGATGTCATTGAAACAAAACCGACCTATCTAACACTCAACATGGTTATTGTCTAGAACATGCCATAAATAAACAATACAACAAGTGTTCTAACAATCTCCCCCATGGTATTTCTGAGATAAAACCTTGTTTTACAATATAGCCTCACAAATAATAACATAACATCTATACCTATGAACACACACCAATAAACATAGATATAAACTATCACCTTGCTTTCATGACGACCAATCCTGTAACCACAACACTGAATAAACCATTAAACGCACCTTGTGGAAAACAAATATAAACCAACATAATGATCATCAGAAAATTATACCAACAATGCACACATAATGATCATCATTCTCCCCCCGAGAATAAACACCCTCTTACTAAATACTTATCCCTCTTAATCAAACAATCTTTCTCCCTTACTTAATACTTTTCCCCCTTTTTATCACTGAAATGTCAAGTAAAAAGAGTATATGCCATAGCAATAATGTAAAGAGATGTAAGGAAATACTCAAGAGAAAACACCAAGATACAGAACCCTTATCAGATCATATCCAAATTCTCAGGGTAATAGAAATCTCTACTATACATGACCCTACTACTAATGCACGAATGCAAAATATCATGAATAAAAATAATATAAAATACTTTCGTTTTTAGAAATCTATGAGCAAGGAAGTAGAGACACAAAGTTGATAAGTGCTCAATATTGGTCATTTTTCGCCCCTATCTTATGTTTATTATGTCTTTACATTCCATTACTTGGTATTTTTATCTCGTTTATGTGTGTAAGCATGTTTCAGGAGCTTAATGAAGAAACAAAGCTAATCTCGGTGAATTAACTGAGTTTGTGTTCATTTCAATCTCAAAAAAGATATTAAGAGGTGCGCCAGAGCAAAGAAGAGCTACCAAAGGGCAAAATGGTCATTTCATGACATCATTGTCTCACTGGAAGGGCGAAAATGTAATTTTCAAACATTATTACTTTACCAAAAAAACATCGGGAGTCAAAGGCGACCAGTTTAGCTCAAATACAAAAAGACGGATTTTTACATCAAAAGTGCATGATACTTACGTCACTAGAGAGAGAAATGGGCAAATTGGACTCAACCTACGCTCCTAAGCTATGTTGTGGTTTAGGACACTACGTTCGAGACCTACGCCCAAGCGTAGGTCAAGAGTGTAGGTCCCATATGATGGTCACGTGATCCCTCGACATGCTGAAGTTGTTTCGGAGATATTTCAGAATTTTCCAGTTTTGTCCCTACTTTGATATTTCAAGTGATCGGTGATTCTGGACCTATACATACAAGCTTATACACATATTTACATCTTCTTTTATGAGATTATTGATATATTTTGAAATTCCAGAAAAAGGGCAACCATTAGGGTTTCTCTCACTTGTCTATAAATAAGAGAGGATTAGGGTTTAGAAAAGGTTGCTTTGAGGGTTATTTTTAGTTCTGTTTTGGTGATACACGTTCATTCATAGAGTTCTCTTCCATTGAAGAGAACCACCATTAAATACGTAGAGATTCGGAGAAGAAGGCCAAGGAGAACGTTTTTACACCAACAATGCAGACTCCCTCAGCCATGATCAACTAATTCGGTATCTAGGGTTTTCTCGCAAAATCCTAGCCATGTAATGTAGTTCTGATTTTTTTTTTCAATTGGAGAGAGGGGAAGCTGTGACTATACGGTGATGATTGTGTTAGATGAGAAACCGTTTTTATTTGTGATACAAGTTTATATATTTGAATTGGTTTTTGTCTTAGACTTTTCGAATATATTTATCTTATACAATCACAATTATTCACTATTGGCTGGACCTCAGATGCTTAATTTGTGATTTTCTACACAATGGTGGTCATAAAATTCGAAACCCTAGGTTAACACAGGCCATGCCCTGACAAACTGATATAGACATGCCTTAGTTTATTTTCATGGTTTAATTTACTACTTTAATTTACTTTTTTGTTAGTAGCCGGCATGCACTAATCAGTTTAGTCTTGAGATGGGTTGTCCCAATCCGATTGAGAGTAATCCTTTTGGGTTCAAACTGCTGGCGCAGTGCGAGCTGATTCACAGTCAATGGATCACCCTCATACAATTAAAATAGAATTTCGATTATGTTATGCGGTTAGCGGTGGAGTGAGGAAACCTTAGTTTTCTCTCCTTCTGAATCACAAACCAATTTACTTTGCTGTTTAGATTAATTTAAGTGATATTAGATAATTTACAAAAATCAAACTATTTTCGGAAAACTATAATTTAGTCTTTTTAGATTATTAACGTGAACAATCCTCATCTTTGTGGGATCGATATTCCCCTACTCAAGAAAAACTATACACAATTGATCTGTGCGCTTGCAGAAGGGTAAAACCTAAAGTGACGTTAAGGTGTTATTTTTAACCATGTATTTTACACACACCTGATGCCCACCAAGTTTTTGGCGCCGTTGCCGGGGACTTGGCATTATTCAATAGCTTTAGTAGTTATTTGTATTGCGTTATTGTAGATTAAAGCTAAAGTTGAAGTTTTTGTGTGATTTTCAGGTACAATTGAAAAGCGTGAAAGGAAAAGACAAAGCTGTTGAAGTTGTGTCAAGACCCTTTTTGTGTTTCAATTTTGCTTGGTTTTTGCATTTAATTTTTAGCTTTGCCTTTTGTTCATAGTTTAGATAAATTTAGAAGTAGTTTAGTTAATTTACTCTAGTTATTTAAAAAGAAAAGAAAAAAAATTTTGAAAAAAAAAACTTTTTAGTGTATGTTCGATAGATCGACGCGTTCAAATTCAAATTTTGCGTTAGTAGTATACGACCCGGAGATCGAAAGAACTCTAAGGCGTTTATGAAAATTAATTGAAGAGTGTCGTCAGACAGAAAAGGTCGAGATGGGTGACAAGAGAGTTAATCCACGAAGAGGACCAGACACCTCATTGAAGGGATTCTATGCACCGGACGCGTATGAATCGTATGCTGAATTTCCAGAAAAGGAAGGTGCAAAGTATTTCGAGATCAAGACGAGTGTGATCAACATGCTCCCAAAGTTCTCTGGTCTCAGGATAGAAGATCCGTACCAGCATGTCAATGAATTCTTAGAGGTTGCATCAACCGTTAGGTATGATGGGTTAACTAAAAATGATCTAAGAGTGAGTCTATTCCCATGGTCTTTAAAAGATAAAGCAAAAAGATGGTAAATTAAATTGACTCAATCAACTAAACTTGACTAGGAAACACTTAAGCAAGAATTCTTAGAGAAATATGTTTCCATTGGAAAGACTTCAGAAGCCCAAGATGCGATTAAGCGATTCAGACAATTGCCAGGAGATCAATTTTATGATGCGTGGGACAGGTACAATGAGATTTTGTATAAATGTCCCCATCATAGGTTTTCTAATCAAGATGTTGCTAGAAATTTTTACATGGGTCTAGTTGAAAAGCACAAAAATCTGATAAATGCCCCTATACATGGTCAGTTTACCTTAAAACCCGCAATAGAGCTTTTAGAGATGTTTGATAACATCAGTGAAAATGGCCTTCAGTATGAATCTGATCTAAGGTCTAAAGGTGAACTGGATAGGCGATCATAAAAAACATGTGAGGTTAATCATGATATGAAAAATCCAATGGCATTGATAGAGGAGAGGTTAGAGCGATTTGAAAAACTTCTTACTCAAATAAGTCATTCCCTTAAAAGGAAAGTTTTTGAGGTTGAACCAGATTATTCTCAAAATGGGTATGAGGACGTAATAGCCGCTGATGTCAATGCAGCATGGAATTACTCCAATAATGCCCCGTTCTCCAACTCATACTTTCCAAATAACAGAAATTATCCATTCTTGTCCTATAAGTCCACAAATGTGGAGAATCCCCCGTAAAAATTTCAACAAGGACAGCGGTCCAATTCTCAATCCAATTTTCAACCAACGCAACAATTTACCTCGCAGCCTAGGTTCCAACCGAGTCAGCAATCATTCGAATCTAAGCCAAGAATAATGACTCAAAATTCTCAATCAAATTACCCAGACAACCATCGAATCATTCTCTGGCTCTTCAGCTATTCAATAACAACCAGGTTATCCAACCATTCCAATATCAACTTCAGACTCAAAGAAACCAAGCTCCAACACCCGGTTTTCAAAATAACGGGATAGAACAGACCTTGGTGGACCTCTAAAATCAGATGGGGGTACATACTCAAGCACTAGCCCAAATCACTATGCAGTTAGGACAAATGGAAAATTAGAGAAATACTAGAGAGCCAGGTCAGTTGCCCAGTCAGCCTATCACTAACACAAAGATCCAGCAAGTGCAAGAGCTTGAATTGTTTACCAATGCTAATCACGAGTCTATTCAAGCAATTACGACTCTGAGAAGTGGTAAGGTAGTGGAGAGCAGAGTAGAGGAAGAAGATGAGGAGAAGTTGCTTAGAAGAAAAGAAGATAAGCCAGCTCAAAGGAAGGAAGTGGAAGAAACACAACAGAAAGAGGTTGAGAGCGGAGAGGTTGAAGTTCAGAAAGATAAACTGCCAGTTGATAAGAGTGTGGACAAGACATTACTTGATGAGCCAGATAGGGTGAACTACGAGGAGGCACCGCCATTTCCTCAACATCTTAGAGAACTGGCTAAGTATGGGAAGATGAAAGAATCTGATATATTGGATACATTTTGACAAGTTAAGATTAATCTACCGCTCTTAGACGTAATTGCCTAAATCCCACCTTATGCTAAATTTTTCAAGGATCTCTATACACAAAAGAGGAAAAGCAGAACAAAGAATCCAAAAAAAATACTCCTGACTCAGCAAGTGAGTTCACTGTTGTTAAGCAATACTCCATCGAAGAGGAAAGATCTTGGTGCTCCAACTATTTATTGTATTATCGGTGACCAGGAAATTTGTAGAGCCCTTCTTGATCTAGGTGCAAGTATTAACTTGTTTCCTTATTCAATCTATAAACAACTAGGGTTGGGAGAGCTCAATTCCATAAAGGTTGTACTGCAGTTTGTCGATCGATCTGTCAAGCAGGCGAAACGTATTTTGGAAGACGTCATAGTTCAAGTGGGCAAGTTTTACTTTTTAGTTGAATTTGTAATCCTAGAGACGGAACATGTCTCGGATTTGAAAAAACACATCCCAGTGATCTTAGGCAGACCATTTCTGGCCATGGCAAATGCATGTATAAATTGCCGAACCGAAGCCATGGATTTGACCTTCGGGAACATGAAAGTCATGATGAATGTGTTTGAGGGAAGCCTTCAATTACCTGAGTTGATGGACTGTTTCCAGATAGATGAGTGTGATGAACTAAATGATATTATACATGATTTTGTGACTCAGAATTTCTGGCGAATGAAGTCCGAATGAAGAAATCGAAGATTGGGATGCATATGTGGAAAGGCAGAACAAGGAATTGGATAAAATTGAGACTGCGTTATATGCACAACCTTGGAAGAAAGAGCCAGTGGAACCACTCCCAATAGTTTCAAGTACTCCCCCAATTTCATCACTTACAACTCCGCCTGTTTTAGAACTTAGGGAGTTGCCAGAAAAGTTGAAGTACGTTTTCTTGGGACCCGACAAAACTCTTCCTGTAATTATTTCATCAAAGTTGACAACATAACATAAATCAAGTTTTATTGAGGTCTTGACTAAGAATAAAGAAGCAATTGGGTGGAGTGTGGCTGATTTGAAAGGGATTGATCCATCAATTTGCATGCATCGGATTTATTTGGAAGATAAGGCAAAACCGAAACCGTCAAGGGAGATGCAGCGAAGATTGAATCCGAACATGATGGAGGTAATAAGAAAGGAAGTAGTGAAGTTGTTGGATGCGGGAATCATTTACCCGATCTCTGATAGTAAGTGGGTAAGCCCAACTCAAGTGGTCCCGAAGAAGTCGGGAATCACAGTGTTGCCCAATGAAAAGGGTGAGCTAATTCCTCAATGCACGACCACAGGGTGGCGTGTGTGTATCGACTACAGAAAGCTCAACTCTAACACCAGGAAGGATCATTTTCCATAACCATTCATCGATCAAATCATGGAAAGATTAGCCGAACAAAGCTACTACTACTTTTTGGATGGTTATTCCGGCTATAATCAAAAGGCAATTGATCCTGTGGATCAGGAGAAAACCACTTTCACTTATCCATATGGCATATTCGTGTACAAACGGATGCCTTTTAGGTTATGTAATGAGCCAGCAACATTCTAGAGGTGTATGATGTCTATCTTCTCTGATATGGTAGAAAAGTTTCTGGAAGTGTTCATGGATGACTTCTCAGACTTTGGGGTAACCTTTGAAGACTGTTTGAGGCATTTAACACTAGTACTTGAAAGGTATAAAGAGACCAATTTAATTCTTAGTTGGGAGAAGAGTCATTTTATGGTTCAAGAGGGAATAGTACTTGGTCACATTATATCTAAGCAGGGGATTGAGGTCGATAAAGCAAAAGTTGTGCTGATTTCAAAATTACCTCCTCCCACATCTGTGAAGCAGATATGCTCATTTCTGGGCCATGCTGGATTTTATAGAAGGTTTATCAAAGATTTTAGCAAAATCGCCCAGCCATTATGTAATTTACTAGCTAAAGTTGTAGTATTTGTATTTGACAAAAATTGTCTTCATGTCTTTTGAGGAATTACGTGCTAAACTCCCATCTGCCCTAATAATTTGTCCACCAGACTGGTCTTTACCGTTCGAGCGATGTACTTCAGATTATGCAATCAAAACTATGAACAAGTTGCCATATGTGATTTACTATACCAGTAGAACTCTGAATGAAGCTCAGATGAATTACACAACTACCGAGAAGGAGTTGCTAGCAGTGCTGTTTGCCTTGGACAAATTTAGCTCGTATTTGTTAGGAACCAAGGTGGTCGTATACTTAGATCATGCCGCGCTAAGACATTTACTAACCAAGAAAGACTCCAAGCCCAGACTCATTTGATGGATTCTATTGTTACAAGAATTTGATTTGGAGATCAAAGATAAGAAAGGTACGGAGAATGTTGTAGCTGATCATTTGTCAAGAATTGTTGTTGAGTTCACAAAGGATGACACTCCTCTTAAGGATGAGTTCCCGGATGAACATCTGCTCAATATGGCTGTTATGGAACAGATATAGTGCTATGCAGATATTGTCAACTATAAAGCCACAGGTAGAATTCCTAATGGATGGTTTAAGCATGAGAAGGATCGTTTATTTAGCCAAATAAAATTTTATATCTGGGACAATCCGCAACTGTACAAATATTTCCCGGATCAGATACTTCGTAAATGTGTTCCAGAAAATGAAGTTCAAGGCATACTGACATTTTGTCATACGCTCGAGTGTGGAGGGCATTTTGGTGCTCAGAAAATAGCTCATTAAGTCCTTCAAAGCAATTTTTATTGGCCCACCATATTCAAGGATGCATTCGAGTTTTGAAAATCTTGTCTAAGATGTCAAAAGTTGGGATCCATATCTCGACGAGACATGATGCCACTAAATCCTATTTTGGTGGTTGAGTTGTTTGACGTCTGGGGCATTGACTTCATGGGACTGTTTCCAAAAGCCGGCGATAAGCAGTACATATTATTGGGAGTTGATTATGTTTGTAAATGGTAGAGGTTGTTGCCACGTCGTATGCGAATCACATTGTGGTTGAGGAATTTGTCAAATCCAATATCTTTTCTAGATTTGGTATGCCACGAGTGTTGATCAGTAACGGCGGCAGCCACTTCGACAACTAGTTTCTTCCGGCCTTGTGCAAGAAGTATGGTGTCACTTATAGAATTGGAACGCCATATCACTCACAGATGAGTTGTTAAGTGGAGGTTTCGAACAGGGAGATCAAGAACATTATTGAAAAGACAGTGGATCCTGATTTGAATAATTGGCCGAGAAGGCTAAATGATGCATTGTGGGCATACATGAACGCTTACAAGACATTGATTGGTATGTCACCATACAGATTGGTCTATGGTAAGGCGTGTCATCTCCCTGTGGAACTTGATCACAGAGCATGTTGGGCGATCAGAAGATTGAATTTTGATAACAAAAGATCGGGTGCTCAGAGGAAACTCCAACTCGTAGAGCTTAAGGAGTTGAGGAACAACGTATATGAGAATTCTAGAATATATAAAGCCCGAACCAAAGCATTCCATGATAGACATATTAGAAGGAAAAGCTTTGAGGTCGGCTAGAAAGTATGGTTGCTTAATTCAAGACTCAAATTGTTTCCCGGTAAGCTCCAGTTAAGATGGGACGAGTCGTACAAAATTACTAAGGTTTACCCCCATGGAGCAGTGGAACTTCACGACCCTGACAATAGAAAGCGATTTGTGGTGAATTGTCAGTGTTTAAAGCATTATATAGAAGTTGTGCCGATATAGAGGGTCGTTGAAACAATTGATTTAACAGAACCGGCACCAGAGCCGGATGATTTTAATCCTAAATACTGAGAGGCGACAACGTCGAGCCAACGATGTTAAACATTAGTATTAAGTGATAAAGAGTAGCTTTTGATCTTAGTGTGTAGTTGTAAGATAGTAGTTTAATTCAATTTTTGAAATTTTTTAAGATCGACTCCGAAAGAGTCATCATCATTTGAAGGGGTATTTTTATCCACGAAGTGCCGAATTTCGACAAATTGAGGTCACTCATGTTAATAGGTGTGTATAGGGGAGGTTCGAGTGTTCGAGAATCGAGAACGAGCAACAAAGTGGCCGAAACCAAAAATCCATCTTTGGCACCTACGCCCAAGCGTAGGTCATGGGACTGTATCAAACAGTCCCGCGACTTTTCATTTTCAAATTTTGTTTTTCTCCTTCTCCTCTCCACCAAATCGACTCCCGTTTGTTCCTAAAGCCAAATATCGATATTTCCAATCATTCCCAAGCGGCAGATCATCATATTAGTGAGCGGTGTGTATGGATTCGTGTGAAGAACTCAAAAAGTCTCTGGAATTACATTTTAGGGAATTTGTCGTTTCTCGCAATTTGGTAAGTTTTGATCCATTCTTTCGGTTTCAATTAGTTAATATAACTATTCTAAACTAGTATTGATGAATGAGACCGATCAAAATTGTGTTTTAATCCTATTGGTCACATAATGACACCTAGAGGGGGGGGGGGGGGGTGAATAGCGTCAATGACAAACTTTGAGACTTTTTCGGTTTGACTTCATTTTACCAAAATTACACATCATTAAGGTCTTGTCAAACACTTAGTGATTTAGATAATCTCTTAAGTGACATTCACATTTCATGCTTGTAATCATGAACAATGAATTACACTACCAAATACATGCATAATGGATTCAAGTTGAATGAGAACTAATTCAAGCATCCAAGTGTGCAATTCAACTCAATATGTATAAGCATTTTTCTCACATATATTTAGACATAATGCAAAATGCTATTTATCATAAAGAATACTTTAAAGAGTTTATAAAAATTAATTAAACATTTAGTACAAATAAACTCTTAAAGAGAATGATATGTTGAATATTCATTTTTGTCAAACACTTGGGAAGTGTATGAACTTTCAATGCTTATAGTTTCTGGAAGATTCTTTTTATAACACACTTGGTGTGCACATTGATCAAGGCTAAGTAAATGAAGTAGAAGAAATATAATCTAAGCCATGTCCTATTAAGTTTATAATCTAATCCACCGCAATTAAGCATTTTACTATCCTCTTCATGACACAAACAATTATAGCATTCATATGTAAAGCTCAATAATGTAGATAAAATTACTTGTACAATAAAGAGGAATATAGATATTGTCAAGCACAATTAATATAAACCTTCAGGGCATTGGTTTGTTGAAGTAGAATTTTATTTAAACACATGTTGTGTAACAAGATTTAGCAAAATAAATGAGATGATAGTCTAAGCTATAATCCAATCAAGCTCACAATTCAATCAACTACTTCAACTAACATTTTCTCATACTCCTTATAAATTTAAAACCACAAGCAATTTAATAGCATGACATCAATATGAAGTTCAAGATTGTAAATGACAATTGCTTATAAGATAAAAAGATTAAGGGATAGAGAAAATGCAAACCAAGACACCAAGATTAAACATGGATCAACCAAACATTTTATGTTATAGTGTGTTGAAGAGAAGTTCTATCAATTCACTTCAACTATAAATTTTCCTAACCTCTTCATTAATTACACAAACACAAGAATTTTCATAGCATTGATATATAAAGCTCAAGATTGAAAATGAAAATTGCATTTAAATTAAAGAGCTTAGGGTTAGAGAAAATGCACACCATAAACACCAAGATTTTTACATGGTTCAACCAAATCTTTGGTTTATGTCCATGCCTTAAGAAAACCTCTCAAGGATTCAACTATCGTGCTTTTCTTGCGGGTGAAAGGAAACCCGTACATGCTCCTTCTTGCGGGTGAAGAGCCGACCTTGCTCACTCTTGCGGGTGGAGAGCCAACCTTCAAATACTCTTGCTTCCGGGTGAAGAGCCGACCTTTGCTCACTCTTGCGGGTGGAGAGCCAACCTAATCCTCTCTTTTCAAGGTAGAGAAAAACCTTTCCATAGCTTCAACAAGCCCAACCCATGCCAAGACAACTTCTTGGTCTTTCACTCACAAAGAATAGAAATTGAATTTGAGTGTATACAATATATCTCTCAATAGATGGGTATAGAAAATCAATGTTGACTTCATCACATACCTAGAGTCATAAATGAAATACTCAAATGAAAAGCTTAACTCAATATGTGGAAGAATGAAACACAAGAAGATGATATTAATGATGCACAATTGGTGTGATTCCTATAGAAGAGTTTTCTACCCAAAAATGAATACAAAAATAAATCACACAAGGTATATTTCTTTCATACTCCTATCCCTCTCTCCTCTCACCCATTTTTGGCTCATATATGGCATATATATAGAGTGATAACACAATATAGCCATTTGGGGGTGATTTGGGAAGTTTTGGAACACTTTGGATCCGAAACTAGCTGTTGGAATTCAAATCCAGGATGATGCAATCGACTGAGATTTTTGGGCAGTCGACTGGAACTTCAAAAAATCATTCCGAAACATTTTTTCAAATCTCTGAAATAGTCAGTCGACTTGTTGTTGATCCAGTCGACTGTGCTATTCAACCCAGTTTCAATGCAGTTCACTCTTTTGCTCATAACGAGAGTCCCGTAACTCGGATTAAGGCGTTCTTTAGATTTTTGGAAATAGGACTTCATGCTCTTGATTTTAGGATTTTTAATCTCTCCATTTATGCCATTTGTGAGTACGATATGATCATTTGAATGTGACGCTTCATTTTAAACTTTTAACCCACTTGACGATTTTTCATGAAATCTTTTGGGATTTTTCCGAAATGACTTAGACACTCTCCTAGGATGTCTTAGAGACTTAATAAGGTCCTTGAAATTCCTAAAGTCAATATTGAAATCATAAAATGATTTTTCAATTTAAACAAATTCTCAATATTAGACAAAAGTTTTTCATGGTTTAATAATTTTATTCAAAGCTTTAATATGCATCTAGAATCCATTTCAAGTGATATGAATTTTGTTTATGGTTCTAGTACAACCTATTTGTTGAATTCTTCCATAGCTTATGAAAGCTTGAACTAACTCAACTTTAGCAAAGACTAAGTGATGTTCGTAGTCTAATGCTAATAATACAATGACTCATGAATGATATGCATGGTCCTATATACTATATGGTCAAGAGTTGAGCTTTCAAATAAGTTATTTCAAAAATAAATTTACATTAAGTCTAACACTCACTCAAGCCTACTTTATCCGATTCTTTGATCTTCAATTTCTTTAAGCTTTGGGTTGATGTCTCCATCCTTGTCTTCAATGTATTTTGAGCTCTAAGCACATTTGCTTGATCTTTTCATGGATCCACTAGCTCTCTTGAGTTTATCTTGAGTCAACAACCTATTAAGCATAACTCAAGTAGAGATTAAATTCACCATATTCAATGGTTTGTTATCATCAAAATGTCATGTTTACCCATGGTGGAAAACGTTGGGTCAATAATCTCCCCCTTTTTGATGATGACAAACATTGGTGTGTGCCAATAAACAATTGAGGGAATTTTATAAATGATCCCCCTATCAATATGCAATCAATGAATATTACAATAAAGCATATGCATAAACTTTGGAATTTCTCCCCCTATCATCATGCTTTAAATGATGTTTACACTTAAACATGTAGCATGTGATCATATCAAGGAGCAAATCTCCCCCTAAGAATGTGCATACAACATATACACATCAACTAATCTTTCTCCCCCTTTGACATCATAAAAAAGAATAGATACAATGAAGTACAAGAAGAGAATCAAGTTGCATATATGAATTGTGATCATAGAATACATCATTTGAAGTAACACAATATCATATTGTCAATACATTTCATGAATATGCTTAAGATGATACAAACTTAGAAACATAGCTTTACATTCATGATGGCAACAAGAACATGCTAGCACGTGTAATCAATGATGACTAAATCATTTGATTGTTTTTTATAGACAAATATGATACATGATCAAAATAGATTTTCATATATGAAGTACATGTATCAAGTGAATGACTCAAACGGAAAGTGACATAATGTTCAAGTGTGTGTGTTTGAATGAAAACTCAAATCATAAGTATTCAATATACTATATGCAAACAAGGAACACTCAATTACTATATCATTTAAAATCACATAGTCATGTATGAAGATTAACTTAACATCACGTATGAGCATTTAAAAACGAGTCAACACCACCTCTATCTCAACCATTTGAAATTCAATAAACACGTATGCAATATCTAATCATATAATATAATGTGAATAAAGTAAAAATCATAATGATGAGTAAGTGATGAATATCCTAAAATAAGAAAGTGAAAAAAAATACATAAGACAAATGCTAACACATTAATATTCAAAGACATTTCCGTTTCTCTATGAATTTTACAAAAGAAGTTCTCTTGGAGAAATTTGGTGAGAATATTGACGAATTTATAATCATGAAAATGAGCTCAATATCTCTCATAAATACATGTCTTTGTAATGTAATGTGATGTCATTGTATGCATTCTTCTCAAGTGCATAAAATATATATCTTATATATATGGTAAAAATACTTATCTAAAATAATAAGAGATGAACCAAGAAAAATGAATATGTAAATATAAGGAAAATAACATATAATATATACTTTTATTTATGTTACTATATTAATCTAAGTCCAAGAGTAGTCAACCAATCAAACCATATATTCCCAAAACCAAAGTGTTAAAAAGTATTTGAAATTATTTTCATGACACTTAAATGGCCTTTACCCAAGAAGGAAATAAGTTCATCTATCATGCTCATTTTGTTGCATGTTTGTGATAAACTTCTTTGCACAACACATCAAATATTTGTAAACATGATATTCCCATATAAGTGCAATAACCAAATTTGATAAGTTATAAATGACAAACAACAAGAAGAATGTTTATCAATATATGTTCTAAAATAACCTTCATTCATAAGAAAATCACTTAAAGCCATTCAAAACACCCTCTTGGAGCATATTTCAAGTTAAGCATGACTTATGATAGTTTTAAAAACCCATTGTCTAAAACTTATACATTTCAAAGCATTGTAATTCTTTACATGAAAATTTTTCATTGTAAAATCATATAATAATGCATTAGATAAAAACATTTCATGCAAAGAGACATGTGGCATTCTGAGAACTTTAATTCCATTCACATGTACAAAGAATTAACTATATCCTTCTTGGTTAAGATCTTGGGATTATAATGGTCAAAACATTGGGTCACTACACTTGGTTTTTAAAAAGAGAAACAAACTATACATTATAGAATATACAAGAGTATGCATGTATGGTAATGATATAAGAGTGTAAAATATAAGAGATTAAAACTATTATATATCATTGAAAAAATTATATAAAAATAATAATATAAGATACAAAAATAAAAATAAAAATGTATGTCTTTCATGATATATGCACATAAGACTCATGATTCATGCTTTTCAATACACATTCAAGATAATTCCATATAAGCATAATATTTTCTCTTATCAACATGCTTCCTTCAATGATGGACTCTCAGTCCCTTTTGCATCATAGAGATCCAAGCATGACAAATTTAGCATCAATTAATATTTCAATTTGAAACTACAAATGCTATACATTATAGATAAGATATTAAGACGATTGTATATGTTGGCTTTGAAATTCCATTTCAAGCAATAAATCTTATTTTGATATTAACAAAACATTCAAAACCGTGTTTGGTACTAATATGGCTTTAAGCTAAGTGTTTCAGCAAGTACAGGTAAATGTTTCGGGAAGATCGCTAAAGCAACAAGCGATAAGGAAACTCAAGCGCAAACTCGAAGAAGGACAAAAAGATCAAAGAAAGAACAAAAGCTGGACTCAAGACCTGGGGTAGATAGGTCGGGGTGAGAATATTGTAACAAGGTATCTTATGCGTTGATTGATCTTATAAGCTCAAGTAATTAATCAAACGAACTCAAACGAATCAAAAACGGACCTTGAAAACAATTTTTGGAGTCACCCAGTCGACTGGCCATGAAATGGCAGCCGACTGACTGTGACCCAGTCGACTGGCCCTTAAGGACCCAGCCGACTGGATGAACCAGTGAGTTATAAAACATTCTAACTGCATGAGGCAGTCGACTGGCCTGTCCAAGGCAGTCGACTGACTGTGACCAGTCGACTGGCAGTTAAGGACCCAGCCGACTGGACCAGAGAGTTTCGAACATTTTTGATTGCCTGAGGCAGTCGACTGGCCTTCTTGAGGCATTCGACTGACCCTAGCCGTTAGGAAAAATATTTTAAATATAAGCATGGAGGCAGTCGACTGGGTGCCGGTAGGCAGTCGACTGGGTGCTTCAGGATTTTAAGGAAAAGTATTTCTAAACAATATTTTTGCCCAAAAAGAAATGATTTTGCTTGCAGATTTTCAGGTCCTACTCTCCATATTGTCTAGGGTGAGACACACTCTCCAAACCCTAGTGTTCACTATATAAAGAAAGAGATATGGATTAAAAATCCTAAGGTTCTTGTGTGAGAAATTTTCCAAATATTGTTCATCTCTAATTTTCTCTCAAGCATCTTCTGAAAAATCTTTTGATAGCAAAATCTCGTTTTTCACTCTTATCATTTTGAAGATTTAAACTCAAGCCTTGAGCCTATTCTCTTATTGAAAATATATTGTGAGAATATATATATCTTGAGTTCTTGAAATATCACCTAAAAACACTTGAGCTTATATTGATCTATCATCCATAAAAACCTTAGGGTTTTGAGTGTTTTTGTTTCTTGAGTGATATGTTGATTACATACACAAATTTGTGATCTTGGGTGAGTGAAGCCCATTGTATCAAGGGAGGATTGTTCTCTTGATTGTGTGAAGAGCTAGTTACCTCTTTTGTAAAGGTTTTGCTATTCCACCTATTGAAGGAAGAGCCATAGTGTGAGGATTGGGAAAGTCTCAAGGAAGGGGATTCTTTGAGCCGAGGAGTAGGAGTTACCGAACCTCGTAAAAATCACGGTGTCAATATCTCTGTCTCTATCTCTTTACTTTATGTTCATGCATGCTTAATTTATATTGTGGTAAATAGCTTGTTGAATTTAAGTGAAATCATTCATTGCATATTTTACCTTGTAAATTAATATTGAACCTTGTTGCATGTTCTAGTAAGAATAAAAAGAAGTTAGAAATTATTTTTAAAACCCTATTCACCCCCCCCCCCCCTCTAGGGTATTTTAGTGACTAACAATTGGTATCAGAGCCTAATCTCTACTTGTTTTTTACTTAACGGTCTTAGAGAACGATCATGGCCTCAAACATAGTCACTCATGTAGAAGTACAATCAAACAATAGGCCCCCATGGTTTGATGGTTCAAACTATAGTTATTGGAAGACTAGAATGATAGATTTTCTTCAAGCTATTGATTATCAAATTTGGCTAGTTATTGTCGATGGACCTTTTACTATTACCAAAGTAGTTGATGGAAAAACCATTCCCAAATTGCCTAACGAATGGGATAATGATGAGCGTAGATTTATTTCACTTAATGCCAAAGTAAGGTTAATCTAAATTGTGCCTTAAGTCCAGATGAATTTAATCGAGTCTCTACTTGCTCCACGGCTAAAGAAATGTGGGATAAACTTGAAGTTACTTATGAAGGAACTACTCAAGTTAGAGAATCTAAAATTGATATACTTATGCATGAATATGAATTATTTGCCATGAAGGAAGATGAAAATATCAATTCTATGATGTCTCGTTTTACTAACATTTTGAATGGACTAAAGCATCTTGGTAGAATTGTTCCTAGATCCGATGCGGCACGCAAAGTCCTTAGAAGCCTTCCGGTCAAATGGGATGCGAAGGTGACGGCTATTAAAGAAGCACATGATCTTAGCACTATGAGTCTTGATGAGATTTTCGGGTCACTCCTTACATGGGAAATTACCTTGAAATCTCGTGAAGAAGACGCCAAGCCAAGAAAAGGTATAGCCTTGCAAGCTTCAACTAAAAGTGAAGCAAATGAGAGAATCGAAGAAGAGGTTGATGAAGACATTGCCTTGATCACTCAACAATTCAAGAGATTTCTTCAACGAAAGAAGGCTAAAGGTCGGAGGTTCTTAAAGAGCAATGAACCAAGAGGAGAGACAAGCAAGAATGAGTCTATTACTTGTTTCAATTGTGGTAAACCGGGGCACTATAGAAATGAGTGTTTCAAGCCCAAAAAGGAGAACGATAAAAGGCCAAACAAAATGGCCATGAATGCAACATGGGATGATTATGACTCTTGTGATTCGGATGAGGAAGAGAATGGTGAGGAAATTGCAAATCTTTGCCTCATGGCAAATGAAGATGAGGTACATTTAAATTTACATGCATTAGATAATTCCATTTTGTCATATGATGAGCTTTTATTTTCTCATAATGAATTACAAGATGCATTTGAAAATTTGTATGATGAGTTTGAAAAACTAGCAAAAAAACATAGTTTGCTCAAGAAATCTAAATCTTCATGTAATTCCACTTGCCACACCATAGTTGATGTAAACGCAACTAATGACAAAAGTATGAAGATAGAAGAGGAAAATATTTTGTTGAAAAAGACCATTGATGATCAAATAAACATCTTAGCAAAATTCACAAAAGGAAAAGAGAACTTGAGCATCATGTTAGGAAGACAAAGAAACTCTTTTGACAAATGCGGCTTAGGATATGATGCATTCAACAAGGATGCACTTTTATTGAAGAAAAGAAAATCATTAAAGCATACTTTTTCAAAACAATCTTCATTCTCAACTTCTATTGATCACAATCATGTTTCATGCTACTATTGCAAGAAAAGAGGTCACAAAGCAAATGCATGTTATCTAAGAAAGAAGAAGAAAATTATTTCAAAAATGTTTTGGGTTCCAAAAGGAACTGTTGCATCTCTACGTGCTAAAGAGAACTTGGTAACTAAATCAATTTGGGTTCCGAAAGGAACTATTGCATCTCTTTCTAACCAAAATGGACCCAAAATAGACTGGGTACCAATAAAAGTCACGTAACGCTGTTTTGTAGGTTTGCTTGAAGACCGCCTCAAAAGAAAGATGGTTTCTTGATAGCGGTTGTTCAAGACGCATGACGGGGGACAAATTGAAATTCATGTCCTTAAAATCTTATGAAGGAGGAAACGTTACTTTTGGAGATAACTCACAAGGGAAAATTGTTGGAATCAGATCTATTGGTATATCTTCTTCTCTAGCTATAGATAACGTACTTTTAGTTGATGGTTTAAAGCATAACTTGTTTAGTATTAGCCAACTTTGTGACAAAGGTTATGATGTTATCTTTAGGTCAAATGCATGCATAGTTGAGAAAGACGGAAATCAATTGTTCAATGCAAAGAGAAACGGAAATTTATATACTATGTTGCTATGTGAATTAAATGAACAAGATGTTAAGTACTTTGTCACATCGAGTGAAAATAGTTGTTTATGGTATAGACGCTTAGGACATGCTAGTATGGACTTCATCCAACGTTTGTCTAAAAATGAATTAGTCAAAGGCCTCCCGAAGACTAATTTTTCAAAAGATAAAATATGTAGTGCATTTCAAATAGGTAAGCAAGTGAAATCTTCTTTCAAGATAAAGAAAGATATCACCACTTCTCGACCCTTAGAGTTACTTCATATGGATCTTTTTGGTCCGGAAAGAACGGCTAGCTTGGCCGGGAAACTCTATGTACTTGTTATAGTAGATGATTACTCTAGATTTACTTGGGTTTACTTTCTTGCTCATAAAAATGAAACTCACTCCATTCTCGATAAATTTTATAGAGTCATTCAAAATGAAAAAGATTTGAAAATCAAGAAAATTAGAAGTGATAGGGGTAGAGAGTTTGACAATCAAGATCTAGAGAAATTATGTGATGAATTTGGTGTATCTCATGATCTCTCGGCTCCAAGATCTCCTCAACAAAATGGGGTAGTTGAAAGGAAAAATAGATCTTTACAAGAAATGGCTAGAACTATGTTAAATGAACACAACCTTCCCCGAAGTCTTTGGGCGGAAGCGGTAAAATACCGCTTGTCATGTCATAAATAGAGTTATAATTCGAATGAAATTGGGTAAAACTCCGTATGAGTTGTGGAATGGTCGGAAACCCAATATTGGTTATTTCAAGGTGTTTGGTTGTAAATGTTTTGTTTTAAATGATAAAGATAACTTGGGAAAATTTGACTCCAAATCAGATGAAGCAATTTTCTTAGGTTATTCCTCAACAAGTAGAGCCTTTAAAGTCTTTAACAAAAGGACTTTAACCATGGTAGAGTCTATCCATGTTGTTTTTGATGAATCACCACCTCTACCCTCACCTAGAGTTGACCTAGATGATGATGAAGTTGTAGGAATTGAGGATAATTTCAATAATCTCAATATCTCCAACTCGTCAAGTAGGCAAATGGATAAGAGTAAAGTTGGAGATCAATCAAATGATGACTTGACTTGCTCCATTCCTAAATCTTGGAGGATTGTGCACAACCATCCTCTTGACCAAGTCATAGGAAACCCTTCACAAGGTGTTAGCACAAGATCTTAACTTAGAGACTTATGCAATCACATGGCTTTTGTGTCCAATATTGAACCCAAGAACTTCCACGAAGCTCAATGTGATGATTCTTGGATCATGGCTATGCAAGAGGAACTAAATCAATTTGAACGCAATCAAGTTTGGCATTTAGTCCCTCAACCCACACATCAAACTATAATAGGCACTAAATGGGTTTTTCGAAATAAGAAGGATCAAAATGGAGTGATTATTCGAAATAAAGCAAGATTGGTAGCTCAAGGTTACAATCAAGAGGAAGGCATTGACTATGATGAAACCTTTGCACCCGTAGCTAGATTAGAAGCAATTAGAATGCTTCTTGCATTTGCATCATCTAGAAATTTCATTCTCTATCAAATTGATGTCAAAAGTGCTTTTCTAAATGGAACTATAGATGAAGAAGTGTATGTGAAACAACCACCCGGCTTTGAAAATGAACGTTTTCCAAATCATGTTTACAAATTATCTAAAGCTTTGTACGGGTTAAAGCAAGCTCCTAGAGCTTGGTATGAACGACTTAGTGACTTTCTACTTCAAAAAGGTTTTTCTAAAGGCAAAGTTGACACCACTCTATTTACAAAAACTGTCAAGAATGATTTGTTGATTATCCAAAATATGTTGACGACATTATATTCGGATCAACAAACACTTCCCTTTGCAAGGATTTCACATCTAACATGCAAAACGAATTTGAAATGAGTATGATGGGTGAGTTGAACTTCTTCTTAGGGTTGCAAATCAAGCAAAGCTTGGATGGCTTATTTGTTAGCCAATCTAAGTATACTAAAGATTTGCTAAAGCGATTTGGTATGGAGGAAGCCAAACATGCCATTACTCCCATGAGTACCTCTATTAAACTCGATAAAGATGAAAATGGAAAATGTGTTGATATTACTAAATATAGAGGCATGATAGGAAGTTTACTTTATTTAACTGCTAGTAAACCGGATATCATGTTTAGTGTATGCTTATGTGCTCGCTTTCAATCTTGTCCCAAAGAATCTCACTTGCTAGCCATAAAACGTATTTTTCGCTATCTTAACGGGACGATTAACTTAGGACTTTGGTATCCAAGTGATACTTCACTTGATCTCACGAGTTATTCGGATGCCGATTTTGCGGGTTGTAAAATTGATCGGAAAAGCACAAGCGGTACATGTCATTTTCTAGGTCACTCGTTAGTTTCATGGTCAAGTAAAAAGCAAATTTCGGTTGCCTTGTCTACGGCTGAAGCCGAATATGTTGCGGCCGGTAGTAGTTGTGCTCAAACTCTTTACATTAAGCAACAATTACTTGATTTTGGGCTTGTTTTCAATCGCGTACCTATTAAATGTGATAACACTAGTGCTATTTGTATCTCAAAGAATCCTATTCAACACTCTCGCACAAAGCACATAGAGATTAGGCATCATTTTTTACGGGATCACGTAGCTAAAGGCGACGTTGAATTGGTTTTTATTGACACTAAGAATCAATTGGCGGATATTTTTACTAAACCCCTTTCGGATGAACCATTTTCAAAAATTCGTAGGGAATTAGGAATGGCCATGGATTTTGAAGTCATCAGTTAATTTTCACAAATTCTCGTCCACGTTCTCGGCTTTCAAAATTTAAAAATTTTTCAAAATGTTTTTGAGGGCCAGTCGACTGCCTCATATACGGCCAGTCGACTGGATCAACCAGTGAGTTTTTGTGTTTTTAACTATCTTCAGCCAGTAGACTGCCTACATTGGCCAGTCGACTGGGTCATGAGCCAGTCGACTGTCTCCACATGGCCAGTCGACTGCCTCTGCGCGAACATTGTTTTTATTTCTTCTTTATCTTCGTCTTCTCTCCACTCTCTCCACGATCTCTCCCATTTCTTCTCTCCTTCACGCCATTTACTCATCTTTAAACCACTTTCCCACTACACCACGATCCTCTCCTCCATCATCACCACTCCCCTCTTCATTTTCAGTTATATATCTCCATATATATATCCATATATATATATTTTTTTTACAGTTTCACTTCTCCCTCTCTGATTTCACCATCTCTGATTTCATTTTCAGTTATATATCTCATCTATCTCATGGCTCCTAATATCGTACGCCTCAAGAAACGCGCCCGTAGGGGTGGAAGCTCTTCGGCTGCACCTCCTCCACCTCCGTCTCTTGTTCATGAGGACACTGATTCCGAATCTGAATCTGGTCCGATGTCTCTGACTGCTATTCTCGGTGATGAAGACAGTGTTCGTCTTTTCGAAACTCAGTTCCTTCATCGAAAATTTGCTCGGAGTCGCATTTTGACTCAACCCTTGTGCGAAGAGATTGGCGCTAATACGTTCAATATTTTTCAAAATATGGGTTGGGATTTCTTTCTCTCGCTCGATGTTCCGCTCTATCCGAGGGTTGTCAAAGCATTCTACACCAATCTGGTGAATCCTTCTCAACCATGCCTTATCTCCACCCAGCTTAGCTCCAATGTTGGAGGCGTCTCTGTTGAGATCACCGAAGCAGTAATCAATACTGTTTTTTTGGCTAACTCCTGGCGGTATCTCCTATTACTGCCCATCTATTTAGTACTCTTCGAGTGATTTCGATCCTCTCGAAGCAGTTCGGGCTATTTCTGTGAATAAAACAACCACCGTCATTGCTGAGTTTCCTTCTTCCTCGCTTACTCCCGAGGCAAGACTTGTGCACAACATTATCACGTATTCCATTTTGCCCAAGTCCGGAAGCCGGAGTCTTGTGTCGATTATGGATGCTTTCCTTGTCTACTGTGTCATGACCGGTCGGAAGGTCAATCTTGCCTTCCTCTTCATATCGGCAATCCTCGAGTGCCACAAAAAGAAAGGCGCACTTATTTTTCCTACCCATTTATCCTATCTTCTCAGTCGGAACGGTGTGCCACTTGCTGACGAGCCTACGGAGCACAATCCAATCTTTCTGGACCGCACTCATCTCAAGCAAATGCACATTGGCAAAAATGCCGATGGAGTGTTGGTCTCTCTTAGGGCTGCCCCTCCTGCGGACCAAGCCGGTCCTTCTGTTCCTCGTCCCGACGCTCCTCGTCCCGAGGCACCTTGTCGGGATGCTCCGACTTCCTCATTTCCGTCTCTTGGTAGCGATTTCGATATTCCGAATTTTGGGTTCGGGGGTAATCCCGAAACTCTTACCCAAATCTTGGAAATCGTGAAGCGCAATGAGGAGGCCCAAAAGCAGACGGCCGCGGACATGAAGCGCCTTGAGGACAAGATCGACCGCCTCACCACCGCCATGGATGCACTTCGCCGTGACCCTCCGCCTTTTTGATGTCGTCAAAGGGGGAGAATGTTTAGGTTGTTTGTGTTGGCCATAGGTCCATTTTGCGTAGCATAGGACGTTACCATGTGTGTTTTTATGTTATCTTTAGTTTTATTTCTATGCTTTATTATTTTGTAATGTGTAGTAGTAAAACAACATGTACCGATCTTGCAATTATTAATTGAAAAATGTTGTTTCTATTATTCTTCAATGCATTACGTAAATGAATATCAAATTGCAAAATTTATTTCCTAAGGGGGAGCATGAAAATAAAAATGAAAGATGCACACATTGAGGGGGAGTATCACTTGATACTTTACCAATTATGAGCAAACACGAAATGTTTTGTCAACATCAAAAAGGGGGAGATTGTTGGCTTTGAAATTCCATTTCAAGAATTAAATCTTATTTTGATATTAACAAAACATTCAAAACCGTGTTTGGTACTAATATGGCTTTGAGCTAAGTGTTTCAGCAAGTACAGGTAAATGTTTCGGGAAGATCGCTAAAGCAACAAGCGATAAGGAAACTCAAGCGCAAACTCGAAGAAGGACAAAAAGATCAAAGAAAGAACAAAAGATGGACTCAAGACCTGGGGTAGATAGGTCGGGGTGAGAATATTGTAACAAGGTATCTTATGCGTTGATTGATCTTATAAGCTCAAGTAATTAATCAAACGAACTCAAACGAATCAAAAACGGACCTTGAAAACAATTTTTGGAGTCACCCAGTCGACTGGCCATGAAATGGCAGCCGACTGACTGTGACCCAGTCGACTGGCCCTTAAGGACCCAGCCGACTGGATGAACCAGTGAGTTATAAAACATTCTAACTGCATGAGGCAGTCGACTGGCCTGTCCAAGGAAGTCGACTGACTGTGACCATTCGACTGGCAGTTAAGGACCCAGCCGACTGACTGGACCAGAGAGTTTCGAACATTTTTGATTGCCTGAGGCAGTCGACTGGCCTGTCCAAGGCAGTCGACTGACTCATGAGGCAGTCGACTGGCCTTCTTGAGGCAGTCGACTGACCCTAGCCGTCGAGAAAAATATTTTAAATCTAAGCATGGAGGCAGTCGACTGGGTGCCGGTAGGCAGTCGACTGGGTGCTTCAGGATTTTAAGGAAAAGTATTTCTAAACAATATTTTTGCCCAAAAAGAAATGATTTTGCTTGCAGATTTTCAGGTCCTACTCTCCATATTGTCTAGGGTGAGACACACTCTCCAAACCCTAGTGTTCACTATATAAAGAAAGAGATATGGATTTAAAATGCTAAGGTTCTTGTGTGGGAAATTTTCCAAATATTGTTCATCTCTAATTTTCTCTCAAGCATCTTCTGAAAAATCTTTTGATAGCAAAATCTCGCTTTTCACTCTTATCATTTTGAAGATTTAAACTCAAGCCTTGAGCCTATTCTCTTATTGAAAATATATTGTGAGAATATATATATCTTGAGTTCTTGAAATATCACCTAAAAACACTTGAGCTTATATTGATCTATCATCCATAAAAACCTTAGGGTTTTGAGTGTTTTTGTTTCTTGAGTGATATATTGATTACATACACAAATTTGTGATCTTGGGTGAGTGAAGCCCATTGTATCAAGGGAGGATTGTTCTCTTGATTGTGTGAAGAGCTAGTTACCTCTTTTGTAAAGGTTTTGCTGTTCCACCTATTGAAGGAAGAGCCATAGTGTGAGGATTGGGAAAGTCTCAAGGAAGGGGATTCTTTGAGCCAAGGAGTAGGAGTTACCGAACCTCGTAAAAATCACGGTGTCAATATCTCTGTCTCTATCTCTTTACTTTATGTTCATGCATGCTTAATTTATATTGTGGTAAATAGCTTGTTGAATTTAAGTGAAATCATTCATTGCATATTTTACCTTGTAAATTAATATTGAACCTTGTTGCATGTTCTAGTAAGAATAAAAAGAAGTTAGAAATTATTTTTAAAACCCTATTCACCCCCCTCTAGGGTATTTTAGTGACTAACAGTATACAAACGTCTTTAGAATGTTCACCAAGAACAAATTACCAAAAGGATGGAGGTGCAACATTCTACAAGTTTTCGGAGCCCAATAAGTAATTCTTATTCTCATTTTCATGAGTTGGCTTTTTCAAAGAGATTTACTCTATCTTGAGGTTTACTAGTGTGGACTTATTTAATTACTCATTTATTTCATCTTCATTTCATTTCAAGTTGAAACACCTCAATTCAATGTGCAATATATGATATCAAGAAGATTTAGATAAAACACAAAAATCATGGAAGCACATAGACAAATATCAACCAAATTCAAGTAAAATAGCTTTGATGGTCTAGAGGTGGTCATGACTATATTCTTTAAATTTCATGCATGATCAAGACTTTCATTCATAAAACTAGTCTTTTAAAAATATTGCCTCAAATGTACTTGAAAGGACAAAAGACTAATATTATGACATAATATATCCAAGTCTTATTTCAAAGCAAGCTACCATCAAGAAATCATCAAAAGCATATTCAATTGCATGTACCAAGTAGTCAAACACTCTCATTACCAATTATCAAATTTGTTCCATGACATAATAATAAAGGATCAACACACTTTAATAAGCATATGTATGTCATGGTTTGATCTCATCCAAGAAAGCACATTAGTAATGGAGGTTAGAAAATGTGTATCACAGTGCTAGCTCTACACATTTTACTTGAAGTTGCTTGTGGATGATTTGCATCCTCCACTCATTTGTGAGAGACCTTGATTTCATCTTCCCTTTTGAGTTGAAGCATTACTATTGAGGAACCAATAGTTCTTGAGTAAGGAATCAATTCAAACCTACAATACACTCAAATAGCTTTCTTTGGTACCCATTTGCTATTAGGTCCATTTGTGTTAGCACAATCATTGGCATAATTCTCTATAAGCATATTAGCACAAAATGAGTGATTTTTCTAAAATCAATATGCTTCACTTGAATTTATCATTCAAGTAAACTATCATGATGTGTATTTGTCAATTCAAATAGAAAAATATGATCATAGTTATTTCAGAAGAAAATGAACCAATATGAAATTAAAAATAGGAGTGAAACTTTATTTCATATATGGATCATAATAAACAACCATAAGCATCATATGTATTAAACTTCAAGAATTGACAAGAAAACCAAGCTAACTTTCCTTTATTGGCAAAAATAAATTATATGCCCTTTTTCAAAAATTGTAAAATTTTAGCACATAGGAAGATTCATTTCCTTTCATTTCAAAATTCTTTTTGAAAGCTTAATGAAAGATTATTTTTCATAAGAGGCACCTTTTCAAAATAATTTCTTTCTAATCCAAGGTGTCACTCTTCTCATGCAATTTCAAGATAATCAAAAGAATGTGATGCATGAACAATGATTATACATCAATCAATGAATACATTCATAAAGCACATTTATATATCAATGAATATATGAATACAAGTATCAAGTCAATACAATGTATAAATTACCACATTTCACATAGATGTCTCAATCATTGCATATCATCATCAAAATTCTCCTTTTATGACATGTGCATATTAATGGTCATTGGGCACTATAGATCATCTAAAAACATTTCCCCTTATAAGAACATTCTCCTTTAGCCTTTAAATGCATATAAATAACTTGTAAACATCATTGGAGAATAAAAAGGTCAAATAACCTTACGTAAGGGAAAATCTTTCAAAGTTTGTTAAGGATCAACTCTAAGCCGGTTAAGGCAAGAATAGAGCTGAGGCTATGATACCAATTGTTGGTCACATATTGACACCTAGAGGGGGGCTGAATAGAGTCAATGACAAACTTTGAGACTTTTTCGGTTTGACTTTATTTTATCAAAATTACACATCATTAAGCTCTTGTCAAACACTTAGTGATTTAGATAATCTCTTAAGTAACATTCACATTTCATGCTTGTAATCATGAACAATGAATTACACTACCAAATACATGCATAATGGATTCAAGTAGAATGAGATCTAATTCAAGCATCCAAGTGTGCAATTCAACTAAATATGTATATGCACTTTTCTCACATATATTTAGACATAATGAAAAATGCTATTTATCATAAAGAATACTTTAAAGAGTTTATAAAAATTAATTAAACATTTAGTGAAAATAAATTCTTAAAGAGAATGATATGTTGAATATGCATTTTTGTCAAACACTTGGCATGTGTATGAAATTTCAATGCTTATAGTTTCTGGAAGATTTTTTTTTCACACACTTGGTGTGCACATTGATCATGGCTAAGTAAATAAAGTAGAGGAAATATAATCTAAGCCATGTCCTATTAAGTTTATAATCTAATCAACTACAATTAAGCATTTTACTATCCTCTTCATGACATCACAAGCAATTATAGCATTCATATGTAAAGCTCAATAATGTAGATAAAATTGCTTGTACAATAAAGAGGAATATATATTTTGTCAAGCACATGTAATTAATATAAACCTTCAAGGCATTGGTTTGTTGAAGTATAATTTTATTTAAACACATGTTGGGTCACAAGATTTAGCAAAATAAATGAGATGGTAGTCTAAGCTATAATCCAATCAAGCTCACAATCCAATCAACTACTTCAACAAACATTTTCTCATACTCCTTATAAATTTAAAACCACAAGCAATTTAATAGCATGACATCAATATGAAGTTCAATATTGTAAATGACAATTGCTTATAGGATAAAGAGATTAAGGGATAGAGAAAATGCAAACCAAGATACAAAGATTAAACATGGTTCAACCAAACATTTTATGTTTTGGTGTGTTGAAGATAAGTTCTATCAATTCACTTCAACTATTCATTTTTCTAACCTCTTCATTAATTAGACAAACAAAAGAATTTTCATAGCATTGATATATAAAGCTCAAGATTGAAAATGAAAATTTCTTTTAAAGTAAAGAGATAAGGGTTAGAGAAAATGCACACCATAGACACTGAGATTTTTATATGGTTCAACCAAATCTTTGGTCTACATCCATGCCTTGAGAAAACCTCTTAATAATTCCACTATCGTCCTTTTCTTGCGGGTGAAAAACAAACCCTTACATGCTCATTCTTGCGGGTGAAGAGCCAACCTTGCTCACTCTTGCGGGGGAGAGCCAACATTCGAACACTATCGCTTCCGAGTGAAGAGCCGACCTTTGCTCACTCTTGCGAGTGGAGAGCCAACCTAATCCTCTCTTTTCAAGGTAGAGAAAAACCTTTACATAGCTTCAACAAGCCCAACCCATGGCAAGACAACTTCTTGGTCCTTCACTGACAAAGAATAGGAATTGAATTTGAGTGTATACAACATATCTCTCAATAGATGGATATAGAAAATCAAAGCTCACTTCGTCAGATACTTAGAGTCATAAATTAAATACTCAAATGACAAGGTCAACTCAAATTGTGGAAGAATGAATCACAAGAAGATGATGTGAATGATGCACAATTGGTGTGATACCTATATGAGAATTTTCTACCCAAAAATTAATTCAAAATTAAATCACACAAGGTTTATTTCTTTCATACTCCTATCCCTCTCTTCTCTCACCCATTTTTGGCTCACATATGGCATATATATAGAATGAGAACACAATATAGCCGTTTGGGGGTGATTTGGGAAGTTTTGGAACACTTTGGATCCAAAACTAGCCATTGGAATTCAAATCCAGGATGAGGTAGTCGACAGGGATTTTTGGGTAGTCGACTGGAACTTCAAAAAATCATTCCAAAACATTTTTTCAAATATCTGAAAAAGTCAGTCGACTTGTCATTTATAACTGGCAGTCGACTGGCAGTTGATCCAGTCGACTTGATCAATATCCAGTCGACTGGGTTGTTCAACCCAATTTCGACGCAATTCACTCTTTAGCTCATAACGGGACTGTCATAACTTAGATTAAGGCTTTCTTTAGCTTTTGGGAAAGAGGACTTCACGCTCTTCATTTTAGGCTTTTAATATCTCCATTTAAGCCAATGGTCAGTACGATATGATCATTTGAATCCATATTGAGATCATAAAATAATTTTCCAATTTAAACAAATTCTCAATATTAGACAAAAGTTTTTCATGGTTTAACAATTTTATTCAAAGCTTTAATATGCATCTAGAATCCATTTCAAGTGATATGAATTTTGTTTATGGTTCTAGGACAACCTATTTATTGAGTTCTTCCATTGTTTATGAAAGCTTGAACTAACTCAACTTTAGTAAAGACTAAGTGATGTTTGTAGTCTTATGCTAATGATGCAAGGACTCATGAATGATATGCATGGTCCTATATACTATATGGTCAAGAGTTGAGCTTTCAAATAAGTTATTTCAAAAATAACTTTACATTAAGTCTAGCACTCACCCAAGCCTACTTTACCTAATTATTTGATCTTCAATTTCTTTAAGCTTTGGGTTGATGTCTCCATCCTTGTCTTTAATGTATTTTGAGCTCTAAGCACCTTTGCTTGATCTTTTCATGGATCCACTAGCTCTCTTGAGTTTATCTTGAGTCGACAACCTATTAAGCATAACTCAAGTAGACATTTAATTCACCACATTCAATCGGTTGTTATCATCAAAATGTCATGTTTACCCATGGTGGAAAACCTTTGGTCAATAAATCCGTTTTCATAAAGTTAAGTTTCCGGCTTTAGATACGAGTTCAATATCTAATTTTTGAGATGAGCTCTTATTTAATCATCGTATTAGAATATTTTAGATATAGTTTTGAGTTTGATTTTGTGTCCGGACAGTTTTTCGCTTAATTTTTGTAAAAATATGAATTTTGTAGGAATGGCTCACGTAAAAAGGAGTGAGGAAGGAGGCTGAGGGAGCATCTACATCGGGGACGGTAGTGCAGAGAGATAGATCATGGTCACCGCCCCTGGAGAGTACGCAGCCTGTACACCGTAGTACCCTGGCGCTGAGACCGATGTATGTTGCGCCAGATTCGTCTGATGAGGAGTTTAAGAGGCCGATTGCACCGATGAATGGCATTGAGTTAGATTTGAGATTTAGCCGGATGACAGTTCCAGCTGCTGCACTGAGGGCACCATCACAACCTCGGGCACAGGCTTCAGTCCCTGAGCCATCACAACAACAACATGCGATGGAGTTATTTGATGAGCAGACTTCTGAGAGTGGTGATAGTGAGGATGGGGAGGCAGAGTTAGAGGATGATGAACACGGCGAGGTGCCATATCCCGAGCCGGCAGTTGATGGTGATGAGGGTGATATTGTTTCTTACAGATGGAAGCATTCAACAGTCTCCAAGGAGACTCTGATGACTCAAGCATTGAAGAAGAGGTTCTGATAGAAGCGCACTTTTGCTATTGCGCCACTTGAGTGGATAGAGCCAGCTCCACATTGGAGTATAGGCATACTGAGGGAGCGCAAATTATTGTCAATCCTAGCCCCAGCTACACCACATATTTGCGCTGACATGATTAACAAGTTCTGGCTTCATATGAGGCATTACACCAGAGGAACTCGGCTAGTGACAGTGGTGTAGGGACGGGAGTTTGAGACTACTCTCGAGAGTATTGCTACTGCATGGGGTATTCAACATGAGTGCCCTGTGGAGCTAGAGGATATCGGTTCCCATCTATGCCAGACCCACTTCCGCTACTTTATGATATGGTGAGACTACAGACTGAGGGGCAGTGGTCCAACAATAGGCGTAATGGGACCAAAAGGTCTAATTATCATCCAATGTGTGGCTTTGGGATGTGATAGTCTGGTCCAATGTATTACCACATAGCCATCAGACCATGTGTTACCCGCCATTTCTGGCGTTGCACTATGCTTTCGAATTTGGTCACTGAATACTCTATTCCACTTACTCTTTGGAAGACGTTATTCCGACATTATATTCACTTGCGTCGGGAGAACAAGGTCGGGACTGCCAAGTTTCAAATGATTATTCCCTGCCTTGTGATGAAGTTGATATTTGATCAGGGATTATAGATGGATGCCGAGGATAGGTTTTCCTCGTTAGTTGCGTATAGAAAGGGAGTGTGGAACAAGGGGTGGCTCAAGAAGGGTCCAATGACATTTGCTCGTCGGCGTAGGTTCGGAGGAGTTTTACTACCGGGTGCACAGGAGGATGATGTGGAGATGCCACAGGCTGAGGATGAGATACCTAAGGTGAAGGTGCCATAGGCTGAGGAGGTTGTTATAGGCGATGATGTGCCACAACCCTCAGCTGGGGGCGCTGTTATGATGACTCAGACTCAGTACGACTAGTTTATTGGCCGTATTAAGGGATTAGAGCGCTCATTTGCAGAGGAGAGGCAGGTCCGATGGCATGAGCACCGTGAGTTGATGGATATTATGATGAGACATATGGGAGTGACCGTTCCATCACCACAGCCACCTCTGGATGATGCTTAGTATTTTTAGTTTAGTTTTGGTTATTTTATTTTGTTTTTAGAATTTTCTTGTTTTAGTTGTTCACAGTAGAGATTAATTGTAGAGCGGAGAGTCATGTTCAATTTTTTGTGACCGCTTTAACGATCATCTCTAATTGTTTGTGATATTTTTTCTTTTATATAAAATGACAGTTTTGATCGCTTTTACTGATATGCGTGCCTTCCTATATTCATTACGTTGAGTATGTGTGATTTTATTTTTTCCCTTCTGAGGACATATGTGCATTAAAGTTTGGGGGGTGCGTTGGTTATTAGGAAGCGTGTCATGACTTGTTATAAAAAAATAAAAAAATTTACTTGCCCTACCCTACGCCCAAGCGTAGGGTAGTTCGTGGTTGGGCTAATTTTTTTGAAAAATTAGACCATTTTTGGGATGTTTTGGCCTGATTTGTACTTATACTTGTATTCAGACTTGTTTAAATTATTTTTAGGAATTTGAGTAGAATGTTTGTAGAATTTTTAGAGTAATCCTAATCTGACATGGAAACTGAAAATAAAAGATGGATTTAGTTATTGTTTTTCCTTTCCTAGTCAATTAAGGGTTTTGAATTATTTTTCTCTTCTAATTCTACTCCATTCATCAATAAATACATCCATAGAGTAGACACAATTCATAATTCACAATTCTCAAGGAGTGAGCATTAGATTGGGTATTCTTCTTGTATTCTTCTTTTATTTTTCTACATTGAGGAGGGTTAGTATGGATAATGCTAATGAAGATTATTCTGACCCGGAAGAGTTTATAGAGGAGACGGAACCAT
This sequence comes from Cornus suecica, assembly GCA_963922005.1. Classification (NCBI taxonomy): domain Eukaryota; kingdom Viridiplantae; phylum Streptophyta; class Magnoliopsida; order Cornales; family Cornaceae; genus Cornus; species Cornus suecica. Next base: position 39,587,143 of record OY998245.1, on the reverse strand, counting down.
ATATGGTTATGAAGAGCACGAATAGTGAAGCTACAAGTCGGAAGGGAAGCCGAACCACACCAAAATTGTTTTTGCAGTTTTGGTTCCAATATAAGGGGATATTTCATCCAGAGAGGATGAATCGAGTTTTCACCCGAATGACATTATTTTGACCCTAACACCTCTATACATGTAATATACACATATTATACATCAGATATGAGGGTTTTGCTTGTTTAGGTGTGAAATTACTAAAAATGGTAATCATATTCTCCAAGTTAGGGTTTCCCTCAACTTTATCTATAAATACCAAGCTTTGTTACAGATTTTAGAGAGCTTCTTGGCATGTATAATTTTCAGAGCTGCCTCTGGAGATTCATTTTATTCGAAAGGGAGGAGCCATTCAAGAGCTAGAGATCCAGAGAAAAAGGCCATGGAGGGCGATTCTACATCAACGATACAGTCTCCTTCTACCATGATCAACTAATTCAGTATCTAGGATTTTCTCGCAAAACCGTAGCCAAGTAATGTAGTTCTAATTTTATTTTCAATTGTAGAGAGGGGAAACTGTGACTATACTCTAATGATTGTGTTAAATGAGATACCGTTTTTATTCGTGATACAAGTTTATATATTTGAATTGATTCTTGTCTTAGACTTTTCGAATATATTTATCTTACACAATCACAATTATTTACTATGGGCTGGAACTCGGATGCTTAATTTGTGATTTTCTACTCAATGGTGGTCATAAAACTCGAAACCCTAGGTTGACACAGGCCATGCCCTGACACACTGATATAGACATGCCTTATTTTATTTTCATGCTTTAATTTACTTTCATGTTAGTAGTCGGCATGCACTAATCAGTTTAGTCTTGAGATGGGTTCGTGATCCGGTTGAAAGTAATCCTTTTTGGGGTCAAACTGCTAGCGAGGTGCGACCTGATTCACAGTCAATGGATCGCCCTCATGCAATTGAAATATAATTTGGACTATGTTATGCAGTTAGTGGTGGAGTAAGGAAACCCTTATTTTCTCTCCCTCTGAATCACAAACCAATTTACTTTGTTGTTTAGATTAATTTAAGTAATATTAGATAATTCACAAACTCAACTCTTTTCGGAAAACTATAATTTAGTGTTTTTAGATTAGTAAAGTGAACAATCCTCATCTTTGTGGGATCGATATCCCTTACTCAAGCCATTGTTATTCTACAATTGATCTGTGTGTTTGCAGAAGGGTAAAACCTAAAGTGTCGTTAAGGTGTCGTTTTTAATCATATATTTTACACACAACTGACTCCCATCAAGTTTTTGGCGTTGTTGCCGGGGACTTGGCATTGTTCAATAACTTTAGTATGTTATTTGTTTTGTGTTATTGTATTATATCTAAAGTTGAAATTTGTGTGTTTTTGCGAAGTACTCTGAGAAGCATAAGGGGATTTGGCGGAGCAATGAAAGTTGTGTCATTGGACCTCTTGTGAGTTTTAGTTTATCTTAATTTTTCACTTAATTTTTAGCTTTATTTTTGTTAATAGTTAGAAGAGTTTAGAAGTAGTTAGTTTTATTGTCTTAGAAGAAAAACTACAGTTTTCTATCAGAAAGTCCGATTTTTGCAAACGAGATGAGGTTTTGAGTGAAAAAGGATCATTCAACATAACTCATTGATTTACAATGAGCCCCGTGGATTTAAGTCAAAAAATGTCTTTTAGTACCTCAAAACTGCGATTTTGTGATTATTAGAAAATATATATATATATTGTGGATTTCTAGAAAATGGGTGACCAAAGAGTGAATCAACAGAAGGCACCAACCACATCGTTGAAAGGATATTACACACCGAATACGTATTATTCCTATGCAGATTTTCCAGAAGAAGAAAGCGCGAAACATTTCGAGATCAAGTCAAGCATAATCAATATGCTTCCAAACTTTTCTGGCCTTAGGATAGAGGACTCATACTAACACATAAATGATTTCTTAGAAGTTGAATCAACTGTTAGGTATGATAATCTATCTAAAATTGATTTGCGACTCCGTATATTTCCTTGGTCTTTGAGAGACAAAGCTAAAAGATGGTATATCAAATTGACCAGAGCGGTTAAAAGTGATTGGGAAATCCTTAAATCTGAATTCATAGAGAAGCATTATCCCATAGGAAAGACCTTAGAGACATAAGATACAATAAGAACTTTTAGAGAATTGCCTGGTGATCAGTTTCATGATGCTTGGGAGAGTATAGTGAAATCTGGTTTAAGTGTCCCCACCATAGGCTCACTGAACAGGATGTGGTTAAGAATTTTTACATGGGACTTGGAGAGGCACATAAGACTTTGATAGATGCATCAACACAAGGACAATTTTCGCTGAAGCCAGCAAAAAAACTTTTAGACTTGTTTGACAATATCAGTGAGAATGGAATCTAATATGAATCTGATTTGAGGTCTAGAGATGGTCAGGATAAGCGATCTAAAAAAGTTTTTGAGGTTAACCATGATGATGTGAGAGATTCAATGGCATTGATAGGAGAGAAATTAGAGAGATTTGAAAAGCTTCTTACCCAAAGCAATCATTCCCGTAGAAGAGAAGTGGCAGAAGTAGAAGTCAATTATTCCCATAATGAGTGTCAAAATGGTGAATTCGTTGCAACCAATGCTAATGTAGAATGGAACTACCCAAATAATGTTACTTTCACCAATTCATACACATCAAATGTCCAAAATTATCCCTTTTTATCAACTGAATTGTCGAATGTGGAATCAAGGTTTCCTCTGGAACAACAATCATATAATCCACAACCAAGGGTCCAACAGAGTCAACAATCATACCAATATCCACCAACAATCATGGCTCGAAATTATCAATCAAATTACTAACCCAGAGAGCCATCCAATAATTCTCAGGCTCTTCAGCCATTCAATAATAATCAAGTTGTTCAATCATATAACTACCAGACCCAGCCTCAAGGAAACCAAAACCTTGGATTTAATCTAAATCAAGCTTACCCTCCATATCATCAAAACCATTTCCAACATCAACATCCAACTCAAAATTCACTATCTAAAACCACCTAACTTTGAAGAGATGATGAGTACCTTGAGGGTGCTTAAAAATCAATCTAATAATTCTCAGGTGACCATCCAAACACTTATCTCTCATTCCCAATCCCTGGTTCAAATGGAAGCCCGAATGGTATAATTACCGGATGCTATGGATAGGATAGTGAGAATATTTCCCAGTCAACCGATGGTGAACCCAAAATTGCAACAAGTACTGGAGCCTGGATCCTTTGTTGAGACTCGTCATGAGACAGTCCAATCAGTCACAATTTTGAGAAATAGAAGAGAAGTGGATAGTAAGGCTGAGGAACAGCATGAAGAGAGGTTGAAGAAACAAAAGGTTGGAGAAGTTCAAAGAAAGGCAAAAGAAGAAGCTCAGAAGAAAGAGGCTAAGAAAGCTCAGAAAGATCAACCTCAAGTGAAGGAAGATGACGAACCAGAAAGGGCACCATATGAGGAAGTAGCACCTTACCCTCAATGTCTCCGAGAGTCAATTTCGTATAAAGAGCCTAAGGCGAAAGACATTCTGGATCCATATCGGCAAGTCGAGATCAGTAAACCTCTTCTAGACATTGTTGACCAAATTCCACCCTATACCAAAATTTTGAAGGATCTTTGTACTCAAAAGCATAAAAACAGAACTAAGGTCCCAAAAAGGATTTTGTTGACTGAACAAGTGAGTTCGATCTTACTGAGTGATACTCCACCTAAGAGGAAAGATTTCGATGCTCCCATTATTTCTTGTGTCATTGGTGACCAGAAGATTGATAGAGCTCTTCTTGATTTTAGTGCGAGTATTAATTTATTACCTTACTCGGTCTATCAGCAGCTAGGGTTAGGAGATCTCAATACTACCTCAGTGGGTGCTTCAATTGGCAGACAGATCAACTAAACAACCGAGAGGAATTTTGGAGGATGTCATAGTGCAAGTGGGTAAGTTCTACTATCTTGTAGACTTTGTAGTATTATACATGGAACCTGACCATAAATCGAGGAGACATATCCCTGTTATCTTAGGAATACCATTTTTGGCTACGGCGAATGCATGTGTTGATTACAGAACAGGGGTTATGGACATATATTTTGGGAATTTAAACATTAGGATGCATGTCTTTGATACCAACCATCAACTACCTGAACCAGTTGAGTGTTTTAACATAGAAAGGATGGTTGAAGAAGTTGTACCATAGAGTAGTGTAAGAGATGATTTAGAGATTGTGATGAAAATGTTGGAGGTGAATTTTGAAAATGGAAAAGACCAACAACGATCTAGTTGGAAAGATATTGTTGCGTTGGAAGTTGCGTTGTATTCACCATCAGAGAGAGCATTAAGAGAGTCACTTGGACCTCAACTTATTCCTCCACAGAAGTTGGTGCCTGAAAGTAAGCTTCCTGAGATGTTGTTGCGTGTGGAGGATGATGAATTAAAAGATAACACAAGTGTGAAGAATGCTAGAGCTGATCATTTCCATGAAAAGTCATAGAGCCTATTAAGGATGACACCCCCCTTAGGGATCCCTTTCCAGATGAACGAGTATTGAGCATAAACATGGTAGATAAGTTGTATTCCTGGGAAGATCCACGATTAGGGACTGAGTGTGAGGGGATATGAAATTGCGTATATGAGGATGTTTGATTAAAGAGGTGTGGTCAGCAGTTGAAGATTTATGAGGAGATTGATCTAGGACCGGAATTTATGGCATCTGTCAATTTACTGGAGAATGATGAGTTGGCGGAAGAACAGTTGTCTAAGGTGTTGGAGGATGATTTGATGGGCACACTGACAATGCAGGGGCTGAAGTTAGAACAAGAAAAATGGGGTATTTTACATGGTGATTATTGTTATGTACTCGATGTCATGAGTAGTACTAATTGTCTATAGGTGAGAGCGCTTAGAGAGTCACCTCCTACATTTTGTCCTTTAATTAAGGAAAGTATGGTAGAGAGGAAAGGTGTTGGATAACCCTTTGTGAAACGTCGTGCCAAAGACGTTAAACATTGGTCCTAGGCTGTCTAGCCTCGGTTTGTATAATAATATGTAAGTTATTTTTGCAATTTCAATTCTTAGAGATTGTAGGCCCTTGAGGCCAAATCATTTTTTTATTTCATTTTAAAAAAAATATATAATAAAATGAAAAAAGAGAATTTTCAAAAATTCCTTGAAAAATTGTGTGTCAATTTTTGTCAATTTCTGGTAATTTTTATAATTTCTTTTCCCTTGGTATGATATTTGGGTATGTATTTTTTGTATATTTACAGGTGATCCGAATCAAGTTTGGGGGAGGAGGTTTAGCATTTCGAAGAATCCAGGACTGTGCTTTAAGGGTAATGGTATATGTTCTCATTCTTTATTTTTGACCATGAGGACATGGTCACATTTAAGTTTGGGGGTGAGGGTATATAGTTACAAGAAAGGAAATTTTTTGAAAGTTTTGAGGAATTCTTTGTTTTCATGCATGAATGTTTGGCATTTACAGTTTGATTGAGTTTATGTTTATAATGTATGAGTAATATGTGGTGTGATGTAATATTCCCCCTCATGAGAATAATGATTAGATTGAGTTAGTGAAGTGATGTGGTTTACATGAGAGTTGTTATGGTTGAAATGGAGAAAATTGAAAAAACAATTTGAGAAAATAAAATCCAAAAAGATGTTCTTGGATTTGAATAACCAGGCTTTGGTATCACCAATATCACTATTCGCGTTTAAAAGGGGAGAAGAGTGATGAGCATAAATCCCATGAAAGAAGCTCGGGCTCAATTTGTCGGGGCTAAAAATCCTCGCTAGAAAGTCTGGAGACTTAGAAAAACAAAAAGGGATGAAAAGTGGAAAGTTGAAAAGTTACATTTTAATGAAAAATGGAAAATTTTGATCAATGAAGTAGGAGAAAAGAAACTGAAATATTGTAGTTGAATGTTCACAAAATCACGTAAGGTTGTCTGGATTTTGAGTAGAAAGTAGCAAAATCATTCAAGTGGGGGCCATTCATAAACATTAAGCTTGATATAATTGTTGTTTGGTAGTGAGTGGGAGTATTTGCATTCATATTATCTTCTGTATTGTATCATAGCTCATTTGTCTTGTGTCTGTGAACTTATGAATGCGTAATTACAAAAGAATTGAGATGTTTGTAGGTACCATCACTGGAAACCTTCACGATATTTCACTTGTCCACTAGGGGTAACCTAGGGGTTTAAAAGGCTTGTTACACGTGTTAAGTGTAATCGTTAACCCTCACGAAAGCAAGGGATTAGGTTAGAGTAGATAGGTTAGATAGAATAAGAATCATCACTGTCAGTTCTCTCTAAGTTTATTGCTAAGGGACTAGCAATATGTAAGTTTGGGGGTTTGATAGGTGCTTAATATTGGTCATTTTTCGCCCCTATCATGTGTTTGTTATGTCTAATTTTATTGCTAAGGGACTAGCAATATGTAAGTGTGGGGGTGTGATAAGTGCTCAATATTGGTCATTGTTCGCCCCTATCTTGTGTTTGTTATGTCTTTACATTCCATTACTTGGTATTTTTATCACCGGAAGGGCAAAAATGGTCATTTCCCAACATCATTATCTCACCGGAAGGTCAAAAATATCATTTTCAGACATTATTACTTCAACCAAAAGAATCGGGAATCAAAGGCGACCAATCTAGCTCAAATATGAAAAAAAACGGATTTTACAGCAAAAATGCATCATACCCTACGTCACCAGAGGCAAAAACAGGCAAAATTGGACCATACCTATGCTTTGGTTTGTTACCTACGCCCCTATCCTACGTTTGGGCGTAGGTCCAGTATTTCCAACACCAAACTTTCAGCCAAATTCGGGCACTCATATCTCGGTCAAAATGATGTGATTCTTTAGCCTATCATCAAGATCTTGAAGTCCTCTTTCCAAAAATATATTACATAACTCTATCCAATATGTGTAGCTCCAAATATGATCAAAACTGTGAGAGGTGTCCTGCAGAAAAAGCTGGAAATTTCAGTTTCGGGCTGAAGTCCTATTTTGACCCGGATTGATTTGTTTGCACCTGAATGACTTTATTTCGACCCTAACACCTCTATACATGTAATATACACATATTATACATCAGATGTGAGGGTTTCGCTTGTTTGGGTGTGAAATTTCCAGAAAGGGTAATCCTATTCTCCAAGTTATGGTTTCCTTCAACTTTGTCTAGAAATACCAAGCTTTGTTACAGATTTTATAGAGCTTCTTGGCACATATAATTTTCATACCCGCCTTTGGAGATTCATCTTATTCAAAAGGGAGGAGCTATTCAAGACCTAGAGATCTGGAGAAAAAGGCCATGGAGGACGATTCTACATCAACGATGCAGTCTCCTTCTACCATGATCAACTAATTTGGTATCTAGGATTTTCCCACAAAACCCTAGCCAACTAATGTAAGTTTCGGGGTATAATAGGTGCTCAATATTGGTCATTTTTCGCCCCTATCTTGCGTTTATTTTGTCTTTACATTCCATTACTTGGTATTTTTCCCTCGTTTGTGTGTGTAAGCATGTTTCAGGAGCGTAATGAAGAAACAGAGCTAATCTCAGAGAATTAATTGAGTTCGTGTTTGTTTCTATCTCGAGAAAGGAATCAAGAGGTGCGTCAGAGCAAAGAAGAGTTACCGGAGGGCAAAATGGTTATTTCACGACATAATTATCTCATAAGAAGGGCAAAAATGTCATTTTCAAACATTATTACTTCACCGGAAAGCAGCGAGAGTCAAAGGCGACCAGTTTAGCTCAAATACAAAAAGACAAGTTTTTACATCAAAAGTGCATGATACCTACATCACCAGAGAGAAAAATGGGGAAATTGGACTCAACCTACGCTCCTAAGCTACGCTGTGGTTTTGGACCCTACGCTGTAGACCTACGCCTAAGCGTAGGTCAGGAGCGTAACCCTACGCTCTAGACCTACGCCCAAGCATATGTCAGGAGCGTAGGTCCCGTATGATGGTCACGTTATAACTCGACATGCTGAAGTTGTTTTGGAGATGTTTCAGAATTTTCCAGTTTTGTTCCTACTTCGATATTTCAAGTGATCGGTGATTCCAGACCTATACATACAAGCTTATACACATATTTATATATGATTTTATGAGATTATTGATGTATTATGAAATTACAGAAAATGGCAACCATTAAGGTTTCCCTCAGTTCTCTATAAATATGAAAGGATTAGGGTTTAGAAAAGGATGCTTTGAGGGTTATTTTTAGTTCTGTTTTGGAGATACACGTTCATTCATAGAGTTCTCTTCCATTGAAGAGAACCACCATTAAAGACCTAGAGATCCGTAGAAGAAGGCCATGGAGAGCGTTTCTACACCAACAATGCAAACTCCCTTAGCCATGATCAACTAATTCCGTATCTAGGGTTTTCTCACAAAACCCTAGCCAAGTAATGTAGTTCTGATTTTGTTTTCAATTGTAGAGAGGGGAAGTTGTGAGTATACTATAATGATTGTGTTAGATGAGATACCATTTTTATTCGTGATACAAGTTTATATATTTGAATTGATTCCTGTCTTAGACTTTTTGAATATATTTATCTTACACAATCACAATTATTCACTATGGGCTGGAACTCGGATGCTTAATCTATGATTTTTTACCCAATGGTGGTCATAAAACTCAAAACCCTAGGTTGGCACAGGCTATGTCCTAACAAACTGATGTAAACATGCCTTAGTTTATTTTTATGCTTTAAGTTACTTTTTTGTTACTAGTCGGCATGGACTAATCAGTTTAGTCTTGAGATGGGTTGTCGCGATCCGGTTGAAAGTAATCCTTTTTGGGGTCAAACTACTGGCGTGATGCGACCTGATTCACAGTCAATGGATTGCACTCATCCAATTGAGATACAATTTGGACTATGTTATGCGGTTAGTGGTGGAGTGAGGAAACCCTAGTTTTCTCTCCCTCTGAATCACAAACCAATTTACTTTTCTCTTTAGATTAATTTAAGTGATATTAGATAATTTACAAAAATCAAACTATTTTCGGAAAACTATAATTCAGTGTTTTTAGATTATTAAAGTGAACAATCCTAGTCTCTGTGGGATTGATATTCCCTTACTCAAGCAAAACCATACACAATTGATCTATGCGCTTGTAGAAGGGTAAAACCTAAAGTGACGTTAAGGTGTTGTTTTTAACCACGTATTTTGTACACACCTGACGCCCATCAAAAGTCAATCATTAAAACATCATATTCTCATATTTAACTCAACCATGATTCACACGGTATAGAAGAAAATCAGCACACATACCTTATAAACTCAAGAATACACAAGTCAAGTTTTGCAAAAATATATATATATATGAAGATTCTTTTGTGCAAGCACTAAGGCAAGATGAAAACAATACTTACTAAAGTTGATAATCTCTCCACCAACCGTGATGATAATTAAATCCAAGATCCAAACTAGAAGGCAAAAATAAAAGATACTTTCTCTTTGTCACACAACTTCCTCATTTTCATCTTTTCAACTTTTTCACCATATCCTTTTTTATCTTTCTAAGCTCCGTACTTTCCAACGAGGATATTTATCCCCGACCAACTGGGCCCAAGCTTCTTCCATGGGATTTATGCTCATTAGTCTTCTCACTTTTTTACGAGAACACTCAATGCTTACTGAGGCAAGAGACCCGATTACTCAGATTGAAGAACTACTTTTTGCATTTTTATATTTTAAACATCTCATTATTTCCTTTTTTCAACATCACCACAACATTCATACATATACAAAAAATATTTCATACATAAACCAATCTAGCATATCTCATGAACCTTCATACTACTTCGGGTTAAATAAAAAAATTAACAGATTCAACAGACATTATAATCATAACTGAAGCAACTAGCACCTAAGATTAAAGTTTTGTAACATAAAATAATCATGTCAAGTGATCATCCAAAAGTCTTAGGTCAGACTGATACCTCTACTTCAAATATGCATAATGAGACAACGATTTTGTTGAGTGTTATGTTGATGATCTGGTGGTCAAATCGAAGCTATCAACGGATCACATCGATGACTTAAGGAAGGTCTTCGACAGGTGCAGACGTTACCAACAGAAGATGAACCCATCCAAATGCGATTTTAGCGTAACCAGAGGGAACTTCTTGGGGTTTGTCGTCATTAAAGGGGTATTAAGGTCGATGGTGACAAGATAGCCGCTATCATCGCTTTAGATCCACCACGCTCATTGAAGCAGCTTAGAGGATTTATTGGCAAGATCTCCTACCCGCGACGCTTCATTCTTGATCTCGCCAAGCTCATGCAGCCGTTTCTACCTCTTCTTAAGAAGAACGCTATTTATGTTTGGACCCCCGAGTGCTAGTGGCCATCAAGAGGATCCTAGCTGCACCAGAAACCATGATTGCACCTAGGCGGGGAGTGCCCCTCCGACTTTACGTTTCAGCGACCGAGCATTCACTGGGGGCAATCCTCGCCCAGGAGGAGGATGAGCGTGAACGACCTATCTATTATGCTAGTAGGGCCATCTGTGGCGCTGAACTTCGGTACACTGCAGCAGAAAAGTAGTGTCTAGCGTTGGTGTTTGCTGCAAATAAGTTCTAGCATTACTTGTCTACGCACACTGTGGAATTGATGACCAAAAGTGAACCAGTGCGCTACATGGTGACCCAGCCTCCTTCTGGTGGACGTTTGACCAAGTGGTTGATGGGCCTGTTAGGGATCGATATTCAGTGTGTTCGACCCACGGCCATTAAAGGACAGGCTTTGGCTAACCTTCTATCTCACTCTTCTTGTAGCTAGGGATCGACCGACCTGATGATGGCTGAGGCCGAGGAATGGGAATTGTCATCCGATGGGGCGTTCACTGCCAGTAATGGTGGGGCCGGTAATCTCCTCACACTGAGCGGTGGCGGGCCGCAAGTCCATCTTTCCTATCAACTGGAGTTTTCTTGCTCCAACAACGAGGCCGAGTATGAAGCATTGCTTTTAGGACTAAGAGAGGCACAGAGACGGGGTATCCGACATTTAAAGGTCAAAGGCGACTCTCAGCTCATCATCAAATAGGTCATGGGCGAGTTCGCTATGGAGGCTAACCTTGCACCTTATTGTACCCAGGCGCAGCTGTTGCTCAAGTATTTTGACACTGTCGAGTTCACCCATGTTTCTAGATGTAAGAACCGCTTCCCCGACACTCTGGCAACTCTGGTATCAAAGATCAGACTTGAGCAGGATGATTTATCATTGGAGGTACGGAAGTGCTCTGCCCCCGCGATGGTGGAAGGTTCCGACTCGATAAGGGTCGATGATTGGTATGTCTCTATCATGTAGAACTTAGCAAATGAGGGTTTCGATGGGCCATCAACTAAGGGATTTGTACTCATCAAAGGGGATCTCTACTTCAAAGGGCCCGAGGGTGTGCTGGCTCGATGTGTCTCCGAGGAGGAAGGTGCTACCATTCTTGAAGGGACTCACAGGATTGTATGCGGCGTGGAGGATGTCAGACTTTACCGGAGGATCCAGCGCAAAGGTTTCTATTGGCCCAGTATGATGGCAGTCGCCAAGGATGTTCAAATGAGTTATGTTCTCTATGCTCGCACCCCTCTAAGTGATGAGAGTGCTTTTCAGGACGATTTAGCTTATTAGCGAAGGTCGTACATAGACTTCCTCCAGGAGGGCAAGCTGCCCGACCTCAGAATGGATGCGACACTTGTCAGGAAGAAGGTAGCACATTTCTTCCTCCTCGAAGAAGCCCTTTATCGTAAAGGATTCTGCGGGAAGCTGTTAAAGTGTATCAACCACGAGGAAGCCACCATTGTCATGACCAAGGCCCACCAACGTGACCATCAGGGCGGCGGAAAGCTATAAAAGCACTTGGTCACCTGCGGGTATTATTGGCCCACGATGGAGAAGGACACTGCCACTCATGTGCGATGATGTGGGGCTTGTCAGAAGCATGGGAACCTTATCCACGCCCCCGCTATTAGCCTCCGTTATTTATCCATGCCTTAGTTGTTCCACACTTGGGCTTTGGACATTGTTGGACCTATCGCGCCCAAGTCCGGAGGGCATGCCTGGATCTTGGCCGCTACTGAGCTCTTCACCAAATGTGTTGAGGCTGTTCCATTAAGGCGGACCTGGCAGCTGTTGAGGTCTAGTATATAAAGGAGCAGATCATTTATCGGTTTGGGGTGCCACACACCATTCTATCCGACAATGGGACGCCCTTCGTAAACAATGACGTAGGGGCTCTTCTGGAATAGTATCAGGTGCTGCATCACACTTCCACGCCTTACTACCCCAAAGGAAATGGCTAAGCCGAAGCCACCAACAAGACACTGATCCAGATTCTGAGCAAGACGTTACACGATCATGGCAAAGGTTGGGCTGACAAGTTACCAATGGCTTTATGGGCTTATCGTACTTCCAAGCGATGGGCCACCCAGGAGACTCCATTTGCTTTAGTGTATGGGGTCGATGTCGTATTACCCAAGGATTTAGCGGTGCCATCTGCACGTTTCGCGGCCTCATGTGGGCTAATGGCGGTCAACAAAGGTGATGTATTGGAAGTCTTGGATGAGAGGATGGATGCTGCATCAGTAGCATCACAGAAGTATAGGGCCAAGATTGCAAGGGCCTACAATACTTCTGTCAGAGAAAGGGTTTTCGTTAAGGGAAACTTAGTTCTGAAGACGGTTGGCGCTGTGATGGGGGGCCAAAACCCAGGGAAATTCGCACCCAAATGGGAAGGACCTTACATCGTAGCCAAAGCCTCACCCAACGGTTATTATGAGTTGATAGAGGTTGGAACCGGATTCAAGACTGGCCCCCTTAACGCCAAGTGGATCAAAAGATTTTATCCTTAGGGAAGTCTCATCTGACCACCTCTGACTTCATCACGCCTCATCCAAGACGTTTTATTTCTTCTCTTCATTTCTTTATTCCTTTATTTCTTTTTTTTGCTTAAGTCAGTTACGTTGTTAGAAGAGTTGGATCTTTCCCTCTCAACCTTCTGTCCTTTTACTATAGTTATGTATTTTTGTTAATTTCTTTACACAAGGGAGTCGCATCATATATGTAGGCATACATGTAAAATATATATATATATAGGGACATATCTATACTTAATGAAATATATTTTATTCGCAAAGGCATGTGTTACATTTTTCTGATTACAAGTATTATTTTAAAGTAAATATTACATAAGACAAGGCTCAAGGCTCTATCATGGCAAAAACTTCAATACAATAGAGTAGCCTTGAATGTGTGCTTCAGTCTTCTCTTCCGTGGAAGATTCGCAAGAAGGCGCATGTGCCGCGACGGCTTCTTCCTTTATCTACTTGCATGAGCAGCTGTCAAGCCTGCGCCTTCCATGTTACAACCTGCACATTTTTAAAAAAAAAACAACAAACAAGCAAAACAAAACAAGGCATATGCAAAACCAAAGGAGCATTCATAAATAGGCATTAAATTAAATAAACTATTAGATAACAAAAATGTGTCACTCGAAAAGAGTGTAAAGTTGAGCGTGCCAAGGCATGCTTCCCAAAATAATAGTAAGGCCCGCCCTCGGGCAGGCGCAGTACGGTACCTGTGTTAAAGTTTACATTTTCCAAAATGTATTGTCAAATTGTCTAAAAATTGTTGCTAATAACCATCAAAAGAAGATTGTTTTTAAGATTGAAGGGATTAGGTATCGAGATGGATCTTCATGGCAGGAGAAAAGGATCGGTGTCCCTCACACGATCCACCGCCAGTTGCCCATCAACGGCCTCCAGTACCAGAATAGCCTCCGCCTTTTTGTGCGCTGCCTCAGCATCATTCTTTGCAGCATTCTCCAACAGCACTTCAGCATCCCTCCTCATCTGGGCCGCCTCTTCTCTGACCTTCATAGATTCGGCATGGGAGTTCTCACCAGCAAGGCGCATGACACTGCCATTATCCCTCGCCTCAATCTTGTCTAGCCTTTCAATAAAGCGGTTCATGTTGATCCCAAATTGCACAGCCTGGGCAGCAAACCTCCTGGCACCATCCAAGGCCTGTAGAGTCCGTCCCCTATAGTAGCCCTGACCACCTGCTGGAAGTACCGAGCGAACCCATCAAGGATAGGTTCCTGGGCTTGTTCTAAGGCTATGTTGAAGCCATCAAACATCCCTGGGTGGGATATAGCAAGGCGATTCAAAGTTGGAATGGAGTTCCCACTACAGTAGAAGCCCTTACATTTTGGCAAGTCTGGTGGACCAAGGTCAGACATAGGATTCCCTACCCGAGGATATGAACCGCCTGAAGCAGCAGAGGGTGTAGGATCTACAACGGCGGTCTGGCGTGGAGGATTCCCAGGAGTCTGGCAAGGAGAACTTTTAGGAACACGAGGGGAAGCCGAACGATCACCCTTGGGAGGATCAGCCACTCCCTCATCAGAGGACACTTCGACAGGGAGTGAGTCTGAAGGGGCTGAAGAAAGAGACTTGAATGCGCTAGTTTTACGGGCGAATCACCTTGGTCTTTTCACTGTCAGACCGGGAGGACTTGGGGACGCCTGTCTCTTGGGACGCCGGTGGCCTAAGGGAACCTCATCCTGACTGTCCCCCTCCTCTGTAACGGGAGTTTTCTTGGCAGGGACACTCCTTTTGAAGCGATCTACAAGAGGAACATCGTCACCACTATCAGACTAAGTATAGGAGGGGAGACTGGTTTTACTCATGGCCACCATTCTCTCTTTTTTTTTCTCTCTCTTGACTTAGGGTTTCCTCTCTGGTTTTCTTTTTCCAAAAGTATCTAAGACTTGTGTTTGAAATGTGAATGAAAAATAGGTAAGGGGAGAGGTATTTATACCTTAGTGGATGGACTCTTGAGTTCCTGAAGAATGCAAGGCGTTGGATCGTACATTTAAGGAGGAACCGGTTAAAGCATTTAAATCTTCAGAAGTGGGAATCCTCTGCGCCGCACCCCATGGAGTCTCAGTACGAATCAAATCCGTGTCCTCAAAGACGTCGCCAATGTTGTTAGGAGGAACCGCCAGGCCGGGGGCATCAGTCTTCCTCCTCCTCAACGATCTTGTCCTACTTGTAACGGAAGGAGGCTGCGACTCTGATGAGGCACTCAGCTAAAAAAAAGGGGGGGAAGGTTTATTTAAAAAATTTAAAAGTTATATTTCTTTCCTTCTTTATATATATATATGCAAAAATGAAGAAAACCCCACTTAAGAGGGGGCAATAAATGTACTAATAAATATACTTTAAGTACATGATTAGATTGCTTACATGGAAAGATGCACTGGGATGCCTATGGGAAGGAACTGAGGGCCCCGCTTCGTCCTGATTAGGCATTCACCTTGACGAGGTTGGACGATTTTGTGTCGAAGGAGCTTGAGGGATTGGTTGTTCAAGGACTGCAGGGGCTTGACCTTGTGGAAGAAGTACATCGAAAGGCTCCAGCGGGATGGTGCGCACTACCCTTTTTGACTATGATCTTCGCCTTGGCGGGAACATGTTGCAGGAAAACATCGACACATCGGTAATAGCATGTCCCACCACATAGCTGGGACTTCCTCTAGAGAATGAGGCAGTAGAGTTGTCACGCCCCAAATTTCCTAGGACTCCGAAACCCGAGCCTAAGAGCTAAAGGAGTGAATGCGGAAGTAAAAAGAATGAGAACGAATGACCTTCCATCATTAAACGCCAACAAAAGGGTAAAATGGTCATAACCATGATAAAGTAGTGATTCCAAGGTATAAATACAAGGTTTGGACCTAAAATAAGTTATAGGAACAAACGGAATAGAAATCCAAGGTGTGAGGTGGAAACTACAATGTTTTGAAATCGGCATTCCTACGTTTAGGGTCAGCAATCTACCATCAACTTCAATCGACCATTGCGCCTTCAAACATGAATCAAATGAGGTGATTCAAAATCCTAAAATCAATATCTTTAAGTCAGATTTCTAAAAAGCTAAAGAACACCTCCATCTGACACCCGTAGCTAAAGATATGAGTGAAATAGTGGAACAGGGTCAGATTAGTGCTGAACCACCCAGTCGACTGGCTGATGACCCAGCCGACTGACTGAGGACCCAGTCGACTGACTGAGAACCCATTCGACTGGTTGAACCAGAGACCTCAAGTTTTGAAGAAAAAATTTGCTCCATTTCACCCAGTCGACTGCCCGAAATGGCCAGTCGACTGCCTAGACTGGAAAACCTCAAAAATGACTCCACTACAGCCCCAAACCCTTAGAAACTATCAAGCAAGATCCCAACTGGTCCTTGGGAATTTAGAAATAAGGAAAAATTCCCTAACTCGGAAATGAGAAGAAAAATGGTTATTTTCATCAAAGACGGTTCTAAACAAATCCACAAAAATAACCGTCTTGCCCCCGGTCTCCGTTTTAACAACCACCGGGTTATAAAGATCAAAATCTTCTTAAAGTGAGTTTGAAATCATTTCTAAAACAAGAAATTTTACCAGGGCTACGGGGGTATGCGAAAACGGGTTTTTCCATTCAAATCGAAAAGGGTTAGTTTGAAAATCTATAAAAACGCCGTTTTCGGCTAATACCTAATACTCGCAATTCATGGCAAATCATCCAATTCACATTCATAACTCCCAGTAAAAATATTCAAGAATGACATTTAAACACTCTAAAGCGAACATGTTATAATTTGATCAAAATACACAACCTAGCACCAAAGTGCACAAAATAATACAATTCCCGCGCATAGCGCTCCAAGGGATATACATAGACAACAAAACCTCGGCTGACATGCTAGCCGGATCAAAATAACCTAGTTTTACAAGTTTGGTTTACATGTGCAAAAGGAACATATTTATCGACCTAATGCCCAATAAAATAAAAGTGTGGTCCGCCTCCCATGCACAAAAGGGCAGACATACATCCACACGTCCACGGAGAAACTACGGAACTCTCCTAACGGGATCATCACCTGAAAAATTTTTAAGGCGTGGAGTGAGCTCACTAGCCCAGTAGAGGAAGCGTCATTTCCTCCATCTCGGTAGTCCGAGTGGTTCAACCCAACCAAGGTTCATGCAACTACTCCTAGGTTAGTCTTTTGTTCCACATGGCTCTCACGCCAATCCGGAACCCCTTCGAACCCCACAAATAAGTTTCCCCAACATGCTCACAACACAATTTTCCACAATTTATAGCATGCTTCAACATCAATAACATAATCATACATATGGGATAGTTCAAGTGTAATATAACTCAACATACCCCATAATATGCGCTTGCCCCAATTCGGGGTTAACGAATACGCACCCACTCATACTATGAGTAACGAGTACCACACCGATTCTCCCCAAGTGATTTTGAAACATCTCACTTCAACAAGGAAGGCGGTTGCATGAGAGCCCCACTGGTAACTCCCATACTACGAAGATCCGAGAGTGGCGCATACCACCACGATGGGGCAGCAACCAACCCTATATCCCCATTTCCCAGATTACTAGTCCGGAGGTGGGAGACACCTTATCCTGGCCAGTTGTTGCGACGATTCGACACAAGACTACGTACATATGTTTACACACCTCGTATAACCCAACACCCACGTTTTGACACTAAATAGTGTAACCAAACTGCATAAAGGTTTTTGATCTCAACCCTATGCCATCACAATACATGCTTACAATTCACATTTATAAGCCATAAAACACAACATGCATATATATCACAATATCATGTTCTCAAAGGCCTAAATCATAGGCTAAGCTATCAAGACCAACTCGCATATATATATATATATATATATATACAGCATATATACACATAGACGCACACACCCTAGTACAAAAACAAAGACAAATCATTTTTCCCCTACCTCAATCCAAGGAAAGATAATGAGCAAAAGGGTGCAAGCAACCCGTCCAAATGACACCAACAACAAACCGAGCCAAGAATGATCAAGAGAGCTTCAAGGGGTGATTTTGAGAATTTGAGTCAAAGGTCTCCCAAGCCTTCAAGCAACATTAAAACAAACATGGATCTTTAACTAATGGTTTTTAGTAGCAATAACCGATTTATAATCAAGAATTCAAAGTAAGGCTAAAAACCCCAAAATGGTTAAGTTAGGTTTCATGGAAAATAATTCAAGGGACTAGGAATTTGTGAACTCACCAATGAGTTCTTCCCAAAACGAAATTAGAATTCACCACAAGCTAATTCACTTGATGGTTGGAGAAAATTCATAACCTTCCACAAGAATAAACAATGGAAGAGCAAAAATTCAATACTAGCACATGAATTTCTAGAATTTGGAAGTTAGGATTTCTTATAAAAAACCTTAGAAAAAGAGAGGAAGCTTACCACTATGAGCTCAAGAACACCACACCAAGAGACCACCCCAAGTGCTCACCATCCATCAAGCATGAAGAGTAGGAGAGAGCAAAACTTGAAGCCAAATTTCCAAGGAGAACATGGTGGCCGAAAATTTGGTGTAGAGAAATGTGTGTGTAAAAGAGTATGTGTTCTTAGTGAGAAATGAGACAAGATGAAGACAATGATAGAGTTAGAGATAGGGTTGGTGTGTATAGAATCCAATCCAAGGGCTAGGAATGAAGATGGAAAGATAGAATTGATCCAAGGGTTATAATGATGACAACATTAAAGGTAGTGGTGAAATCTCCAAGCTACCCACCCCTTTATCTCTTATTCACAACCATTGTCATTAAGAACCAAATTTACAAATTTGTCAAAGTCTTATACACAACTATAATATTGCCACTCATCATCTTCCCAACACATAGTAATTAAATCTCTACAAAACTCACTAACTCAATACATTTAAGGCATGCTAAAATAATTAAACGCATTAAGCATATAAGCACATAATTGTTTAAATAAAATTTTAAATTAACCCGTAAAAATACCGGACGTTACAAGAGTGATGCACCACCATATCATCCCTGTCAATGATTCTAGGCTCACTTCTGTGAGCCGACGACTGGACGAAAGCTTGCATGGCGTCAAGGTTCGACCTCCATAAAACACCAAATGACGGTGTGATGTCACCACGATGGAGACGGGATGGTGTGGTGAAGGGCCGAGTAGGATTGTTTAAGGATGGCAAGCTCCCAACAAGGAATCTCTCTGAACTTAGTGTGAAACTTAATGCAGTGGCTAGAGCAGTAGGGATGCCCTGGTCAAAGCCAAACTGACGGGCTACCCAATGAGGATTGTAACTGGCAAGAGGCACACTGTCCTCGAACCAGACGGGCAATGAGCATTTCCTCAGAACCAGCAGGAGTTCGAAGTCCTAGCGGGGTGAATTAGGGGCAGGATTGAGCATGCGTGGTTCTTCACCAAATAGGGACTGGACAGAAAAGCCAGGCAGAATTGCAGAGTAGGGCCTCAATTGGAACTCGTCTTCCAAGTCCAGCACCAGGCTGAGATCGTCACGGAGGACAATATCGGACCATTTAGGGGCACGGCTGAAGCCCTAGGGATTTTCGAACGGCCTGACAGCCTCTAAAGTATGTGGTGTGGGGAAGAACTCAGGGAAGCTCTCCATTATGAACAGAGATAGGAAGAGGCTAGACACAGGCACCCTCACTTCACAACGGCCTATTGAGCGGCGCATTCCAGCCACCACTGAGTCGAGTCTTTTGTACAGTGTCTCAAGGAAGAGTGGCCCCAATACGATGGTCCTTCCAAGAGCCATCTGGGCCGCCAGGTTGAAGACCCTCTTACTCATACAGTCGTTAGGACGCCCTTCGAACACATGGCGTGCAAGCTAGAGTGCTAGAAAGGCAGCTAGATGATGGGGACTATCGAGAGGCACACCTTGGGTATTGTCTGGGGGAAGGGGTCGGCCCGATGCAGGATAGGTGAAAAAGTACCTAGCCTAGTTTGCGAATTTACACTTGCCCTTCTTCTTTACAGTGGTATTAAGGTAGTCGGCATGAGTAAAAGAGGCCTCTAGGAAGTCTTCTGTGGTTTGGCATTCCGGAGAAATTGTATTGGGTTTGAAACTGTGTTCCCCAATCAAAGGAAGGTGCATTAGGGACTTCACGTCTTCCAGTATTGGGGTAAACTCTCCCAAGGCAGCAACAAAAGTATGGGTATCTGTGTTCCAGCGCGAAATTAGGGCTTTCAAAGAGGGGTTTGAACGCCGAATGTTGACACAGCGACTTGAATCAATGGCCGTCAGGACTGAGGCACGGCTAAGGGTTTCCACATAATCTGACCTTGACAAAATGTGTTCACACCAGTAATCCCATTAAGAGATTCGTGTTGTGTGGCCTTCGAATTGGAGATTCGAGTAGGGGAAATCGCCCCTCTCGATGGGAAACTGTATACTCTTCCCCGACTTCCATTGAGTACCCGATGTGGAGGGGGCATCGCCCTCTAACAATACTAGCTCACCCAAAATTGCAGGGTTCGGGTGATAATGTCGGGCCTGCTGCCAAAAGAATTCGAATTTCTTACCGAAGAAAGGAGCGTGTCACCATTCGTCCTCATTGCGGACTGTGCCGTCGTGCGCCTTCGAAGGAAGCATGGCTCCTACAGAAAATGGGTTTTTTTCTTTCTCTCTCCTTTTCGCTTTCTCTCTCTTATATTTTTCTCCTTCTTCTTCCTTTCTCTCTTCCTTTTTTCTCTCTTGATTTTACTTTTCTCTCTCCGGTTCACTCTTTCTTCAAGCTTTTGCTTTCTCTCACAGTGAATTCAGAAATTGTAGAGTCGTACACTTGATGGTTTTTGTCCCATTTCCCTAATCTGGAGAGGTATTTGTAAACCGCCTCTATGCGCACTCTCTAATCTTCACTGCACCAATTCTGGGGATTTGCGTCTAGCGAAGCGTTGCCATAATGGGGGCGGCGAAAAGGCACCTTTTTGCAGGAGGCTGCCATTATTACTTTATCTCACTACCCTTTTCCTCTTCTGTGTTTTGGCACCAGTTCATCTTTGAGAAGGAAACTGTTGGTTCAAAAATCTAAACTTACCCCTTTTTTATACACCCATATATATATATACACACACGTGGGTATATGTACACGTGTATAATTTTTTTTTAAAAAAAACTTACTTATCCAAAAGAATATATATATATGTGTGCAAATATATATATATATATATATATGTATATATACTATTGCAATTTAGTTTATTCTTTCTTCTTACTATGTTATTTATGGTGATTACTAATCAAATCAAAAATCCCTTTTTGAAAATTACTATCATACCCTTCCATGTGGTTTTCATAACATGTGTACTTGCAAAAGAAATGGTTGTTTGCCCTTCCTTTATTTTGTTGCTTTGTTTTGTTTTGCCTCTTTCTTTCTCATTTATATATTTTATTTCTCAATTTCACGTTTTTAGATTTCATGTTTGCATCATTTATTTTCTTTTAAATTTTGTTTCGTCTTTCATTTCTCTTACCTTGTCTTTGTTTATTTTCATTCATTGCTGCCTTCTTTACCATTCATTTGGTCATCTTTACTTTTCTATTGTGTTTATTACTTTTCTTAACATATTTTTAATGTACATATGTACGCAATATTCCTCACAATATTCCTTTTCCTTTTTTTTTTCTCTCTTTCTTGGAGTCTACTCCTTGAAGGACGGCGGCCATTCTTCTTCTTCATTTTGGCTTTCTCTGTGCTTCAGCTATGAAGCTTTGGTTTCGTCTTCTTCACGTCTAACCCTTCTCCTCTACTTGTTCTTCTTCCCTTCATCTCTTGGTCTTTAGCTACGTTGGGGGTACTTCATTCTTGGGGCTTTTGGTTTAGATCTATCAATGCTCACTACCCATTCTCTAGCTGTGATGAGGCTACACTCTTTGGACTTCTCTACCATCTCTTTTCTCTCCTTTCATCCTCTTTACGAGAGATTTTTGACCATGGATTGTGACCCCTTTGTTCTGACTTGCTAGTGGAGCCTTCTCTCCATTTTTCTCTTGTTTATTAGCTTTTTCACCCACACTCCTCACTCTAGAAATGGAACAATTCTTCTTAGTCTAAATTCTTAAACAAATCTTCTTAAAACTTTCAGGAGTTTCAGACTTTTCACTTAAAAGTCTAACTCATGCAAACCTTGAGTAATCATCTACCATGACAAAAATATACTTTTTTCCTCCTTTGTTCATTGTCCTAGTGGGACCCGATAAATTAATATGCAACAGATCTAAAGGTCTAGAAGTACCAATGGCATTTGTCTTTTTGTGTTGACATCTGACTTGTTTACACTTCTGACATGATCCATACACAATCCCTTTTACGTAACCAAGCTTAGGGACTCCCTTAACAATTTCACTCTTAGTAATGTTTGTTAATTCTCGAAAATTAACATATCCTATCCGCTGATGCCAAATTTCAACTTCATCAAGTTTAACTCTATTACATGACAATTCAGAACTAGGAAAAATGCAATAGCAGTTATCAGTTGAACGCATACCTTCCATCACACAATTCCCAAAAGAGTCAATGATCGAACACTTATCAGGTGAAAAATTGACCTTATGATTGTTATCACGTATCTGACTTATGCTCAACAAATGTATTTTAAGACCCTCTACATAAAGCACATCTTTCAGCTTAGGAAGACCAGGAATCACAACCGCACCTTTTCCTTTAACATTTGACTTCTTTCCATCACCAAACGTTACTATACCACCATGACACTCCTCGAGAAATCCAAAAAATGATTTATCTCTAGTCATATGCCTCGAACATCCATTATCCAGATACCAAGAAGTAGATTTGCATGCTCTAAGAGAGCAGTATGAACTACAAGACAGTGTAGCTCACCTTTGCGAATCCATGCCTTCTTCATCTTTGGAGCTCCATTCGCCAATCTTAACAAATTCTTCATTTCTTCATTCAGCATTCAAATTTGATCTTAAACATGATCTCCATGTTGAACTCTTTGTTCCTTCACTGACTTCAACACCTTCCCTCATAGCTTAGAACACCTAGGTAAAATGTGACCTCTGAAACCAACAATGGTGACATACAGGAACAAACCTCTGAACTCTATCAGTCAACCTCCCATGATATCCAGCGGTAAGAAAAGGCTTGCTTTCAATAGGTCTTTTGACAAAGGCTTGAACACCAGGATTCCAATTTGAATTTCCTTGTTAAGAACTAAACGCTACATGGGAAGCCTTTACAAAGGTGGTTTTTGCAACAACATTCAAATTCGGCATAACTCCAACAAAACCCAAACCCTTTGTATTTCCTACTGATTTTCCCTTACTCAACATCTCATCAAGCTTAAAGGGTTTCTTTAGACCATTTACAAAGAGTTAATTTAGCATCTTTCAGCTCTTTTGCCAAATTCTCAATCTTATTAGATTTCTCAACCACTTCCTTATTGAGATCATCTATCAAATTCAATGCCTGAGTTCTTTCTAGTTCATATTTCTTCGAATCCTCAAACAACTTGGTCTTTTGAGTCTGAAAGAGATTTTCAGTTTTAGAACTATTGACTAATTCATCTTTTAAATAATGTAATTCTTTGTCCATGTTAAGACTCTTAGTCAACAGTTTCATGTGATTTTTATGAAGTTGTACGGTCTTATCAAGTAATTTATCATATGACTCTTGAAGCGTATCATATCAACCTTCATTAGTTTCAGAACCTTCTTCTTCAGACATCGCCCAACTTGTAGCAACTTCTTTGACCTCCTTACTTTATGCAGCAAACATAGTGAAATTATCATAATCATCACCTATATCCGAGTCTGTCACATCACTAGCTAACCCATTATCAGTGTCATCATCCTAAGTGATAGCTAATCCTTTGGATTTCTTCAATGTATTTGCACACTCTGCAGCTATGTGACTATATCCTTGACATTTAAAACATTGGGGTTTCTTCTTCAGACATCGCCCAACTTGTAGCAACTTCTTTGACCTCCTTACTTTGTACAACAAACATAGTGAAATTCTCAGAATCATCACCTACATCCGAGTATGTCGCATCACTAGCTGATCCATTGTCAGTGTCATCATCCTAACTGACAGCTAACCCTTTGGATTTCTTCAAAGTATTTGCACACTCTGCAACTATGTGACTATATCCTTGACATTCAAAACATTAGGGTTTCTTCTTTTTACGATCAAACTTTTCCTTCCTAGTTTGAGTCTTATTTCCACTTCTAGACTCACCCAACTTATCCCCAAAATTTTGTCCTTGGCCATTCTGTTTAGCCCTAACAAATTTGTTCAACCTCTTAGCAAATATGGCTATATCATTCATACTCAACTCACTTTCTTAATCAAATTCAACATGATCATCTCTAGTAGTTTTGAAAGTTATGCTCTTCTCTTTTGTGCCACTAGCCTTCTTAGGGGGGTTTTTGAACATCTTCATCTCATAAGATTTTAAATTTCCTGTCAATTCTTCAACCTTAATTTTTTCAAAACTCATGACCTCTGAAATGATAGTGACCTTAGATTGAAACCGTTCATGTAGAGACCTAAGGATTTTCTTTACTATGGTAGTCTGATAAATAGGCTCACCTAGGTTATGACAACCCGTTACAATATCAGTTAACCTTGCCTCAAAGTCGGCGTAGACTTCATCATCCTCCATCTTTAGCTGCTCAAATCGAGAATTCAAAATTTGAAGTTTCTATTGTTTAACCTTCAAAGTCCCTTCATGAGTAACTTGGAGAATATCCCAAGCTTCCTTGGAAATTATGCACATAGCAATCCTCTTAAACTCACTTGGAGTAACAACATTGTATAACACATTCAACGCTTTTGAGTTCCAATTTTCACTATTCGTTTCAGCAATAGTCCACTTGCTTGACGGTTTTGCTTTCACTTCATTAGTCGCATCGTCTTTCACAATTGTAGGTGAGTATCCTACTTCTACAGCATTCCACGCTTTCTCATCTAAAGATTTTAGAAACACTCTCAGTTTCGCTTTCCAATATATGTAATTTGACCCATCAAACAAAGGGGATCTAGATATGGAACCTCCTTCACGAGGCATCTCCATCATCTAAGTTCATGATCTAATCCTTGGTAGTTAACCTAAATCGGGACAACCATGCTCTGATACCAATTGAAATTACCTAGACGTTAGTGAAAACAACCTAGAGGGGGGTGAATAGGCTTTTTGTCAATTTTATGATCAATTAAAATTATTTAGCTGAAAGTCAATTTTAATTAGTCATAAATCCTAATTCTCAATTCAATTCTCAAAAACAGATCAATCAATCAAATATAAATATAAGTACAGAAATTTAAATCATGATAAGACACAGAGATTTTTACTTGGAAAACCTTGGAAAGACTCCAAGTAAAAATCACGGATACGTCCAGGTATCGATGTACTATGAATCAGAGAATTTGTACAGACTCTATGAAAACAGAACTTACAACCGTTGTAATTTTTTATTCTTCACTCGACGTCTGAAAGCCTAGATTCACTCGCGCTCCATGAAGCTCTCGCTCCGATCTCCGTACTCTGACGGTTCTACTTCTCAACATATCAAAATCACCACGAAGTCTTCTACTTTGATCTCCGCACACAGACGACTCCGTTCTTCAACGAATCAATGCAACCACGTTGTTATGAATGGTGTGTGAATTTTTCAGCAACTAAACCATTCAATCGTGCATAGAAATCGTCGACGTTGAAGCACGATTGAAGACGTCCAATAACAAGAGAGAACTTGTGTATCTCTAATCACTCAATAATATTCTCTCACCATATGTATATCCCTGTAGAAGAAGAAGATGAAGCTGTAGAAAACTTGCAGAGAATTCTTAAAGACGTGTTTCCTCTTGTTGTAGACATGGGTATTTATAGACAATGATGATCAAAACCCTAATTTTGTACTTTCTCATAATTTCACATCCAAACCCTATATTCTGGTGAATATAATGTATATACCACGCACTTTGATATATATAAGTCGTGGACAAATCATAAAACCAACCCATGGACAAATCAGACATCGTAGCAAAATTTACCCAAAATTTTGCCGCAGCTACGCTTCAAGCGTAGGTCCAAGCATACCTCCAAACATAGGTCTAAACATAAAAATGTGTTTTCCAGCCACTTTTGGAAACTGAAAGCATAAGCATAAGCTTAGGCATTTTTGTTAAAACCACTTTTCTACGCAACTACGCCAAAATGACTCTTTTGAACCCACGATACTTTTTGCTTGAAGTGAAGACTTCAGAAAATGTCGTTTTCACCCTCCAGGGACATTTTTTCTCAATATGCTCACTTTTGTGCTTCACTTGTATTCTTCATTACTTTAATGCTTGATTCTGCCTTTGACGAAGTTTATCGATGTCATTGAAATCAAACCAACCTATCTAACACTCAACATGGTTATTGTCTAGAACATGCCATAACTAAACAATATACAAAAGTGTTCTTACAGTTGGTAACAAAATTATTTATTTTTGTTTTGATTATCCACAAAATCATCACAAAGGTAATGAATCGTGAAATAAAAGAAGTTGAAGTTTGGATCCTTCAAACAAAATCTTAAAAAACTTGTTTGTGATCCATTGATGCTCTCAAAGATTTGTTGGAGCTATATTCAGCTCATCTAGTTTTGATGCAACAAATAATAATTTGGAGATTAATAAAGGTTTTTCAGTAGACAATCAAAGCCAGCTGACGAATATCTACACATATATCTCTACAAAATTATAGAAAATGAATGAAAGCCTAGAGAGATATGGACGAATGGGAGAAGAAAAGGGAAAAGAATAAGGATAAACAAGACATAAAATTATTTAGGGCAATTTTGGAATGTAAAGAATATAATTTTGAAGGTTAAATTTGACCGTCAGTTGACTAAAACATTAAAAATAGGATCAATGTCAAATATTTTTTAAAAAAGGAACTAATCTCAAAATGTATACAAAATTAAAGGATTTAAGTCTAAAAAACCCTATTTAAGGGTTTAAGCCTAAAAGGGACTATCCACAAACCGAAAGAAAAAAAGAGGAAGGAAAATTCAAGTCTAAACAATGACATAATGCCCAAGGGGCCCAAATAAAATTTGGAGCCCAATGCAACTACTTGCGTGAGGCCACCTAGTTTAATTGCAACTTGCAAGCGAATACAGAAATACTTAATTTTTATATACAACAAATACATACAATATTCTCAAGACACTAAGATAACCCTACAAATGCCAGACGAAAATACAATGTTAGTCAGCATACCAGTAGTTGTAATGGTAGACTAAGATATATATATATATATATATATATATATAATCCATGATGGCTAAAGTGTTTACCGAGCTTCAATCATAGTAACAGTAATATCATTTATGGAATAAGCTTCAACTCTAGCTGATGATGAGTCTGCAGGACCGGTACTCGATTTTAAAATAAATGCAGGCTGCTTAGGAGGAGGAAGAGCTGTTCCATTACACAGCATGATAACAACTGCTGACATGGTTGGCCGATCATTGGCATTTTCTTGCACACACAAAAGCGCAATGTGTATGCATTTCTGAACTTGTTCCACTTGATATGACTCGCCCAACGATGAATCAACCATGTTCACGGCTTCTCCTTTTTGCCAAAGGTCCCAGACCTGAAATATTTCAAAGCATATTATTCTACAAGAGGATATGTACTGTCACAAGTCAACTTTCAACACGAAATTTTCGCCCTCCTTGTGTTTCACCAAACCCGAGAATAGGCTAACAATATGAAGAATAGAAATTTATGCTAATTTTGCATTCATATCCAAGTAATCATCATATTAAGTGTAATTCTACTTACATGACCAATTAAATTCACAGAGTTCTCTTGATAATAACTGTTGTTTTTCCGGCCGGAAATGATCTCTAATAGTAATACCCCAAAACTGAAAACATCAGATTTTATTGAAAATAATCCCTCCATTGCATACTCGGGTGACATATAGCCACTGCAGACAAAATATAAGAGATATGTTAGTGTTCTTATTGTGATATATATTCTCAAAATCCCTTTTGTATCTCATAATGTATATGCGTCTCATACTTACTATGTTCCAACCACTCTAATCGTATTTGCCTCAATCTGGTCCCCTCCAAATATTCTAGCCATTCCAAAATCTGATATTTTTGGGTTCATCCCAGCATCTAGTAAAACGTTACTGGCTTTTAAGTCCCTGTGGATGATCCGAAATCTCGAGTCTTGATGAAGATATAACATTCCTCGAGCGATTCCAAGAATGATATCGAGTCGTTTTTCCCAGTCCATAAGTGAGCCTTTGGCTTTATCTGATTCCGAAAGAATTGACATTTCATGCACTTTATATAATTAAAAATCAACATATTGAAAACACTGAAAGTATAAAATACATGTACCAAAAATAAAAGAGTCCAAGCCTTTGTTCGGCAAGTATTCGTAGATTAACATTTTCTCTTCCTGCTGAACGCAGCATCCTAAAAGTTTCACAAGATTGCGGTGCTGGAGTTTCGCAATCAGAGTAAGTTCATTCTTAAATTCCGTTATCCCTTGTCCCGAATTTTTTGATAGTCTTTTCACAGCTATTTCTTGTCCATTATTTAGCCGACCCTGAAACACAGGATTGATTAATATATTTTTCGCATAAAAGCAATTTGTAAAATTTCACTTTAAGCCAATTCAAGCCCATCATAGGTACCATAAGATTACCAGAAAGTATTTATAAATAAATCATGGCTCGACTCAAATTTGCATTAATTTTAATTCAATTGGATTAAACAACACAATTTTCATACAAGGGGGGGCTACCTTATAAACTGTGCCAAAACCACCTTCTCCAAGCTTCTTGTCCCAAGAAAAATTATCTGTGGCAGCAGCTAAGGTGCTTAGATCAAATAGTGGTAAATCCATACTCGTTTCAGTTTCAGCGAGTTCATTTTCCCTTGAAGACTCGGGGAGTGGTATCCTCGGACTAAATAACGGGCTGCCCATTCCACTTTCCGATCTTCGTTTTCCTGTCAACAATTGCTGGAAATTGTGAGGCTTAATACATGTAAATAAGAAATAATATTGCACTAGTTCTACTACGTGTCGTGGAAGTGTCAGAGCGATTGAAAGGAAAAGTGAAGCTGTTGAGTCAGTGTTCGATTTACATTATGAAATGGAAACCAGAAATCAACAACAAAGTATGTAAGGCATTAGTTAAGATTGTCGAAACCAGAACACAAACGGAAAGTGGCATATTCTGTAATTGCTTTGCTAAAAGGAAAATATGGGAGGGAAAAACACAATTGGGAAATGAATTAGAAGGATAATTACCTTTTCTCTTCTTCATCACCAACCAATATGCTAAGATCACTAAAAATGACACCACAGCAGCAGATATTACTAGTATTGCCACAATCACCTTCTTGCCATGTTTGCCATTTGACTTGGAATATTGAGCTGGAAAGAATTCATCCCCAATGATATCACATAGTTAGAAACAATTTCATATGTACATTTGTTTGGTAAGTGAAGCACAACAATCATTTTGTTCCACTTGGGACTGAGCTGAAATTGAAAATTTCTTATAAGTAAATAAGTGTAATAAACAGAATATAAAAAAAAAATTGAAAGACAGAATCAAATGAAGGACTTAATAAAGAAGAGAGTGGTTATATAACAAAAAGGTGAAATTGGAGGGAGAATTCAAATTACTTGAACAAAATTGCTTTCAACTATTTGAAAATAGTTTCATAAATTTTATTTTCCCCTAATTTTATCCAGAGCCATATAACCAATGAAACCCTAGGTATACTATTTACCCTAGGTCACCATTTGTTTATTTTGATATGTAAGAACACTTGTGTGTATTGTTTATTTTTCGCATATTCTCGATAATAACCATGTTAAGTGAATTGTGAAGTCGGGTAGGTGTAGGAAAATTAAAGTGGTCGAGCAAAAGCATGGACAAGATTCGTCAAATTAAAGTCAAGCTTAAAGTAAGTGGAAAATACAAGAGAAATGAAGAAAAAGTAAGTTTGAGCGAAAAAATGCATTCCGGAGGATATAAACAACATTTTTTCAAGCCGAAACTTCGAGAATTATAACAAGGGAGTCGAGAGGGTTCAAATGGTACTAATCCCAAGAAACATTGGTTCCAAGGGTTTTGCTACGCATGACCTACGCATCCAGTAGCTAAATGTGGCTAGAAAGTGCTATTTTGACGCAACACCTACGCAAGGCAAATTTTGCCCTACGCATGACCTACACACACCATGCGTAGGGGTATGGCGTGGTTAAGTACTGAAAATGACAAAATTGTCCCCGAGTTATTTTCCTTTGTGGCGGCTGCAACTTTTACACATCAATACACGTGTATAAAGGATATATACACTAATATTGGTCAGATTTACTCAAAATTACAAGAGGATTAAATAAGGAAGGAATTCTAGTCCAAATATGATACAAGTTTACTCAATATAGAATTCATCTCTCTATAAATAAGAGAAGTCTCTACAAAATTTTGGGGTGGCTTTTGGTAGATATCTGCAATTCTTCTACAATTCATATTCTTCTGCAGAGAGAGAGAAAAAGAGATCGCTTGATTATTCTATATCAAGGGTTTCTCTAGTTTTTCGTGATTATCCAATTGTGTTTTTACATCGAAATCCTTATGCACAATTGGATGAACCGTTGCTGAAAAATCATCACACCACCTATTGCAACATGATTGCATCGATCCAGTGAGAATGGAGCCGTCTGAGTATGGAGATCGAAGTAGGAGGCTTCATGATTCATTGATCCGTTGTGAAGCGGAGCCGTCAGAATACGGAGCGGAGCGAGATCTTCGTGGAGTGCAAGTGATTCAAGTATGTCAGACGTCGAGTTGGAGAAAGGCAGATTAGGAGTGATTTATAAGTCTAAAACTTCACAGAGTTTGTGTACTTCTTGATTCATAGTGCATCGATACCCGAGCGTATCCGTGGGTTTTCTTGGAGAGTTTTCCAAGGTGTTTCACGTAAAAATATCACGTGTCTCTATTGCTTTATTTTTTACACTTAGATTAATCATTGCATGATTTATCTTGTTAGAGAATTGGACTAAAATTAAATTTTCTGCAATTAATTTTAATTTGTCAATAAATCCACAAAAAACCTATTCACCCCCCTCTAGACTGTTTTCATTAGTCGCCTAGGTAATTTTAATTGGTATCAGAGCGTGGTTGCCCTGTTTTAGGTTAACGACCTAGGATTTGATTCTGAACTTAGGCGATGGATTTACCTCGTTAAGGAGGGTCCGTATTTAGGTCCCATTTGTTTGATAGCTCAAACTAGACCTATTGGAAAGCGAGGATGAGAGCATTTTTGAAATCTCTAGATGAGAAAGCTTGGTTTGCCATAGAGGTAGGATACTGACCTCCCACTGTGAAACATGATACTGCTAATGAATCTAAAGTAAAACCGTCAAGTGAGTGGACTCCTGCTGAGACAAACAGTGTTAGTTTGAATTCCAAAGCTTTAAATAATTTATACAATGATGTGACTGCGAGTGAGTTTAAGAGAATTGCCACATGAGAAATTACCAAAGAAGCTTGGGATATTCTCCAAGTAACTCATGAAGGGACTTCAAAAGTTAAACAATCGAAACTCCAAATTTTAAATTCACAATTTGAATAGCTTAGAATGGAGGAGGATGAATTTTTTGGTGACTTTGAGGCTAGATTAACTGACTTAGTAGCTAGTTGTCACAATCTAGGAGAGCCCATTCCAGAGACTACCACAGTGAAGAAAATTCTTAGGTCTTTACCAGAACATTTTCGGTCTAAGGTTACTGTCATATCTGAAATCATGAGTTTCAAAGAAATTAAACTTAAAGAATTGGCAGGGAATCTAAAATCATATGAGATGGAAATGTGTGTTCATTCCTCTAAAAAGTCTAGTGGCACAAAAGAGAAAAACATAGCTTTTAAAATCACTAAAGAAGATCCTAGTGAGTCCGATGAGGAGGGTGAGAATAGACTAAGACAAATTTACATGATCATGAAGCAGTTTCATAAGTTTTTAAAATCTTCTTATGGTCGAGAATTGATTAAATGACAAAAATTTGGAGAAAAATCATATGATTTTAAAAATAAAAAGGTCCAAAATTGGAGTGACAAGGTTTACCCTAAAGGAAGAAACCTCGATGTTTTGAGTGTTAGGGGTACGGTCACATAGCTGCGGAGTGCGCTAATAAAGTAAAAAGGACAAAAGGTTTAGTTGTCACTTGGGATGATGGTTCAGATGATGGAACAACTAGTGACTGCTGAGTCTGATGGGGCTGATGGGTATAAGGATTTTATTGCATTGGCAGCACAAAGCAAGGAGGTTAATGAGGTTGCTACAAGTTGGGCAAGTTTTGGGGACGAAAATTCTGAGGATAATGAAGATCGTGGGGACTCGTAAAAAGATGCATACAACAAACTTTATGAAAAGTCCACACATCTTAGCAAAGTCTTCTCAAAATATATAGTTCAATTTAAAAGTGTTGACAAAGAGAGACAGTCCCTAAGAGATGAGTTAGTCAATAGTGCTCAGACCTTAAATATCATGCAGACCCAAAAAGCTTCATTGTTTGAGAAATTGGTATAGTCTGAACAAGAAAGGAATCAGGTTTTGAAAAGTGTAGATGATCTTAATAAGGAATTAAGCACTCTAAGATTGGAATTGAGTGAGAAATCTACAAGGATTAAAGGTTGGGGAAAGGAATTGAAGAATGCTAAATCAACTATCAATAAATGGTCTAGTGGAACTCTTAAGCTTGATCATATATTGAGTATGGAAAAATCTGTAGGGAATATAAAGGGCTTGGGATTCAAAGGAACAATGAGTAAGTCTAACATAGTTTTCAAAACGACTTTTGTTAAGGTTGTCCAAGTAGCATCTAGTTCTTCTCAAGGTAAGTCTGATAGGAATCTTAATGCTCAATCTTATGTCAGAAAACATGTTGAGAGTACTCTCGTTACCTCTAGATTCCATAAGGGTTCAAACAATGGTTTTCAAAGGTTTATCCCAGTTTTTCATCGTTGTGGAGTGAAAGGTCACATTTGACCCATGTGTTCAAAGTTAAGAGGAGAAACATTGAAATCAGAGTGGAAACATAGAACTCAAAAAGGACCCAATGTTAAATAAAAAATTCGGGTGTTGAGTGAAGATGTGAAGAGTTTGTCTAGGCTAGAAAATAGAACTCCCAAAATTAGATAGGCATGGGTTTGTAAAGGTGAGCTACATTGTTTGGTTGCTCATACTTCATGTAGAGCGCGTGACTCTAATTCTGAGAAAGGTCTTGAGTATATATCCACAGATTCTCAGTTGACAGACATCTCTATAAAAAACCTTTCAAAAAAAAGACATCTCTACAAAACCATTAGATTTTCAAAAGCATGTCAGTCTTATAAAATCTAGTGGCATGTAGTCATTAGAATAGATGTCTTCATATATATCATTCTAGGAATATCTTTGCATCATATTTTATCCTAGAATTGATACATTCTCATGCATTTTTATTATTTTATTATTATTATGCATATATCATGTTTTACTACTAGTAGGAGTATTCTTGCATGCATCATTATGACAAAAATGATATAAATTATAATTTTAAAATTCTAAGCATGTTGAGCTTGGCCAAGGGTACAAAGAGTTGTGATATTTTACTTTATTCTCATATTTACTTATCTTATTATGCTTATGAGAATTGGAGTTGTTAGTCTGACATGAGGATATGAGTTATTCACTTGACATTTTTAAGTATTATTTTTAGAATTCATTAAGTTTGGGTGCTTGTTTTACTTTGGAGATGAGTGTAATATTTGCTGAAACTTTTATTTTTTCTCATCTAATCCGAAGTGATATGTAGGCTCATGAGTTATGCTAGATTGATTGATGCTTTTGAATTCCTTTTGCATGATCATGAATATTGGGGTAATGTTGAAAAAAGAAAGAGAATGAAATAATGAAGTATATAAATATCTCCTTAAAACCCCTTAGATCAATGGTTCGTCTGCTGAGTAACCAGGTTTCAGTACCTCAGCAAGTATTGAGTATTCGTGTAAAAAGGTGGATGTGATTATCTCAAATTTTTTAATCTGATTAATCGGGCATCTTGCCTCAGTAAGCATTGAGTGTTTGCGTAAAAAGGGGATAAAAATTAAATATATATAAACGGCTGCAAAAGAAAAAAAAAATTTGAGACAAAAAAAATTTGTATTTCCTTTGAAAGCGCAATAAGGTCCGAGCTAAAGATTTGACTTCTAGCTTAGGCTTTGAACTGAAGTATCGTGATGGTTAGTGAGGAGATTATTAGAATTAGTACGTATTATTTTCAACTTAGTTGTTTGTTTGCACCTGAATATTTTTTATATATGCAAATGCTATATAAAGCTTGTCTTGTGACTTTTTATAATTACAAGGTACGTATACTGATTTTCTTCCTATCGTGTGTAAAATAGCTAAGTCAAATATGCGAATATGATGTTGATAGATGCTCAATATTGGTCATTCTTCATCCCTATCTTGCGTTTGTTATGTCTTTACATTCCGTTACTTGGTATTTTTATCTCGTTTGTGTGTGTAAGCATGTTTCAGGAGCTTAATGAAGAAATAGAGCTAATCTCGGTAAATTAACTGAGTTCGTGTTTGTTTTTATCTCGAGAAAGGAATCAAGAGGTGAGCCAGAGCAAAGAAAAGCTACCAGAGGAAAAAATGGTCATTTCCTAATATAGTTATCTCACCGAAAGGGAAAAAATTTCATTTTCAGACATTATTACTTCAACCAAAAGCATCGGGAGTCAAAGGCGACCAGTTTAGCTCAAATATGAAAAATCGAGTTTTTACACCAAAAGATGCATAATACCCTACGTCGTTAGAGAGAAAAAAGGCCAGATTGGACCTGAGCTACGCTTTGGTTTGGACCCTACGTCCAAATGTAGGTCAGGAGCGTAGCCTACGCTCTAGACATATGCCCAATCGTAGGTTAGGAGCGTAGCCTACGCTCTAGACATATGTCAGGAGCGCAGGTCAGGAGCGTAAGTCCCACCTTGTGGCCACGTGATCCCTTTACGTGCTGAAGTTGTTTCGGAGTTGTTTCAGAATTTTCCAGTTTTGACCCTACTTCGATATTTTAAGTGATCGGTGATTCCAGACCTCTACATACAGGCTTATACACATATTTACATAATATTTTATAGAGATTATTCATGTATTATGAAATTACAGAAAATGGCAACCATTAGGGTTTTCCTCACTTGTCTATAAATATGAGAGGGTTAGGTTTAAGAGAGGGGTGTTGTTGGTTTTGGAGGCTAGTTCTAGTTCTAATTTTCACGCACATTCATTCATAGAGTTCTCACGTTCAAAATTCAGACTTGCTTCCATTGAAGAGAACCACCATTGAAGACCTAGAGATTCGAAGAAGAAGGCCATGGAGAGCTTTCTACACCGACAATGCAGATTCTCTCAGCCATGATCAACTAATTCGGTATATAGGATTTTCTCGCAAAACCCTAGCCAAGTAATGTAGTTCTAGTTTTATATTCAATTGTAGAGAGGGGAAACTGTGACTATACTGGGATGATTGTGTTATATGAGAGACCGTTTTTATTCATGATACAAGTTTATATATTTGAATTGATTCTTGTCTTAGACTTTTTGAATATATTTATTTTACACAATCACAATTATTCACTATGGGCTGGAACTCGGATGTTTAGTCTGTGATTTTCTACACAATGGTGGTCATAAACTCAAAACCCTAGGTCGACACAGCTCATGCCCTAACAAACTGATATAGATATGCTTTAGTTTATTTTCATGTTTTAATTTACTTTTCTGCCTGTACTTTTTGTTAGTAGTTGGCATGGACTAATCAGTTTAGTCTTGAGATGGGTTGTCGCGATCCAGTTGAGAGTAATCCGTTTTGGGGTCAAACTACTGGCGCGGTGCGACCTGATTCACAATCAATGGATCATCCTCATGTAATTTATATATAATCTGAACTATATTATGCGGTTAGTGGTGGACTGAGGAAACCCTAGTTTTCTCTCTTTCACAACCATTATTCATTATTGTTTTCTGTTTTATTTTCGTTAGTATTAGATAATTCACAAAACCAAACTCTTTTCGAAAAAATATAATTCAGTGTTTTTAGACTATTGAAGTGAACAATCTTCGTGTCTGTAGGATCGATATTCCCCTACTTAAGCAAAACTATATACAATTGATCTATGCGCTTGTAGAAGGGTAAAACCTAAAGTGTCGTTAAGGTATCATTTTTAACTATATATTTTGCACACACCTGACGCCCATCAGATGTGTTAATGATTAGTTCATTGTCTCTATTGCCTTGCTCACATGTTTCTTAGAACAAAAATATTTTTGAGCATTTTTCATTCTTGCATTTAGTATTAGGGTAATGCATTTTATAGATATTTGTTACTCGAGAATCTGGATATAATCTTATAGACTACTTTATCTTAGTATTTAGTGTTTGGCATAGATTATCTAAAGTTGTATATGTTATCTTTTTCCTATGTTTACATGAGGCTTTCCCTTTATATTAATCATATTTTTTTATTGTTATATCTTTGTTTGTCATTTCAGTGACAAAAAGGGGGAGAAGTATTAAGTAATAGGGAGAGAATGTTTGGTTAAGGGAAAGAGAGCTTTTAATTGAGGAGTATATTTTCAAGGGGAGAAGGAAAGAATGAGTATTTTTGTCTATGATGATCATTATGCTTTCATTGTTGTTATGTTATTCTTATGATCTTATATTGGTTTATATCTGTTTTACACACTTGCTTTTTATGGTATATTGTTCAGTATTGTGGTTACAGGTTTAGAAGATCGTCATGAGAACAAACTGATATTCTATGTCTATGTTTGTGGGTGTGTGTTCATAGGTATATATATTATGTTTTTGTTAGTGAGGGTATATTTGTAAAACATGGTTTTGTCTCAAAAATATCAAGGGGAAGATTGTAAGAACACTTGTGTGTATTGTTTATTTTTGACATATTCTCGACAATAACCATGTTGAGTGAATTGTGAAGTCGGGTAGGTGCAGGAAATTAAAGTGGTCAAGCAAAGGCATGGACAAGATTGGTCAAATTCAAATCAAGCTTAAAGTAAGTGGAAAATACAAAAGAAATGAAGAAGAAGCAAGTTTGAGCGAAAAAATACATTCCGAAGTGCATAAACGATATTTTTTTGAGCCGAAACTTCGAGAATTATAACAAGGGAGTCGAGGGGGTTCAAATGGTACTAATCCCAATAAAAGTTGGTTCCAAGGGTTTTGCTACGCATTCAGTAGCTAAAAGTGGCTTGAAAGTGTTATTTTGACGCAACACCTACACACGGCAAATTTTGCCCTATGCATGACCTATGCACCATGCGTAGGTCTAGCATACACACCATGCGTAGGGGTATGGCGTGATTAAGTGCTGAAAATGATAAAATTGTCCTTGAGTTGTTTTCCTTTGTGGTAGCTGCGACTTGTACACCTCAATACACATGTATAAAGAATATATACGCCAATATTGGTCAGATTGACTCAAAATTACAAGAGGATTAAATAAGGGTGGAATTCTAGTTCCAATAGGATAGAAGTTTCCATAATATAGAATTCATCTCTTTATAAATAAGAGAAGTCTCAACAGAATTTTGGGGTGGCTTTTGTGAGATCTCTGCAATTCTTCTACAGTTCATATTCTTCTACAGAGAAAAAAAAAAAGAGATCACTTAATTATTCTATATCAAGAGTTTCTCTAGTTTTTTGTGATTATCTAATTGTGCTTCTACATCGAAGATCCTTATGCACAATTGGATGATCCATTGTTGAAAAATTATCACACCACCTATTACAACGTGATTGCATCGATCCGTTGAGAACGGAGCCATATGAGTGCTGAGATTGAAGCAGGAGGCTTCATGGTTCATTGATTCATTGAAAAGTGAGCCGTAAGAGTACGGAGCAGAGTGAGAGCTTTGTGGAGCGCAAGTGATTCAAGTTTATCAGACGTCGAGTGGAGAAAGCATATCAGGAGTGATTTGTAAGTCTAAAACTTCATAGAGTCTGTGTACTTCTTGATTCATAGTGCATCGATACCCGAGCATATCCGTGGTTTTTACTTGGCACAATTTCCAAGGTTTTCGATGTAAAAATATCGTATGTCTCTATTATTTTATTTTCTACATGTAGATTAATCTTTGCACGATTTATCTTGTTAGAAAATTGGATTAAAATTGACTTTTCCGCAATTAATTTTAATTTGTCAATAAATCCACAAAAAACTGATTCACCCCCCTCTAAGCTGTTTTCATTAGTCAGCTAGGTAATTTCATGATCTTCTCCGGTTGTACGATTTCTCACATTATCCTTGTTGTAGTTCATATAATTCTTGTTAAGATAAAGTACAATTTGGGTCCATCTAAATAGGCCCCGTATATTTATATTAGAATTAGGGTTTCTAACCGTAACACCCTAATTATCTATTTCAACTTGGTTAATTTGTCTCCACTTTTTATTTTGTATGTTCTACTGCAAATATACATTGAATTCATTTAGTTCTTATATTCTCTCTTTCTTTATCTCTCTCATATTTTTATTCTATCATGGTATTACAGTCAGGTTTTGTTTTAATATGGTATCAATGCCAAAGATCATCACTTTGTCTTCTTCTTCCAATAGATCATTCATCTTTTGTTTAGTGTTGGAAATCCCTCTTCCAGAGTTGAGGTCCAGGCGAATGGATCTCCAGTTTTTTGCTCGCCATCACCAGTTTTGGTTCGCCTCGTCTTACGCACCATGTGCATACTTAGCCTCGTACGTGACCGCACTTATAGTTTCCTCTCTGACTCTGACTTGACCTGCGTCGACCCGTCATCGCCATCAATTACTTAAAGCTCTAGCTAGAGCATCATCGTCACCATCGCCATTGGAATTCTCTTTTTTTCTTTATCGAATTACTAGATTTTATAATCAAAATCAAGATGGGTTCATATCACGCATCTTGACTTTCAGGGGTGTTAGATTATATTAGAGCTTGAGTCCATCTAGATAGACCTACATATGTTTATATTAGAACTAGGGTTTTTAGCCGTCACACCCTAATTACGCATTTTATCTTGGCCTTTTTTTCACTTATTCATATGGTATGTTCTATTACAAATATACACTGAATAAAAATGAAATTCTCATATTATTTCATTCTTTATCTATCTCTCTTAATTTTTTATTCTAACAATTCTTATTTTTTTCAATTTGGGTCAAAATGTTTGTTATGGCATGAATGTCCATTATAATTGCAAATGAAAAGACTCAAGTATGTCTACTTGTTCAAGTTTCCATGTTCGAAAAAATATGTGACAAGTTCGGAATACAAAGTTTACAAGAAAGCTAGCTCAATTAAAAATTTCTGAGTTTTTAGGAATAGTTCATTTATTTATATTGATCTAAATATTTACTTTCAAAAGTACTGTAAATGCTCAAAAATGCATAACACAAGAATAGGGTTTCATTGATCATTTTTCCTTGTATATATACATTCCCTTCTTGGACTTTGAGCTCATTAGGGCAACATTCTCTTGCTTATATCATCATTTTGTCTATTGTTTAAGTCACTAACTTGATCCTCAAGTTTACTCTAGATTATTTCAGGAAATGGGCTTTAGGATGGGCCTTTTCTTTCAGGCCCGAGAGGTGATCGAATCATCAGGCCCTAATTAACCTTGTTGGGTCAGTAGGACATATGGGCTTTGAGAATCCACAAGTGCACAAGCCCCTTCCTGGTTATGGGCTTGTGTATGTTTTAGTGCCCATTACCAAGGATAAAGTGTGGTAGAGAAGGTATACCCCCTTTGTTCGGATGTCGTGGGCACGTCATTAAATAGGGCACCTATGGCCATCATTTCAAATTCAAACGTACAGTTCAAATGATCTTGAATTTGGTGTTGGTGACTGAAGAGACGGATCGGTACCCCATTAGTTGTGCGAAGGACCTTTGGTATTTTCTCTTTAAATCCTATAAATACTTATATTTTCTCTTTCTGAAACACTTGTTTGTTTTTCCTTTTGCTTTCTTAGTGGATTTTTAACTGCAACGTCTTCATCTTTGAGCTTCTTCGCCGAAAACTGCAATTTTGCATCAATAAATCCTTAATCCCCCTCCATAATACATCTTGGTGTAAGTTCTTACTTCTCACTCTTCTACCCTTCTGCCAAAAATGTTTGACAGTGATGACACCCGATCGGGTAGTGATCGTATTCCTTCCTCAGTTGACCATGATGCCTTTCTTAGTTCTCCATCTGTTGAGGTGATCAGGACTGTTAGATCTAGCCCCCCGGAGGTCACCCAGCGCGTCAGTACCGGTGGGGTCCCTATTCTCCCTATTCCAATTGGGGGTCAGGCTATTAGGAGATTCAGAACACAGATTACTATTGATCCCTTGATATATGAAAAAGGGTAGACGTAGTTCTGAAAAAGCTTGAGGTTCCTAATGGGGTGGTTATCATACACTACCCCAAGGATAAGGAATTTAGGTTAGGTGAAGGGGTTAGGGATGACCAGATCTTGTTTTCCTCTTATCATGTACAGATCCTCCGATTTACTGTAAGGGGCATTTTAATGTTTTCCCTATCAGGGGAGGAAGATGTGTGATGGAGTTGAAAAATCTAATAAGGGCTGGAATGAGAGGATGATTTTGGTGAGCGGGAACTGGAGACATCCCGATGCAAACTTCCTGATCCCCAAAGCTTTTAGCCAGCACCTGTTCCCCACTTTCAAACCCTACCATTCAGGGACATGCCTCGGTGGGGTGTGTGATGACAAGTTGGGGATGCAAATTTTAGGTTTTTTGAAGGCATCCGCTAACCACAAAACCCTATTTTATATTAAATCTCATTTTGACCTTCTAAAGTCCAAAGTTTAGGGTAAACCTTTAAGGATGTGTCCTAATTTTTTGACTGATGATGCTTTACAGGAATTATCATCTGAAGGAACAGACATCATGTTGACAATTCCTTAACCTAGCCTCAAGAGCAAACGAAATAGGACATCGAGCAACCCAGCCACTTCTGCTACCCCTTCGTGCATCGCATCCCCTTCCGTTAGTGAGATTCCACCACCACCCCCTTTGTGTGATCTTCCACTTATTCCTCATTCTCCTCCTTCTAGGGAGGAAGGCGTTTCTACCCCCATTCCTCCTACTCTCTCTTCATCAAGGGAGAATCCTGCTGACCCA
The DNA here is from genome assembly GCA_963922005.1 of Cornus suecica. Classification (NCBI taxonomy): domain Eukaryota; kingdom Viridiplantae; phylum Streptophyta; class Magnoliopsida; order Cornales; family Cornaceae; genus Cornus; species Cornus suecica. Next base: position 39,545,954 of record OY998245.1, on the reverse strand, counting down.
TCCCGGTCTGCTGATGATGGTGCTTCTGTATTAGCTGGAGAGGGGGTTACATTGCCATCCTTGCCTCTGCAGGGCATCACCCCCCTGATCGGAGGATGACCAATCTGGTCATTCGGTTCAACCCTGATTGACAACGATAGCCTCTCCAAGTGTACAAACGAAATCCAAAGTTGCAGCTGAGAAACCCGTTCCTTGGAATCCGAGAATAAGGCTCCCGGGTAGCGGGTTCTTGGTCTCAGGCAATGAGACCATTAATGATGACATTGGTATTCAGGAGATGGGTCTTCAGATTTGGACCCAGCCGATCAGAACAAAATCAAGAAGGTGGACAAGGGAGAGCTAGCCCTGACAGGCCCTGAAATTTCATGGTGGTTTGTGTGCAACTTGGATTTATTTTCTCATCTGGTTTTTTCTTGTTTCCCTTTGGTCTGTTTACTGATCGTGTGACACTTGTGATTTTTATGGCAAATGTTTTATCTTACCCAAGCTTACAACTCGAAGCTTGAGGAGGACATCAAGGCCCTCAGGTAATTGACAGAGTATCTAAGGCTGAAGGAGGAGGCCAAGAAGAAAATGGCTGCCATGCTGGTGATTACCAATGAAAAATTGGAAGCTCAAACCGTTCAGGCCATAAAAGTAGAGGAACAACTCCAGGAGGCTGAACAGAAAGTCAAAGAGGGGAAGAAGGCCTAAAAAGCTCTGACAACCAACTATAAGGAGCTGATGGCCAAGTTATAATCTTTGGAAGCTTCTCAGCTCAAGACTATTGAGGAAAAATTGAAACTAAGAACTTTCTAGCAGTTGAGAGGTCTACGGTGGAGATGTGCCATCGGGGTGGCAACCAGATATACAAACGCTTCAAAGATACTTCCAATTACCGGGTCGGGTTCAGCTGGAGATCTTGTTTCAAGGATTTCCAAAAACCTACTGAGGAGAAGGATTTCATTTAAGTGGAGGAATTGGATGAGTCTCTTGGCATTGCCCCTCCTTATAAGGATACGGAAGTAGGCCCCGATGACCTCATCTTCTGTAAGTTCTTGACTAATCATCTCCCCGGGTCTGCTCCCGCTTTTCGCACCATTTTGTCTAAACTGGATTTGGTTCCTGATTCCACTGCTCAACCCGATTCCTCTCGAACAGATTTAAGTGCACAAGAGGGGGTCGTTACCAGAGTTAGTGACAGGATTGAAGGGTTTGGTCCTAAGTTCAGATACCAGGGGCAGAAGACTTAGTTTTTCTTCTCTATCTTTTGTTTGTTTTTAGAACTTTTGCACTTGTAAGCCTTAGTTATTGGGGCCCATATCTAATACAAATTTTGAGACATTTTTAGAATAGAACCAACTAATATTTTATTTCAGGCTCTTGAGGCCATGCAAGAGATCCCATAACACTTAGTTAATTTTTTTTAATTTTTTATCACTTGTGGATTGATCGGTGTTGTGCCTTTCGGGCTCTTAAGGCCATGCGAAAGATGTCACAATACTTAGATAATTCTTGTAAATGTTTTATCAGTTGTGGATCAATCGGTGTTATGCCTTTCGGGCTCTTGAGACTATGCGAAAGATGTCACAACACATAGATAATTCTTGTAAATTTTTTATCACTTGTGGATCGATCTGTGTTATGCCTTTCGGGTTCTTAAGGCCATGCAAAATATGTCACAACACTTAGATAATTCTTATAAATTTTTTATCACTAGTAAGCCATCTTTAGCCAAGAAAAGATAATTTTACTGATGCCAATTTAATTGATCTGACACTCATGCCTTTTTATAAAAATAATGGGACAAGGTAAGATGGAATCAAATTAGCCTATTTTGGGTAATACCTCTTTAGGCAAGAGGCGTTCTGGGAGCTTGGCTCCATTCTACCGTCCTTATTTTTTCAGATGTGATATGCCCCATGCTCGATAACTTCAGTGATTGTGTATGAGCCCTCCCAAGGTTCCCTAAGCTTACCCACAAGCCAGATATTTCATCTAAGGACCATGTCCTCGACCTGAAATTCTCTTATTTTGACTTTTTTATGGAAATGATTTTGGACACGTTGTTGGTAGGACGTCAACCTGATCCCTGCTGCTTCTCTCCTTTTATCTAACAGATCAAGATCGTGAGCTAGATGCTGGTTATTCGGGCCATCCTCCTAGGATTAGCTCCTGAGGGTTGGAACCCTGATTTCTGTGGGGATCACAACCTCAGTGCCATAAGCCATGGCGAAAGGTGTTTCTCTAGTGGGTTGCCTGGGTGTCATTCTATACAACCAGAGTACTTTGGGTAGTTTTTCTAACCAGGCCCCTTTGGCTTTTTTTAGCTATTTTACTAGAGTGTATAAGATAGTTCGGTTTATTCTTATAGGTTGTTCGTTCCCTTATGGGTACCCAACCGCAGATGTGTTCTAGTTGATGCCATTTTTGGCGAAAATGCTCCCACCTTCTTGTTATCCAAGTTTCTACCATTATCCATCATAATCGTTCTTAGTAGCCTGAATCTGTATATTATGAACTAGATGAACTTGATGATGTTGCTGCTTTTAATTTTTGGATAGGCTTCAGCCTCTATCCATTTCGTAAAATAGTTAGTGGCTAGTAGAATGTGGGTGGTTGATCGTATTGTCATCAGGAGAGGGCCCACGATATCTATTCCCCATTGGGCAAAGGGGGTGGGACCATAGTTGGGTGTAGGAACTCTAGCGGCTGATGTGTTGCATCTTCATGCATTTGGCATGCTTTGCACCTCTGGACATAATCCTCGGCGTCCCGCGACCGATAAGGCCAAAAGTACCCTTGGGAAAGTATTTTGTGAGCAAGAGATCTTCCTTCGGAGTAAATCCCGCAAGATCCGTTGTGGATTTCCTCCATCACTACTCTTGCTTCAGAGGGGGTTACACATTTTAAGTATGGACCTAAGAATGATTTCCGGTAGAGTTTCCCCCTTATGATTGAGTATCTAGCTGAATTCATTCGGATCTTGTGGGCTTCAGCTTTGTTCTCCAGGAGGGCCCCATACCTGAGGTAATTCACCAAGGGATCAACCCAGTTGGGCTCCCATGGGATAAGCATTACCTGATCGAGTTCTTGAATGTTTGGTCTAGCCAGGAAATCCACCAAAACAACCCGGGTCAGATCCTCACTAACTCAGGATGCCTGACCGGCTGAGTGATCAGCTATAGTGTTCTCACTCCTTAGAATTTGGGTGAAAGTTATTTTCTGAAAGTGCTCTATTTCATTTAACACGAGTGCCCAATAAGTCTCCATTTTTACATCCTTTATTTCGTATTCTCCTTTAATCTGTTGAATGATCAATTGGGAGTCGTTGTGCACTACCAGGATTCGGATCTGGAGGCTTTTGTATAATCACAAACCGGATATGATCGCTTAATACTCGGCCTCATTATTGGTAGTTGGGAAATGCAATTGCACTAACATATGGAGATGAGTATCAACGGGCATTTAGATCTCCAGGCCAACTCATGACCCATTTGAACTGGCTGACCTGTCCACGAATAGTTTCCAGGTAGCCAGCTCATCCCGCTGATCGCTCTCCTCGGTTTCCTCCCCAAGTAAGAAGTCTGCCACTACCTGACCCTTGATGGAGATTTGGGGTAAGTAGGTTATATCGTATATGCCCAATTTGATGGCCCATTTGGAGATTCTGCCAGAAAAGTCAGGTTTTGACATAATGACCCGGATAGGACTGGGGTCGGGACAATGATTAGATATGCTTCGAAGTAATGCCTGAGCCATCTCTTTGCATTTACCAGTAATAGTACTAGTTTTTCCTGTCTACTTTACCGAGTTTGAGCCTCTGCCAAGGATTTACTAGTATAGAAAACAAGCATCTACAAGCTCCCATCTTCTCTGATGAGGGTTGCACTTGTTGAGACAACGGACGTTGCCAGGTAAAGATACAGGACTTCATCGGGTTCCGGTGTGGCTAGGATTGGAGGCTTGGTAATATATTCCTTCAATCTTGCAAGGGCTTCGGATTGCTCAGGACCCTATACTTCACCCTTCCTTGCCTTTAATGCCTGAAAGAATGGCATGCATCGATCGGTAAGTTTTGATATGAATCTGCTAAGGGCAACCACTCAAGTTGTCAAGACTTGAACGTCTTTATGTGTCCAGGGTTCCTTTATTTTCATCAGGGCCTTGACTTGATTCGGGCTAGCCTGAATTCCAGACCGGTCCACAATGTGTCCCAGGAATTGTCCTGATGACACGCCGAAGGAACATTTCTCCAAGTTGTGTTTCATTCCATGTCTCTTGAGGGTGTCAAAGACTCGTTGCAGATGTCCAGATGGTCTCTTTTCTCTCTGCTTTTAACCACATTATCGTCGATGTAAGCTTCAATCACGGTGCCCATCATCCCTTTAAAGATCCTGTTTACCAATCTCTGCAAAGTAGCACCTGTATTTTTCAGTCCAAATGGCATAACTTTAAAACAGTAAGTACCTGTTTTGGAGATGAATGATGTTTTTTTCTCATGCCCTATTTAGGTTAGTAAAATCAACACAAACTCTCCACTTACCGTTCTTCTTCTAAACAACTACAACGTTGGCAAGTCAATCGGGGTATTTCACTTCCCTAATAAACCCAGCCTAGAGCAATCGGGATACTTCTTCCACTATGACCTGGTTCCCGTGGGTTCCTATGCGCCTCTTCTTCTACCTGATTGGCCTCACATTTGGGTCAATATGTAGGGAGCGTTGGGCAACAGTGAGATCAATACCGGGCATATTTGTGTGTCCCCATGCGAAGACGTCGGAGTTGTTCTGCAAAAATTGGGTCAATTATTTTAATTCATAATTAGTTAGGTTTCTACCTGCGTAGGTTACTCTTTCGGGTTCATCGGGTATGACGGATATTAGTTGTAAAGGCTCGACCACGATCGGGGTACTCGAATCCCCTCCCTGTAATTGCTATTTGGGGTTTGGCTCTGGACCCTTAGTGCGGATTGCCTTCAGGTTACTTTCTTTCCTGATCCCGTTTAGGGTGACGGCATAACACTCTTTCGCAACCACCTGATCTCCTTTGATGTCGATGATGTCAAACCCATTTGGACCTATGCATCTCATCATTTGATGTAGGGTTGATGGTACCCCCTGCATCCGATGGATCCATCCTCTTCCCATAAGCAGATTATATGATGGTTTCACATCCACTATGACAAAAGTTTCTAGGGTTATCTTTATTTACACCACCTAAGATTTGCTTTTACTTCAATTACACCCCCTCAGGTTTGTAAATCTTCAATCACACCCCCTCATGGTATGAAATGTCTAAAATACCCTTAAACCAAACTCCCCTTAAATCAATTTAATCCCTAAACCAATTTATCCCCTAAACCAAACACACCCTTGAATCAATTCGACCCTCAAACCAAACACCCCAACCCCAACCACCACCACCACCACCACCACCACCACCATCCTCCGCCACTACCACCACCACCGCCACCACCATCATCCACCGCCACCACCACCGCCACGAGCAACAGCCGCCAGTGAAATAATTTTTTCAAAAATTGCGTGTTAGGGGTTGGAAACATGAGGCGCATGGGTCGAAAATAAGGGGGTGGGGGTGGGGGTAGGGGTTGGGGGTGGGGGCGGTGCCTGCGGTGGGAAGGGGGTGGCGGCGGCGGTCGGATATATATATATATATATATCTGTGTGTGTGTGTGTGTGTGTGTATATATATATGTGTGTCTATGTGTGCAGGTGTGTGTGTGTGAGTGAGAGATAGAGAGAGAGAAAGAGAGAAGAATTAAATATTTATTTGTAAAAATTAGTTTTCAAAAAAATTAAATATCTGTGTAAGAATTAAATATTTGGGGTTGGGTTGGGTTGGGGATTTTAGGATTTACTTTTTATTCACAAATTAAAAAAATTAGTTTCCAAAAAAAATTAAATATTTGTTTTTGAATATTTGGGGTTGGTTTTGGTGGTTTTAAATTTTATAAATTTGTTTTTAATTTTATATGTTTTTTTTTAATTTTATTTTTGAATTTTATAAAAAAAATTCAAAATTTAATATATATATTTTTTGAATTTTATATTTATTTTCAAATTTTATAATTTTTTTCAAAATTTAATATATTTGTTTTCGAATTTATATGTTTTTTTTTAATTTTATATATTTGTCTTGAATTAAATATGTTTTTTTCTAAAATTTATATATATTTTTCAAAATTTATATATTTTTTAATTTTATATTTATTTTCGAATTTTATAATATTTTTCAAATTTTAATATATATATTTTTCAATTTTATATATATTTTTAAAATTTAATACAAATTAAATGATTAAATTATTGGAGGGGGTCAAATTGATAAAATTACATATCCTTATTTACAAACAACTTTACGTTATCCCATTAAGGATAATTTAGGTATTTCTAAAAAAGGTTAGGATGATGTTATCGTTAAGGGGGTGTAAGTGATGAGAATATCAAACTTGAGGAGTATAATTGAAGATATTCAAACCTGATGGGGTGTGATTGAAGTTAAAGCAAACCTCAGGGGGTGTAAATGAAGTTAACCCAAGTTTCTAAGAGGGTCTTTTGAGTTGCGGATACGAGTAGTTGGACTTCCCTGATTGGTTCGACGTGTTTCCCGTCGAATCCTACAATACGGTTTCAGGAGGCTACAACTTCGCTTGGATCTATCTCAAGTTTCTCAAAGGCCCATTTGGTGATGATGTTGGCGTTGCTCCCCAGATCAATCATGACTTGCTTCACGAGGCAGTTCGCCACCATCAGTGTAACAACCAGTGGGTCATCGTGAGGGGTCTGGATGTTTTGAAGGCCTGCAGTGGAAAAGACAATCTGTACTTTGCCCGTTTGATGGCGGACTTCATTTACTTCGTTAATTTTCCTCATTTTTCAGGATTGACGCAGTTGGGTCCTGTTGGTTCCTTCCGTCTCTTTAGAAGTGGGACCACCGAGAATCATGTTGATAACTTTGACTGGCTGTGCAACTGCGGGATTCCAGGGTGCGTTGGGTGCATGCTGATCGATCCTCGGTCTGTCCCGCTAGATATAGTCCTGGAGTTCACCTCGCATTATCATTGCCTCCACCTGGCGTCTTAGATTTAGGCATTCATTGGTAATGTGCCCGAAATCACTGTGGAAGGCGCAGTGTTTTGATTTATCTCTTTGATCCAAAGATTGCCTAATAGGTGGTGGTGGTTGAAAGATTCCTCTGGCCTTAGTCTCTTTGTAAAGTTTGCTAAGGCTGACCCTCAGGGGAGTCACTTTCTCTTCAGATTTGGGACGCTTTACTGGAATCGGGGCTGAAGGACCCGAAGGGCTGGGGCGCTTTTGATCGGTCACCTGTTCTTTTGACCGAGCTTCAACATTGACCAAGGCTGCCCTCTTCCGCCGGATAGCCTCCTCCTTTTCTATCCGCAAGTATCCTTAGGCTCTGGAATTTAACTCTCCGATGCCCGATGGTGAGCACTTCACTAGAGACTGATGAAACATAGGTCCAGGAATAAGGGCCATCTGGAAAGCCTCGACGGCAAAGTGCTGATCGCAGTTGTCGATGGAGGAAGACTCAACGTTTAATCGGGACAGGAAGCTCTTCAGGGCCTCTCCTTTCTTCTAAATCATCGTGAAAAGGCAGGATGTGGTTTTCTTCTACCTTTTGTTCCCGTAATACTGGGCAATAAAGAGCTTGGTCAGCTGCTGCCAGCTGGCGATGGATCTGGGTGGTTGCTTCCTGAACCATAGTAAAGCTGCATCGGCAAGACTCGTGGAAAACACCTTATAAAGCAAGGCCTTGTTCTCAACATACATGGTCATTTTTCGGTGAATCTGATAGATGTGCTCCTCGGGATTCCTAGTGCCATCATAAAGGGTAAACTGAGCCATGACAAACTTTTTTGGGAAGGGCTCCCGAGTTCTCCCGGGGGGTGAACGGTGACTGGATCAACTCAGTACAGGCCTGAATGGCCAGATCATCAGTGGATTGGGTACTGTTGGGGGAGTGCGTGGAAGATCCATCCTTGTCATGAGTTTTGCATTCTGCTTCTCAAGTGCTTAGATCCGTTCTTCAGTGGCTACCAAGCGTTGCAAGATCTGTTCGATGGTTTGAGAACCACCACTCTGGCTGTCTCCGGTAGTCGGAGCTTCTACTTGGGAACGAGTTATCGGCATGGCCATTTGGAAGGTGGAAGAATGATATAATTATGGATCTAGAAGGTGAATAGATACAAGCTCGACTATAAGATTGAGAAGATGGCCACAAATCTGGAAGGTGGAGATAAAATCACAAATCTAGCATGAATAAAAACAAGTTTAGCTGTAGAGATTGGAAGACAATCACAGATCTCAAAGGTGATGACACCATCACAGATCCTGAAAAGTTTTTCCACAGACGGCGTCAATGTGTAAATGCTCAAAAATGCCCAACAGAAGAATAGGGTTTCATTAATCATTTTTCCTTGTATATATGCATTCCCTTCTTGGGTTTTGAGCTCATTAGGACAACATTCTCTTGTTTACATCATCATTTTGTCTATTGCTTACGTCAGTAACTTGATCCTCATGTTTACTCTAGATCATTTCAGAAAATGAGCTTTGGGATTTGGTCTTTTTTTTGGGGCACGAGAGGTGTTCGGATCATCAGGCATTAATTAACCTTGTTGGGCCAATAGAACAGCACTAATTAACCTTGTTGGGCCAATAGGACAGATGGACTTCGAGAATCCATTCGTCGTAGTACTTTGCAACTTTTTTTTCTCAATAGAAAATTAGGGAACATGTCCCAACTATAATACAATAAAAATAGTAATAATACTAAAATAAGACTAGTATGGTTTTGAAAAGGCTGAGATCATGAATAGTGGACTTGAAAGTGTTTTAGGAGCGTGATTCATGACTCGTCTATGAAATGAGCCAAGATGATTGTAATCCAACTTGGCCTATTTATTGAAGAAATGAACCCTTAGTTTGATTCATTTGCATATGTATCTACTTTATAACATTAAAAACTAGAAATTGAAATTGATTGCTACGTACTTCAACCACGTCAATTAAACATCACTAAAATATCATCTTTGAAAAATTTGCAAGAAAACTAGCTCAATTGAAAAATTCTAAGTTTCTAAGAATAGTTCTTTTATTTATTAATATTGATCTAAAAATTTACTTTCATAGTACTTTACAACTTTTTTTCTGATTAGAAAATTAGGGAACGTGTTAAAATTATAATAAGAAAAAAATAGTAATAATAGTAAAATAAGATCAATATGACTTTGAAAAAGCTGATATTCCATACGTTCCGTAATACTTGTCTAATTTGGATTTTTTAACATTTTATGGATTGAGGTTGATTAGTGTGCAATTTTCAATTTTGTCCTTAATGATATAGTATTATGATGGATCCAGTATTTGTTTGAAGTTAGTGGAAGAAGGGTAGTTAGGAAAAATGTGAGATTAAATTGCATTGAAATTCGTAACTGGACAAGTAATTTGAGACAAGTAAAGTTATAATAGTAAACAACTAATATGGGACAAAAGTAATATCATCAATAATGAAAGTGTTTTACAGTGTGATTTAAGACTTGTTTATGGAATTAGCAAAGAAGATAATCCACCTTAGCCTAATTCTTTAAGAAATGAATCCTCAGTTTGATTCATTTTTCATGTCTATCTCTATCTACATCATTGAAAATTAGAAATTGAAATTGATTGCTACCTACTTCAACCACATCAATTAAACATCACTAAAATATGGAAAATTAATTGCATACCTAATTCAACAGCATCAACACGAACGTATAAATCTTGGCCCCCGCTAGAATACTCTCTTGTGTCAACCAATTCACCATGCCAAGTGATACACCCAGTCCCTCCTCTTATGTCTGCACTCGTGTAACCACTGCAAGAACAGTCCTTCAAGCACACCTCTTCACACGCTTTCAAGTTCAACAAACTCATATTCACACGTGCCTCCGACGTGTCCGGGACCTTCGCATGTGGCAACGGCACAAACCCCTCTCCGTCTCCACACACTTGTCCACCCCGCTTCCTCACGCACCCACCCGTCCCGTCCCTCAAGTACCAGTCACGTGGCAACTTCGGCTTGAAACCTGGTAGGCACGTGCACTCGAACTCTCGGGCATCATGCGGGTAACAATTTCCAAATGCACCACAGACATCGTAGTCGTCGCACAGCTCTTCGGGGGCCGACCAAAACCCGACCCATTTACGATCCATCTCGCGCCATGTTAGCCGTTCCATAAACCCGGACTCATTCACCATCAATCTCGAAAAAACTGAAGCATTATACATACTGTACATGTAGAAGACTTCATCCTGATTGTCAACGTAAGTAAGGTTGAAGATGAAATTAGATGACATCTCCGGGATACCACTCCACCTAAGCCCATTCCACGGTCCAGTTCGCCATAACGGGACCGAACCCTGGTACAAGTAAAACTGTGGGGACCCACTAAGGTTCGTCTTGAACGAACAGTCCCAGGTTCCCGGGTCAGTGTCCGACTTCCAAGCCGTTATGAACCGGTTCAGACCGGTTCTCCGGTTCACCCCTATTTTCATCAAAGGAAGGATAGTGTTCGTAGGGTAATCAAAGCTTTGCCATACAACAACCCTTTTCCCATCACCCTGAAGCAAGATCAAATTTCCTGTATCCAACAGCTGAGCTGAAGAAGTGTTGTCCGGAGCCGCCGCCGTAACATTGGTCGACCAGACCGGAACACTACTGCGTCCAGCATGTATGACTAGGTTTCCGGTTTCATCAACTAACAAAACTCCGGAACTATCACTGATCGGATTGTCTCTATTCGCAACCCAAACTATAGTTTGTTCTGCAACTTTGTTGTACCATATTCCGACGTATCGTTTACTAGAATTGCGGGGACTGAAGAATCCAAGCGCAAATATTTCTCCGGTAGAGAGTAATATGTCACCGTTGCCGTCACTGATAGACTGGTTCGGGGCTAAACTGTCGATCGAAAAACAGAATGAGGGGAGAAGAAAAGGAAGAGACAAAAGCAGAACATGATACATGTTCAATGATTTTCTCTCCCATGCTTTCGCTGGTGAAAGTTTTAATTAAAAATCATAGGACAATGTTTTGTGTGACATACAATAATACACGTTTTTCACTAGTCAATTTGTTGTGTCTCACCCGTTTAAATTTCTTTGTGTGATCTATGCTTTTTTGTTGGTGAAAGTTTTAATTAAAAATCATAGGATAATGTTTTGTGTGACATACAATAATACACGTTTTCCACTAGTCAATTTCTTGTATCTCACATGTTTAAATTTCTTTCTGTGATGCTACTACCTTTAAAAGCGGGACACCCGTGTGTGACTAGACAGAAAATGTATGAAGAATTGGTCAAAATTTATGGAAATGTAATAAATTGGGTAATTTGCACTAACACCAGGCTTGTATCAATTTTATTTTTATGCTGATTTTTGAGAAATCAGCACTAACACCCCTGAGGTTTCGTTTTGCTTACAATGACACCCCCTGGGCCAATGAAATGACCAAAATACCCTTGAAAAAATTCGAAAATATTAAGAGTAATGTGAAATGACCTTTATGACCCAACCCCAAATATATAAAATTTTGAAAAACATATATATAAATTCGAAAAAATATATAAAATTCGAAAACAAATATTTAAATTTTGAAAAAAAAATATAAAATTAGAATAAAATATATAAATTCCTAAAAATATATATAAATTTCAAAAATTATATATAAAATCAAAAATATATATAAGATTCGAAAATATATATAAATTTTGAAAAATATTTAAATTCGAATATATATATTTCAAAAAATATATATAAAATTCAAAATATATATATTTTCAAAAACAAAATTCAAAAAATTATATAATTTCAAAAAACATATATAAATTTAAAAATATATATATAAAATTCAAAAAAATATAAAATATATGTATATAATTCGAAAATATATATATAAAATTTGAAATATATATAAATTCGAATATATATATATTTCAAAAACAAAATTCAAAATATATATATTTTCAAAAACAAAATTCAAAAAATTATATAATTTCGAAAAACATATATAAATTTCAAAAAATATATATATATTTCAAAAAATATATATATATAATTCGAATATATATATATATAATTTGAAAAATATATAAATTCGAATATATATATATATTTCAAAAAATAAATATAAAATTAAAAATATATATATTTTCAAAAATAAAAGTCAAAAAAAGATATAATTTTAGAAAAATATATATATATTGGTAAAATGTCATATTTTTTCTAATGAAGTGAATCAAAGTACTTACCACCAACATCAATTAGTGACCTTCTTTTATATATATGTTTCCAAAATATATATATTTTTTCCGAAATTTATATGATGTTTTCAAAATTTATATAATATATCCGAATTTTATCAAAACAATTGGAAATTTATATATATATTTGAATTATATATATATATTTCCAATATATATATATATATTGAATTTTATAAAATATATATTTTTTGAATTTTATATATATTTTTACCAATATATATATATTTTTCTAAAATTATATAATTTTTTGAATTTTATTTTTGAAAATATATATATTTTGAATTTTATATTTTTTTTATGAAATATATATATTCGAATTTATATATTTTTCAAATTTTATATACATATTTTCGAATTATATATATATATTTCAAATTTTATATATTTTTTGAAATTTATATATGTTTTTCGAAATTATATAATTTTTGAATTTTCTTTTTGAAAATATATCTATTTTGAATTTTTTATTTTTTTTTTGAAATATATATATATTCGAATTTATATATTTTTCAAATTATATATATATATATTCGAATTATATATATATTTCAAATTTTATATATTTTTTTGAATTTTATATATATATTTTGAAATTTATATATGTTTTTCGAAATTATATAATTTTTTGAATTTTATTTTTGAAAATATATATATTTTGAATTTTATATATATTTTTTGAAATATATATATTCGAATTTAAATATTTTTCAAAATTTATATATATTTTCGAATCATATATATTTTTTTGATTTTATATATAATTTTTGAAATTTATTTATATTTTTCGAATTTTTTATATTTTATTCTAATTTTATATATTTTTTTCAAAACTTAAATATTTGTTTTCGAATTTTATACATTTTTTCGAATTTTATATATTTTTTCAAATATATATATATATATATTTTTCAAAATTTTATATATTTGGGGTTGGGGCATAAAGGTCATTTCACATTAGCGTTAATATTTTCGAATTTTATCAAGGGTAATTTGGTCATTTTATTGGCCCAGGGGTGTCATTGCAAGCAAAACGAAACCTTAAGGGATGTTAATGCTGATTTCTCAAAAATCAACATAAAGGTAAAATTAATGCAAATCTCAGGGGTGTTAATGCAAATTACCCTAGTAAATTTGTATATATGTATATTTATATATATGTAATAGATAATAACCAAAGGGCTTTTTGCGGAAAACCCCCTGGTTTGTAAATATGTGCACTAAATTTCCAAAAGTTTAATTTTGTGTGTATAAGTTCATCAGTTTTAAAAAATGTATGTTTTGCCCCCTAACAATCAATGGATGTCCACTCTTGGCTGGAAAAAATCATGTGTTTTGCACATGACTGATAGTAAACCTAAAAATCTTAAAATGCCCTTTGTTATTGACAAAAGGGTCAGGTGCGAAAACCCCATGTGGTATGCATATAGTGCGTATAACCCCTTGTGGTTCTTTGATACCCTATTATTTGAAAATATGTGCGTTTTGCCCCGATTATAACATGAATTGTTTGAAATACCCTTAGAATAATTCGAAAAACATATATAAATTTTGAAAATTTATATAAAATTCGTAAAAATATATATAGAATTCAAGATATATATTAAATTCCGAAAAATTATATTAAATTTTGAAAAAAATATAAAATTCAAAAAAAATATAAAATTCGAGAAGAAAAATATAAAATTCAAAAAATTATATAAAATTGCGAAAAACATATAAAAATTCAAAATATATATATATTACGAAAACATATCTAAATTTCAGAAAAAAAAAATATAAAATTCGGGAAAAAAATATAAAATAAATATAAATTCGAAAGCAAAGTTGTATTTTGGCTCTTTGAAGTTTTAATCAATGTATACTCTTATAGTTGTCTAGCATCTATTATTGGTTTTCTACTTTCTTTGACTTTAAATGTTGTTTTGGTATATTGTATTTTGACTACTTGTGTTTTTTATACTTTGAAGTTTATATATATATTTTTTATTTTATATACTTTTTACGAATTTTATATATATATTTTCAAATTTTATATGTTTTTTTTAGAAATTTATATATATATATTTTCAAATTTTATATATATTTTTTACGAATTTTATATATTTGTTTCGAATTGTTTTTTGTTTTTTTCGAAATTTATATATTTTTAGAAATTTATATATTTTTTTTGAAATTTATATATATATTTTAATTTTATATATATTTTTACGAAATTTATATATTTTTTTCAAATTTTATATATTTATTTTCGAATTTTATTATATTAAGGGTATTTTGGACATTTCACTACTCCGATCACCGGAAAATATCAAATAGGGTCAATTCGCACCTTATTTAAATTATTGGGGTCCTTGAGAACAAGGAGGGTGTTATACGCACTATATCGATATTGTAGGGGGTTTTTCACACCCGACCCTAACCCAAATAAGAAATCTTAGAGAGATATAGAGAGAAACTATCCAAAGGTATCTTTTCATTAAGCTGACATTCCTATTTATAGGGAAATTAAGAATACTATTACAGGTTACTATTACTGATATTATAACAATTATTGTGCAAATAGTAACCTTATATAATTGCAGTAGACCCCACACTGTATAATATTTAGTGGGCCCCACATCTAATAATTATATTTATAACACTCCTCCTTGGGGACCACTATACAAAGAAACATGCATCGGTAAAAACATTGCCAGGAAAATCCAAAGGGAAAAACCCATGACGAAGGAAAAACAAATACAGTCATTTGTTGCAGTTGAAAATGTTGCATCATATCTGCCTCGTTAAAACCTTACTAGAAAAATCCAATGAAAAAAACCTGGTCGAAGGGAAAGGAATACAATTAGGGATGGACAAAAACCCCGGCCCGCCGGGGAACCGCCCCAAATCGTCCCATTTTTTACAGTTTTTAACCGCACCATTTAAAAATGGTGTGGTTATGGGGATTGGAAAAAAAAATTTACGGTTATGGGGCGGATGACGGTTTTAGGGGTTCCCCCATTGGGGAACCGCCTCGCCTTAAACCGCATAATAATTATATATTTTTAATAATTTTTAGTATTAAAATTACATAAATTGAATATATATTTACAAATTTTTATATAAAATTACACTAATGCCCTTAAATAAACTAATTATTTACTTACCTACCCTCTATATATATATACATATAAAACCCTAAATATAATTATTTAATGTGTTACTGTTGACTAGTATTTTAGGTAGTTTCTTATGCGTTGTTAGATTCATAAATTCTTATCAAATTTTGTTGATCTAGATTTGAATTATTTGTTGGTCTAATACTATTAAATTTATTTTTATTTTAGAAATTATTGCAATTAAATTAATCGGAAAATTGTTTGTTTCGATTATAAGTCGTATTCTTATGGTAAATTATTTATTATTTACTTTCTTTTAGGAAAAAAATAAAAATACACAATTTAATAGGCGCGGTTTGTGGCGGTTATGGGGGACATGGGTGACAGTGCGGGGCGGTTATGTGGGTAAGGGTGAAATTTTTAAACGGTTATGAGGCAGTTATGGGTGATGAGAATTTTCACGATTTTGGTTTTGGGTTTTGAGAAAACTGCCCCAAACCGCGCCCACGACCATCTCTAAGTACAGTATGCTGATATAGATGAATATGGTATTGCATTGTAGTTGCCTCATTAAAATTTTGCCAGGAAATCCAGTGGAAAAAAACCTGATCAAAGGAAAAAGAGTACAACATGCAAATACCTTTTCAAAATATTTGTTCCCACTCATTAGTAGGAATTTGAGTAGTTGATATGACAGCTTCTTAAGATGACGCATTTGAATACTGTGTATTATCTTATTTAATATTGAAGCTCAAAACCCAAATCTTATGAGAACATTTGAACAGAGCTTTGATATATCTGATTATAAATGTTGCATGATATATCTGAGTCAGAAACATTCTCAATTTGCTTCATTAATGAATGAATTGAAGAAATAGCAGTGATAGATCTCCAAGAGATAACGATGTTGCTATAAACATAGTCTGATCTTTTAGTGTGTCTATGCACAGAGAAATAGAATTATCCTCATAATCCTCCTGTAATGAATAGTCGTTGAGGCAACTGTGTCACATCCATCCATATTGCATTTAACTCGTACAATGATGGTTGTAATACATGACACATGGTTTTGAATGAGTTGCTTCAGGAAACTTGATTCTCTTGGAATATAAATATCACTATCAAGTGATCTATTTAAATGTCATAACCACGTCCATTAGATGTATGTCCAAAATTACTGCAACTGCAAAACTTGTTAAGAAACAAATATGATTTCACATATTATATAAGAACAAAACTTCTTATATTCAATACTAGTTCTCTATTAGAAACTGTGAGTTACCAGTCGGGCTTTGTATCACAATATTAATTTTAACCAATCATTAACGTCGACATTATTCGACGTTGAGAGACTGAAATCCTCATCATGAGTGTTCATAGTTGTCTGCAACAACATTATGGTGATACATATTCTTTATTGATAGCTACGAATCTTCACAAATGACATGTTCCTCCTTGATGGTATTATTCTCATTCGATACCTAACCCATATAAAGGGTCATTGCCACAAAAGATATAGAATCATTAATTGGCGGAGCATTTTGAATATATCACTTTTTGTATCGACTAGCTAACCACGTTTCAGATGAGTCAAAGATTCTTTTGTTCATTGACCATTCAGAAAGAACATCAAACTTAGCAGCTGGTATATGTGATTTTTTTTCACTTTCTTTCCGTTAGTGAAGACATCAATTCATCGTACTTCCTGTATATATTGGTTAATACGAGCATCAAAATAAAATAATCAATGTATAGAAAGTGATCTCACCATATTGTTCGGATTTTATCATTTCTCCCCCTGATAATAAGAAAATTTGCTTTACAATATCCTGCAAATTTGGGCTTTGAGTAAATCACCTGTCAGGAGTTAGTGATTTATAATAATGAATAACATATAGGTTTGAATTTAAAAAATTTATCCCTTTTGAATTCTCCCATTGGGAATGCTTTATATTCGATGTTGTAAACCTGCAAGATATATAATAGAAACAACACATAGCTATACTATTATATATATATATATGTAGATGCCAACAATTTCACAACACAAGAATGAAATTCCTGTATTCAAGTTTTTCTTTTCCTTATATACCTTTCTTCCCCTAGGCTTTTTGGCCCATTAGGGTTACATTGCTTGCTTCCCACACAATTCCTCTTTTGCCCTTGTCCTTTGCTTGATCCTCAAGTTTGTTCTCGAACATTTCGGAAGGTGGGCTTGAAATGGGCCCTTATTTTCGGGCTTGGAATGGGCACTTTGCTTTCGGGCCATTAATTATCCTTGTTTGGTTGTTAGGCTTGTAAGGAGGAGTGCTTGGTGGGCTTGAAGAATTCCACATGTACACGTGCCCCTTCTTTGTTTTGGGATTTCAAACGTTTAAGGCCCACAACCAAGAATAATGTATGGTAAGCGTAAACATCCCCCTGTCGGGTGACGTGGCCAGGGCATTTAATGAGGCAGTTGTAACTTATCATTTGAATTCCAAATACATGGCCCATGTGTCTTTGATTTTTGTAATGGGGCTGAGGGGACAGCTTGATGTCACGCCCTGAATTTTAAGAGTTTAAGACCTTTGGTGTCACGCCCCGAATTTTAAGACTCCAAACCCAAGGTGTGACCTACGGGGTTAAGGTTTTAAGAAAATAGTAAGTATATTATTATTATTTTTTTTATTTTAAAATATTATCTCAAAAAATTATTCCTTTTAGTTTCCGAAAACTTCTTTATTTAAAAATGCAATCAGTAATATATATCTAAATCAGTCCATATTCTAAATCTCAAATCAAACAAGGTTAAACAACCCACCACGTACCATCCATATTTCATTTCAAACATATATATCTCTCTAAAAATACCATATATTACATAAGGAGTTTACAAACATAGTATTTTACATCCCCAAACGGTTACATGCCAAAAAGAAAATATATACAACAAAATATACAACAAAAATCCTTCCACTCTAAAAACCCAACGCTACAACTAGCGTCCATTAGGACCTGCATCTAGGGGGACATGCAAAGGGGTGAGCTCTAAGCTCAGTAGGGACGGGATAATAACTAACAAGTAACAAATAACATGTAAACATTCATATGGCACATTATGATATAATAGGATATATCAGCAATAAAATTAAGGGTAACTTCAATTACCCCCTGAGGTTTATTTTAACTTCAATCACACCCCCTCAGGTTTGAATATCTTTAATTACACTCCCTCATGTTTGAAATTCTCATCACTTACACCCCTTAACGATTGCATCATCCTAACCTTTTTTTTAAATACCTAAATTACCCTCAATGGGATAACCTAAAGCTTTTTTGGAAACAATGATATGTAATTTTATCAATTTGACCTCCTCCAATAATTTAATCATTTAATTTGTATTAAATTTTAAAAATATATAAAAAATTCAAAAAAATATATATTAAAATTTGAAAAAATTATAAAATTCAAAAATAAATATAAAATTCAAAAAAATATAAATTTTGAAAAAAAAATATAAATTTTAAAAAAACATATTAAATTCAAGACAAATATATAAAATTAAAAAAACAATATAAAATTGAAATAATATATATTAAATTTCGAAAATCAATATTAAATTAGCAAAAAACATAAAAAATTCGAAACAAATATATAAAATTAAAAAAAACATATATTAAATTTCGAAATTTTTTTATAAAATTCGAAAATAAATATAAAATTTAAAAAAACATATAAAATTTGAAACAAATATATAAAATTCAAAACCCCCAACACCAACCCCAAATATTCACAAATAAATATTTAATTTTTTTTGAAACTAAGTTTTTTCATTTGTGAATAAAAATTAAATCCTAAAACCTCCAACCCAACCCCAAATATTTAATTCTTACAAACACATTTAATTGTTTTGAAAACTAATTTTTACAAATAAATATATATATATATATATATATATATATATATATTTTCTCTCTCTCTCTCACAGACACACACCCACCCACCTGCACACATAGGCACCCACATACATATATATAGATCTACACACCGGTCGCCGCCGCCACCTCCCCCGCCGGTGCCGCCGCCCTCCAACCTCCACCCCCCCTTATTTTCGATCCATGTGCCTCATGTTTCCAACCCCCAACACGCAATTTTTGAAAAAAATTGTTTCACCAGTAGCTGTTGCTCGTTGTGGTGATGGTGGTGGTGGTGGATGATAGTGGTGGTAGTGGCGGTGGTGGTGGTGGTGGTGGTTGGGGTTGGGGTTGGAGTGTTTAGTTTGAGGGTTAAATTGATTCAAGGGGGTGTTTGGTTTAAGGGTTAAATTGGTTTAGGGATTAAAGTGATTTAAGGGGTGTTTGATTTAAGGGTATTTTAGACATTTCATACCATGAGGGGTGTGATTGAAGATTTGCAAACCTGAGGGGGTGTAATTGAAGAAAAAATAAATTTCAGGGGGTGTAAATGAAGATAACCTTAAAATCAAACCTGTCAGAACCCATAAGGTTCTTTAAAATTCCCCACGCCCCAAATTTCTATCTTGAACCCTTTAAAGGACCGTTTAACTCTAGGATCGTACCCCTCGCTTAAGTCTTCATTTCCTTTTAGAGACCGTTTAACCCTGAGAGCGTGCCCCTCGCGTAAGTATTCGGTTCCTTTTAGGGACCTTTTAATCCTAGGACAATGTCCCTAAAAATAAACATTTAATCCTAGGACAGTGTCCCTAGAAATTCCTTAATTTCTAGGACACATAGCCCCGAATGTACTACCCCCAATACCCGCATTTGTATAATGGAATTAAAATAATTTACCACAAATATATCAAGCCATGTATCCAAACATATTACAAACATATTTAATTCAAACAGATTAAACATGTAACTATTCAAGTTATCTAAATACCAACTAAAACAAGGTGATATCACAATTCATGTGATTAAACGCGTCAATCTAGCATTATAACAGACATATAACCCATTATTGGGCATGAATTGTTAAGAAAGTGAAATAATTAACAATTCTATACTAATATTAATAAAATAAAATAAATCCCTACCTTTACTGCAATAGAATAGCGAAATTTGATTTCCTTCTCTATCCTTACTTTCCGTGACTTCTAGTAGTTGTAGTTCTTTCACTTCGTTCGCCTTCCTTAATTCAAATAGTAGCCTCCACTATTGGTCTCCTATCTATATTTCCTATTTGAATTGATCACCCAGCTTCGAGAGGCAAGCTTTGAAACCACAAAGTAGTCTCTAACCACTGATTCTCTGTAGGGAAATAACGAAACCCCTGCTAGGTACGTGTCATAAGGAGGAATATTCACATGCTGAATCATATATGTATATCTATATGGTAGAGGATAAGAGCAAAGTTGACTTTTTATAAGGTGTCATTGCAAGATTTTTTAAAACTCGACTGAAGGTCAGGTGGAATTGACCTAAATATTATGGTGTCACTGCAGATTACCCTTAAGAAAACCTATACTCTTATTTATATATATATATATATATATATAAAAGCTTATCATGCCAACTTGTGTACCATGTTAACATGTATAAAAGTTGTTATAATGAAGAGACATGTGCTGGAAATTAAATTGTGACTCCCATGTCACTGAAATGATCTTATATAATACTTATACACCATATGTTAATATCTAATTCAAGACCCAAAGCAAATATGGATACTGAAATTAAAAAATCCCATGCACCTCATGATCTTACCAAAGACGGTCTACACCTGTAGCTCAATATTTGTGTCATGCTCACCAATTTAATTTAATGCATAGGAATGTTTAGAAGGTCACAAATAAACTTTCATTAAGTTATACAATATAATTTTTATAGTAATGAAGATAATAATAAAAATTTAAATTAATTAAATATTACTAAGCTCTTAAAAATAAATTGAACACGATAAAAATCTTGAATCTTAAATTTGGTCTTCGTCAGTATCTCTATAAATATCCCCCTCCTTCATACATAAATACTTATTAAATTTTCGTCGTTATTGTTTCTCTGCAAAAGTTCTCTTTGCCAAAGCCTCTCTGTAAAAGCTCCATTACTTCTTTGCTCATTTCTTGCCGGATTCCGTCTCTGTTCCTCGGAGATCCCAAAAAACTCTCACCAGAGTCAGTCCTAGTGTAAGTTGCTTCTTCTTATTCCTCTACCTTTCTGACACCATGTCTCATAGCGATGATACCCGGTTAGTTAGTGACCGTGTTCCATCTTTTGTCCCTTAGTCTTCCATCCGTTGAGGTGGTCAAGGTGGCAAGGTCTAGCCTTCCCAAAATTACATAAACTGTTAACACCTGTGTGACCCCCGCTGATCCTATTTCAGTCGGGGATCAAGCTGGTGAAAGTTCCACCGTACAATTTTATGCAGACCCCTTTCCAGCCAGGTTCAGGATGAATGCTGAGTTAGACAGATATGACATACCCGATGATGTGACAGTCAGTCATTATCCCATAAATTAGATTTTAGGAGGGGTGAGGGAGTAGGGGATGACTAAATCATACTTTCTGCTTATCATTTAAGGATTCTTCACTTTCCCATCCACCCATTTTTCCACTTAGCTTTGTCTATCCTTGGTCTAGCCCCACTTTAAGTCGGGCCAAACTTCTTCAGGATTTTAGCCATGACCCTGCTACTCAATAAGGATCTCGGTCTGGATCTGGGCTTGGCTGAAGTCCTTTTTTCTTACAAGTTGTAAGACCTTAAGGATTGTAAGGGTCATTATAATCTTTTTCCCTTTCAGGGGAGAAAGATGTGTGATAGTTTGGAGAAATCCAATGAAGGTTGAAAAGAGAGGATGATCTTGGTGAGTGGAAACTGGAGGCATCCTCACTCATCTTGTCTCCCGATCCCCAAAGTATTTAATAAACACTTGTTTCCTTCCTTCAGGCCCTTTCATAAAGGGGCCTGCTTTTGTGAGTTGTGTGATGACAAGATAGAGAAGTATGTCTATTAGTTTCTAAAAGTGCCCGATAGTCCTAGATCCCTTTCTTACATTCTATCCCGTTTTGATGTCCTCCGATCTAAAGTTTGGGGTAAGCCTTTGAGGATGTGCCCTGAGTTCCTAACTAGTAATGCTTTACAGGAAATATCATTATCTGGAGTAGCAATCATGTTGAGGATTCCCCATATCAATCTAAGAAGGAACCTGGCACCCAGATCGGGCTCATCTACTAACTTAGCCACCACTATCAGCACAATCCCTTCTACTATCAGGGATGTTCCCCCACCACCCCCTCCCAGGGAGGCTCCAATCATTCCTCCACCTCCCCCTTACGGGGATGCTCCAGTCATTCCTCAACCTCCCCCTTCCGGTGATGCTCTCGTTATCCTTCCTCAACCAACCGAAGTTCATCCTGTCGCCTCTTTGGGTACTGTGGGTACCTAGAGGTCTTTGGTTTCACAACCAAGACCTTCGGGTGAAGGGCAATCTAAACATCGGGTTTGGATGAAGACAGTTGTATCTCGCAGTGTCTTCGGAGAGGCAAATGCTACTGCTGAGGCCCTTACTTGGCACCCGACCCTCATCCTGGCCGGGAATAAGACACTAGTTGCCGGGCAGCAGACCATCGAGAACGGTGATGCCCTTCAAACAATGGGCTTGAAGATCTGGACTTCCAGTGACCGCAATACTATCTTTAAGGTGGATCGGGACCACCTGGCTATGACTAGTCCGAAGATAGCCATGAAGGTTAGTAACTTTGTTAATTAGTCTTACAACTTCCTTGCCCCTTTCGCAGATGTTGTATTATGCTCAAGCTTACAATGTTAAGCTCGAGAGTGACAGCAAAAAACTCCGGCATTAGGCTGATTTGCTCTAGAAGAAAAAAGACAGCAAATAGAAGCTGTATAAGCAGGTGGAGCTTCTGAAGAAGGAGCTGGCTGATCAGATTCTCCGGGTTGAGACTGTGGAGAAGTCTCTTCAGGAGACCCTGACTGGCCATCAGGCCTTGGAAGCCCGGGTCACTGATCTGGTGGGCCAGAATGAGGGGCTGAAGGCGTCCTAGCTCAGGCTTTAAGAAGAGAAGGTTTAGCTGAAGAACCTTCTAGCAGTGGAGAGATCCACTGTTGAGATGTTCCACCGAGGGGAAGGGGGAACGAGATGTACCAACGGTTCAACAACACCTCCAACTTCCGAATCGGATATGGGTAGATGATATGTGTGGAGGAGTTTTAGCTTCCCCTCGAAGAGCAACAGTTCAAGTCCATCGGGGAGCTGGATGTTTTCCTTGGTATAACTCCTCCTTACCATGATCCAGATGCAGGCCCGACTAACATTCTCTTCTGGGAATTTTTGTTAAAGCCTTTGCCTGGCTTTGCTCCTCCCCCTGATCTCGATCAAGCTGTAGCTGCACCTGCTGGAGTTGGCTCTGATGGGGCTAACCCTGATGGGATAGTTGATAGGATCGTAGATAGGTTTGAACTTATGTTTGATAAACAAGTTCATAGGACTTAGTTTATCTTTTTTTTTTCTTCTTTTGTAAGCCTTGGCCACTGGGGCTCTTCATCTAATGAAAACTTGATCTTCTTGAATTAATATTGGCATGTTGACTGAATATGTGAATGCTTAGTTTACTTTGTGAAAGATCGGTGTTGTGTCTTTCGGGCCCCTGTGGCCTCGAGAAAGAAGTCGCAACATTTGGTTCATTTTAGAGAAACTTTAATATATTAATCTATGAGGATTGGTGTTGTGTCTTTCAGGCACTTGTGGCCTTGAGAAAGAGGTGACAACACTTGGTTTAGTTTTTTGAGAAACTTTGATATATTGATCATATGACGATCGATGTTGAGTCTTTCAGGCACTTATGGCCTCGAGAAAGAAGTCACAACACTTGGTTTGTTTTTGATAAACTTTGATATATTGGTCATACGAGGATCGGTGTTGTGTCTTTCGGGCACTTGTGACCTCGAGAAAGAAGTCACAATACTTGGTTTATTTTTGAGAAACTTTGATATATTGATCATACAAGGATCGGTGTTGTGTCTTTCGGCCACTTATGGCCTCGAGAAAGAAGTCACAATACTTAGTTTATTTTTGAAATTACGATCATCCACGAGATTTCTTTGTAAAGAAAAGATATTTTTACTGATGAATAACTTTGGGCACTGGTGGCTTTTTCACAAGAACCTATATTACTCAGCTACGGGTAGTACCTCTTTAGGCTAGAAGTGTTCTGGGAGTTGGGTTCTAGCTGAGCTTCTTTCGGATGTTGTATGCCCCCCGCCCGATAACTTTGGTGATGGTGTAAGGACCCTCCCAAGCTTCCCTAAGTTTGCCAATGAGCCCGATCTTTTGCCTGATGACCATGTCCCCAACCTAGAATTCCCTTCTTTTAACTTTTTGATTGAAGTGATTCTGAACACGTTGGTGGTAAGCCGCCAACCTAATCCCCATTATTTCCCTCTTTCATCCAGTAGGTATAGTTCGTGGGTTGGGTGCTGGTTGTTAGGGCCTTCATCCCATGCCTGAATTCTTAGGGTTGGAAACTTGAGCTCAGTGGGGATTACGGCTTCAGCGCCGTAAGCCATGGCAAAGGGGGTCTCCCTGGTGGGTTGTTTTGGTGTTATTTTGTATGACCACAACACTTCGTGCAATTTTTCTAGCCAGGCCCCTTTAGCTTCCTCGAGTTTCTTTCCGAGAGTGTCGAAGATGGTATGGTTGGTCCTTTCGTCCTGTCCATTTCCTTGCGGGTACCCGACTGAGGAACTGTTTTGATTGATACCTTGTTTGGCAAGGAATGCCCTCACCTTTTTGTTGTCCAAGTTTCTCCCATTGTCCATCATAATTATCCTGGGCAGCCCGAACTTGCATATTATGTGGCTTAAGATAAATTTGATGACATGGCTGCTCTTGGTCGTTGGATATGCTTCGGCCTCTACCCATTTAGTGAAGTAGTCAGTAGCCAATAACACGTAGGTGGTTGATTGTATTGCCATCAGGAAAGAACCAACGATGTTCATTCCCCACCGAGCGAAGGGATGAGGGACAATGGTCGGGTGCAGTAGCTCCGGTGGTGGGTGGATAGCGTCTCCATGCATCTGACATTTTTTGCATCTTCGGGGGTAAGCTTCAGCGTCTCATGATAAGTATGGCCAGAAGTACCCTTGGGAGAGTATCTTGTGAGCAATAGATCTACCTCCGGAGTGATTTCCACACGATCCACTGTTGATCTCTTCCATCACTGCTCGTGCTTTAGAGGGGGTTACACATTTTAGGTATGGACCAGAAAATGATCTTTGGTAGAGTTGCCCCCTGATGATGTAGTATCTGGCTGACTTCATGCGAATCTTATGAGCCTCGGGTTTAGGCTCCGGGAGGGTTCCGTTTCTTAGGTAATCAACCAATGGGTCCAACCAACTGGGTTCCCATGGGATGAGCATTACTTGTTTAGGTTCTTGAATGCTGGGCCTTGTGAGGAAGTCTACCAGTACTACCCAGGTCAGGTCCTCACCTGTTGAGGATGCCTGATTGGGCAAGCGATCAGCTGTCGCATTTTTACTTTTGGGGAACTAATTGAAAGTTAGCTTCTGGAAGTGCTTAGCTTCCTTCAGTACGAGCACCCGATAGGACTCCATTTTGGGATCATTGGCCTCAGATTCTCTGCATATTTGCTGTATGACCAGCTGAGAGTCACAGTATACCTCAAGGTTTCAGATATGGAGGCTTTTGCTAACCGTAGTCCGGATATGATCGCCTCGTACTCAACTTCGTTGTTGGTTGCTAGGTGATGTACCGCCGGGGTGGCTAAAAAAATGTGTTAATAACACACCCTTAAGACAACCTAGGTTTTACCTATCGCAAGCGCACGAGTCAATTGTAGTATAAAAATGGCTTGTGAAAGGTTATCGATCCCATAGAGACTAAGTCATATTTTGAATTCTCGTAAAATAATAGTCTTAAATTGCTAGAAAAATATGATTTGTAGGTTGTGATTGATTAACTAATTAACTAAGAAAGCAAGTAAAGATAGATTAAGACAAAAACAATAGAGAGAAAATCTAGGGTTTCCATACTCCACCACTAACCACATAATATAATTCTCTACTTGATCAATTGCAAGTGGGTGATCCATAACTATGAATCAGGTCGTACCGCAAATAGTCGAATACGTCCCCAAAAGGGATACTATCTACCAGATTCACTACAACCCATCTCCGGACAGAGTATGACTAGTGTATGCAAATTACTATACTCTAATTTACTCCTACTCTAATTTACTCCTACAACATGAAATTAAACTAAAGCATGTCTATATCATCTCGCCAAGGCATGGCCTGTGTAAACCTAGGGTTTCAAGTGTTAAGCACCATTGATATAGAAAATCACACTATGTTTATGATAACATGATTGTGTAAGAAGATATATCCATTCAATCTATGACAAGAACTAAGAAGAAATATATAATCTTGTGTTAAGAATAAAAATGATCACACATCTACAATCAATCATCATAGTATGGTCACAGCTTCCCCTCGTTACAATTGAAAACAAATAAAAGAACTACATTACCTGGCTAGGGTTTTGCTAAATTACCTTGCTAGGGTTTTGCTAAAAAACCCTAAATACCGAATTAATTGTTCATGGTAGAAGAAGACTGCTAGGAAAGTGTCTTAAATTCTATTGTAATTAGGTTTCCTATTTAGAGTAGTATTGTAAAAGGAATTTCTTGTTAGAGAATTTTATTCTCCAAGGAATTGTAATCCTTGTCCAACAAGAAATTGAGTTTTTCTTGTTCAACAAGGAAATGGGTTTGACTCTATAAATAGGGACCTAGGGTTTGTGTTGAGACTTAGAGAAGAAATGTGAGGAAAAGAGGAAAGGAAGAGGGCGTGAGGGTTATGTGTGCACCGGGTGAGGGTGCCATGTTGTTCACCTATGTAATATCTTCCTAATAAATATTCCTTCTCTCTGTGGACATAGGCCAAAGTTGGGGCTGAACCACGTTAAATATTATGTGTTATTTATGTGATTTATGTGTGTGAGTAAAGACAAGTGTCGATGATCTTGGGCGGGATTAATTCTTAAGTGTGAGATGAGAATTAATTCCTAAAAAGTAGTATCAGAGTAAGGTTGAAGCAGATCGATATCAGAAAGTTCCAAGTCGAAGCAAAAAAGAAGCTCGTATGTTCTGGCCCAGATTCGAAGATCAGAGTTATTTGAAATCAGAAACCAACCATACCAGAAGATTCATCTTGACAAGACAAAGCCATGATAGTCAAACGCATTGACAGAAATAGTTGCACGCGCCCCCACGCGCCGCCTGAAGTTCCGACCAATTTTTTGGCTCCACACGCAGCAGTTTCGTTTCAGGCCTATTTTGCAGAGCATCGTTGATCGAGACAAGTCTTATAATATATCAACGAAAATATCTTTCGAAGAAGAATGTTTCAAAACAAAAATCAGCCCCATAGGAAAAGGCACGCACCCCGAAAAGTTTCTAACACCGTCAGTAATTTATTGTCTTTTATGCTGATTTGTTTTTTGACGTGGTTAAAGGCGTTCTTAAGGTTTTGGACTGCTCCGAACGCAACCGTGTGATCATTTTTTCATGATTTGACTCCGAACATCTTGAATAGGCTTAGTGGGTGCTATAGGAGAAGAAAAGACAAAAAGGTCAGGTTGCAAAGCTTGGTTGAGGCTATTTTTGTTATCGATGAGGTGGAGGTTGTGTTCCAGTTGACGTATGGAGAAATATGGTGCACAACAGCGCGGTGGAGAGTGCATAACAATGGTGGTTCACTGGTGGCTCGCATGTGCTAATGAAATTGTTGGGTTTTAAGTTGATGATGATGCCGAGTCATTAAGTGATTTGAGTGAGACGACAAAGAGGCAGGTGGTCAGGACGATATGTGAGGAAAGAATTCGAGGGTAATGGTATTTTTCTTGGGAAGATTGTCTAGAGTTGATTATGAAGATGGGAACTGTGAGGATTTGGGACTTAGCGAAGTGAAGGAGTTTCTGATCAGTGATGATGATTCTGATAGTGATTGGATAGTATAAAAAAAAAAAATTGAGATGATAAAGATTTGATGAAGGTGGAGATTACGGCTTGGTATAGAGGTGACTGAGCTTGAAGAAGATAAAAGATGATGATATAGATGAAGAAGATGAAGTGATCGCGGATAAAGCGCGATCATGAAGATAGTCTTGAAGATGATGTTGATGTTAAAGAATGTTGAAGATAATGTTGATAATTGAAGATAGTGTTGAAGATGATGTTAATGCTGAAGAATGTTGAAGAAGCGCACATAGTCACGATGGAGGTAGAGCATGATGCGTTTAGATGAAAAACAAGAAATTAAAGAAGAAGAGTGTTAATGAAAAAGAGGAAAATAATGAGTAGAAGAGTATTGATGCTTGAAGCAAGGTGGAGGTTTGAGAAGATGATAGAATTCAAGCAAAGGTGGAGATTGTTAGGAAAATGTCTCAAATTCTATTGTAAATAGGTTTTCTATTTATAGTTGTATTGTAAAAGGAATTTCCTATTAGAGAGTTTTATTCTCCAAGGATTGTAATCCTTGTCCAACAAGAAATTGAGTTTTTCTTGTTCAACAAGGAAATGGGTTTTACTCTATAAATAGGGGCCTAGGGTTTGTGTTGAGACTTAGAGAAGAGATGTGAGGAAAAGAGGAGAGGAAGAGGGTGTGAGGGTGATATGTGCACCGGGTGACGGTGCTATGTTGTTCACCTATGTAATATCTTCCTAATAAATATTCCTTCACTCCGTGGACGTAGGCCAAAGTTGGGGCTGAACCATATTAAATATTATGTGTTATCTGTGTGATTTATGTATGTGAGTAAAGACAGGTGTCGATGATCTTGGGCGAGATTAATTCCCAAGTGTGAGATCAGAATTAATTCCTAATAGAGACTGCATCGTTGATGTAGAATCGCCCTCCATGGTCGTCTTCTCCGGATCCATAGGTCTTGAATGGCTCCTCCCTTTTGATTATATGAATCTGAAAAAAAAGCTCTAAAATTAGGTAGAAAGAAGTTCCTTAGAACTGTAGCAGACCTTGGTATTTATAGACAAATGTGAGGGAAACCCTAACATGTGTTAGAAACCTATTGAGAATAGGATTCCCCTTTGGTATGATTTCCTTCCAAATTGAGCCAAACCCTTCAATATAATGTAAAATATGTCTAAAACATGTCCATATAGGTGTTGGGGTCGAACTCAAAGTCATCCGGGTTAAAATAGGATTTTGGCCCTAATATGAATTTCCAACTTTTTCTGTAGGACACCTCTCACTCTTTTGATCATATCTGGAGCTACACACATGTTAGGCTCAAGAATCACCCCATTTGGACCTGTTTTGACCGAGATATGGCCGTCCAAAGTTGGTTGAAATTTTGTGCTGAAAACACTGTAGCTACGCTTGAAGCGTAGCTTTTGCGTATAAATGGCACTTTCTAGCCACTTTTAGCTACTAGATGCATAGGACATGCGTAGAAAAACCCTTGGAAACCACTTTTCTTGATAATTACTCTATTTGAACCCCCTCGACTCCCTTGGTATGATTCTTGAAGTTGTTGCTCCAAAAAATGACATTTTCGCCCTCTGGAAGACATTTTTCTCTTGAAAACACCTATTTTGTTCTCCTCTTGAATAGAAATGAACATGTCTTTGGTTAATTTACCAAAGTTAGCTCTTTTTCTTCATTAAGCTCATGAAACACGCTTAAACACACAAACGACATAAAATACCAAATAACAGAATGTAAGGACATAACAAATACAAGATAGGGGCCTAAAATATATAATATTTGGCACATATCATTAGGAACTGCAATCGTATTGACATATGAAGACAGGTACCATCGGGTGTTTGTATTTCCATGCTTGCCCTTGATCCACTTGAACTGACTGAGCCATCCATGAATAGTTTCCACAAGTCAAGCTCAGCTGGCTAATCCGTATCTTCAATTTCCTCTTCTAACATAAAATCAGCCACTGCCTGGCCTTTAATGGTCGTTCGGGGAACATAGGTTATGTCATAGATGACCAGCTCGATAGCCCATTTTGAGATCCTTCCCGAGAGGTCAAGCTTTTACATGATGACCCTGATAGGAGTAGAGGTCGGGACAATAATAGGATGAGCCTCAAAATAGTGCCTAAGGCGCCATTTTGCATTCACCAAGGATAGAACCAACTTTTCCTACCTGCTAGAACAGGTCTCAGCCTCGGCTAAGGTCTTGCTGGTATAGAAAATGGGCATCTGTAAATTCTTGTCTTCCCTAATAAAGGCTGCACTGGTAGAGCCTACAGAAGTTGCCAGATATAAGTATAGGACCTCGTCAGCCTTTGGGGTGGCGAGGATTTGTGGCTTTGTCATATATTCCTTTAGTTTGAGGGGGGCATCGATTTGTTCAGGCCACCCTAGACTTCGCCCATCCTTCCCTTGATGGCTTGGAAGAAGGGTTTGCAGCGGTCGGTTAGCCTTACGATAAACCGACTAAGGGTAGCCACCCTCCCAGTCAGCACCTGTATGTCCTTATGCGTTCGAGGTTCACTCATTTCCAGCAGTGTCTTGACTTGGGTTGGGCTCTCCTGTATCCCAGTCCGATCCATTATATGTCCTAATAATTAACCAGATGACACACCGAAAGAGCACTTGGCAGGGTTGAGTTTCATTCCATGCTTTCGAAAAGTGGTAAACACTTGTTGCAAATGTCCTAGATGGCTCTCCTTTTCCCTGCTCTTCACCACAGTGTCATCAATGTAAGCCTCGAACGTGGTGCCCATCATCCCCCCGAAGATCCTGTTCACCAACCTTTAGAAAGTGGCACTTGCATTTTTTAGTCCGAAAGGCATAACTTTAAAACAATAAGTACCTGTTTCAGTGATGAATGATGTTTTCTCGTCATCAACTGGATTCATACGTATCTGGTTGTAGCCCGAGTACACATCGAGGAAGGTTAATCGCTCGTAACCAGCGGTGGCATCCACCATCTAATCAATTTTTGGCAAAGGAAAACCATCTTTGGGGCATGCATTGTTGTGGTCGGTGAAATCAACGCAGACCCTTCATTTCTCATTCTCCTTTTGAACCACAACAATGTTGGCAAGCCATTCGGGATACATGACCTCCCTGATGAATCCTGCATGAAATAGATGAGACACCTCCTCGGCTATGATTTGGTTCCTGTGGGCCCCCATGCGTCGATGGTTCTACATCGGTCTCACGCTCGGGTCAACGTGGATGGAATATTGGGCAATGGTTTGGTTAATGCCCGACATATCCATGTGTTCCCATGCAAATACATCAGAGTTATCCTGTAGAAATATGGTCAGTTCCTTTAATTGAAGAGTTGTGAGATTTGTACCTACGTAGGTAACTCTCTCGGGTTCATCGGGTATGATGGCTATCTGTTGTAAATGATCTACCATGATCGGGGGACCCGAGCCCCCTTCCTTTAATTTCTATTTGGGAATTGGAGTTGGACCCTTGATATGGGTCTTCCTTGAGTCCCTCCCTTTTTCTATTCCTTTTAGGGTAACAATATAACACTCTTTGGCTGTTACCCGATCCCCTTTAATATCTATGATGTCAACCCCATGAGGGTCCACGCACCTCATTACCTGGTACAAGGTTGATGGCACTTCATGCATGCGGTGGATCCAGCCCCTCCCTATGAGTAGGTTGTAGGATGGTTTCACATTAACCAAAATAAAGGTTTTTGTGAGTGTCCTTTGGGTGACGGATACCAGTAGCTGAACCTTCCTGATTGGTTTAACTTGTCTCCCATCGAATCCTGCTATAAGGCTTCGGGAAGGTATTATCTCCCTGGGGTCAATCTCAAGTTTATCGAAAGCCCACTTGGTGATGATGTTGACACTGCTCCCTGGGTGGATCATGACATGTTGATGAGGCAGTTTGCTACCATTAGGGTGATAGCCAATGGGTTATCATGGGGGGTCTGGATGTTGTGGAGGTTGAACGAGAAGAAAGCGATCCGGGCATCCATCACCTGATTGTGGACCTCATTAATTTCACCAATTCTCCTCATCTTCTGGGTCCTACGCAGATGAGATCTACTAACCCCTTCCATATCCTAAGAAGTGGGTCCACCATGAATCATATTGATGATCCTTACAGGCTGGGCAACTATGGTGTTTCGTGGGGCATCGTGTGCTTGTTGCTCGGACCTTGGCCTCTCTCGTTAGACATCGTCCAAAAGCTCTCCTCTGGCTATCATGGATTTTACCTGATGCCTAAGACTCCTACATTCATTGGTTATATTGATGAAGTCGCAATGGAAGGCGCAGTGCTTGGATTTGCCATTTGGTCTAAGGGCTACCTGATGGGTGGTGGTATCTGAAAAATCCCCCTGGCCTTGTTATCCTGATAGAGCTTCACCAGGATAAGTCTCAGGGGGGTAATCTTTTCTTCACATCTAGGGCACTTTTCAGGGATTAGAGCTGGAGGACCTGAAGAACCTGAAAAATTTGGGCGCTTTCGGTCGGCTATACATTTTTTCTCTCGGACCTCTACGTTGACTAAGGCTGCACTTTTTTGTCTGATGGCCACTTCTTCCTCTATTCGTAGAAGGCCTTGTGCCCTGGAATTTAACTCCCCGATTCCCGATGGAGGTTGTTTCACAAAAGACTGATGGAACTTCATTCCTGGTATCAATTCCATGCTGAAAGCCTCGACAGCAGAATGCTGATTAAAGTTGTCTATGGAGGAAGATTCGACGTTGAACCTGGATATAAAGCTCTTCAGGGACTAGCCCTTTTCTTGGATCATAGTGAAGAGGTAGGATATGGTCTTCTTTTCCCTCTTGTTCCCGTATGGGCAACCAAGAGTTTAGTTAACTGCTACCAGCTCTCAATAGACCCAGGTGACTGTTTAGTGAACTACAACAAAGCGGCATCGGGTAGACTCATGGAAAATACCTTGTAGAGCAAGGCCTCGTTCTCAACATATATGGTCATTTTCTGGTGGATTTGGTAGATGTGCTCATTGGGGTCCTTCTTACCATCGTAAAGAGTGAATCTGGGCATGACAAACTTATTTGGGAAAGGCACCCGAGTAATCTCTGAAGTAAATAGTGACCGGATTGAGTCGGTGGAGGCCTGAATGACCAAGTCATCGGTGGATTGAGCTCTCAGATCTCTCATGACCTTTTTCTAGAACTCGGCCATCATCTCTTCCAATTTATGGGCGGTTAGGGTCCCATATGAGGTGGGAGTCTTATGTGCCTGGTGTAAAGATTCAGCGTTCTCCTCGAATCTATTGCCCTATTCCTGGACCTGAGGATGACTAGGCAATGATAGGGGAGCTAGTAGATGGGCAATCTTCGCCAAAAGCTCCACGTTCAGCTTCTCCAAGGCCTGGATACATTCTTTTGCGGCCTGACTGCATTCTTTCGCGGCCGCTAGTCACTGCAAGATCTGCTCGGTGGTTTGGGAAGCCTCCACGTGGCTGTCTCCGGTGGCCGGTGCCTCTTGTTGGGAGCGGGTCACCGATATTTTTGGACAAGAAGAAGAAAGGTAAGCTCAAATTGATAGATGGGAAGCTAATCACTGGTATGGAATGGTGATGAACAGTTCCCACAGATGGCGCCAATGTGTAGATGCCAAACATTGCATAACACAAGAATTAAATTCCTTTGTTCAAGTTTTTCTTTTCCTTAAATACCTTTCTTCCCCTGGGATTTTTGGTCCATTAGGGTTACATTGCTTGCTTCCCACACAATTCCTCTTTTGCCTATGTCGTTAGCTTGATCCTCAAGTTTGTTCTAGAACATTTCAGAAGTTGGGCCTGAAATGGGCCCTTATTTTTGGGCTTGAAATGGGCACTCTAATTTCGGGCCTTTAATTATCCTTGTTGGGTAGTTAGG
The DNA here is from genome assembly GCA_963922005.1 of Cornus suecica. NCBI lineage: Eukaryota > Viridiplantae > Streptophyta > Magnoliopsida > Cornales > Cornaceae > Cornus > Cornus suecica. The sequence goes on along the minus strand of OY998245.1, from coordinate 39,511,678 downwards.
CTTGTAGGGAGGAGTGCTTGGTGGGCTTGAAGAATTCCACATGTACAATATCTATATATATATCAGATAGAGATATATTGAAAAAGAAGATAGAGATCGCAGATCAGTGTCTTCTTACTTCCTTCTTTGATATGGATCCCTTTGATAATTCTAAAAATTTGTTTCCCCTACCGAATTACAATAAAGAACTCTCATCTCCCTTAGCGATCCCCACGGATGACCTCAATGAAATTTTTGTCACGGATGATTACTCGTGGCTAGAAGGTCATTGGACAACTGATGAGATAAGAATATTTGGTATTCTGGGCATTAATAAACCCTTAGTTAGTCTATTTATTTTATTAATAAAATATTCTTATTTAAGTTGCATGTTTCAAGGGTCTTAACGTAAATCTGAGTTAATTTCAGGTTTTAGCAAATGCGTCTGATCTGAAATAATACTTGGAGGATAAATGCACTCAATCCAGAGCAAGGTATAAGTTAGCAAAGCAGAGTACAAGTGATTGAAGCACAGAATCACAGAATAAAGAAATAATAAATTTCAGGATCCACAGATCGATTGGTGGAGTCTTCGATCGATCAGCCACTGCCGACATTGGAAAATATGCGCAAAGATACTGGAGAATTCTGACTTTGTGTGTAAGCATATCAATGGGCAGATTGGTCCATTCACTGCTGTTACTTGGTCCTCACACCAAATCTTTTTGGAGTGCAAGAAAATACATGTCATATCTACACTAAATTTTGTCTATAAATATATGAAGAATTCATGAAGATAAGATATCCTGGATCCTTGGATCATTTATCATCGTTCATACAAAAAGTATCTCTCAAAAGAGAGGCTCTCCTCAAGAACTCAAGAACCGCTACCCAACCATGAAGATGGTGGCTACATCAATGATGCACTCTTCTCCCTCCATGAGTAGCTAGTTGGTATCTAAGGTTTCCAACAAAACCCTAGTGAAGTAATGTAGTCTTTTAATTGATTTTATTGCAAAGAGAGGAAGCTGAATGTCACTTATATGATGATTATGTAGTGAGAGGCCAAAACAATTACCTAAATAAGATTTATTTATTAATTCTCTTCTTAAGTTGAGATTGAATAGATGATTTATCTTGAACAACCATGCTTTTACTAAGGGAAGAAATTTAAGGTTTAAATAATGGTTTCTACATAATGGTACTTAATGGTATGAAAAGGTTTTAGGTGCATACGGTTCATACTAAGAGGGGATGATCATTAGTGTGTTTTTAATTTCATGTTTTAGGAGTAGTTGTATTATAGATGCATACAATGGTCATACCGTTCAAAGATGAAACTGTAGTAAACTAACCTTTGATTACATCTCTTTTGGGATTAGACAACTGCTTCTAACATTACTAATCAGATTCATATAAGTTGTATCGCCTTCTTGCAATAATAAGATTAAATGACTATATTATGAGACTAGTGGTGTAGTTAGAGCAAAACCCTAGACTTGTTTATCTTGATCCACAAACACAAAAATTATCTTTTATTTTATGTTTATTAGTTACAAAACAAACCAATCAAAACAACGTTTATAATATAATTCAATTTTATGCTTTACAATTATTTGAAATACGACTCTGATCTCTGTGGTTCGATACCCTTTCTACCCAACTATACTATATACTAATCGCGTACTTGTGACTGAGAGGTAAAAGTAGATCATGCTAATTCTTCATTTTAAACACTTTTATTTACATACGACTAGAACCGATCACAAGTTTTTGGTGCCGTTGTCGGGGATCAAACGGATATTTCAGATTATTGTATTGAAGTTTATTGAATTATTGTACTGATTTTAGTTTATTTTCTCATTTCTTATTTTTATTTGCAGGTCAGAAACCACACTGTTCGAAACTGCAAAATTTTCCAGAAAACTCACAGACTCCAGTCTCCGATTGATCGGCTCCTTCAGCGATCGTCTGGTAAGTTGCACGATCGTTAACAACATCCTCTGATCGATTGCTAATCACCCCGATTGTTCGGTTGACTTTGTGATTGATCGGACTACTTCTGTTCGTATAAAAACAAAGATAGACAGAAAATAGACAGATCAATCATATCAGAACTGTATATATATAAAAAAAAAACATAATCTTTTCTTAAAATTAAAATATAAACAGATTTGCATAAACATATATATATATTGTTGCTATATATATATATATATATATATAATTAATATAAAAAAAAATTAATGGACAAATAAAATTTATTTATTTATTTAAATATATTTGTTGCATTATTCATTTATTGCAACTTATTGTTTATGCTTAGACGTCGTTCAATTAATAGTCCCCTTGAAACATTTGATCCTAAAATTGACCGAACGTACCAAATAAATAAAAGAAATAATTTAAATTATATAAACATGGGTAATAACACAATAGTAGCTCCGCCGGCTGTCTTTAAAGATTTCTATACTCCGCAAGAGTATACTTCCCCATTAGAAATCGCGATACCAGCAGGAGCGGACCAATATGAAATTAAACCCGCAATAGTTAATATGTTATCTAAGTTTCATGGGAACGCTTATGAGGATCCTTACCATCGTATTGATGAATTCTTAAAGGTTTGTAACACTATGCGTATAAGAGGATGTACGGATGACAATTTTAAAATTAGATTATTCTCTTATTCCCTAAAAGATAAAGCGAAACTTTGTTATAGTACAATACCAAAAGATATTAGAAATAACTGGAAGAAGCTTCATAAAGAATTTTTACACAAATTCTTCCCAGCGGGAAAAACGCACGAGACTCGTAGAGCTATCTTAATATTCTCATAAATACCTGGTGAGCAATTTGATGAAACATGGGAACGATTTAACAAAATTTTACGGAAATGCCCTCATCACGGATTCCCTAGTCATGAATTAGTCGGTAGTTTCAATGTAGGACTAGGGGAGGACATACAGTTGATGCAACATGTGGATGAACATTTATACAGAAAACTGTACACTTGCTATGGAATCTTTTCAAGAATCTCAGTGAAGATTCCCGAAAAAATATGTCTGATATTAGAGCCCCACGAACTATCCTTTCTAATCCTAAAATAACCGATAATGCATTCGAAGCAAGTCAGATATATGTAGTAACATCAAAAGTGGATGAGCTAATTAAAAAGTTTGATTAATTAATGAGAACCACTCATATAAACCCCACACCTCAAGAAGTCTGTTCGGTATGTGCTAATCTTTCCCACTATGCCAACAACTGTCCTTATACACAACCAGAATCTGAGTATATCACTGAAGATGTTAATGTCACCTTTACTAATCCGAATTATGACCCATTTTCAAATAACTACAACCCTAGTTGGCCTAATCATCCTAATTTCTCATATAAAACTCAGTATAACACCTTTAATCAAAGCCCTAAGCAACCGACCAACCAATTCTAATCATTTAACCAAAATCCAAATCAATAACCAAATCAGTTTCGTCCATTCAATCAAAACCCTAATCAACCACCTTTTAGAAACCTAAACAGTACACAACCTATGAGAACAACTGGTATTGAGCAAGAACTTAGGAGTGTGCTAGACGAGCTAAAAAATGCCATGCAACTCCTATATTCCTGATTGGTGCCTAGACCTTAATTAGTTTAGCCTACTAGGAAGGGATGATAAATAATGATAATAATAATGATGTGTGCAAATAAACCCTTATAGACAACCTAGTTTTCCCTATCACTAGTGCCCGAATCAATCATAGTATAGTATCTTATGATAGGGTATATCAAATCCACAAAGATTAAGTTGTACTCTAAATTCTAATAAAGTTATACTCTTGAACTGCTAAGATAATTTGATTTGGGTTTTAATTATAAACTAATAAACAACTAAATTAAATAAAGCAAATCAAGATAGTTATTAGATAGAGACAATAGAGATAGATTATAGGGTATTTCTAATTCCATCACTAACTGCATAATATAGACTTATATTCATTCAATTGTAAAGGTCGATCCATCATATGTGAATCAGATATAGGGTGGCAACATTGGCAAATCCTAATCCCAAAAAAGGAACAATTCATCTGACTTGGCTACAACTCATCTTCAAGTAAGTATAACTAGTGCATGCATCTACGCTACAACTACTCCTAAAACATTGAATAAAAAGCATGTCTATATCATCTTCTCTTAGCATGGCCTGTCTAAATCTAGATTGCATGTTAATGACCACCATTGTGTAAAAAATCATGAATTAAGCATCCGAGTTCTAGCCTATATTGAATAATCATGATTAAGTAAGATAAAACATTCATTCAAGCTAAGACAAGACATAGAATAAATGAAGAATCTTATATAAAATTACGCATTCACTCATCTACACAATCATCACATATGTGTCCTTCTGTTTCCCCAAATATAATTGAAATAAATAAAAGTTACATTACTTGGCAAAAACCCTAGATACCCATTTAGCCGCTCATGGTTGTGGTGATCTCCATTGTTGATGTAGACACCACTTCCATGATCGTTGCTTCTCCTTTGCCGGGGCATGCAATTCCGTACCTTTATTCTCTGATCTCTGATCTAGAATCTCCCATTGAAAAGACGTAAGATGAATTATATGGAGGGCACATAGATATATTCATAGATACAGAACTATGAACCTAACCCTTTAATTTATAAAGGTTGATCAATTCTTGTTCGGATACGAATTGCTTTACCATTCAAGAAATCCTTTACTTTTCTGAATTGATGAGAAAGGAAATGAAATTTGAAATTACCTAGACGATAGTGAAAATAGCCTAGGGGGGGTGAATAGGCTTTTTGTCGTTTTTATAATTAATTAAAATTATTTAGCGGAAATTCAATTTTAATTAGTCACAAACCCTAATTCTCAATTCAGTTCTCAAAAACAGATCAATCAAGCAAATATGAATATAAGTGCAAAAAATAAAGCAAGAGACGACATAGAAAATTATACGTGGAAAAACCAAGAAATGTTCAAAGGAAAAAACCACGAGTACACTCAGGTACAAATGCCTTATGAATCAACAAATACATACTCTATGAGAGTTTTAGACATACAATCACTCCTGATATGTTTTCCTCTACTTGCGTTCTGAATCCCTTGAATAACTCGTACTTCACGAAACACGCTTGCTCCACTAGACACTATGAGAGACTCACAAATCACGCCTGATTTGCCTTTCTCTACTCGCGGTCTAAAATCCTCGAATCGCTCTGTACTCGAATGGATCAAAGGAACCTCGTTGCAATAAATAGTGTGTGAATTTTTCAACAAATATATCATTCAATCGTGCATAGAAATCATCAATGTAGAAGCAAGATTGAAGATGTCCAAAAATAAGAGAGAACTTGTATATCTCTAATCACTCAATGATATTTTATCTCTTTATTTATATCTCTGTAGAAGAACATGAACGATAGAATACTGCAGAGATCTCTCAAAGATGTAGCCTTCTCTCTTGTAGAACCTTGGTATTTATAGACCAAGTCATAAAAAACCCTAACCTTGCCCTCTTACATAATTTCACAATACCTTGATAAATCCTCTAAAATATGATGTAAATATGTGTATATGCCTATACGTAGAGGTTTGAAGTCGTCGATCACTTAAAAACTCGAAGTAGGGACCAAACTGGAAAAATTTGAAAGCACCCCGAAACAAATCCTACATAACAAGTGATCACGTAACCAAGCATTGGGACCTACACTTGGGCGTAGGGTTGATTCGCAGCTCCAAAAACCAAAGTGTAGGTTGACTATTGAAGTGAACAATCCTCGTCTTTGTGGCATAGATATTCCCCTACTCAAGCAAAATTGTCTACAATTGATATGTGCGCTAGCAGAATGGTAATACCTAAAGTTTTTGGCGCCGTTGCCGATGACTTGGCATTGTTCAATAGCTTTAGTAGTTTATTTTCATTGCATTATTGTAGATTAAAGCTAAAGTTGATTTTTTTTATGTGATTTCAGGTACAATTGAAGAGTGTGAAAGGAAAAGCCAAAGTTGCTGAAGTTGCGTCTGGACCCTTTGTGAGTTTCAATTTTGCTTGGTTTTTGCATTTTATTTTTAGCTTTGCTTTTTGTTCATAGTTTAGATAAGTTTAGAAGTAGTTTAGTTAAAAAAAAAGTTTTTATTGTATGTCCGATAGATCGACGCGTTCAAATTCAAATTTTGCATTAGTTATATACGACCCGGAGATCGAATGAACTCTAAGGCGTTTACGAAAATGTATTGAAGAGCGTCGTTAGACAGAAGAAGTCAAGATGGGTGACCAAAGAGTGAATCAATAGAGGGGACCAGATACCTCATTGAAGGGATTCTACGCACCGGACGTGTATGAATTGTATGCTAAATTTCCAGAAGAGGAAGGTGAAAAACATTTCGAGATCAAGATGAGTGTGATCAACATGATCCCAAAGTTCTCTGGTCTCAAGATAGAAGATCCGTACCAGCATGTCAATGAATTCTTAGAGGTAGCATCAACTGTTAGGTATGATGGTTTGACTAAAAATGATTTAAGAGTGTGTCTGTTCCCATGGTCCTCAAAAGACAAAGCAGAAAGATGGTATACTAAATTAACCAAAGAAACTAAACTTGACTGGGAAACACTTAAACAATAATTCTTTGAAAAACATTTTCCCATAGGAAAGACTTCAGAAGCACAAGATGCAATTAAGCGATTCAGATAGTTGTTAGGAGTGTAATTTCATGATGTGTGGGAGAGGTACAATGAGATTTTGTATAAATGTCCCCACCATAGGTTTTCTTAGAGGTAGCATCAAATGTCCCCACCATAGGTTTTGTATAAATGTCCCCACCATAGGTTTACATGGGTCTAGGAGAAGAGCATAAAAATCTGATAGACGCCTTTACACAGGGTCAGTTTACCTTGAAACCCGCAAGGGAGCTTTTAGAGATGTTTGATAATATCAGTGAAAATGCCCTCCAGTATGAATCTTATCTGAGGTCTAGAGATGGTCAGGATAGACAATTTGAAAAAAAGCATTTGAGGTTAATCATGATATGAAATATCCAGTGGCATTTATAGAGGAGAGGTTAGAGCAATTTGAAAACCTTCTTACCCAAAGAAGTCATTCTCCTAAAAGAGAAGTGTATGAGGTTGAACCAGATTATTCTCAAAATGAGTGTGAGGACGTAATAGCCGTTGATGTCAATGCAACATGGAATTACTAAAATAATGTCCCGTTCTCCAACTCATACTCTCCAAATAATAAAAATTATCCATTTCTGTCCTATAAGTCCACAAATGTGGAGAATCCTCCCGAAAAATTTCAACAGGGATAGTGGTCCAATTCTCAATCCAATTTTCAACCAAGATAGCAACTTACCTCGTAACAAAGGTTCCAATAGAGCCAACAATCATTCCAATCTCAACCAACTATACTAGCTCGGAAATCTCAATCAAATTTCTAGCCCAGACAGCCACCTAATAATTCTCTGGCTCTTCAGCCATTCAATAACAACCAGGCTATCCAACCATTCCAATATCAGCTCCAGCCTTAAAGAAGCCAAGCTCCCCACCTGGTTTCCAAAATAACAGGATAGAGCAGACCTTGGTGGACCTCCAAAATCAGATGGATGTTCATACTCAAGCACTGGCCCAAATCACCATGCAGTTAGGACAAATGGCAAATCAAAGAAATACTATAGAGCTAGGTCAGTTGCTTAGTCAGCCTATCGCTAACCCAAAGATCCAGTAAGTGCAAGAGCTTGGATTTTTTACCAATTATAATCATGAGTCTGTTCAAGCAGTTACGACTCTGAGAAGTGGAAGGGTAGTGGAGAGCAGAATGGAGGAAGAACATGAGGATAGGCAGCGTAGAAGAAAAGAAGCTGAGTAAGCTCAAAGGAAAGAAGCGAAAAAAGCACAGTAGAAAGAAGTTGAGAGCAGAGAGGCTGAAGTTCAGACAGATGAACTGTCAGTAGATAAAAGTGTTGACGAGATATTGTTTGATGAGCCAGATAGGGTGAACTACAAGGAGGCACCGCCATTTCCTCAACATCTTAGAGAACCGGCTAAGTATGGGAAGATGAAAGAATCTGATATGTTGGATATGTTCCAAAAAGTCAAGATTAATCTGCCACTCTTAGACGTGATTGCCCAAATCCCACCTTATGCTAAAATTTTCAAGGATCTCTGTACGCAGAAGAGGTAAAGAAAATACTATTGACTGAGCAAGTGAGTTCACTGTTGTTAAGCAATACTCCACCAAAGAGGAAAGATCCTGGTACTCCCACTATTTCTTATGTTATCGGTGACCAAAAAATTGGTAGAGCCCTTCTTGATCTAGGTGCAAGTATTAACTTGCTTCCTTATTCAGTCTATAAACAGCTAGGGTTGGGAGAGCTCAATCCCACAGAGGTTGTACTGCAGTTTACAGATTGATTTGTCAAGCAAGCGAAAGGAATTTTGGAAGACGTCAGAGTTCAAGTGGGCAAGTTTTACTTTCAAGTTGATTTTGTAATCCTAGAAACGGAACCTGTCCTAGACTCAAAAAAACACATCCCAGTGATCTTAGGCAGACCATTTTTGGCCACTCGAAATGTATGCATAAATTCCAGAATTGGAGCCATGAATTTGACCTTTGGGAACATGAAAGTTAGGATAAATGTGTTTGAGGGGAGCCATCAATTACCTAAGTCTATGGACTATTTCCAGATAAATGAGTGTGATGAGAAAGATGATATTATACATGATTTTGCGACTCAAATTCTGGAGAAAGACGAGCTTGAAGAATTTCTGGCAAATGAATTACAGAATGAAGAAATCAAAGATTGGGATGCGTATATGGAATGGCAGAACAAGGAATTGGATATAATTGAGACTGCGTTATACACACAACCTTGGAAGCAAGAGTCAGTGGAACTAGTCCCGATAGTCTCAAGTATTCCCCCAGTTCCATCACTTACGACTCCGCCTGTTTTAGAACTTAAGGAGTTGCCAGAATAGCTGAAGTATGTTTTCTTGGGACCTGATAAAACTCTTCCTATAATTATTTCATCAAAGTTGACAACAGAACAGGAATCGAGTCTGATTGAGGTCTTGACCAAGAATAAAGAAGCAATTGGGTGGAGTGTGGCTGATTTAAAAGGTATTGATCCATCAATTTGCATGCATCGGATTTATTTGGAAAATGAGGCTAAATTGTTAAGGGAGATACAACGAAGATTGAATCCGAACATGATAGAGGTGGTAAGAAAAAAAGTAGTGAAGTTGCTAGATGCGGGAATCATCTACCCGATCTCTGATAGTAAGTGGGTAAGCCCAACTCAAGTGGTCCCGAAGAAGTCGGGAATCACAGTGGTGCCCAATGAAAATGGTGACCTATTCCTCAAGGCACGACTACGGGGTGGTATGTGTGTATGAACTACAGAAAGCTCAACTCTAACACCAGGAATGATCATTTTCCATTGCCATTCATCGATCAAATCCTGGAAATACTAGCAGGACAGAGCTACTACTACTTTTTGGATGGATATTCTGGTTATAATCAAGTGTCAATTGATCATGCAGATCAGGAGAAAATCACTTTCACTTGTCCATATGGCACATTCGCGTACAGACGAATGCCTTTTGGTTTATGTAATGCGCCAACTACATTCCAGAGGTGTATGATGTCTATCTTCTCTGATATAGTAGAAACATTTCTGGAAGTGTTCAGGAATTACGTGTTAAACTCTCATCTGCCTCAATTATCTATCCACCGGACTTGTCTATACCGTTCGAGCTGATGTGTGACGCTTCAGATTATGCAGTTGGAGCTGTGTTGGGGCAGAGAAAAGACAAGTTGCCATATGTGATTTACTATGCTAGTAGAACTCTGAACGAAGCTCAGATGAACTACATAACTACCGAGAAAGAATTGTTGGCAGTGGTGTTCGCCTTGGACAAATTCAAGTCGTATTTGTTGGGAACCAAGGTGGTCGTGTACTCAGATCATGCCGCACTAAGGCATTTTGTAACCAAGAAAGACTCCAAGCCTAGACTGATTCGATGGATTTTGTTGCTACAAGAATTTGATTTGGAGATCAAAGATAAAAAGGGTACGGAGAATGTTGTAGCTGATAATTTGTCAAGAATTATCGCTGAGTCAACAAAGGACGATACTCCTCTTAAGGATAAGTTCCCGGATGAACATTTGTTCAGTGTGGCTGTTATGGAACGTATATCGTGGTATGTAGATATTGTCAACTATAAAGCCACAGGTTGAATTCCTAATGGATGGTCTAAGCATGAGAAAGATCGTTTCTTCAGCCAAGTAAAATTTTATATCTAGGATAATCTGCGACTGTATAAATATTGCCCCGATTAGATAATTCTTAAATGTGTTCCAGAAAGTGAAGTTCAAGACATACTAACATTCTATCATACGCTAGAGTGTGGAGGGCATTTTGGTGCACAGAAGACAGCTCACAAAGTCTTATAGAGCAGTTTTTATTGGCCCACCATATTGAAGGATGCATTCGAGTTTTGAAAATCTTGTATGAGATGTCAGAAGTTGGGATCCATATCTCGATGAGACATGATGCCACTGAATCCTATTTTGGTGGTTGAGTTGTTTGACGTCTAGGGCATTGACTTCATGGGACTATTTCCAAAAGCCGGCGATAAGCAGTACATATTAGTGGGAGTTGATTACATTTCTAAATGGGTAGAGGCTATTACCACGTCGTATGTGAATCACATTGTGGTTGAGGAATTTGTTAAATCCAATATCTTATCTAGATTTGGTATGCCACGAGTGTTGATTAGTGACGATGGCAACCACTTCGACAACCAGTTTCTTCCAGCCTTGTGCAAGAAGTATGGTGTCACTCTTAGAATTGGAACACCATATCACCCACAGATGAGTGGTCAAGTGGAGGTTTCGAACAGGGAGATCAAGAACATTATTGAAAAGATGGTGGATCCTGACTTGAAGAATTGGACGAGAATGTTAAATGATGTACTGTGGGCATATAGGACCGCTTATAAGACACTGATTGGTATGTCACCATATAGATTGGTCTATGGTAATGCGTGTCATCTCCCTGTGGAACTCGAGCACAGAGCATATTGGGCGATTAGAAGATTGAATTTTGATATCAAAAGATCGGGTGCTCAAAGGAAACTCCAACTCGCAGAGCTTAAGGAGTTGAGGAACAACGCATATGAGAATTCTAGAATATATAAATCCCGAACCAAAGCATTCCACGATAGATATATCAAACAGAAAAGCTTTGAGGTCGGCCAAAAAGTGTGGTTGTTCAATTCAAGACTCAAATTGTTTTCCGGTAAGCTCTAATCAAGATGGGACAGGTCGTACAAAATTACTAAGGTTTACCCCCATGGAGCGGTGGAACTTGACGACCCTAACAAAGGAAAGCGATTTGTTGTGAATGGTCAGCGTTTGAAGCATTATATCAAAGTTGAGCCGACAGAGAGTGTTGTTGAGACAATTGATTTAACAGAACCGGTATCAGAGCTGGATGATTTTGATCCTGAGTATTGAGAGGCGGCAACGTCGAGCAATGACGTTAAATATTGGTACTAAGTGATAAAGAGTAGTTTTTGATCTTAGTTTGTAGTTGTAAAATAGTAGTTTAATTCGATTTTTGTAAAAATTTTAGCTCGAGTCCGAAATAGTCGTCATCATTCAGAGGGGTATTTTCGTCCACGAAATGCTAAATTTTGACGAATCGAAGTCAATCAAGTCAATAGGTGTGTATAGGGGAGGTTCAAGTGTTTGGGAATCGAGAACGAGGCAAAAATGGCCGAAGCCAAAAATTCAGCCTTGGGACTTACGCCCAAGCATAGGGTACCCTACGCCCAAGTGTAGGCACGGCTTTTCATTTGAAAATTTCACTTTTCTCCCTCTCCTCTCCACCAAATCGACTCTCGTTCGTTCCTAAAGCCGAATATCGATATTTCTTATCATTCCCAAGCGGCGGATCATCAGAATAGTGAGCGGTGTGTACAGATTCACGTGAAAAACTCGAAAAGTCTCCAGAATCTAATTTTGGGGAATTTTCCATTTCTCGCGATTCAGTAAGTTTTGATCTATTCTTTTGGTTTTTATTACTTAATATAACTATTCTAAACTAGTATTGATGAACGAGACCGATCGAAATCGTGTTTTAATCCGTTCTCAAAAAGTTGGGTTTCCAGCTTCAGATACGGGTTGAATATCAAAATTTTGAGATGAGGTCTTGTTTAATCGTTGTATTAGAATACTTTAGATAGAGTTTCGAGTTTGATTCGGTGTCCGGACAGTTTTCGCTAATTTTTGTAACAATCCAAATTCTGTAGGAATGGCTCGCGTTAAAAGAGCAAGGAAGGCTGCCGCGGGAGCATCTACGTCGGGGACGACAGTACAGAGACACAGATCACAGTAACCGCCCCTGAAGAGTACGCGGCATGTACGCCGTAGTACCCAGGCACCGAGATCGGTGTATGTTGCGCCGGATTCGTCAGATGAGGAGGAGGCTGAGAGGACGAGTGCACCGACAGAGGGCATCGAGCTAGATTTAAGATATGGCTGGATGACAGTTCCACCTACTGCACCGAGGGCATCATCACGACCCCGGGCACAGTCTTCAGTCCCCGAGCCATTGTCACCGCCATATGAGTCGGAGACATCCGATGAGCAGACTATCGAGAGTGGTGATAGTGAGGATAGGCAGGCAGAGCAGGAGGATGAGATGGAGGACGTTGAGCATGGAAAAATGCCGTATCTTGAGCCGGCAATTGATGGTGACGAGGATAACCTCGTTTCTTACAGATAGAAGCACTCCACGGTCTCCAAGGAGACACTGATGACCCGAGCTTTGAAGAAGGGATCCCGACAGGAATGCATTTATGCTATTGTGCCACTTGAGTGGATAGAGCCAGTTCCACAATGGACCATAGGCGTGTTATTTGCACTGACATGATTAACGAGTTCTGACTTCATATAAGGCATTACAGTAGAGGGACTCGGCTAGTGACAGTGGTAGAGGGGCGGGAGTTTGAGATTACTCCTGAGAGTATTGCTGCTGCGTGGGGTATTCCACACGAGTGCCTTGCAGAGCTAGAGGAGCAGTTCCCACCTATGTCAAACCCATTTCCACCACTTTATGATATGGTGAGACTGCAGACCGAGGGGCAGTGGGCAGATAATAGGCGTAATGGGACCAAAAAGTCCAACTATCATCTCTGGGATGTGATAGTCCGGTCCAATGTGCTACCACATAGCCATCAGACCATGTGTTACCTGCCATTTCGAGTTTGGTCACTGGTATTCTATTCGACACGCCCTTTGGCAGACTTTGTTCCGTCATTATATTCACTTGTTCTGGGAGATCAAGGTCGGGACTGCCAAGTTTCAAATAGTTTTTCCCAGCCTTGTGATGAAGTTGATGTTCGATCAGGGATTAGAGATGGATGCTGAGGATAAGTATGCACCGCTAATTGCGTATGGAAAGGGAACGTAGAGCAAGGGGTGGATCAAGAAGGGTCCAGCGACATATGCTCGCTGACACAGATTTGGAGGAGTTTTACTACCAGGTGCACAAGAGAGTGATGCAGAGCAGGCTATGCCGGATGAGATGTCTGAGGTGGAGGTGTCACAGGCTGAGGAGGCTGCTCTAGGAGATGATGCGCCACAGGCCCCGGCTAGGGGTGTTTTTATGATGACTCAGGCTCAGTACGACTAGTTGATTTGACGTATTGAGGGATTAGAGCACTCATTTACAGAAGATAGGCAAGCCCGACAGCGTGACTACCGTGAGATGATGGATCGGTGGGATATTATGATGCGACATATGGGAGTGACAGTTCCACTACCACAGCCTCCTCCGGATAATACTATATAGTTGTAGTTTTATTTTGTTTATTTTATTTTGTTTTAGGATTTCTTGTTTTAGCTGTCCATAGTAGAGATTAATCGTAAAGCGGAGCATCAGTGTTCGATCTTTTGTGACCGCTTTAACGATCATCTCTAACGGTTTGTGATATTTTTTCTTTTGTATAAAATGATAGTTTTTGACCGCTTTTACTGATATGCGTGCCTTACTATGTTTATTATATTGAGTACGTGTGATTTTATTTTCGCACTATGAGGACATGTGTGCGTTTAAGTTTGGGGGTGCGTCGGTTATCGTGAAAATGTATTGGAAAGCGTGTCATGAAAATATATATATATATATATATATATATATATATATATATATATATTAAGCCCCACCTTACGCCCAAGCGTAGGGTAGTACGTGGGTGGGCCAGAAAAATTGAAAAATTTGTCCATTTTTGGGATCTTTTGGCTTGGTTTGTACTTATACTTGTATTAGGATTTGTTTAAGTTATTTTTAGGAATTTGTGTAGAAGTTTTGTAGAATTTTTAGAGTAATCCTAATCTGACAAGGAGACAAACTGCAAATAGAAATTGGATTAGTTATTGTTTTCCCTTTCCTAGTCAGTTAAGGGTTTTAAACCCTTTTTCCCTTCTAATTATACTACATCCATCTATAAATACATCCATAAGGTAGACACAATTCACAATTCAAAATTCTCAAGGAATGAACATTAGATTAGGTATTCTTCTTCTATTCATCTTTTATTCTTTCGATTTCAAGGAGGGTTAGTATGGATAATGCTAAGGAAGATTATCCTGACCCGGAGGAATTCATTGAAGGGACAGAACCATATGTGGTCATGAAGAACACCAATAAAGGAGCTATGAGTTAGAAGGGAAGCCGAACCACACCAAAATCATTTGCAGTGTCGGCTGCAATTTGAAGAGATATTTCTTCCGGAGAGGATGAATCGAGTATTAGTTTCACTTGGAAGAAAAATCCTTAGAGAATGAGGATTGAAGAGTTTAGAAAAACCGGTGGGCGAAAAGGTGTATCCGGGCTTGGTCCAAAAATTCTATGAAAATATTATAATTTCGGGACCGCCAGGATTTGAGGTGATGAAGGCTAAAATGACTTAGTGGAGTGCTCCTATTGTGATTGGAAGAAGAAGTATTACCGATGCATGAAATATACCAATCGGTACTCCGACAAACTTACAAGGAATATTGAAGGAGCATCCGGTAGTATGGCCATATAAGGATGAGGAGATGGTTCGGGAATTGTGTGCAGTATCAGATCTGAGAGATAAGATGTGTGATAATTTGTGGTTGAAGTCATATCTGCTTTATTTGGATTGTATCGTTGCGGCTCAACTTCGGCCTAATAATTGAACCAGTGCAAAAGATCACACTATGCTTAGAACTTTGTATGCCGTAACTCATGGGTATGAAGTGTGTGTTCCAACATTGATTATGGCTAAGATGTCGTTTGCTCGAGCAATTGTGAGTAGAGAAAGGGCGGGTGCCCATAAATATTATCTTTCATACCTGTTTTTACTATCAAAGATCATTGCAGAGCGGTTGGGTGATAGGATGAAGGAGTTGGATGAGATGCGGTGGACAATTATGAAAATATATCTGGAGGAAGATTTAAAGAAGTTGAAGGAGACTGCAGACTGCCGGATATGGTTGAAGAGTGTCGTGTCAAGTGATGAAGAAGAAGAGGTGGGCTAGGATTTAGGTTTAGGAGTTTTAGGTTATTTTATTTCAAGGAACGGTAGACCCTTAAGGCCACATCTTTATTTCTTTTATTTTTATTTTTATTTTAGGATTGTAGGCCTTTAAGGCCAAATCAGTTTATTATTATTATTATTATTTTTTTGTCATAAAAAAAATTCAATAAAAAAGAAGAGAATCTTTGATTCCTTGAAAACATGTGTCAATTTCTGGATATTTGTGATGAAATTTATTTTCCATTGCTATGATTGGGTATGCTTGCTTTGTTGATGATATCTCCAGGTGATCCAATTCAAGTTTGGGGGAGAGGATTTGTGATTTGCTTTGGAATCCAAAATTGAGCTTCAAGGGTAACTATATCTATTCTCCTATTTTATTTTTAACCATGAGGACATGGTCTGATTTAAGTTTCGGGGTGAGGGTATAGTATTATAAGGAATAAAGATTTTTGAGAAAAAATAAAAAATAATTTGGAACAATTCTTTGCTTTCACGCATGAATGTTTGGCATTTACAGTTTTATTAAGTTTATGTTTATGATACATAAGTAGTATGTGATGTCATGTTCCCGCTGATGAGAATAATGATTGGATCAAGTTAGTGGAGGGATGTGGTTTACATGGGTGAGTGATTAGTGAAATTGAAATTAAGAAGGACGACTTTAACCTATAAATACAAGCACACATTCACTATGAAAAATAGGTTGATTTTTTACTATGTAGTTGAAAAATAATTTTGCCACAATAAAAGGGGAGAAGGGGAGTTGTTTTGGTTGAAATGGAGAAAATTGAAATTTCTTTTGAGAAAATAAAATGCAAAAAACAGTTCTTTAATCTGAGTAACCAGGCATTGGTATCACCAATATCATTGTTCGCGTTTAAAGGGGAGAAGACTGATGAACATAAATCTCGTGGAAGAAGCTAGGGCCCAGTTAGTTGGGACTAAAAATTCTCGCTGGAAAGTCCGGATACTTAGAAAGACAAAATGGGATGAAAAGTGGAAAGATGGAAATAATACGTTTTTACTAAAAATGGCAAAGTTTGATCAATAAAGTAGGAGAAAAGAAACTGAAATATTGTTGTTGAATGTTCACAAAATCACCGAAGGTTGTCTGAATTTTAAGTAGAAAGTAGCAAAATCATTCACTTAAGTGGGGATCATTCATAACGCGAAGCTTGATATAATTGTTGTTTGGGAGTGAGTGGGAATATTTGTAGTCATATTATCTTCTATGTTGTATCATAGCTTATTTGACTTGTTTGTGTGAACTCATGAATGTGTAATTACAAAAGAATTAAGATGTTTGTAGGTACCATCACTGGAAACCTTCATGAGACTTCACTTGTCCACTAGGGGTAACCTAGGAGTTTAAAAGGCTTGTTACACGTGCTAAGTGTAATCGTTGACCCTCACGAAAGCAAGGGATTAGGTTAGAATAGATAGGTTAGATAGAATAAGAATCATCACAGATAGTTTCTCTAAGTTTATTACTAAGGGACTAGCAATATGTAAGTTTGGGGGTGTGATAGGTGCTCAATATTGGTCATTTTTCGCCCCTATCTTGTGTTTGTTATGTCTTTACATTCCGTTACTTAGTATTTTTATCCCGTTTGTGTGTGTAAGCATGTTTCAGGAGCTTAATGAAAAAACAAAGCTCATCTCGGTGAATTAACTGAGTTCGTGTTCGTTTCTATCTCAAGAAAGGAATCAAGAGGTGTGTCAGAGCAAAAAAGAGCTACCCGAGGGCAAAATGGTCATTTCCTGACATCATTATCTCACCGAAGGGCAAAAATATCATTTTCAGACATTATTACTTCACCCAAAAGCATCGGGAGTAAAAGGCGACCAGTTTAGCTCAAGTATGAAAAAAACAAGTTTACAACAAAAGATGCATAATACCCTACGTCGTCAGAGAGAAAAAGAGGCAGATTGGACCTGACTTACGGTTTGGTTTGTACCCTACACCCTAGACCTACGCCCAAGCGTAGGTCAGGAGCGTAGGTCCCACCTTGTGGCCACGTTATCCCTTTACGTGCTAAAGTTGTTTTGGAGGTGTTTCAGAATTTTCCAGTTTTGTCCCTACTTCGATATTTTAAGTGATCGGTTATTCCAAACCTTTACATACAGGCTTATACACATATTTACATCAGATTTTATAGACATTATTCATGTATTATGAAATTAAAGGAAATGGCAACCATTAGGGTTTTCCTCATTTGTCTATAAATATGAGAGAGTTAGGTTTAGAGTTCGGGTTCTGATTTTCACATACGTTCATTCATAGAGTTCTCACGTTCAAAGTTCATACTTTCTTGCATTGAAGAGAATCACCATTGAAGACCTAGAGATCCGGAGAAAATATTATGGAGAGCATTTCTACACCGACAATGTAGACTCTCTCTGCCATGATCAACTAACTCGGTATCTAGGGTTTTCTCGCAAAACCCTAGCCAAGTAATGTAGTTCTAATTTTATATTCAATTATAGAGAGGGGAAACTGTTACTATACTGTAATGATTGTGTTAGATGAGAGACCATTTTTATTCGTGTTACAAGTTTATATATTTGAATTGATTCATGTCTTAGACTTTTCGAATATATTTGTCTTACACAATCACAATTATTCACTATGGGCTGGAACTCGGATGCTTAATCTGTGATTTTCTACACAATGGTGGTCATAAAACTCGAAACCCTAGGTTGACACAGGCCATGCCCTGACAAATTGATATAGACATGCTTTAGTTTATTTTCATACTTTACTTTACTTTTCTGCATTTACTTTCTGTTAGTAGTCGGCATGCACTAATCAGTTTAGTCTTGAGATGGGTTGTCGCGATCCGGTTAAGAGTAATCCTTTTTGGGGTCAAACTGCTGGCGCGGTGCGACCTGATTCACAGTCAATGAATCGCCCTCATGCAATTGATATATAATCTGAACTATATTATGCAGTTAGTATGGGAGTGAGGAAACCCTAGTTTTCTCTCTCTCTGAATCACGACCATTATCTATTATTATTTTCTATTTTATTTTTATTAGTATTAGATAATTCACAAAACCAAACTCTTTTCAGAAAAATATAATTCAGTGTTTTTAGACTATTGAAGTGAACAATCCTCGTCTCTGTGGGATTGATATTCCCCTACTCAAGCAAAACTGTCTATAATTGATCTGTGCGTTTGGAGAAGGGTAAAACCTAAACTGTCGTTAAGGTGTCATTTTTAATCACATATTTTGCACACACCTGACGCCCACCACCTAGTAATACTTTATAAATATCTCAATCATTTACTTCATTTTATCTACCATCCTCTTCATTAATGACCTAGAGTTTTCTTCCTTATTGTAGATTCAACTCCTCTTGTTGTAGATCCGAAATCTACCTCCCCTTCACCACGAATGGATCAACATCAACCTGCTTATGAGGATGCCATTAGCCTTCGTAAGATACCGGGGGGGGGGGGGGGGGGGGGGGGGGGGGTATCACACGCATAAGGGCATTTCGATCCCCAATAGATCGAACAGATAATCCTCCTCCAAAAGGGATTATCACTCGCTGAAGGGCAATTCGATCCCCTACAGATCGAATAGATAATCTTCCTTCAAAGAAGATGAAGGCTATGATTTCTTCCGGCACCTCAGCCCCCTTGTCACTCTCTACTTAACGAGCCAGCACTATAAGTTCCCAATCCAGCATAAATCCTATAGACTTGGATACTGAGGGGTACACTCCCAAAAGTTCTCTGATGGTTCCTAGTGCCATTCCTGCTGCAAATGTGCCTAGCTCTTCCTTGGGTCCTTTTATCAGAGCCGGGACGTTTCCAGTACATGCTAGGCATCCTGGACGAAGGAATCCTCTTACGGACTTAGTGAAGTGGGGTCACCTTCAAAGATGGGGTGCCTCCTTTTCTTCAGGCCTTTGCCTTTGATGATCTGACTAACTATGTTGAACGAACAAGCTCATTGTGCTTAGCTGATACTACGCCCAATGAACTCGAGCTTGCACGTGAAATTCTTACTGAGGCATAATTCCTCAGTATCAACCTTGATTGGCTTGCGCAGCGGGTCCAGTATATCGAGGAAGCAATACGGGATAACGCTACCATAACAGAGGAGCAAGCCAGGGCAGAGTCCAGAAGACTGATTGAGGAACCCATCTGATACGAGACTAGTGCCCAAGAGCTTCGTGTAAGATCAGCTTGTGAGAGTTATAAGGCTGATCATCTTGATGAGGAAGTGAGTGATTTGAGGTCCACCCCGACATCTATATTCTTATAATCCCTTCATAGGTCACCTTGTAGGATAATGGTAATATAATTTTCTTTTCTTTTTTTCTTTTGTTTCATTAGAAAGATACTTGTAAAAAGAGCTGATTGCTGTAATCCAGCAATTTCATCATAATGAAAGTATCTTTTATTCATGCATAACTATATGTTTATCATAAGTATATAATTTTTCAAAATAGGAAACCCATTCCTTTTAGGAGTTGATAAGACAGAATTAGGAAAAATGACCTTAGCCTTTAATTCACTCCTGCATCATCAAGTATGTATATGATTTTTGAAAAACGAATATACAATTTTCCTCCCTTTTGATAATGACAAAACTTTTATATGTGTAAAGATATAATGAATATAAATAGAATATAGGTTAGAATTTGAAGAAATTCTCCACCTATTTACATGACTCTAAAATAGCTTTTTGCTTTCTTGTCAATATTCATTCATAAAACATACTAGTTCTCCCCCTTTGACATCTCAAAATGGTTGATTATAAGAGTAATCAGGTGAGTAGAAATTGCAATCTCATGTACCAAAATGTTATGATAAAGATTAAGAAATTCAAGTACACCATGATCCCAAATCAAGTTGAAAAATGAGGATATTCAGATATCCTTTAAGTTTCAACCCCCCCCCCCCCCCCCCCCCCGGTTAATATGTATTAAGGGATGCCAAAATCTTGAGTCAGACTTTCAAATGATATTTCTAAACATGTAGAGATAATATTTAAGAATTTGAAAATTGAAAAGAATACCATCTTTCATACATCATATATATTTAAGTATATATGACACAATGAACCTAGTGGCTTAGTGGTAAGATAGTCTAGATTTGTCATAGTAAAATATGGTCGGATTCCCCATGGGCTATGGTTCGAATCCATTTTGACTTATCTTGCTTATAGTGTATAAACCATATATGCTTTGTAATATCAATATAATTGGTAGTTTTAATCACCAAGTGACGTCAGGTAAATGACATCAAGTAAAACGGTAACTTTATCCACCAATGTAACACAAAATAAATTGGTAATTTTAACCACCAAGTGTCGCCAAGTAAATGACATCAAGTAAAGCGGTAACTTTAACCACCAATGTAACACAAAATAAATTGATAGTTTTAACCATCAAGTGACGTCAAGTAAATAATATCAAGTAAGACAGTAACCTTATCCACCAATATAACATAAAATAAATTGGTAGTTTTAACCACCAAGTGACATTAGTAAATTTAAGGGGTCAATATATGATTACAATAAAGTTCTAGGGTTCAATGTCTAATTAGCACATATATATAGGGATGTGAAGGTAACAAACATGCATTGGTTTGTGTGCAACTCATTATATATGTAGGGTTAAGTGCATTAAACTCCATCTTCTTTCTTCTCTCTCTCAACTAAACCCCCTAAACTAAGCACTGCCCCCCTAAACTATTTAAGTGTTGCATTTAACTCCATTATGTCATAACACCATTAGTTAAAATTAGGATAATTTGCACTCAGATCCCCTGAGGTTTTGGTCAATTGCACTCACCCCCTGAGATTTGATTTTCCTTGTAATGACACCCCCTGAAGGGGTGAAAATCCCATGAAATGACTCTTGTGCCATTGCTTTAATGTAAAAGATATGTTGACTAAATTAATGGACCAAACAACCCTTGTGTCTTAAGCTCAATTTGAAAAACTTTTTAAGTACTTTGGATACAATGTTTTTTAAAATATTATCACATTTCTTTAAATTAGTTTTTTAAATTGTCATTTTTGTAATATAGGCCCCAAAAGTTATTATTTTTTAATTTTTCCCTAAAACTAATACTGTGACCTTTTACATTAAATAATAATAATAAACTTTATTTATGATTATATATATATTTTTTTGTATTTTAGAAGGTGATACATGTATAAAATTAATTTAATATTTATTATTATTCTTTGTTTATAATTTATTATTCTTTGTGTAAAATTAATATAAGCCCTTACACTATAAAATAATAACAAACTTTACTTAATATAATATTTTTATATTTTTATAAAAATATGACAAATGGTTTATTATTTATTTTTATTTTTGTAAAGTTAATTTAAGGTCTTTCACTTTAAATAATGACAAATTTTACTTATTATAATTTTTTATATTATAAAAGGTAATAATGAATCGAAATATTAGATAATCCTTGTGTTTTTATTAGTAGTATATAGATAGATAGATAAATATATACATACTTTTGTATTTTTAGTTATATTATTTTTCTTTGTCGAAATATATTTGTTTTATTTCTTTACTCTATATCTTATGAAATATCCATTAGAGTTATATTTCAATTAATGTATATTAATTAAATAATATTTTTTTTAAAAATATGAAAATATTTATAACCCCTTGTCTTATATCTTTACTCTATATCTTTTGAAATATTCATTAGAGTTACACTTCAAGTAATGCATATTAATTAATTATTATTATTTTTTAAAAGTATTGAAATATTTTCAACCCCTTTTCTTTTATTCTATATTGTTTTGACATACTTCATAGAGTTGCACTTCAACTAATACATATTAATTCATTAATTTTTATTATGAAGAAAATGTTTGGAAATATCCCAAACCCCTCATATATCTATAATATTTAGTATCCGTGTCGGGAAGAAACCCATTTGAATCTCCATCCATGCAATCCCTGATCCAATGATCCAGCTTCTCAGATAAACAAATTCAGCTAATCATTGATTAAAAAAAACTTTGGATAATTGAGCTCATATTCCTTTAAAAAAATGGAGACGTTAGTGTACTCAGAAAGCAACAAAAAACAGTAACACTTTTGAAGATAGTAGATAGGTCCACTGGGATCAATTGGTTTACAAACCACGAAAGTTTGCAGAATTTCTAGATACACCTATATGTATATATGCGATGAGATATATATATATATATATATAAATATGTGTATAACATAGCGATCTTAAATCGAAAGATGAGATTGAAGGTTGGAACGGACTCTCTTTCCTTTCTCTACTATTTTGAAAAATAAAAATGAAAATAATAATTTTTTATTTTATTTTTAATTATTACGAGTTCAGATAGACAGAGACTCGTGCTGATAACGTGTTATAAAATTGTGCTAATAACGTTTTTATATATCTAATAAATAATAACCCAAATAAAAAATCATAAAGAGATAGAGAGAGAATTCAGAATACTAAAAAAATAAATTATTGATATTATTATAATTACTGTGCAAATAATAACCTAATATAACTGTAGTGGATCTCACATCATAAAATATGTAATGGACCTACATCTAATAATTATATTTATAACAGAAAATATAATTTTTGTGGTAGGTACATAGTTTACAAGATTCATTTTTAAACTATTTTTGTCTGCAAGTAACAATAGGAACCAAAATATTAGATAACAAGCCTATTGAATTACTTACCAAGGAAAAAACAAGACTACTGGATGGAACCAAAATATAGGTTTTTTTTTTTGAAAATTGAACCAAAATATAATTATTTGCTTAAGGCCACATTTGCTTAAGACTACTGAAATTTATATGGAAACTACTCTCATCTCTCAATGATATGACATTATATACATTTTCGGACAACGTTATATTTCGAGTATGCAGAATTTATACTATTTATAGATAAATCAGGTAGGAAAAAAAATTTAGTTACAAATTTAAGCATAAGAAGATTCGTAAGAGAAAATATTATGAAGAAGGTGCTCAACTTCAATTCAAGTTCAATATATACATACACACGTACATATAATTTTCCATCATTCGTCTGCGAAGGTTGTGGCCTCATGATCAGCTTAGATTCCAGCTTAGGCCTATTGATCATTCTTTGAAATAAATTTGCATCGGCCTAAAGTGTAATAAATAACAAACACAACCGCCATGTGTAAATAAATCAAACCCCCTACTGAGTTCTATGGATAACGAATTCAATGGAGTCAGTTATAGTGATCCTGCTACTGTGAAAAAAATATGCTAGACGTGCTCAATTAGGTGAAAATTTTGAATTAGATTGTGTTGCTTTGAAATCCGATAGTATTTTTCGTAACAGTCCAAGGTATATGTTTCATTTGCTCAGCTTTTCTTATTCGGACACATTTGGCATGGGCACGAACCTTGTTCAATTTTTTTTTGTTGCTATCGATCCAGATTTGGATGCACAAGTGGAATTTGAAGCATTCCAAAAACTTGGAGATCCAACCACATAAAGACAAGTAGTCTGATCCAACATTTCTCCGGTACCTTTCGCCTCTAGTTTCTTTTTGCGATTTGGCATAGTGTACTAGAGAAAGCTTGATTTGAATCACCGCTTTTCTTTGACTCTTGCTCTTTCTTTATCATGTAGATCGCCCCATATAAAATATAAAGAACAAGTACGGAAGCTATAATTGTAAACCACGATCATATGTATGGAAGCATTGGTTTATACATTCTTCTTTGTCTCCACTCTTAGGGATAATTTTTTTCACTCTTTTTTTTTTGAGAAGCACCTAAAATTCCACTACAAGAAAAATGGGTTTTAACAACTCTTATTAATGACATGCATAAAATACATGTCGTCAAGTTTTTACGACTTATTTAAATTGCATGTTGTTAAATGATTATATTCACAACTTGCAATTAATTATATATTTAAGTTTATTTCTCGACCTGCATATGTAAATATAACAACAAATTTTTTACCTCGTTTAAAAGTCTAAATTTATTTCATCTTTTTATACATATAGTACCGCCAAATATATGGAGCCCAAAAAAGAAAATTCACGCCTCAACATTTGATTTCCTTCAATCTCTCCAAAACCCTAGCTTACACTCATTGTGCTCATGAAATACTCTCCCTTAGACCCATATCTCCCTAAGCAACGCAACTACATCTTGTACGTGAAGTGTTCTTCGTCTCTGCTTTGCGTTAGAAGAGACAACAACAAAGGAGCTTTTGTACGACAAAAGAGAGGTAATCAATTCATCATCATTGAAATTGGATTTCCTGTTAGTTGTTCATGATTTGTCATGTTACTTGAGTTGATAAGAATAGGTTTTTGATGTACAATCTAGGTTCTATAAGTTTCTATTCAATTAAACTTACGAATTTAGCATTATCACAAAATTGTGGCTTTTGTTTAGCCAATTCTGCTATTGAATCGGAAACTTTAGGTATTGATTCAAAAAAATTGGGTATTAGGGCTCTATTAAAGGGAAGCAATTGTATACATATACAGATACATATAGGATCATATATATATACATGTAGACAGAGAAACAATGTTTAAACGCCTGTTTCATCATCCTCATCTCTTGACACAGAAAATTAGCAAAAACAAAAAAAAAAAAGAACAGAAGCAAACTTTGATGCTCGGAAACGGCATATTGCAGCTTTGGGTCAACTTTAAAGCTGTGGCGTTGTTATCTGGTGTTGAATTAGAAGTTGTACAACATATGGTTAGAAAGTCCTGGAAGTCTACTTTCGAAAAAAAAACAACAGTGCTCAATTTCGAATTTTATAGAATAAGTTATGGTCATTTTGGTAAAGGGTGATTTTGCTGATGCTCTGAAATGGCATACTGTAGTTTTGGATATAATTTAAAGCAAGGGTAATTTACAAATAACCCCTGAAGTTTCAGGATTCAATTACGAAACTCCCTGCCGTTCGCCAAACCCCCTAATATTTCATATTTTAATCAAATACCCCCTCTAGTCAATTTTCATGTCAAAATGACTTAAATGCCCCTCACATAAATTATAGTTTCACCTCTCTTTTTTGGGCATATTATACTTTCCTCCCTCTTGTTTGGATAATTACACTTTCCCCCTTGTATAAATATATAAAAAATTCGAAAAAATTATTTAAAATTTGAAATATATAAAATTTGAATATATATATATATAATTCAAATATATATATAATTTGAAATATATATATATTTCGTAAACTATATATTAAATTTCAAAAAAATATATAAAATTCAAAAATATATATAAATTTTGAAATATATATATAATTCAATACAAATATATAAAATTCAGAAAATATATTCAAATTCAAAAAAAATTATATATAATTCAAAACAAATATATAAAATTCGAAAAATATATATATAATTCATAAATAATATATTAAATTTTGAAAAAATATATAAAATTTGAAAATATATATTAAATTTTGAAAAAATATATAAAATTTGAAATATATATAAAATTCAAAAAAAATATATAATTTTTTTTTAAAAGATAAAAAGAGACGAGCAATCAGCCCACCATCTTACCCTATCCCACTTCTTGTTTTCCTTTAAGTTTTTGTCCGTTTAAAACAATATAATAAAAAAATAAAGATTTAAGTACACAACATAACATGGGTTCTCATTCAACCTCACGTGTCTGGTCCAAACCATACACCTTGTCACGTGTCACTTACGTGGTGACATAAAAAAATAAAATTAATTTTTTGAAATATATATATATTCAAATTTATATATATATTCTGAATTTTATATATTTTTTTTTGAATTTATATATTTATTTCGAATTTTATATAGTTTTTCTAATTTTATAATTTTTTTTCAAATTTTATTTATTTGTTTTTAATTTTATATATATATTTCAAAATTTATATATTTTTGAATTTTATATATTTTTTCAAATTTTAATATATTGTTTATGAAATATATATATATTTCAAAATTTATGTATTTGTTTTGAATTATATATATATATATTCGAATTTAAATATATATTTCGAATTTTATATATAATATTTTTTTATAGATGGGGAAAGTGTAATTATCCAAAAAGGAGGGGGGAAGTGTAATATGTCCAAACAAGAGGGGTGAAACTGTAATTTATGTGATGGGTATTTAAGTCATTTTGACATGAAAATTGGCCGGAAGGGGGTATTTGATTAAAATCTAAAATGTCAGGAGGTTTGACGAATGACAGGGGGTTTGGTGATTAAATCTTGAAATCTCAGGGGGTTTTGTATAACCTACCCTTTAAAGCAATGGAGTTTCTAGATGGTGTTGAATTAAAAGTTGTTCCACATATGGTTATAAATCCCTAAAAGTCTACTTTCAAACAAAAAAAAACGGTGCTCAATTTCGAATTTTATAGAATAAGTTATGCTCATTTTGGTGAAGGGTGATTTTGTCGATGCTCTGAAACGGTATGTGGTACTTAAAGCACCACCAAGAGGTTCGCAATACATTGAGACGTTTGAAGACAATACATTTTCAGTCTCAACGCCATTAGATATATCAACTCTTAACTATGATATATGTCATGAGGATGCATCTTATGTTCGATTGGATTGTGAGGGCATGACAGTGTAGGTTCATGAAAGCTTTCAGTTATTACTTCTTTCATATCTTTAATGAACAATTTTTAGATTTTTAAAATTACCTTCTAAATGTCATTATTCAGTTTTTGTATCTTTATCGACCCTCTTCTTTTCCTCACAGGAATTCGAAAGACTAGTACGTTAAGAATGGAAGATTTTTTATATCAAGAATAACTATGTCGGACCATGTTGAAGTAAGTACTGAACTCATTCAAATTTGTATTCTTTTTTATATACATTATTATTATTATTTTAGGCATTGTTAAGTAAGAATGCTCAGAAGTGTTAAACTAAATTGATACTTGAAGCGAAAAAGAAAGGCGTGAATGATGATGCTTAGACTCTTAAGAGCTTATAAAATCTCACATAGACAAAACCAATGGAATTAATCTAGCTGATAAGGATTTTTTTTTCTTTTGTTTTGAGAATTAATTATTTGAAAATTGGGTATTGTCTTTGAAGGACTTGAGTTTACAGAAACTTCTTTGTTTTACAAGGAAAGGAAAATGAACTTGATTAATTTTTTAACTTCTTGTGTTGTTTTTCATTTACTTGAAGTCAACTCGCCAATGTTCTAAAAGACAAAAGACGAATCATTTAGCTACCAATGCTGCAGTAGCACGTCAAGGAAATGAGCCACTACATATATCTGATGGGGCTTCTAATTCTCCGCGACCATCATTGGGTGAACAACTAACAGAAGGTGCTGGTATTTCCCCAGTCATATCTCAGAATGATAACTCTTCTCTCAATGAGACCACAAAAGGTAAAAAAATGATAGAGGCAAGACGGTATTGGAAAATATTTGCAGAGGATGGACGACACCAGTTGAGATTGAATTTGATGAATTTGGGAACCTAGTAGGGGATTATGCTCCACAATTTGAAACATATGAAGGGGTGATTGTAAGGGATGTTGTGCCTGTCACTTTACATGATTGGTCTAACGTGACTGACGAAATGAAAGATCGTATATGGACTCTTTTAAGGGTATTTATATTCTATCCTAACTTTAATTTATTTTTCTTTGAAGTGTGGTAGTCACTGATTTAATGTTTTTTTTAATTCTTGCAACAAAAGTTTGTGATTCCAAATGTTTTTCAGCCCATGAGGATGTGATCCTTGAATTTAAAATAGCGTGATCATAAATCAAACATGAGAACCCAAGTACGAAAGTTGAATAAAACTAGTACTGGTGGCATTTACTTTTGAAGCCTAATAATGTTCATTCAATGGACGAGTGGCATAAATTTGTACAATACGCATGTTCCCAAGAATTTCATGTACGCATATAATTGACCTATCAATTTATTGTATATATTTTTAATGTATATCAATATTTTTTTTTTTTGCTCACATGAGATAAGTGAAAGGTACAGAAGTATGCGAAAAAAGCAAAAAATGCCCCAAACAATGAGCCGCATGGGTTTTGCCTGTTTAAGACAGAAAATGGTAATACCAATTTATTTGCATTCAGTTCCTTTCAAAAGGCTTAGTTGTTCTTCATGTATGGTTTTTAATTTTTATTTTCTATGGAAGTATAACTTGCAATATTTATTTTGCAGATTAAAGAGACTGATAATCCTGATGAGATATCAAGGTTTCATGTTTGGGTTAAAGGGCATGAGAGGAAGGATGGCGAACCGATAAATGATGTAGTCAAGGACGCAATAGTAACGAACTCTCTTTTTTTTCTTCTGTTTTTGGATAAAAAATGTAACATCACAAAATTAATTATTTCGACATTCATAAGAATTAAATTATTAATTGTCGATATCATTTCAGGTTGCCATGCGATAATATGAACTTAGATCACCACATACTAATTCTCTTCAAGATGATGTAGTGAGTTACGTACTTGGCCCAGATCGCAGAGGAGAGGTTAGAGGCATGGGGTTTGGAGTTACACTGACAAAAATTAAGCAATAAGGAATGCTCAAAGAACAAACATAAAGACATGATGCTCAATTAAAAGCAATGAATCAACAAATGGAAGAATTTCGGTCAAAAGTAACTCTTGATGTGAATGAGTTGCGCTCGGTAGTGGTAAGTTTTTTTTTCTAAGTTACTCTATTGATTATATTATACTCATGAATGAATAAAAAAGAAAAAACCAAATGTTTATGAGTTCAGAGCAGTTGTTGAGTAGGAAATTCTTTTTACATAGCAGTTTTGATCGACTAGTATTACTTCAATTTAGGGGTAAACTAGGATGAGTTTGAGTGGCCCAGACAAGGGGTTGAACTGAAAACTTCAATATTTTCTGTATAGGTTTTTGTTGATCTTTTGGACTTTATTAGTTAGTTGACATGTACTGTTATAAACTAATCTTGGATATATACATGTAGATATGTTGTTGGCACCTTAGCATATTTCTAACTTAAATCTTAATAAATTTCATTGAAATAGAATATGTATACATTGGGTTCTCTTCCTTTTGAGTTTTAAGCTTAATAAAGTTCAGTGAAATAGAACAGAAAAGATTGAAGTACAAATAAGGTAAATGAGCATCTAGTCCGTTGTGTTTTGAACTTCCATTGATTGCTTTGATTAATAAAAGTGTGAAAATTTATATAACTTCTTTGGGTTAAGATTTTGTATTTCCTTCTCATTACTTTTCTTATATAACTATTATGTTTTTCTATTCTTTTAGTATGGTAATGCAAGGGCTTCGACCCAAGTCACTCCTAATAATCAGCCTGCTGAAAATGTAAAAGTATTGAATATGAATTGTTACATTGGAGTGAGCCAAATTTAGTTGTTGTGGTTGGAGACATTGATTCAACGGGCCCAAGGGCACATGTGGATGGTATTCATATTAGAACTGAATGTTGGAAAATTTGGATCAAGAAAGTATGTAACTTTGAAGTGACCTTGCATAGGGCAAACACAAATTTCTTTTACCTTAATGAAGCTAAGGGAGCAAAAGTTGCATGGCTTGCCAAGTTTGTTAGAAAAACTTAGTTAGGTAATGACTTAACTTATCTACCTTTAGTTTTTCCTTTCACCCTAGTAACTAATTTTCTTTATTAATTTGTTATAAAATGTAATAACGTATTTACTTTCTTTTTTTTTTTTTTTCCAGCTTACATCTAATAAGAAGAGTATGCTTGAAATATTGATCGTTTTCCGAGAAGACTTTGTATGGAAGTGAAGGCCAATCGTTGTTCAAAATTTATTGTTATTTGTCACTTTGCACGAAATTTATTTTTTGTTCTTAGAAACTAAGTTGTTTGGTTTTAATTCTTGGTTCCTTTTGATGTATTAGAACCATGAGCACTCTTTGAATATTTTGGTGACTTGAAATATATTGAACACATTAAAATATTTTTTTCATGAATCTCAGTTAGTCTTGTTACATACAGGTATTTATGTGTGTGTATATATATATATAAATAATCACCATGACATGCGCTCGTCATAGAAATGCACCATTCAGGACATGTAGCGCACGTAGTTAATAGTGTTCGCTATTAACAACACGCAATGTCCATCGTAAAAATACAAGATTCACGACTTACACTACTAGTCGTGAATAATAACGACGCGCAATGCCCCTCATCAATGCACATCATTCACGACTTATAGTGCATGCCGTTAATAAAAAATGACACACAATGCGGGTCGTAAAAACAACTCATTCACGACCTGCAATGCAAGTCGTTAATTATAACAACTTGCAAGACCAGTCGTAAAAATTCACTATTAACGACGTGCAATGCAAGTAGTTAATAGTGCTCAGTATTAATGACAAACAATGCATGTCGTAACAACACGTCATTAACGACCTATAATGCAAGTCTTAAATAATGTAGACTATAAGAACATTTATAGCATTTATAGTATTATTAGTGTTTGGCATGTTCTAGAGAATAACCATGTTGAGTGAATTGTGGAGTCGGAAAGGTTTAATAGGCATGGACAAGCATCGTCAAATTCAAATCAAGTCTAATGAAGTGAAGAAAATAAGAAAATTGAAGAGGAAGCAAGTTTGAGTAAAAAGTGCCTCCCGGATGGCAGAAATGTCATTTTTACAAGCTGCAACTTCAAGAATCTTAACAACTGAATCGAGGAGGTTCAAATGGCACAACAATCAAGAAAAGTTGGTTTTGAGTATTTTGCTACACCTGACTTACGCCCATAGCAACAAAAAGTAGCTAAAAAGTGTCGTTTCTACGCTAAAAAGGGTTCTGGCGAGTTATGATACTAGAAATTCCCGTTTTGTCCCCGATTTATTTTTCTTTAACGTGGTTGCGACTTTACACATT
This sequence comes from Cornus suecica, assembly GCA_963922005.1. Classification (NCBI taxonomy): domain Eukaryota; kingdom Viridiplantae; phylum Streptophyta; class Magnoliopsida; order Cornales; family Cornaceae; genus Cornus; species Cornus suecica. The sequence goes on along the minus strand of OY998245.1, from coordinate 39,480,203 downwards.
AAGATACGTGCCATACATAGAATATACATAAGAAAATAGGGTTTTACTTGGTTTGATGTGAAATTACAAAAAAGGGGAAGATTAGGGTTTCTCCTTACCATTGTCTATAAATACCAAGGTCTTCTATAGATGAGAGGCAGCCTTGGAGCCCTAGAGCCTTTGAGAAATCTCTACAAGTTTTGTACAGATCCTTATTATTTTACAGAGGTAGAGATAGAGAAAGAAAATAATTGAGTGATTCTATATCTTTTAGTTCTCTCTTGTTTAGGGTTTGTTCAATTATGTTTTTACATCGATAATCTTATGTACAATTGAATGACTTAGATTGTGAAAAATCTACACACATTGTTCAATGTGGTTTCTTAGATCCGTTTGAGAAATGGAGCCGTCTGAGTGTGGAGATCAGAGCAAGAGGCTCCGTGATTCATTGATCCATTGAGAAGCGGAGCCATCAGAGTACAGAGCGGAGCGAGAGCTTTTTGGAGCGCGAGTGATTCAAGTTTTTCAGACGTCGAGTGGAGAATGGCAGATCAGTAGGGATTTGTAACCCTAAAACTTCATAGAGTCTGTGTATCTCTTGATTCATAGTGCATCGATACCCGAGCGTATCCGTGGTTTTTACTTGGAGTCTTTCCAAGGTTTTCCACGTAAAAATTTCGCGTGTCTCATTTGCTTTATTTTCTGTACTTAGATTAAGCTTTGCATGATTTATCTTGTTAGAGAATTAGATTAAAATTGACTTTTCCACAATTAATTTTAATTTGTCAATAAATCCACAAAATGCCTATTCCCCCCCCCCCCCCCTCTAGGGTATGTTAATTGATCGTCTAGGTAATTTCAATTGGTATCAAAACATGGTTGCCCTATTTTAGGTTAACTACCTAGGGTTAGATTCTGAACTTAGACGATGGATTTACCTCGTGAAAGAGGGTTTGTATCTAGTTCCCCTTTGTTTGATGGGTCAAATTACACCTATTAGAATGCGAGAATGATAGCATTTTTGAAATCTTTAGATGAGAGAGCTTGGTTGGCCGTTGAGGTAGGATACTCACCTCCCACTATGAAAGATGCCACTACTAATGAATCTAGAGTAAAACCATCAAGTGAGTGGACTACTGCTGAGTCAAACAGTGCTAGTTGGAATTCCAAAGCTTTAAATGTTTTATACAACGTTGTGACTGTGAGTGAGTTTAAGAGAATTGCCACGTGCGAAATTGCCAAAGAAGCTTAGGATATTCTCTAAGAACTCATGAAGGAACTTCAAAGGTTATGCAATTGAAACTCCAAATTCTAAATTCACAATTTGAACAGTTTAGGATGGAGGATGATGAAGTTTTTGGTGACTTTGAGGCTAGATTAATTGACATCGTAACTAGTTGTCACAATCTAGGAGAGCCTATTTCCGATACTACCATAGTGAATAAAATTCTTAGGTTTCTACCTAAATGTTTTCGGTCCAAGGTTACTATCATATCTGAAATCATGAGTTTCAAAAAAATTAAACTTGAAGAATTGGCAGGGAATCTAAAATCATATGAGATGGAGATGTGTGTTCAATCCTCGAAGAACTCTAGCGACACAAAAGAGAAAATCATAACTTTTAAAACCACTAAGAAGGATCCTAGTGAATCTGATGAGGAGGGTGAGAGTAGACCAAGACAATTTGATATGATCATGAAGCAGTTTCATAAGTTTTTAAAATCTTCTTGTGGTCAAGAATTGAATAAAGGACAAAAATTTAGAGATAAATCACATTATTCTAAAAATAGAAAAGTACAAAATTGGAATGACAAGGTTGACCATAAAAAGAAGAAACCTCAATGTTTTGAGTGTCAAGGGTTTGGTCACATTGCTGTGGACTGTGTTAACAAGTCAAAAAGGACAAAAGATCTAGCTATCACTAGGAGTGATGGATCGGATGATGGAACAACTAGTGACTCTGCTGAGTCTGACGTGGCTGATGAGTCTGAGAATTTTACCGTGTTTGTTGCACAAAGTAAGGAGGTCAATGAAATTACTGCAAGTTGGGCAATATTTGAGGATGAAGATTCTGAGGATAATGAAGATCGTGGGGACTCGTATGAAGATGCATACAACAAACTTTATCAAGAGTCCACACATCTTAGGAAAGTCTTCTAAAAATATATAGTTCAAGCCAACAGTGTTGATAAGAAAAGACAGTCCTTAAGAGAAGAGTTGACCAAGTCTGAACAAGAAATGACTCAAGCTTTGAAGAGGGTAGATAGTCTCAATGAGGAATTAAGAATTCTAAACTTAGAATTGAGTGAGAAATCTACAAGAATTGGGGGATTGGAAAAGGATTTGAAGGATGCTAATTCAACTATCCATAAATGGTCTAGTGGAACTCTTAAGCTGAATCATATATTGAGTGTGGGAAAATCTGCAAGAAATACAAAGGGGTTGGGATTCAACGGAACATTGAGTGATTCGAACATTGTTTCTAAAACAACCTTTGTAAGGGGTTCCCAAGAAGCATCTAGTTCTTCTCAAGGTAAGTATGATATGAATCTTAATGTTCAATCTTATGTCAGAAAACAAGTTGAAAGTAAGCCTCCCTTTACCTCTAGATTCAATAAGGGTTCGAAAAAAGGTTTTCAAAGGTTTATCGAAGTATGTCATTACTGTGGAATGAAAGGTCATATTCGACCCTTATGTTCAAAGTTAAGAGGAAAAACATTGAAATCAAAATGGAAGCATAAAACTCAAGGAACCAACCTTGAGAATCAAATTCGGGTGTTGAGTGAAGAGGTGAAGAGGTTGTCTAAGCTAGCAAATAGAGCACCAAAAATTAAACAAGTGTCGGCTAGGAAAGATGAAATACATTGTTTGGTTGCTCATACTATATGTAGAGCGCGTGACTTTAATTCTGAAAAAAGGTCTTGAGTGTATATCAACAGATTCTCAGTCAACAGACATCTCTACAAAACCATTAGATTTTCAAAATCATGTGCATCTTAGAAAATCTAGGGGTCTGTTCTTATTAGGATAAATGTCTTTATATGTATCATTCTAGGAATATCTTCCATCATCTTTTATCCTATAATTGATACATTATCATGCATTTTATTTTATTTGCATGTTTATTTCTTTATGAATGCATCATGTTTTATTACTATTAGGATTATTCATGCATGCATCATTATGAAAAAAATGAAAAAAATTATAAAATAAAAATTCTTAGCATGTTGAGCTTGGCTAAGGGTACAATTGGTTGTCATATTTCACTCTATTCTCATATTTACTTCTCTTATTATGCTTATGGGAATTGGAGATGTTACTATGATCTGATGATATGAGTTATTTACTTGACATGTTTAAGTATTATTTTTAGAACTCATTAACTTTGGGTGTTTGTTTTACTTCGGAGATGATTGTAATATTTGTTGAAACTTTTAATCTTTCTCATTTAATCCGAAGTGATATGTAGGTTCATGAGCTATGCTAGATTGATCTATGCTTTGAAATATCTTTTGCATGCTTATGAATATTAGGGTAATTTTGAAGGAGGAAAGAATGAGATATTTATAGTATAGAAATGCAAAAAGTAGTTCTTCAATCTGAGTAATCGGGCCTCCTATCACAAAGTAGCAGAGTGTTTGCGTAAAAATGGGAGAAGACTAATGAGCATAAATCTCAAAGAAGAAGCTTAGGTCCAGTTGGTTGGGACTAAAAATCCTCGCTGGAAAGTCCGGAGCTTAGAAATATAAAACGGGATAATGTGAAAAGGTTGAAAATAATAAATTGTGAGACAAAGAGAAAGCAGTATATTGTATTCTTTTAACAAGAAATAAGGTCCAAGTTAATGATTTGACTTTTAGTTTGGATTTTGGACTGAAGTATCATCACAGTTAGTGAGGAAGTTATTAGAATTAGTACGTATTGCTTTCATCTTAGTTGTTTGCTTGTACCTAAATATTTTTCATATATGCAAATGTTATGTAAAGCTTGTCTTGTGACTGCTTATATCTACAAGGTACGTGTGTTGATTTTCATCACTATCGTGGGTATAATAGCTCAGTCAAATATGTGGATATGTTGTGTTAATGATTAGTTCATTGTCTCTACTGCCTTGCTCACATGTTTCTAAGGAAAAAATAGTTTTTTTGTTGTTTTGTTGAGCATTTTGCATTTATGCATTAGTCGTAAGTTCATGCATTGTAGAGATTTATGTTACTTGAGAATCTGGATATAATCTTATAGAATACTTTATCTTATTATTTACTGCTTGGTTTAGATTCTTGAGAGTTTTCTCTGTGTTCTTTTCCTATGTTTTCATTTTAAGGCTTTCCCTATGCTCTGAGTGATCTTTGCTTGTCATTTCAGTAACAAAAAGGGGGAGAAGTATTAAGTAAGGGGGAAAGATTGTTTTGTTAAGAGGGAGAAGTATTTAATTGAGAGGGAGTTTATTCTCAGGGGGAGAAGGAATATTTAATTTGTTTATATCTATTTTCCACACCTGCTTTTCATGGTATGTTGTTTAGTGTTGTGGTTGGAAGATTAGAAGATCGTCATGAGGACAATCTGATATTCTATATCTATGTTTGTTGATGTGTGTTCATAGGTATAGATATTATGTTGTTGTTTGTGAGGATATCTTTGTAAAACATGGTTTTGTCTCATAAATGCCAATGGGGAGATTGTAAGAACATTTATAGCATTTATAGTATTATTTGTGTTTGACATGTTCTAAACAATAACCATGTTGAGTGAATTGTGGAGTCAGAAAGGTTTAATAGGCATGGACAAGCTTCGTGAAATTCAAATCAAGTCTAAAGAAGTGAAGAAAACAAGAGAATTGAAGAGGAAACAAGTTTGAGTAAAAAGTATCTCCCGAAGGGCAGAAACGTCATTTTTACAAGCCGTAACTTCAAGAATCTTAACAAGTGAGTCGAGGAGGTTCAAATGGCACAACTATCAAGAAAAGTTGGTTCCGAGTATTTTGCTACACCTGACATACGGCCACAACAACAATAAGTGGCTAGAAAGTATTGATTCTACGCCTGAAGCAGACGCGACCATTATGGCCCTACGCCCCAGGCGTAGGGTTCTGGCAAGTTATTATACTAGAAATTCTCATTTTGTCCTCGATTTATTTTCCTTTGAGGCGGCTGCGATTTTACACATTGAGATATGTGCCATACACAAAATATACATAAGAAAATAGGGTTTTACTTGGTTTGATGTGAAACTACGAAAAAGGGGAAGATTAGGGTTTCTCCATATCATCGTCTATAAATACCAAGGTCTTCCACAGATGAGAGGCAACCTTGGAGCCCTAGAGCCTTTAAGCCTTTGAGAAATCTCTGTAAGTTTTCTACAAATCATTTTCTTCTACAGAGGTAGAGATAGAGAGAGAAAATAATTGAGTGATTCTATATCTTCTAGTTCTCTCTTGTTTAGGGTTTGTTCAATTGTGCTTCTACATCGATGATCTTATGCACAATTAAATGACCTAGATTGTGAAAAATCTACACACCTTGTGTAACGTGATTGCTTAAATTCGTTTCAGAAACGGAGTCGTCTGATTGCTGAAATCGGAGCAGGAGGCTTCGTGGTTCATTGATCCGTTGAGAAACAGAGCCGTTAGAGTACGGAGCGGAGCGAGAGATTCGTGGAGCACAAGTGATTCAAGATTGTCAGACGTGGAGTGGAGAAAGGCAGATCTGGAAGGGTTTGTAAGTCTAAAACTTCATAAAGTCTGTATATATCTTGATTCATAATGCATCGATACCCGAGCGTATCCGTTGTTTTTACTTGGAGTTTTGCCAAGCTTTTCCATGTAAAAATATCGTGTCTCTTTTGCCTTATTTTCTGCACTTGGATTAATCTTTACATGATTTATCTTGTTAGAGAATTGGATTAAAATTATATTTTCCGCAATTAATTTTAATTTGTCAATAAATTCACAAAAAGCCTATTCACCCCCCTCTAGGTTATTTTCATTGATCATTTAGGTAATTTCATAGAATTTTAACGGCTTCTTTATTAACGACGTTGCAATGTAGGTCGTTAAAAACGTTTAACAACTTACACTGCCAGTCGTTAAAGGCATTTTTTCTTGAAGTGTTCTAACTAAAAAATGAAATGATTTTTCATTATCTCAATTGAAATAATAAGACCCCACAATCTTGGGAGACTTATTACTTCAACTAGTCCCCATGTTCCTCGAATGGATCTCTTTGTTGTTGAGACAGTTGCCAAAAAGCAGTATACAAGGTGTATCCAGTAAATGTACAATTAACAAGATATATATACCAAAGGCTTAGTGGTTAAGCGGTACCTGCCCTTGCTCCCAAATGGGAGGTAAAGGGTTCAAACCTTAATGGAGGTAGTGTGTGTGCGTTTCTTACCTTTCAATATATATATATATATATATATATATATATATATATATATATATATATAAAGATGGCGACTAGGGTTGTTTCCATTATCATAGAATTTGAAGACAACAATAGATCTTGTGCTTTTTGATTCTCTATAAAATTGACTTAACTTTCAAAAAAAAAAAAACAAAGAAAAAAAGACAACAATAGATCTAGGATAAGATTGTTTATTTACAACAGAATGGTATACAAAGTTCACAGATCTCAATGAATATAAAATAATTTATGGCTACACAAACTGTTGAGGGTAGTTCTAGAGCTCGTCCAAGACAAATTGGTTTGGGGGTGTATTGAAACCGTTCAATTCCAAATATGGAAAAGTAGCTACGGGATGGGGAACGACTCCTTTAATGGGTGTTACAATGACTCTACTTGTGATATTTTTATCTATTATTTTGGAGATTTATTATTCATCCATTTTATTGGATGGAATTTCAATGAATTAGTAGATCCTTAAGAACTCCGAAGTCCTGGTTTGCACTAAAAAAGAAATCATTTAGAGCTCGGATTTCTATTCCATTTCATTTTGGTAGTTCAACCGCATAATTTATTTGTTTATGTATTTCCAGAATATGAGTGTGTGACTTTTTACAAATGATCCTATTGGTAGTATAAGAGAGTGGGTATGTCATTGAGATAAAGATGGTTATACTTTGTCGAATATTTATTATAGTATCTGGAACACGAAATTTATGAAATAGATTAAGAAGTATTTTTAATGACTGTAAATCAAAATATTTTTTGTCATTATATCTTATAGAACGCCTTTATTTCAGTTATAGTTGGGATGAAGTGGGATGACACGTTAGTGGATATAGCAACTGTGATGGGATGCGGCTCTAGCGTAGTAGGTCTGAACACCTAGTGTTAGACTAAGTGTTTTCTTAATACAATAATATCCGTTTTGATGATAACAAAATGTTAAGACGTGTTTAGTACTAATATCAAAATCGAGTTTAGTGTTTCAGGAAAACAGGAAACAAACTCGGAAATGAACGCTAACACACGTTGAAAGACAAAAAGGTCAATTCATGGCAATCAAGCTTGAAGATGAAGAACCAAGACTTGGGGTAGATAGGTTGGTGAGTGGATTGTACAAAAGGTTTTATGCTTTGATTTCACAAACTATAAGCTCAAGGATTAAAATTAAAACCAAACAAATTTTAACCTAAAAATTAAAACAAACTATTAGCCAACTGGTAGGTCAAAGCAGCCGACTAATGGAGGCATCAGCCGACTGATGGCTCAATTGTCAGCCGACTGAAGCTCAACTTTCTGCCAACCGATGAACCAGTGAGTTTTGGTCCTATTTGACAGCCAACTGATGGCAAGTATCAACTGACTGATGGCTCATGGGTCAACCGAGTGACTTTCCACTTTCAGCCGACCGACTGTATTAGAGAGTTTTACCCATATTTATTAGCCCACTGATGGGGTGTATCAGCCTACCGACGAGAGTGCTCAGCTGACTGATGAGGGTATTTCAGCCGACTGAATGTAGTGGTCAGCTTGCTGAACGGTAGCCATCAGTTGACTGACATAGTAATGTCATCCAGCTGATGAGGTACCATCAACCGACTAATGGTAAATTCATCCGAATAATAGCATTTAAAAATGGCTAGTTCAGAGCATTTATTGCATTCAACCACCACCACTCTCATCTCACTCTCTTGAAGTGAGTTTCACTCTCCTTGCTTTTGACCTAAGTATAAATATGATGGTATAGAGTTGTGGAAGAATCATCTCTTCTATCCTCTTGAATTTAAAGCTCATAACTCTCTCAATCATCCATCATTCTTTGAAAGCAAAAGCATGATCATTGAAAGTTTGTCTCCTCTCATTCAACTCTAATCATGGTGAGAAGCTAGATAGAAAAGATCTTGTGATTATTCTCTTGATTACAACTCTTATTTATTGTCAAGAGACTTCAATATCTTGAGTGAACCAAACACATCACTTAAACACTTGTGCTTATACTTTGTGTATCTTTCATAAAACCTAAGGGTTTTTTGAGTGTTTATTGAGTGATACTCTTTATTGATTAAAGATTTGTGATCTTTGGGTGAGTGAAGCCCATTGGTCTTCAAGAGGGAGTTGTCTTCTTGTTTGAGTGACAAGCTTGTTAGCTTGCTTCTAAAAGGTTTTTTTTCCACCTGTAAGGAGAAGCCATAGTGAAAGGATTGAGAAGTCTAGAGGGGGATCTTGAGCCGAGGAGTAGGAGTTACCGAACCTCGTAAAAATCACGGTGTCATCTATTTATCTCTATCTCCTTTTAATTTGATATCTTGCATGCTTATTGTTGTCTATTAACTATTCAACTTGCTAGTTAATCTCTTGTGTAGTTAATCTTAACTTGTTGATCATTAGTTTAAGAGTTAATGCATGCTCATTGATTGATATATTTTGTTAAACCAATTTTATTCAAAAAGAGTTAAAGAATTCTTTTAAACCCTATTCACACCCCCCCCCCCCCCTCTAGGGTTGATTAGTGACTTACACCTAGCATGAAACAACTTCATCGTGAATGAATATCTATTGATATCAGGCTTAGCCCTAGGCCTAGGCGACCCAGGAGGCCGCTAAGGGCCTTCGGACAAGGGGGTCCCAAATTGTGCTTGTTTTTTAAAAAATAATATTTAATACTAATATAGGTAAAAAAACAAAATAAAATATTTCAATTCTACAATTTATGGCCCCATTATTTTTGGGGGAAAAAAAAGTAGTCCTATGGTTAGCAAAAAAATTAAAAACTTTGTTTCTAGCCCCATTAAATCAAGCCTAATTCAACTCCACCATTTAGGGCCAAAACTTCTACATTTCACTTCGTACTACTAAAAGACCAATAAAAGAAAACTCAATTTTTTAAACCAAGTAAGTTTAAAGCTAGCCTAATAGAATCCAAGCATTTATTTAGATTAGGGCTAGAAGATTGTTGTCCTTCTATCGTACTGGCACAATATTTTGCGATTATACCTAGTGCTCATACCGACTATAGCACTCGCGCGCACAACGGAAATTTTTTTCGCGTCTTATAGTTCTTAAACATGTGAATCCTAATATGTAAAGGACCTCACATTTGACCTCTCGTAGGGCCTCCACGATTTTTAGGAATCTCAAGGCCAGCCTTGGTTGATATCTTAGCCTAAATCAAGACTTTACTAATACTAATTAAATAAAATAAGGCTCACTTGCAGCTACCCAAAAAAAGACATCCTCTTGCTTCTGAGCTTGTCATATCTATACTAAGTTGTAAGGGAAAGTTTAATCCTGGGTCTGGAACTTGGGGATTGCTCCGAGAAATCCTTTCTTTCTCGTCCACTCAGGGGGTGCGGACAAAAACCTGTATGGATTACAGGTGACAGTTACAAGAATAAAGAGAATTAAACAACACCCGACTAGGGTAGGGATAACCATTTTAGTCCTGGGAGAGGTGGCGACCATTATAGAGAACCAAAAATACTGAGCTAAAGGAAGCCCTATGAGTCACCGAAACGACGACCGGAGGCCCTTGATATATCAATAGAGGGAGCAAAGAACGGGTTTTTCCCCCTTTACAATACGAATAAATAAATAAGGGTCGAAGTTTAGATCGCTCACAGTAGTTCCACCCGCATAAAGGATCATAAAAGACGCTAGAATCTGTTTACGATCCCGAGTTTCCAGACACATTGCACTTCCGCTCGAGGCGATGCTGCCACTCGACTCTAAACTAAATGAAACAAAGGATGGAAAAAATCCAACTACAAGTTTAAACATATTAAAAATTATATTACAATATGAAATATGCATTATTTAGATATGAAATTGGAATTTAACGGAAACCAAAATGAAAAGAAAATAAAGGTGTAAACCCAGTTTCTGCATGTATCAAATTTTAGCTTCTAAAAGAGTGTTTCAAAGCTTGAAATTAGTTTATTCGCAGAAATAATAAAATGAACTCAAAATAAAAGTGGTAGAGAGATTGAAACCTGAAAATTTGTTGCAGAAATTGAGAGATTGTGCAACAGAGAGTGGAAGGTATATATGTATATCTCTAGTTGGATATATTATGTAAATGGTAAAAATCAAACTTACCTTGCTGATTGGATGCCTGGGTAGTGGATACCTTCCCCTGAGATACTAAATGGATTGAATATGAATTCATACTGTTAGAATATATCTAGGCTTAGCCCGTCTATCTAGATAATCCTAGCCCGTTTAGTATTATTCTTACCTAATTTATATTGACTTGTTCCCTACACCAAGTTTACTTGTTCACCACATAATCTCCCATTTATATAAGAGTCATATCTATTGTAATTTAATATACTTTCAATACACTTCAATAATATTCATTCATCTCTTTATTCTTTTTTATTCTTCTCTTTATTATGTTTGTTATATTCTCTCTATTATCATATTATCAAAGCATCCTTTCTTCTAACATGGTATTTGAGACTACCAATTTTTGGTAGTTATTTCCGCGTATTGTCATCTCTGTCGGGGATGGCACTTCATCTTCCATCCCCGACAGTGATCCTCAATTAAAACCATAATCTCTCAATCTCTCTTTTCCTTTTTCTCTCTTTAGGGTTTTCGAAACCCTAACTTTCTCTCTCTTACAAATCATAGTCTCTCAATCAAATCTTATCACTAGTATCTCAATATCTCCCTCCTCTCTACAGACATATCCACATATATATAGCCTTTTTGACACACCGCTATCTTCTTCTCCTACGATGATCTAGACGAGGTCATCGTCATCACCTTCACTACTTTGTGCTCTCCAAAACACAGAAAATACTCCTCAAACCTATTTTTATTTTGCTTTCCTCTATATTAACCTTATCAAAGAGGTCCAACTTCACTTCATAAAGGTGATGCTCTGCTCCAGCACTAGTAGAGAATTTAAAAACACCATTTGGCTCTAGAGTAACCTTAGCATTCTTTAAAAGCACCAACTTCACTTCACAGTCTATTTGTTTCTTTTTTAATTCAAATTTCATTGGCTTTCTTCTCCAACACAAACATAAATCCTAATCATCCAATTCACCATCAATCCCTCTCAATCTCTTTTTGATGCCGCCATCAACGGTGTCCTTCTCGGTCGCATCTCCGGCAGTGACACCTCTTCCGTCATCAAAACTGCCGACTCCGTCCTGCTCTTAAACTCCCAGATCAGTCGTCTTCCTCCTCTCAAGTTCTCAGGCGACCACACCAACGTCCCATCATCGCTGCCATCTATGCCGCGCTTGCAGAGCTCAAGCCTTTTCTCTTCGAGGGCTTCGTGGCCAATGACATCGCCCCCAACAGCCAATTGATCACCACTACCATTAATCACAAGCCTGGGGTTGATTATTAGGTTATGGTGTTGATATTTTACTGATATTTTGACGAGTTTTGGCGATACGATATTTTGGTTTTGTCAATGATGTCATCAGTGACGTCAGCACTACCATGTGTCCTACCCAGAAGCTTCCACGTGTCTCATAGTTAGATTGCCACATCATCAGATATTTGTAAAATTACCAGATTGCCCTCCATCACTATTTTGGTCATTCAAGACCCGTTTTAACTCTGATTTTAACAAACGAGTAATCGTTTTCAGCTAATTGGACCGCTCTGGACACACCAGTATAGTCGGTTATTTTGAAATTTGACTTCAAACTTTTCATTACTCATCTTTTCGGCTCTTTTTTACTCACATTTCATCCGTTTTGGGAAAATCACATCTTATCCGTTATGGGAAAATCACATCTCATCCATTTTGGGAAAATCACATCTTATCAGTTTTGGAAAAATCACATCTCATCCGTTTTGGAAAATCTCATCTCATCCGTTTTCAAAAATCTCAACTCATCCGTTTTTGGAAAATATCTCATCCGTTTTGGAAAATCTCAACTCATCCATTTTGGAAAATATCTGATCCGTTTTGGAAAATCTTATCTCATCCATTTTGGAAAATATCATTTCATTCTCTTAGGGAATCAGACCCATTTTGGGTACTTTCATCATCTCATCAGTTTAGGGAATCAGACCAATTTAGGGTATCTCATCCGTTTAGGGAATCAGACCCATTTTGGGTAATCTCATCTAGAGAACCAACCACTTCACTGGTTCAGTTCTCTCTATCTTACTTTCTCATCTCACGAGAAAATCTAATCTTGTCATCGATCAATCATCATCTCTTCTTTCGATTGATCTTCGCCTCAGACTCAGAATCAAAATCAAAATCAGAATCATTCATTCGTCGTGAAGTTAAATCACATCCCGTTCGACGTCAGATTTTTAAGAATTAGTTACAAAACTCAAGTTGGTCTCTTATTTTCCAACTTATAGATGTGTTACCATTTTTATTCTTGACACAAGATCTTATATTTGTTCTAAATTCTTATCTTAGATTGAATGAATATATTTTATTACCCAATCATGGTTATTCACTATGGGCTAGAACTCAGATGTTTAATCCATGATTTTCTACCCAATGGTTCTTAACACTTGAAACCCTAGGTTTACACAGGCCATGCCTCGGCGAGGTATCATAGACATGCTCTAGTTTAATTTCATGCATTAGGAGTAGATTAGAGTAAAGTAAATAGCATGCACTAGTTACACTCTGTCTGGAGATGAGTTGTAGTGAATTCGATTGACGGTATCCTTTTTGGGATTGTATTCGACTATTTGCGGTACGACCTGATTCACAGTTATGGATCGCCTTCTTGCAATTGAGCAAAGAGATAATTATATTATGTGATTTGTGGTGGAGTATGAAAACCCTAGATTTATTTCTATTATTCTTGTTTTAATCTATCTTTACTTGTTTTCTTAGTTAACTAGTTCAGAAATCAAAACTAGCAAATCATATTTTTATAGCAATTTAAGAGTATTATTATACGAGAATTCAAAATACGACTTAGTCTCTGTGGGATCGATAACCTTTTACAAGCGCTTCTATACTATAATTGAATCGTGCGCTTGCGATAGGTAAAACCTAGGTCGTCTTAAGGGTGTGTTCTTAACACATATTTTTAGCCACCATGAGCGGATTTCAAGTTTTTGGCGCCGCTGCCGGGGACTAACGAATATTTTGAATTTTAGTAATTTAGTATACTTGAATTGTTTGTATTGTATATAAAGTTGGATTGTGTATTTTTACGAGGTACCTTGAAAAGCGCAAAAGGAATCAGCGAAGCAGTGACGATTGCGTCGTTAGACCACTTGTGAGTTTTAGTGTGGCTTAATTTTACGCATAATCTTAGTTTTATTTTCTGTCCATAGTTAGTTTTTATTTTTTAAAAGAAAAATCTGCAGTTTTTGTGTATACTGTTAGAAAGTCTGATTTTCTCAAAAGATGAGAGGTTTTTTTAATGGAAAAGGGTTGTTGAACAAAACTCACTGTTATACAGTTAGCCCAGTTGATTTTAGGACGAAACACTTTGTTTAGGACCCCAAAACCACGATTTTGTGATTGTCAAAGAAAAAAAATGTATAATGGTTATACCAATTCGGCGAGTGTTCCATATAATAAATCATACAACCCGGATTGGAGAAATTATCCCAATTTCCAATACCAACAATCAGGTATAGGAAATTCATATCAAAACTTCAATGAGGATCCATGATATTTTGATTATGGATTAGGGTATCGGCCGTATAGTCAAGATTATTATCCTCAACCGTCTAATCAATTCCAATTTGAAGAGTCAAGTGCATATTTGAGTACGGAGCCATTGTCTTTTGCAGAGAAATACTTAGCAAAATTGAGTGAAATCAAAGCAAGAGCATCCATCTGTCTGGAGTCATTGTATTCGGAAGAAAAATTCTTAGCATCGTTGGGCAAAATCAAGACACCTTGAAATTGTGAGAAGATCACATACAACCGAGACAATTCATATTTTCCTAACACTGAAAATCCTCAACCAAGTTTCAATAGAGGTTAACAATCATTCATTACTCAGGATTTTCAGTCCAATAATACTCAAATGTTCCAACCCTCCAACCAAAATCCACTTCAGTTCCAAAATCAAAATCCACCGTCTAGGCCAACTGGTGATGGAGATGAACTGATGAGAACCTTGAGAGAGATTAAAAACTAATTGGACTCTAATTTTCAAGTCATGGCTAGGTTCGAAACCCAAGCAAGGCAAATAGATGATACTTTAATGAGGATGGAAGAATTATCAAATAAAATGGTAGATAATTTTGAAGATGAGGAGGACGGGTATAGTGAAATAGAGGAATGTTTTGAAATTAAGGGTGACAATGCATATGACGAGAGTGCGCCAACCATTCCTTTACCATAAGAGCCAAAAGAGACAACATATGAACCTAAAACAATATTTACCCAAGGTCTCGATGAGTTGTGTTTTGAAGATAAAAAAAGGATGGGATGAGTACTATGTAATTGATGGGATTGATAAGGTGATGGAGAACCCATTACCTTATTCATTGACAGAAGGATCGTTGGATATAGGTACTAAACATGGGATGAATGTAGAGCATGACAGAGGAGAGAAGGTATGTGACGATTATTATGTTCTTGATGTCTTGCTCATTACTGAATGTTCACAATGGACACTGTAGAACAATTTACTTCCCCTACCTGCTCCGTCATGTGGTGGAAGTGTGAAAGAGAGAAAGGATATTGGATAGCCCTTTGCGGAGCCGTCGTGCCAAATATGTTAAACATTGGTCCTAGGTTGTGAAATTTAGTTTCTAGCCTTGGTTTATATAATAGTAGGTCATTTAATTTCTTGCAATTTCAATTTTGTAGGATTGTAGACCCTTAAGGCCAAATCATGTTTATTTATTTTTAAAAAATAAAAAAAATTCATTCCTTGTGCTATATTGAGTAAGAATTTCCAGAAAGCTATGATGAATTGCTTCTTCCCTTGCTATGATATTGGGTATTTGTGTTTTTTTGAATATTCCTACAAGTAGCTCAATTCAAGTTTGGGGGGGGGGGGGGGGGGGGGGGGGGGAGAACGAACATGAATAGAGGAAATTCCGGAACTGCGCTTCAGGGGTAATTATATTCTTTCTCATGAGTATGATGGTGAACCATGAGGACATGGTTTAAATTAAGTTTGGGGGGAAGGTATAGTTGGTTGTATAGTTGGTATAAGGAATGATTGAAAAACAATTTTGAAAAAAATTGATTTTTTTTAAAGAAATTCTTTGTTTTCACGCATGAAAGTTTTTTCATTGCAAGTTAATTGAGTATGTGTATATGATGCATGAGTAGTATGTGATGTAATATTCCCATTCATGAGAGTAATGATTAGATCGAGCTAAGTGAAGTGATGTGATTTTACATGGGTAAATAGATTAGTAGTTATTCGATCTGAGTAACTGATGGGTGTCAGGTGTGTGCAAAATATGTGATTAAAAATGACACATTAACGACACTTTAGGTTTTACCCTTCTGCAAGCGCACAAATCAATTGTATATAGTTTTGCTTGAGTAA
Source organism: Cornus suecica (assembly GCA_963922005.1). NCBI lineage: Eukaryota > Viridiplantae > Streptophyta > Magnoliopsida > Cornales > Cornaceae > Cornus > Cornus suecica. The sequence continues at coordinate 39,464,350 of OY998245.1, read as the reverse complement.
GGGAATATCGATCCCACAGAGACAAGGTTTATTCACTTTAATAGTCTAAAAACACTGAATTATATTTTTCCGAAAAGAGTTTGATTTTTTGAATTATCTAATAATAAGGAAAATAAAACAGAAAGCAATAATGAATAATGGTTGTGATTCTGAGAGAGAGAAAACTAGGGTTTCCTCACTCCACCACTAACCGCATAATATAATCCAAATTCTATTTCAATTGCATGAGGGTGATCCATTGACTGTGAATCAGGTCGCACCGCGCCAGCAGTTTGACCCCAAAAAGGATTACTCTCAACCGGATCGCGACAACCCATCTTAAGACTAAACTGATTAGTGCATGTCAACTACTAACAGAAAGTAAATGCAGAAAAGTAAATTAAAGCATGAAAATAAACTAAAGCATATCTATATTAGTTTGTCAGGGCATAACCTGTGTCAACCAAGGGTTTCGAGTTTTATGACCACCATTGTGTAAAAAATCATAGATTAATCATCTGAGTTCCAGCCCATAGTGAATAATTGTGATTGTGTAAGATAAATATATTCGAAAAGTCTAAGACAAGAATCAATTCAAATATATAAACTTGTATCACGAATAAAAATGGTCTCTTATCTAACACAATCATCACAGTACAATTACAGTTTCCCCTCTCTACAATTGAAAATACAATTATAACTACATTACTTAGCTAAGGTTTTGTGAGAAAACCCTAGATACCGAGTTAGTTGATCATGGCGGAGAGAATCTACATTGTCGGTGTAGAAACGCTCTACATGACCTTCTTCTCTAGATATCTAGGTCTTTAATGGTGGTTCTCTTCAATGGAAGAACTCTATGAATGAACGTGAAACTCAGAACCAGAACTAGCCTCCAAAAACCAACCCTCTCTCTAAACCTAACCCTCTCATATTTATAAACAAGTGAGGGAAACCCTAATGATTGCCCTTTTCTGTAATTTCATAATACAAGAATAATCTCTATAAAATCTCATGTAAATATGTGTATAAGTCTGTATGTAGAGGTCTGGAATCACCGAACACTTAAATTATCGAAGTAAGGACAAAATTGAAAAATTCTGAAAATAACTCCGATACAACTTCAGCACGTAAAGGGGTCACGTGGCCACAAGGTGGGACCTACTCTCCTAGCCTACGCTTGGGTGTAGGTATAGGGCGTAGGCTACGCTCTTGACCTACGCTAGGGCGTAGGGTCCAGACCAAAGTGTAGCTCCAGAGCGTAGCTCAGGTCCAATCTGCCACTTTTTCTCTCTAATGACGTAGGGTATTATACATCTTTTCCTGTAAAAACTCATCTTTTCATATTTGAACTAGACTGGTCGCCTTTGACTCCCGATGATTTTCGGTGAAGTAATAATGTCTAAAAATGACATTTTTGCCCTTGGGTGCAATAACGATATCGGGAAATGACCATTTTGCACTTTGGTAGCATTTTTTTGCTCTAACACATCTCTTGATTCCTTTCTTGAGATAGAAATGAACACGAACTCAATTAATTCACTGAGATTAGCTATGTTTCTTCATTAAGCTCCTGAAACCTTCTTACACACATAAATGGGATAAAAATACCAAGTAACGGAATGTAAAGATATAACAAACGCACGATAGGGGCGAAAAATGACCAATATTGAGCATTTATCACACCCCCAAACTTACATATTGCTTGTCCCTTAACAATAAACTCAAAGATAACTATCTGTGATGATTCTTATTCTATCTAACATATCTACTCTAACTTAATCCCTTGCTTTTGTGAGGGTCAACGATTACACTTAGCACGTGTAACAAGCCTTTTAAATCCCTAGGTTACCCCTAGTGGACGAGTGAAGTCTCGTGATGGTTTTCAGTGATGGTACCTACAAAAATTTCAATTCTTTTATAATTACGCATTCATGAGTTCACACACACAAGTTAAATAAGCTTATGATACAACACACGAGATAATATGCATGCAAATATTCCCACTCACTATCAAACAACAATTACATCAAGCTTCATGTTATGAATGGTCCCCACTAAAGTGAATGATTTTGCTACTTTCTACTTAAAATCCAGACAACCTTACGTGATTTTGTGAACATTCAACTACAATATTTCAGTTTCTTCTCTCCTACTTCATTGATCAAACTTTGCCATTTTTAGTAAAAACGTACTATTTCCATCTTTTCACTTTTCATCCCCTTTTGTCTTTCTAAGTCTCCCAACTTTCTAGCGAGGATTTTTAGTCCCAACCAACTGGGCCCGAGCTTCTTCCATGGGATTTATGTTCACCAGTCTTCTCCCCTTTAAATGCGAATAGTGATATTGGTGATACCAAAGTCCGGTTACTCAGATCAAATAACTGCTTTTTGCATTTTATTTTCTCAAAAATATTTTTCAATCTTCTCTATTTCAACCAAAGCAACTCCATTCTCCCATTTTATTGCGGCAAAATTATTTTTCAACTACATAGTCAAAAATCAACCTATTTCTCATAGTGAATGTATGATTGTGTTTATAGGTCAAAGTCATCATTCTTAATTTCACTAATCACTCACCCATGTAAACCACATCACTTCACTAACTCGATCTAATCATTACTCTCATGAGCGGGAACATCACATCACATACTACTTATACATTATAAACATAAATTTAATTAGCTCATAATGCGAAACACTCATCCATGAAAACAAAGAACTCCTCAAAACTTTCAATTTTTTTTCAAAAATTTCAAAAATTTTCCTTTCTTGTAACTATATATCCTCACCCCCAAACTTAAATGTGACCATGTCCTCATAGTAAAAAATAAAGAATGATAACAGATACAGTTACCCTTGATGTGCAGTCCTGGATTCTTCGAAATGTTTAACCTCCTCCCCCAAACTTGATTCGGATCATCTGTAAATATAGAACAAACACATACCCAAATATCATAGCAATGGAAAAGAAATTGTAAAAATTACTAGAAATTGACACACAATTTTTCAAGGAATTTTTGAAAATTCTCTTTTTGGATTTTTTATAAAAATTTTATTATTATTATTTTTTAAATGAAATAAAAAAAAATGATTTGGCCTTAAGGGCCTACAATCTCTAAGAATTGAAATTGCAGAAAGAACTTACCTATTATTATACAAATCGAGGCTAGACAGCTTAGGACTAATGTTTAACGTATTTGGCAGAACGTTTCACAAAGGGTTATCTAACACCTTTCCTCTCTGTCATACTTCCCTTAATTAAAGGACAAAATGTAGGAGGTGACTCTCTAAGCGCTCTCACCCATAAACAATTAGTACTACTCATGACATCGAGTACATAACAATAATCACCATGTAAAATACCTTTTTTTTCTTGTTCTAACTTCAGCCCCTATATGGTCAGTGCTTCCATCAAATCCTCCTTCAACACCTTAGACAACAGTCCTTCCACCATCTAATCACTCTCCAGTAAACTGACAGACACTATAAATTCCGGTCCTGGATCAATCTCCTCATAAATATTTAGCCTCTGCCCATGTATCCCGAACCTTTTATCGAATACTATTTCTCCGCGGGGGTAAACCGATCTAACCCTGTGTGGTCCTTCCCACCTTTATCGGAGTTTACCTAGAAACACTTTCAGCTTTGGATTACATTGCTGTTTCCGGCCAAGCTTAAGGAACTTAAGACGAACATGCTTAGCATGATGTACTCTTGTTCGAGCTATGTAACTCCGAGCATCCTTATACGCACAACTCCGTATCCCCTCACACTTGTCTCTCAATCGCGGATCTTTCAAGGCATACAACTTATCTACCATGTTTATGCTCAACACTCGCTCATTTGGAAATGGATCCTTAAAAGGGGTGTCATCCTTGATAGGCTCTATGACAATTCATGGCAAATGATCAGCTCTAGCATTCTTCACCCTTATTTTATCTTTTAATTTATCATCCTCCACACGCAACACCATCTCAGGAAGCTTACTTTTAGGCACAAACTTCAGTGGAGGAATAAGTTGAGGTCCAAACGACTCTCTTGATGCTCTCTCTGATGGTGAATACAATGCAGCTTCCAACGCAGCAATATCTTTCCAACTAGATTGTTGTTGGTCTTCTCCATTTTCAAAATTCACCTCCGACCTTTTTATCACAATCTCCAAATCATCTCTTGCAATACTCTGAGGTACAACTTCTTCAACTATCCCCTCTATGTTAAAACACTCAGCTGGTTCAGGTAGTTGATGGTTGGTATCAAAGACATTCATCCTCATGTTTAAATTCCTAAAAGATATGTCCATAACCCCTGTTCTGCAATCAACGCATGCATTCGCCATAGCTAAGAATGGTCTTCCTAAGATAACAGGGATATGTCTCGTCGATCTATAGTCAGGTTCCATGTCTAATACTACAAATTCTGCAGGATAGTAGAACTTACCCACTTGCACTATGACATCCTCCAAAATTCCTCTCGGTTGTTTAGTTGATTTTTCTGCCAATTGAAGCACCGCCGAGGTAGTATTGAGATCTCCTAACCCTAGCTACTGATAGACCGAGTAAGGTAATAAATTAACACTCACACCCATATCAAGAAGAGCTCTACCAATCTTCTAGTTACCAATGACACAAGAAATAATAAGAGCACCGGGATCTTTCCTCTTAGGTGGAATATCACTCAGTAAGATCAAACTCACTTGTTCAGTCAATAAAATCTTTTTCGGGACCTTAGTTCTATTTTTATGCTTTTGAATACAGAGATCCTTCAAAATTTTGGCATAGGGTGGAATTTGGTCAATAATGTCTAGAAGAGGTTTATTGATCTCGACTTACCGACATGGATCCGACATGTCCTTCTCCTTATGCTCTTTATACAAAATTGACTCTCCGAGACGTTGAGGGTAAGGTGTTACTTCCTCATATGGTACCCTTTCTGGTTCTTCATCTTCCTTCACTTGAAGTTGATCTTTCTGAGCTTTCTCAGCCTCTTTCTTCTGAGCTTCTTCTTCTGCCTTTCTTTGAAATTCTTCAACCTTTTGCTTCTTCAACCTCTCCTCATGTTGCTCATCAGCCTTACTATCGACTTCTTTTCCATTTCTCAAAATTGTGACTGCTTGGATTGTCTTATGACGAGTCTCAACAAAGGATCCAGGTTCTAGTACTTGTTGCGGTTTTGGGTTCACCACCGGTTAACTAGGAAATATTCTCACTATCCTATCCATAGCATCCGCTAATTATACCATTCGGGCTTCCATTTGAACAAGGGATAAGGAATGAGAGTTCAGTGTTTGGATGGTCGCCTGAGAATTATTAGATTGATTTTTATGCTCCCTCAGGGTACTCATCATCTCTTCAAAGTCAGGTGATCTTGATAGTGAATTTTGAGTTGGATGTTGATGTTGGAAATGGTTTTGAGGATATGGAGGGTAAGCTTGATTTAAATTGAATCCTTGGTTTTGGTTTCCTTGAGGCTGGGTCTGGTAGTTATATGACTGGACAATATGATTATTATCGAATGGTTGGAGAGCCTGAGAATTATTGGATGACTCTCTGAATTGGTAATTTGATTGAGAATTTCGAGTCATTATTCTTGGCTGAGATTCGAATGATTACTGACTATGTTGGAACCTTGGTTGTGGATAGGATTTTTGTTCCTAAATGAACCTTGGTTCACTGTTGGATGATTGTCCTTGTGGGACCCTTTCTGGTTGGTTTTCCACATTTGTGGATGTATAGGATAAGAATGGGTGATTTTTGGCATTGGAAGTGTATGAATTTGTGAAGTGAGCATTATTTGAATAGTTCCATGATGCGTTGGCATCAGTGACCATTATGTCCTGACATTTATTTTGGAAATACTTGGCTTTTACCTCTAATACTTCTCTCCTAGATGAATGATTTTGCTTGAGAAGCTTGTCTACTTTCTCTCCTAACAACGTCATTGAATCTCTTACATCATCATGATTCACCACATACGCTTTTTCAGATCTCTTGTCAAGACCACCCCTAGACCTCAAATCAGATTCATATTGGATTCCATTCTCACTGATATTGTCAAACAAGTCTAAAAGTTCTTTTGCCGGCTTCAGGGTAAATTGACCTTGTGTTGACGCATCTATCAAAGTCTTATGTGCCTCTCCAAGTCCCATGTAAACATCCTTAGCCACATCCTGTTCAGTGAACCTATGGTAAGGACACTTATACAAGATTTCACTATATCTCTCCCAAACATCATAAAACTACTCACCAGACAATTTCTAAAACTTTTGATTGCATCTTGTGCTTCTAAGGTCTTTCCTATGTGATAATGTTTTTCTATAAATTCTCTCTGAAGGGCTTCCCAATCAATTTTAATTGCCTTAGCTAATTTGATGTACCATCTTTTAGCTTTGTCTCTCAATGACCAAGGAAATATACGCACTCGCAAATCATTTTTAGTCAAACCTTCAAACCTAACGGTAGATGCAATGTCACGCCCCGTTATTCCTAAGACTCCCATCCGGAGAATCAGCGAATCCCGAGGTATGACGTCACAGAAAATGACAACCAAAATCAACAATAACACTGAAATACATGGAATATGAATGAAAATGAAGTATTCCATGTCACCTGAGTGATAAAAACTCAGTAAAGAAATTCTAACGAAAATCCGGCAGAGTTCCATTTGTAAATGGAACATCCGGACAACCCAAAAGCAACACAACGAAAGAACCTGCCCATAACAACCGAAATAGAATCAATGGCACGTAGCCCAACATTCCAGAAACCTATTAGGGTAGAGGTAGTGGAAAAGAACACCAATACCTCTACACAACCCCTCTAAAATCAATAGAGCCCCAAATGCTCAAATGAATTATAAAGAAAGCCATATAGCGATGCCGAAAAGGTATAAAGGCACCCCAAAACGACAAATACCGACTGAGCCACCAAGCTCAAATAAGAATACAGAAAATCATACGGTAGTGTCGAAATGATACAAAGGCACCCCGAAAATAATAAATACATGGACTGAAGATACAACACAAGGGAATCTGCCAACAGCCTGGCTCCCAAGAGAATAAAAGAATACATAAATATTACTACGGAATGAGGAACAAAACTACCGTCCCAAATCACCCGTATCGTCGCCGCCGAGCATGACGTGCTGCATCCACCTGCAAACCTGCAACCTGTTGTGGGGGTGAGCACAACCTTGGGGGTCACCATAATATCAAAACATCACACTAATAGCCGTCTAGAAAAGGCTAACCATCCCGTGTGTATGCATTTATCCTAGGTCGGTCAGTTGTCTCATGTGCCACCCACGCCAAACAGAGACCCCAAAATAATCTTATCAACAACCTCAAATACACTACGGACATCATAAGTACCATAGACCAACGAAAATATAAACAACACGTGTATACATATATATATATATATAACGTCCTGTAAATAACTAAGCCTGTCACCTAGGCCTATAGACAACCAATCTGAACTCCACTCTCGTCTAGAGATACAACAAGGACTAACTATTTACCATATCGTGCACCTAGCAGGCTGCTCAAGGATCCTAGGAGGTAAATAGATCTCTCACTAGGACTACCGAAAGGGAATCATCATAACCATGCCCACAACTCGATCATCGCTATCAAATAATCCCTAGAAAGGAAGTCACTCTCACATTTCTATCTTCAATTCATTTCCTCTACTTACAATAACCAGTGAACTAACCCGTTCACTCGAAGAGACATAAAGAGGGAAGATACTATCCCCACACTGGATTCGATAACCAACCGAATTAACTCTAACTCACACTGCCTATCTAGGCAATAGAAAGGGTTATTGGAGTCATTTAGTCCCAAACAGATGCCATGGTCCTTGGGTTTTTAAAGAAAAACGTTGAACCTCGAAGGATTCAACCGATTTTTTTAAGAAAAAGTTAGGACCCGGTCAAATCTTATTTGGTTCCAATGCCTCAGAACCCAACCAGAGTACTAGAAATCGCACTATGTGTGCATAAATCAACAATATGTCACATACCCGAAATATGACAGGAAGAGCATCAGAGAAGATAAGCATAAGAACCGCACTAATAGCTGAGGCCCTGAAATACCCAAGGAATAACCATAGGAGAAAGAAAAACTATTAGAGTTCAAACCGACAACCATTTTAAAATCACTTTTAAAATTCTTTCAAATCTGGTCCTAAGACTTTCAACATTTATTTAAAAATTTATAAAAATAATCTTGAAAGAATGCCCAAACAAAACCGGGTACGGGAAGGAATCCCAGACAACAAGCTAGGAGAAACCTAGATTTATCGACCTCTAACGATGCCGAGATCTCGGAAATAACATCGAGATTTCTAAAACAGGGGGCAACCCGTGCCCTAATTCACCGATTTTACAAAACAATTTCAAATGGAATTTTCTGAAATTTCTTTCAAAAACGGATTTCTACCGATACTCTCGATACTGAGAAATCAAAACATATTTTATAAAACAAGTATTTAAACTTCTGTCTTTCCAAAAATAGTTAACAAGTCTCGGGGTAAACGAAGAATACGTTTTATAAAAATCCCCAAGATTTAAGTTTTCAAAACTTTGAATATTTGACTCCAAAGATCCGAACCATAACCGAGGTTTCAAGAACGGGGCAAACCATGCCCAGAATTCACTAACTTTACAAGAGTACTTACGGAAAGAGATTTTCAATAGACACGACAAAGAACCGTCTATAACTTATACACTATCAAAGTGGAAGAATGAGCGATAAGCTCAAAATTACAAAAGCCAAGGGAACATGGTCAAACTAATGAGCTCTATCCGACATTTACCCGAACAATACTCCACACTACCGGAGAGGTCTATCAATCATCATGTGATGATACTAATCACCAATCACAAAGGCCTATGTGGCCAAGATCACAATTTTGACTAAGTCTCAATATATTGCTACCCAGCTCAACCAGAGCCCAACATACGGGGAACCCTTACGCCCCAAGGTCACTTTCACTTTTCATCTTTTAACTTTAAGTTTTCACGGTTTCCTTTACACTAGGAAATTCACAATTTTCATTGTAATTTAACCACGGTTAAAATATCAATCACAAACACCGCTCCCTCGCGCCCAAGAATAATACAAATCTCTAATTAATATTTAGATATAACCTGCTCAATATCAATAAGCAATAATAAAATATAATCTTAACAGATAAACATATGTCAAATAAATGCTCAATATGAATGTCACTGCAACTACAATGCAACCCTAACTGCATGAGGGTTAAACAAATATCCAGGAATCCCAAACCGTTCACTGATGGGGCAACAAACCCACAACAGGAAGGGTGGGTGTCGCCAAATGGAATACGGAGACCACAAGTCCGTCCGGAACCGGTAAGTGAGGCCCAAGCCCTCACCCCCAAATGTCTAGAGAATTAAGAGTTACTAGCACCCAGGGATCCCCTAACATATTTTTAATTTTAATAAAATATAAATAATAGGGGAAATAATCAATTAACCGGATCTACGTCCACATACACCTTCTATAAACCTATTTCAAACTCAAAGGGTACTAAATCGTCCATATCGATTTAATTTAAATAGGTTTATAATTATTTTAAATTTTCCGAGAAATAATTTATTTAATTTTTCCACAATAATTTCCAATTCCGACATCCTTTAATCCATCTATGGGTATTCCGTAAATTTTATAAAATTCCTAGATTTCCGTCTACCACTAGGAATTTAATTAAACTTCGTTATTTATCCATAAACATACAACGGAGATTTATTAACATTTTCTACGCACTATTAGTGAGTGTCAGATATGCATATATATAAAAATATATATATGTAAATTCCCACCTAAAATAAAGCTTACAGAACAGCCCCGAACTGTCCCGCCGTGAACAGTGTCGGCTGTGAACAATGCTCGCCGCCCATAGTCGTCCAAAAATTATTTTGAATATACCGAAACGTCCGTCTCGACGACCTATACGATATATACGAAGCCCATTTAACAATCGATAAACAACTTTGAATAAATCTAACGAAAACCAAACCGAAAATCATACCTATAATCTGAAATTCCTGGCGAACCGCTCAACGGTTTCGCACCAAATTCGGATATATCGTGTACGACATCGGAAACAAGCTATCCTCAAAGTTTCACGCCAAACGAAGCCCGAATCGGCACTGAGTCAACCCAACTCGGTCTGGCCGAACTCGGTACTGGCACACCATCACAGGCGCGAACTGCGCCGCTGTCACCACCATGTCGTCGCGCGACCACCACCATCAAGCTCAGCCATGGCCGCCTCTGAACTTCGGCAACCCTGCTCCAGATCGCTTAAATCGCAACCCCCTCTAGCACGACCACACCACCAAGCTCCGACATGAGCTCCACCACCGTCGCCAGATCGTGCCAACAGCTCCGGCGCGAGCCGCCATCAACCCCCCATCCATCGTCGGCTCCGGTGAACTCCAGCAGGTCGCGCGTTTCTCTCTCATGCACGAATCTCAGCTCCTATTTCCCATTCTCTCTCTCACACAAGTCTTTTCTCTCTCTCCCTCTCTAGAACAGATCGGCAGTGAGGAAGAGAATTTTCATTGTTGATGACACAGAGAGAGAAAGGATATGAGTCGTGTGATGTGTGAACGTGGAGAAGAACTGGTTGTCTGTCAAAACACATCACACATATATTATCCAATATGTATATATATATGTAAATACCCACACATATATATATAATATTTCCCCCAATTAATAATATAGGTATAATAAATCCCGAAAATGTACCGGGAACCCCCAAATAAAATCACACGAGCCCGTAAATATAAACGGGTCACCCAATAAATAATATAACTGAAATAAAAAAATCTGGGGTATGAAACCTATATATATAATCTGAAATAAATAACCGATCGACCCGCAATTAATATCACGCAAACTCAAAAATTCTACGGATAGCTAATAAATAATATAAGTCGAAATAATCACTCCAGGTACAAAACATAATCGTCAGAACACCGAACAATCCCGAACTCGACTCCGACAAAAGATTGGTCTCAGTCTATCTATCCAAATTCTTGGTTCGCTAAATTAATAATCGAAAATCCCTGCTAATGACAACTCAGAACCCGCCGCCTCAAGTGCGGAAAGCGAAAAGAAATCATTTAGCCTCAATTAACAATAAATAATAATAAAGGAAAAATCATAAGAAAATCCCTAAACGATGACACGCATACTCGGAAAATCTACGAGTCGCCCGATAAATAATACCAGCGAGGATAAATAATTCGAGATACAAAATCCAACTATCGAAACACCGGGTACGTACAAGACCCACCGAATAACCACAAATAACTAGGGCACGAAAAGAATCCAAAACAATAACCAAGTACTGTCATATCAACACATAGGAGCACTTAGAAACATGAAGAAATAAGCATACCAAACAAACAAAACATGTACATACAAACACAAAGCACGTCAATCAAATCAGGTACATACTAATCCCATTATAAGGGAAAAACAAAATGTCGAACCCCTAAAGCACTAAATGCCAAACTCACACAGCTGAGTCGAAACCTTTAACGTCGGTCAACGAAACATTCCGCCACCCAGTCGAAGCAATAAAGCTAAACGTCTAAACGAATCCACGTAATCGGCACTAAAGCCCACCTAAACCTCTAGCCACGTCTGAAACATAAAATATCACTTAAAATAGCGTAATCACTAAAGAAACTCCACGAAGTCATCAAAGAGACAATTACAGAGTCGTGCTATCGAATCTCACGTCAACGTTTCACCAAGTCAAAAACAATACTGTCACGTCAAGTCATGCAATGGCCAAGGACAATCCACGAAGTAGTCAATAAGACAATGGTCGCGTCATCCCGTCGTATCAAGACATAAACGCGAAAAATTTATACGTGAGATATCCAAAATAACCATGACGTCATGAACAAGTGACGTCACAACCGAAAATAAATCAGAAATAATTCCAGAAAATAGGGAAAATAATATGGGGTGTTACATGCAACCTCTAATAAATCATTTATAAACTGGTATAGGTCCTTTATCCAAAGGCCAAAAAAATTTGGAAGCATATTGATCATGCTTGACTTCATCTCGAAGTGTTTCGCGCCTTCTTCTTCTGGGAAATCTGCATAGGAATCATACACCTCCGGTGCATAGTATCCTTTCAGCAACATCTCTGGTGCCTTCTGTTGATTCACTCTTTAGTCACCCATTGCACTTTCTTCTATCCGACGACGACTCTCTTCAATATCTCGATGTAAACGACTTAGAGTTCTTTCGATCTCAGGGTCGAAAACAACTAACGTTGTACTTGGATTAGAACGAGTAAATCCATCAGTCATACACTGAGCTCACAATTTTATTTTATTTTATTTCAAAATTTTTGGTAATCACAAAATCGCAATTTTGAGGTCTTAAACGATGTTTTTCAACCAAAAATCGACTGAGCTCACTGTTTTTTGTTTAATGGCCCTTTTCCACTCAAAAACAACACCTCATTTGAAAAAATTGAAATATATATTTTTTTCATAAAATAAAATTAACTATTTCTAAACTCTTCTAACTATTAACAAAAATAAAGCTAAAAATTATGTGGATAATTAAGATAAACTAAAACTCACAAGAGGTCCAACGACGCAACTTTCACTGCTCTGCCAAATCCCCTTATGCTTCTCAGAATACCTTGCAAAAACACACGAATTCCAACTTTAGATACAATCTACAATAATGCAATGCAAATAAACTACTAAAGTTATGGAATAATGCCAAGTCCCAGGCAATGGTGCCAAAAACTTGATGGGCGTCAGGTGTGTGCAAAATATGTGGTTAAAAATGACACATTAACGACACTTTAGGTTTTACCCTTCTGCAAGCGCACAAATCAATTGTATATAGTTTTGCTTGAGTAGGGGAATATCGATCCCACAGAAACGAGGATTGTTCACTTTAATAGTCTAAATACACTGAATTATATTTTTCTGAAAAGAGTTTTATGTTTTGAATTATCTAATAATAAGGAAAATAAAACAAAAAGCAATACTGAATAATGGTTGTGATTCTGAGAGAGAGAAAACTAAGGTTTCCTCACTCCACCACTAACCGCATAATATAGTCTAAATTCTATTTCAATTGTATGAGGGCGATCCATTGACTGTTAATCAGGTCGCACTAAGCCAGCAGTTTGAACCCAAAAAGGATTACTCTCAACCGGATCGCGACAACCCATCTCAAGACTAAACTGATTAGTGCATGCCAACTACTAACAGAAAGTAAATGCAGAAAAGTAAATTAAAGCATGAAAATAAACTAAAGCATGTATATATCAGTTTATCAGGACATGACCTGTGTCAGCCAAGGATTTCAAGTTTTATGACCACCATTGTGTAGAAAATCACAGATTAAGCATCCGAGTTCCAGCCCATAGTGAATAATTGTGATTGTGTAAGATAAATATATTCGAAAAGTCTAAGACAAGAATCAATTCAAATATATAAACTTGTATCACGGATAAAAATGATCTCTCATCTAACACAATCATCGCCGTATAGTCACAGTTTCCCATCTCTACAATTGAAAATATAATTAGAACTACATTACTTGGTTAGGGGTTTGCGAGAAAGCCCTAGATACCGAGTTAGTTGATCATGGCGGAGAGAATCTGCATTTTCGGTGTAAAAATGCTCTCCATGGCCTTCTTCTCCGGATCTCTAGGTCTTTAATGGTGGTTCTCTTCAATGGAAGAACTCTATGAATGAACGTGAAACTCAGAACCAGAACTAGCCTCCAAAAACTAACCCTCTCTCTAAATCTAACCCTCTCATATTTATAAACAAGTGAGGGAAACCCTAGTAGTTGCCCTTTTCTGTAATTTCATAATACATGAATAATCTCTATAAAATCTCATGTAAATATGTGTATAAGCCTGTATGTAGAGGTCTAGAATCACCGAACACTTAAAATATCGAAGTAGGGACAAAACTGAAAAATTCTGAAACAACTCCGAAACAACTTCAGCACGTAAAGGGGTCACGTGGCCACAAGGTGGGACCTATGCTCCTAACCTATGCTTGGGCATAGGTATAGGGCGCAGGCTATGTAACACCCCGTTTCATTTTCCCTTTTTCTGAATTATTCCCGATTTATTTTCGGTGATGACGTCACTTGTTCATGACGTCATGGTTACTCTGTGTAATTTATGAGTAAATTTTTCGCGTTTACGTCTACACTCGACTGGACGGCGTTGCGATTTCTCTTCGTGGACTTCTGTGGTCATTACGTGACTTGACGTGACGGTAGGGTTTCAGACCTAGTTAAACGTTTACGTGTGTTCTTATTATCGACTACATGATTGAGTTGTGACGATTGACAGTTAGTGTTAACGACTAAATGGGTTTGTTTCTATGCTTGACGATTAGAACTTCGACTCAGTGATTTGAGTTCGGTAGTTAGTGCTTTAGGGGTTCGACGTTTGTTTCCCCTGGTTATGGGGTTAGTACGTTCTTTATTTAGCCGACGTGCTTAGGAGTATTGATAGTCATTTCGCTCATTTTATTTATGTTTGTATATACGTGTTATGTGTGTTGATGTGAATTTATGTGCCTTAGTTGTATGACTTACGTGCTTATGTGTATTGGTATTATCTTGTTTGTTCTTCATGTGTATACGTACGTGATAAGTGTAGTGCGATTTTGTTTAAACCTGTAGCGTTTAGTACTTCGACTTGACGACACGTGGGGTTTGTTCGGTATTTATGATTTTTGATTCGATTGGGTTAGTGACGACTTCGATGACTGGGTAGTTGAGTCTCGTACCCGGAGCGTTTATTTCGACTTGTATTATTTCTCAACTATCTGTAGAGTTATGGGATCGTGTAGTATAAACCGCTAGGCGATTAGTGATTTAATTGGTGGATTATTTTCGTGACCTTGATTTTTATTTGGGCCTATATTATTTATTCGGAGTTCGGTGAATTTGATGGGCTCACATGGAATTATTTCAGTGTCCCCGGTATATTTTACGGGACTTATTTTATTTATATGAATTTGATTATGATTATATATATATATGGGTTTCATACCCTAGATTATTTATTTTAGCTATATTATTTATTTGGGCGGTTCGTTTATATTTTCGGGCACGTGTTATATTATTTTGAGATTTGTTATGTATATATATATATATAATTGTAATTATATACATATATATTATTTTGGGGTTATTACGTAATTTATGGTTAGTATGAGGGATATTTTTATAATTTAGTTATATATGTATGTGCACGTGTATCTAGATGTATCTAGAGTTATCTGTATCCATCACTTACCCTTTTCTTTTAGACGAATGTTAGTCTGAGTATTCCTCTACAAACAGCTTCTCCCTCATGCTCTAATGGCCGATTGAGGGAGAGAGAGAGAGAGAGAGAAATCGGAGCTGGAGAGAGAGCGGTCGCGTAGAGGAGGCGCGGCTTGTAGAGGGAGTTGTCGAAGCTGGCGACGGCTGGTGTTTGCCGGCAAGAGAGAGAGGCGGCAACGGTGGTGTCGCAGTGAGCCAGATGGTGGCGCAGCAGCTGCTGGTCGTGCACTGTAGCAGTTCGCGCACTGTAGCAGTTTGCGCTACAGGGCCATTTTCGGCCAGGAACTTCGTGATTTTATTTGGGCGACTTCCCGAGCTTCGATTGAGCTGATTTTCGGAGGGTAGATGCGTTTTGGTGTCAGGTACGACGTGTAAAAATTTCGTAATTTTTCGTTGAGCGGTTTGTCGGGAAATTCGATTTGAAGTTTCGAATTTTCGTTTAGGTTATATTAGATTTATTCAAAATTATTAACCAATTATTAATGGGCTTTGTATATATCGTATAGGTCGTTGAGACGAACGTTTCGGTATAGCCGAAATATTTTTCGAGCAACTTTGGTCGGCGGACTCTATATTCGGGCGCCGGCACTGTCCACAGCGGGACAAATCGGGACCGTTTGTAAGCAATTAAATTAGGTGGGAATTTTATATATATATTTATATATATATATATATTTATCTAGCACTCACTAATAGTGCGTAGAAAATGCTAAGTAGCCCCGTTGTATGTTTATAAATAAGAAAAGTATGAAATTAAATTCCTAGTGGTAGACGAATATCTAGGAATTTTATAGAATTTACGGAGTATCCATAAATAGATAAATGAAGTCGGGAATCGGAATTCCCTTGATAAATTAAGTAAATTAATTCCCTGAAAAGTTATAATAAATTAAATCCTACCAAATTTGGATTAAATTAGGTGGTTTAGTACCCCCGAACTTAAAGTGGGAATTTTATATATATATTTATATATATATATATATTTATCTAGCACTCACTAATAGTACGTAGAAATTGCTAAGTAGCCCCGTTGTATGTTTATAAATAATAAAAGTATGAAATTAAATTCCTAGTGGTAGACGAATATCTAGGAATTTTATAGAATTTACGGAGTATCCATAAATAGATAAATGAAGTCGGGAATCGGAATTCCCTTGATAAATTAAGTAAATTAATTCCCTGAAAAGTTATAATAAATTAAATCCTACCAAATTTGGATTAAATTAGGTGGTTTAGTACCCCCGAACTTAAAGTGGGATTTTATAGAATTTTGTGTAAAAGATTAGAACTTGTAATTAGCTCCCGGATTTTATATAACTGTTATTAAAATATGGGAGCGGGGCCGATTTGATATTGAGGGACGTTGGGCCGTTTAATAAATACTTCACCTTTTATTTATATTTTATTGAAAATTTGAATTGAGATAAGGGGGTAGTCACGAGGGTGAGGGATGTATAGACGTGATTTTAGTTCCCTAATTGGTTTTCTCGGAAATCATTAATAAATTAAATTGTGAATTAAATTATCTAATTTCCCCTGAGGTGGGCTTCATTAGTCGATGATTATTGGGACTTAAACTGAAAGCATGCTAGAATATAAAAATCTATAAAGATGGGGTAATTGAGTACCCGATTATTTCTGTGATTAAATGGAAATTGATTTACTGTATATTTGAAATTGTGAAGCATGCGTGATATGAGATTGATTGACTTTGATGCCGTGCTATTGAGCATATTTGATTCATATGAAGGCATTTGACACTCATATAGCACCCTGTTATATATACATTGTTTCGGTGCACGTTGCATGCCTCATTTATATCATGTGCATGTCTGGTTTGTTTGGAATGTCGCAACAACTGGCCAGGGGTGGTCTAGCACCAGGGAGCTAGTAACTCTCAATCCTCTAGACATTCGGGGGTGAGGGCTTGCGCCTCACTTGCCGGTTCCCGGGCGGGCTTGTGGTCCCCGCACTTTCTTTGGCGACGCCCACCCTTCCTGTTGTGGGTTTGTTGCTCCAGCAGTGAACGGTTTGGGATTCCTGGATATTTGTTTCACCCTTTAGTGGCTAGGGTTGCATTGGAGTTGCATTGTCATTGCATTGACATACATATTGAGCATTCATTCGTTTATATGCTCGTTTATGGATATTTTATATTGTCGATATTTGTTGTTATTAAACTGATGATATTAGTAACTTTATTATAAATGGTGGAAATTAATTCAATGTGATTAAAAGTTAAAGCTTTTAAAATTTAAAAGAAATGAAATGTAATAATGTTAAAAACCTGGATTAGTAGAGCCATGGTTGGCATGTGTTCCAGGTGGTTACGTGGATATAGATGAAAAGAGGTTTTGAGAATTAATTGTTTTCCCCTTGAGTTGAGTTGGCTAGTTGTATATTGAGACTTGGTTGTGGTTGTGCCTTTAGCCACAATAAACCTTTGTGATTGGTGATTAGGGTTATCACTGGATGATTATTAGACCACTTTGGTAGTGGAGAGAGTTGTTCAGGTTAAAGGTCGGGTAAGACTCGAGGTCAGTTTTGAGATTTAGATATGTTTTTAGAGTTTGATTGTTTCAGATTCCTCCTAGCTGTTATGAGGAACACTTGAATCCCGGTGTTGGTTTGGTAACCTTTGAGGATTTGTTTATAGGTTCCTATATTAAGTTGAAGATCTTAGAACCTGTTTCGAAATAAGTTTGAATGTGACTTTAAGGTGATATTCAGTTGAACCCTAGTAGTTCTTTTCCCCGTGTTATAGTTTCTCGGGTTTTAACCCGAACATGTGTTTCTGAGGTTTCATTCCTTAAGGTAAGAAATATGATCATTTGTGGTTGTCTGTGGATCTTCTCGGGTAAGAGAAGTGAGGTTAAGTTAAGCGCACATAGTGCGATTCCTAGTGTTTGGTTGGGTTAGGAGGCATTGGAACCAAATATGATTTGACCGGGCCCTAGCTTTTTCTTAAAAACCGGTTGAATCCTTCGGGGTTCAACATTTTTCTTTAAAAACCCGAGGGCCATGGCATATGTTTGGGACTAAATGACTCCAGTAACCCTTTCTTGCGCCTCGAAAGGCGGTATGAGTTAGAGGTGACCTTGTTGATCTGTACCCTTTTTAGTGCCTTGATAGGCAGTGTAAGTTAGAGATAGTTCGGTTGGTTACCGAATCCGATGTGGAGATAGGACCTTCCCTTTTTAGGTTTCTTCGAGTGAACGGGTTGGTTCACTGGTTGTTGTACGTAGAAGAATGGTTATTCCCTTTTGATAGTCCTAAGGAGGGACCTATATACCTCCTAGGAACCTTGAGTAGCGTGCTAGGTGCACGGAATGGTAGATAGTTAGTTCAGGTTGTATCTCTATATGAGAGTGTGTATTCGATTGGGTGCCTTCCTACACCAGGTGCTAGGATTAGCTGTTTACGGGATTTATATATATATATATATATATGTGTATATATATGTTGATTCGACATGCGTATATACGAGTGGTAGATATATCTTATGATCTGTGTTGTTTTACGACTCTTGAGTAGTTTCGAGATTAGTTGCGAGGTTATTATTGGGTGTCTCGGATTGACGGGGGTGCCATAGTAGACGATAGCTTGACCTAGGATAGATGCATGCACACGGGATGGTTAGCATTTTCTAGACGGCTATGAGTGTGATGTTTTGATATTATGGTGAGCGCGTGGTTTTTGCTCACCCCATACACACAACATTTTCAGGTTTGCAGGTGGATGCAGCACGGCATGCTCGGCGGCGACGATACGGGGGATTTGGGACGGTAGATTTATTTCCCCCTTCCGTGATAATATTTATCACTCTTTTATTCTCTTGGGAGCCAGGTTGTTGGCATATTCCCTTATGTTGTATATTCAGTTCATGTATTTATTATTTTGGGGTGCCATTGTATTTGTTCGGCACTACCATTTAATTTTATGTATTCTTATTTGAGCTCGGTGGCTCAGTCCGTACTTGTTGTTTTGGGGTGCCTTTATACCTTTTCGGCATCGCCATATGTTTTTTCTTTCTATTTTCATTTGAGCATTTGGGGCTCTATTGATTTAGAGGGGTCTGGAGAGGTATTGGTGTTCTTTTCCACTACCTCGGCCCTATTAGGTTTCTGGAATGTTGGGCTACGTGCCACTGTTTCTATTCTTGTTATTCTGGGCAGACTGTGCTATTGTGTTGAATTTGAGTTGTCCGGATGTTCCAATTACAAACGGAACTCTGCCGGATTTTTGTTAGATTTCTTTACTGAGTTTCTTTCACTCAGGTGACATGGAATACTTCATTTTCATTCCTATTCCATGTATTTCGGTGTTATCATTGATTTCGGTTGTCATTTTCAATGACGTCATACCTCGGGATTCGCTGATTCTCCTGATTGGAGTCTCAGGAATAACGGGGCGTGACAGGCTACTCTCCTGACCTATGCTTGGGCGTAGGGTCCAAACCACAGCGTAACTCCAGAGCGTAGCCCAAGTCCAATCTGCCTCTTTTTCTCTCTGACGACGTAGGGTATTATGCATCTTTTGCTGTAAAAATTCGTCTTTTCATATTTGAACTATATTGGTCGCCTTTGACTCCCGATGCTTTTCAGTGAAGTAATAATGTCTGAAAATGACATTTTTGCCCTTCAGTGCAGTAACGATGTCGGGAAATGACCATTTTGCCCTCTGGTAACTCTTCTTTGCTCTGGCACATCTCTTGATTCCTTTCTCGAGATAGAAATGAACACGAACTCAGTTAATTCACTGAGATTAGCTCTGTTTCTTCATTAAGCTCCTGAAACATGCTTACACACACAAACGGGATAAAAATACCAAGTAACAAAATGTAAATACATAACAAATGCAAGATAGGGGCAAAAAATGACCAATATTGAGCACCTATCAGTAACCGGGCTTCTTACCACAAAATAGGAGTGATCGCGTAAAAAGGGGAGAAAACTAATGAGCATAAATCCTATGGAAGAAGCTCGGGCCCAATTGGCTGGGATTAAAAATCCTCGCATGAAAGTATGAAGCTTATAAAGACAAAAAGGGATAAAAAGTGGAATGATGGAAGAAATAAGTTTTTAAAAGAAATTGGCAAAGTTTGATCAATGAAATAGAAAATTAAAGATTGAAATACTATAGTAGAACATTCACAAAACACCGAGGGTTGTCTGGATTAGGAGTAGAAAGTAACAAAATCTTTTACTTTAGTGGGAACCATTCATGACACGAAGCTCGAGATAGTTATTGTTTGGTAGTGAGTGAGTATTTGCATCCATATTATCTTATACATTGTATCATGACTTGATTGATGAGTATATGAATGCATGAATGCGTGGTTACAAAGAATGATGAAGTTGTGGGTAGTATATTCAACCCTCACGAGACTTCACTCGTCCACTCAGTATTACCGAGGGGTTTAAAAGGCTTATTACACATGCTAAGTGTAATCGTCGACCTTCACGAAAGCAAGGGAGTAATATAGATTAGTGTAGATTAGTATAGAGCAGCTAGAATAAAGATCATCACAAGATAGTTTTCCCGAGTTCATTGCTAAGGGACTAACAATATGTAAGTTTGGGGTGTGATAGGTGCTCAATATTGTCTATTTTAAGCCCATATCTTGCTATTGTACGTCTTTTCATTCCATTATTTGGTATTTTTATATCGTTTGTGTTTAAACGTGTTTCATGAGCTTAACAAAAAAAAGAGCTAACTTTGGTGAATTAACTAAAGACATGCTTATTTTTATGTAATAGGAGAGCTTAAGAGGTGTTTTCAAGAGAAAAGTGGCTTCCGGAGGGTAGAAACGTCATTTTTTCAAGCCGCAACTTCAAGAATCTTAACAAGCGATTAGAGGGGGTTCAAATGGCACTATTCCCAAAAAAAGTTGGTTTTGAGTATTTTGTTACACCTGACCTACGCCCACAATAATAAAAAGTGACTAGAAAGTGTCGTTTCTACGCCCGGAGCAAACGCATAAGAAAAGGCCCTATGTTTTGCCCCCGATTTGTTTTTCCTTGTGGTGGCTGCGACTTTACACCTCGATGCACGTGAATATACACATATATACATCAGAATATAGGGTTTTGATTAGGTTTTGTATAAAATTACCAAAAAGAAGGCAATTTAGGGTTTCCCTCACCTTTGTCTATAAATACCAATGTCTGTTACAAGTTTTGGGGACTTTTATTCACATAATTTTAGAGCTTCAATACATATAATTTTTAGAGCAATCTCTGGAGATTCATTCAAAGAGGAGCCATTCAAGACCTAGAGATTTGGAGAAGAAGACCATGGAGGACGTTTCTACATCAACGATGCAGTCTCCTTCAAAACCCTAGCCAAGTAATGTAGTTTTTATATTTGTTTTCAATTGTAACGAGGGGAAGTTGTGATCATACTTTGATGATTGTTGTAGATGTGTGACCATTTTTATTCTTGACACAAGATCTTATATTTGTTCTAAATTCTTGTCTTAGATTGAATGAATATATTTTCTTACCCAATCATTGTTATTCACTATGTACTAGAACTCAGATGTTTAATCCATGATTTTTTACAAACCGCATAATATAATTCTGAATTCTCATAAAATAATACTCTTAAATTGCTATAAATATATGATTTGTTGGTTTCCATACTCCACCACTAACCGCATAATATAATTCTATCTTTGCTCAATTGCAAGAGGGTGATCCATAACGTATTTTCATTCAATTATTTGGTATTTTTTATGTCGTTTGTGTATTTAAGCGTATTTCACGAGCATAACAAAGAAAAAGAGTTAATTTTGGTGAATTAACTAAAAACATGTTTATTTCTATCCAAGAGGTATTTTCAAGAGAAAAGTGGCTTCCGGAACGCAGAAATGTCATTTTTTTAGCCGCAACTTCAAAAATCTTTACAAGCTAATCGAGGGGGTTCAAATGGCACTATTCCCAAGAAAAGTTAGTTTTGCTACACCTAACCTACGCCCACGGCAATAAAAAATGGTTAGAAAGTGTCGTTTCTACACCCCGAGCAAACACAACAGAAAAGGCCCTATGCCCCAGGCGTATGTGCTGGCGATTTTAAACTGCTGAAATTCTTGTTTTGCCCCCGATTTGTTTTCCCTTGTGGCGGCTGCCACTTTATACCTCGATGCACATGAACATACACATATACATCAGAATATAGGGTTTTGATTTGGTTTTGGGTAAAATTATCAAAAAGAAGGCAAGTTAGGGTTTCCTTTTGCTCTATATCTCTGCCTATTTCCCTGATTTTTTTGTTTGTTTATTAATTTTTGTTTACAGGGCTTTGCAGATAATATCTCATACTCATCTTTGATGCAGATCAGGTTTTACTAAGGTGAGTGAAACTCTGTTTGTTTGATGGATTTGATTGCCTTTTTAATTTTTCAGTATTATTAATCTTTGTATAGAATATTGATGATTACTATATACCTATACAGTGTTATGTATTGTGTGTGATGGATTTTATTGAGTGGTTCATCTGATGAGCTTTGTATCAGTGAAGTACCCATTTCCTTCCTTCTGATTAAAATTTTAGTGACCTTCATTTTGATAGTCTGTCTGTTATTCTTCTTGAGCCTAAAATAAATCATGTTTTTTATATGAGGTAACTAAAATGATTAGGTTAGAATTGGGACATTGTTTAGTTAGCGGAGTTTATTTGTTTTTATCTAGTACTATATGCGTCTGTATGTAGTTTTATGTGGAGATATGGAATTGATATACTGCTTATGAGTTTCAGTTAGTTGTTTGAGAAATTTCATTTACAGTTTTGACATTATAATCGCTGTCATTTGTGCTACTCCGGTGTTTTGGAGGAGGTGAAGGCTCCTCCATGGATGTACAAACTGCAACTTGCCCTCGCGGATGATGAGAATAGCTGGAAAACCGATATGCAACTTAAACTCTAACTTTGATATCCACATACACACCACACATGCCACACACGCACACAGACACAGACATATATATATATATAGATATATATAGATATGTGGAGTAAAGGCGTTTGAGTTGAGTTCGGGAGTTCCAGCCAACCACTTATGCGGTTTCTTCTTCTTGGTCTTCTTCTGATATTTCTTTTGTTTTTATCTTTTTTATGCAGTTGTTTAATTTGTTTGTTTACCCTTGAGAAAGAGAAATTGAGGGGGGAGACCGAGTTATTCTAAATGCAAGTTGAAGAGGGTATAACTAACAAATTGTGAAAATACATTTTAAAATTTATTATTCCAAATCATTTAGATTTCTGGATATGTTAAATGCCAAATGCAACAGATGTTTCTTGAATCGGGCACTGTGTATTGATATTTTGTGTAAGTTGCAATTTTGAAGTTCTGTATGCAGTTTGTTTAGATACATTAATCTGATGTCATAATGTAACTGGTCCATTAGGTTCACAAGACCATAGAACACCTTGTTCTGAATTCTCATATATAAATTTAACAGATATTTAAAGTATGTATGTAGTATTGACATGCTGTTGGAATCCTGCCTTTGGATAGTCTCACTCCTAAAATTTATGACAGGCAGAATTCTGGTTTGGTTTATTTACTATTGGGTCAGATTGCATTTCTAGTGCCAACTGACTCATCAATTTACATCGATGACCATATGACAGATTGCACAATGAATTCGACAAAAGGAGGTGCTAAACCATTCATTGTTGGTACTACTTGCTCACTGAAGGAAAAAAGCATATCTGAGATCTCCAGTGGTAGCGTTGATCAGTTGAACCAGGGTATGGCAGACGTCAGCATTGATTCGGCTGAAGATGGTGAGTGGGAGGTTTATACCAAGAAGTCCAAAAGTAGAGCAGGAAGCAGTGCTTCCAAACAATGCGGTTCTCAGAACCCTAATCCTAAGGCAATGGGTAATGCAAATGGAGTTCAGAAGCTGGGTATGCAGAGTAATATTGGATCACGAAAGGGTTCTGGCAGTAGCGTGCCAATAGTAACTGCTGATTCCAAAAGAGAAGCTGGAAGAGGAAGTTCAAGACGCCAATCATCTAATAGAGGTATTGAGAGCAACTACGCTAGCCAAGTACCTGTAATGACTCCTGCATTGCAGCGTGGTTGTGCTTGGAAGTCCACTGGAACTGGTTCTACTCTGCCTCTAGAAAGTGACATGGGCAAGAACAAGATCATTCTGAATTCTTTTAATGAGACCAAGGTCAATGAGATTGAAGATGGTGATGATGATTCAGATAATGTTGATGATACAGATGATGAACTCCTAAGTGATGATTGGGATTCAGATGAGAGCCAAAAAAGCCATGACACGCGTAAGAAAAGCAAGCGGTTCAAGACATTTTTTGAAATCCTGGATAAATTGACTGATGAGCAGATCAACGAACCAGCGCGCGAGTGGCTTTGCCCAGCATGTAAAGACGGGCGTGGTGGTATTGATAAGTACAGAGGCCTGCAGCCCCTTTTGACACATGCCAAAACCAAAATATCAAACAGGGTGAAACACCATCGAGAGCTTGCAGAGCTTTTGGATGAAGAGCTGCGCCAGAGGGGAACATCAGTCATATCAGCTGGTGAAGTATATGGAAAATGGAAAGGTCTAGATGAAACTGTCAAGGATCATGACATTGTTTGGCCTCCTATGGTTGTCATTAGGAACACAAGACTTGAGAAGGATGATAATGATAAGGTACAATCAATTTTGTCTTTTTTATTTTATAGGGATAATATCTGAATAAAATTAAACAACGGAATTGTCATCGACGGCGCATGGTATTTGGTTTCTACGAATGTATTGTTTGCTTGATTTCAATTGATTATTCAGTTTGTTGAGTTGTGCTTCCAGTGGCTTGGAATTGGAAATCAAGAGCTTCTGGATTTCTTCAGATCATATAATGCAGATAAGGCTAAGCACTCTTATGGTCGACAAGGGCACCGCGATATGAGTGTCTTAATTTTTGAGAGCTCACCAACAGGTTATTTAGAGGCTGAGCGTCTAGATAAGCATTTCAAGGATCAAGGGATTGGTAGGGAGGCTTGGGATCGTTGTCCTTTTCCATTCCATCCGGGAGGACAGCGCCAATTATACGGGTACATGGCGGAGAAAGGAGACAAGGATTTCTTCGAACAGTGTTTTCCAGGTCCTCTCTCCTGGCTTACACTTCCAATTGATAATTAAGATGCATAGTTTATTTGATACAACTAGTATTTCTACCGAGTTATTGTACAATTACTTTTTATGCTGTACTGTTGTTTAGGTAAATCCAAACTGAAGTTTGAATTAAGGTCCTACCAGGAGGTTGTGGTGAGCCAGGTGAAGCAGATGAGCGAGGATAACCAACAGCTTGTCTGGTGGAAAGACGAAGTTGCCAAAGCACAACGGCTTGCAAAAGCGATAGAGGAGTCATATGTCTTAATGACTGAGAAGCTGCGGAAAACCTCAGAGGAAAACCTTATTTTGAAGCAAAGAACCAAAAAGCACCATGAAGAACACAAGGAAGAGGTAATTGTTTTCATTCCACAATTTTTGTTGTCAAATGATGCTGCATTTGATGGTTCCCCAGCCCCAGGTGATGGTTGCTTGCACTATGTGGGTGTGTGGGCTTAAAGATGACCATGGGTGCCAATGTTTCACTTTTTTATTTTCATGTTGTTGTAGTTGGCATATGTTATTGCTGGGTACCGCTATAATTACTTACCCTACCCTGAAACAGCCTTCTCTGGTAGCGACACTTTTCATTTTCTTAAGCGAGTCATTGAGATACCACCGTAACTAGTATATGTTGTGAATATGCATTGAAGAGCTCCATATGAAGTCTTCCTTATATTTCTGTTTCTGCTTCTGTTTTATTTCCCCTTCTCCCCCTAACATTAGCACCATTTCACACACACATTGCATATATGATTTTGCTCTGTTAAAATTCCTCGTAAGATTTCCTTCACCGTGCACTGGCATATAAAGGATTGCTCACATTTTGCCTTCTTTTCATCTCTCTTGTAAAGAGATGACCAGTTTGATAAAGTTCGGTTAGGTCGTATCCAATGAAAACTGAGAATTTAAATCAAATCGTTGTCTTTCTTATTCCACTTTTTGGAGCTTATAGTTAATAGATTTAAATCATTCCTACCTCTGCAAGTTTGTTTGTGCTTGAATTCTCTTTCTTTTCAATTATACCCTAATTTCATTTCCATGAATTACCAAGACACCCTTCGACTTCTTCTCTGAATAATATAGGACACGTCTATCTCCTTTCTGGAGCTCGTACTTCACTGCAACAGTCTTATGAATCTGCACCTGATGAGGGAGGAAATGGCTGTTGGTTTTGAAGGGCATATATATTTGTCTCGTCTAAAGTCAAAGTTTTATGTACATATATATATATATATATATATATATTTTTTTTTTTGTTTCTGTTTTTGGATGGAAAATTACTTTAGTCTCCAGGTTCCCATCCTGTCCTGCCGCGGTTAATTCACAAAAATTCTTTCAGTGCTCAAATGTATCTCATTCACCGCCTTGGACAACTTATGTTAGAGATTAGGGGATTCATGCTAAGCAGGATAGGGCATTTGGGTTTTGGAAGGAATGTTTGTCAATGCAGTGCAAGGGCAGGGAGATTGGCCAGATCTAGCAAATGGACCTTACGGGTTGTGTGGTGTTTTAGTTATATGAATCTTTAGTTGCTGCTGATTGTGTATCATACAGTGGCAAACACCGTTCAGTTCTTGAGACACTTGAATCACTTATAGATGACAATACTCAAATCTGCTGCGAATACACTGATAATTTACAAACCCCCATGTTAATAACGTTCAGTTTTTTTTTTTTTTTTTGGTAACAGATGATGAATATTTGTGCTGTTCATTTAATATTTTCATTTCTTTAGTAGTTGGAGTTCTTTATTTTTAATTTTTAATTTTATCTGACAAGCTGCTGATGGACAATACTAATTATTATCTCCCCCCACCCCCATCTTGGATCCGGCTTTCCTCTTGGTTGTTGCGTCTTAGATGGACAATCTGGAACAGTTCTTTAAGGATCAACTTAGAAATATTCAGGATGCAAAGGAGGACAATTTTGAGAAGATGCAGCAAGAGGAGCGGGAGAAAGTCAACCATACATAGACCTCAAATAAATCTGATCAGAGGCGCAGGTAATGTACCCTTATTCTACATATTTGTTTTCCAATCCTCAGATATAGAGAGGGAAAAATTGTTTGCTGGGTTTTTTTTTTTGAAAGGTGTTCTAGAGTTATTATGAACTTGTCTAGTTCTCATTGTCTATTCCAAACTTTCGATATGTATTGTACTAGCTCACGAAGTGTGTGTACCCAAAAATTTACAAGAAAACATATATAACTATACGTATTTCTTTGGTTTAGTGAATAGGAGAGACTAGAGGGGAATATATTTGAACATTGTCCATGCGGTGCGTACTACTACGCAAAAGCATGTTGGCTGAATGAAAAGGATATGGGCGTTTTAGATATCTGAATGCTGAGTGCTGTGTGTGCCACACACACACAAACATATATATATGCTAGCAATCATAGAGCACGTGATTTACAAATTTTTAGTTTATATAATTTTGTAACGTAGATTATATGAAATGTATGAATGTTTATAAAGTTTAGCAAGAAAAAGCATTCAACCACAAAAGATAAAGATAATTACAATACAATTAAAATGGATGTTCTATTTTATGAAATAATGTAGTATACAAATTTAAAGCATAAAAGAGAGAGGTGAATTTAGAATAATACATGTCATATTGTAATTCTCCCAACCTATACTTTAATAATCTTGTCATATTGTAATTCGTGTTTCACGTATTACATGTGATTACTAACCATATGTTTCACCCTTCTTGAAATAATTGTATTTCTTATGATATATTTGGAATTGATTAAAAACATAGAAAACTTTAGCATTTAGAATTTCAATGTGACATTAAACCCAATTCATTCCAGAGCAACCAAATTAAATATAATTCATACTACTTTTGTTCAAAAGATGAATTTGACAAAAAAATAAATAAAGAACAAAAGAGAAGCTCTGACTTCAAAATAAATTTTTTGAATCACCTTACATACCTCAAATACATATACATAAATGATAAAAGATGATTGCATGATTTTGGTGCTATTTGTTATAATCATAAACATGACCTTCCAAGATTAAAAGACGGAAAAAAAATATTATATGTATGTATATATATATATATATATATAAAAAAAAAAAGGTACAAGCTTCCTCTTGAAAATTTAAAAATAAATTGCAAAGGAACTTATTTTGAACCCAATTCATTCGAAAGCAACCAAATTAAATATTACATCGGTTCCATATTAGTTGTCCACTATTACAATTTTATTTGTCCCAAAATACTTGTCCAGTTCAAATTCTAATGCAATTTGACCTCCCATTTTTCTCAACTACCCTTCTTTTACCATAATACTATATCATTAAGGGCAAAATTGAAAATTGCACACTAGTCAACTTAAATCAATAAAATGTTAAAAAGTTCAAATTGGACAACTATTGCGGGACGAATGGAGTATAATTTATACTATTTTTGTTCAAAAGATAAAATTGACAAAAAAAAAAAAGAAATAAAGAACAACAAAGGAGAAGCTCTAACTTCAAAATAAATTTTTGTGAATCACCTTACATACTATAAATATGTAAGGTTGGCAAACATGACAGCTTTTGAGGAAGAGGAAACTTAATGTCTTGGAGAAAATGGTTTAGGACTGGTATTCCTCTAACAAGATGTTCTGAATTTGAGTTCTTCAATAAATGTGAATCAATTTAGAATATATATATATATATATATAACTGGGAAATTGAAAGGTCACAAAGTTCGTAACATTTAATTTTGCACGGATTCAACTTCATTAAAATATCACAAAAGCCATTGTAAAACACATTAAATATGACCATTAAACTTCCTCAATAATTATTGTAAGTTATTATTCAATGTCTTGTATCAAAAACCAAGGAGTGAAAATGGTAAGGGATCCTAAAAGGAAACGGTCATACATTATACAATAATGAACCACATTAGATGCATGTTGAATGATAGTTAAAATTGCTCAGTTTTTTTATTTTTTATTTTTCTTGAGATATCTTGGGCCAAATAGAAATTAGGATTTTTAAGATATTTCAAATTCTAAAAAATAGTAATCGCTTTCATTAATACCTTTGTTTTGATTTTTATAATAGAAAGAAGAAATAATGATAATTGTATAAAAATAATCAAGTTATATAGACATTTATAAGGAAATTCATTTTAAACTTGTAGTTGAATTATTCAACTAGAAACTTCACTTCAATAAAAAAAATTTAAAATTAGAAAAATGTATATATTAAAAAATTGAAAAATTGGAAATAATCTAGATATAGATAAAAACAAACTGTTGAAAAGTTCAAAAAAAAGATATAGTGGCTCTAAGTTATTTTCATTCAAATCCTTCCAGAAAAGAGTTCATTTACAAGTAGAGAATGTGAAGGGATGAAGTGTTAGCTATTCAAAATATTGATTACACATTCAATTGAGACTAATGAAAATTATTTGGGTTTACATGCAATAAATGTCAAGAGACGAAACTGTTGGTATTTAAATTATTGATTATCTCATTTATGAAAATTTGTAATTTTTTTTAATTCTAAAATGTATAGAAATAATAAGAAGGGCTGATACTTTTAGAATAGTATATATATATTTATATATAGTTAATGGTAATGGTAATAATAGCATGAGAAGTTCGAAGTCATTACTCATGAACAAATACCATGCATTTAATATTCAAAAATAACACTATTTTTGTTTTAAAAAAATGAAAAAATATTTGGAAATATTCTAAGCCCCTTAGACTCTTAGAATAGTATATACTTACCGACAATAATGATAAGCATTAATCCCCTTATAATGAAAATTTATGAGGAATGTCGTTATGTTTTTGTACAATGTTGTAGTTTATTTCTATAAAACAAATGTTTTTTTTTATTTAAAATATTATATTAAAGTGGGGAGAAATAATCCAAGGGTCACACTTTTTTAATGAAACAGATTTAATACAATTCTTTAATGAAATAAATTTCATAAATAATAAAACAAAAGTTTTTTTTATTTAAAATATTATATTAAAGTGGGGAGAAATAATCCAAGGGACTTACACTTTTAGAATAGTATATATATATAATCTATAATCTATATCTATTCTATAATAATAACTATTCTAAAAGTGAGGCCCTAGGATTATTTCTATACATTTTTCTAAACAAAAAAAATAAAGAAATAATTAATATATATTATTATTGAAGTGTAACATCAAAGGCATTTCAAGAGACAAAGAAATCTATTCTACAATTATAAAAGTGTGAAGAGTTTTTATTTTTTCTATACATTTTGTACTATTTTTAATTATTGATTATTAATAAATAAATGTTGTCATAAATGTCATTAAGATTTTAGATATCAATAAGTTCTACGTTAACATTTGAAAGGACATGACCTTTCATCTATAATCTATCTATAAATAAAATTGTGAGGCCCTAGGATTATTTCTATACGTTTTCCTAAATAAAAAAGTAAAAAAAATAATTAAGATATATTATTATTTCTATAACTATTTTAAAACTGTGAGGCCCTAGGATTATTTCTATACATTTTCCTAAATAAAAAATTAGAAAAATAATTAAGATATATTATTATTATTACTTATACAAGGTCTACATAGAACAAAATATTTCTGTATTCTTCTCCCAGTGATCTTACATATATATATATATATATATATATATATATATATTTGGTTGAATTGTTCAAAATAAATCATTTTTGTCCCACTACATTTTGTAATAAAAGATAAGTTTAAACTTGAATTATAAATGAAGAGTTGTTGAAAAACTTTACACCTTCACAATGTCAACCGTCTTTCTTTCTTATAGCAAGTACATTGATGGAATTTAATTGATCAATTGATCAAATTTAATTGATCAAATGTACTTAACCTTTGAAAGAAAGCGATAATGGGGGATGGAGTAGCCGAATCACTAAAGATCTCACTAGCCATGTATCCGACCCTTCATTTCTTTCAAATCCTATATATAATTGCCCCCATCTTAAAAAACATGATATTATATTGTCATTAATCTCAAACAAATATCTCAACAATTAGCATTGACAATCTTAGACTCCGTTCAACCTGAAAGTCATTGTTATCCTTTGTTTTCTTCAAAAATCCATCTTGCACCCTATGCAAGTCATATTATATATATACATATTGGGATGTTAAATTAATTTCTTTTATTATTTCTCTTTTATATTATTTTCATTCATTATAGATTTCTCATCACGTGTTTATATATATATATATATATATATATATATATTGTTGAAAGAAACGGCTAATGTGTTTTACATCACTCTATATGTTTACATATTCACGGGCTAAGAAGTGAGCTATTCGTTGATGCCTCTGTATTAGTGTGATAAATGTATAGGATTGCTACAGATTTAAAATTCGGGCATATAGCAGTGAACTATTTAGGTTCAACACCGTAGCTTATTATAAGATGAAAAAATCAAACTTTGTATTATGTTTTGTTATTATTTAGAAATATTTTATTCTTTTAAATTCCTAATGGGTATATATAACTTTGACCAGATTGATCTGTATTTATAGTTGTTCAGGTGTGATTGGTTAAAGCTTGTCTCAGTTGGTGAACCATTACAGAGAGCCAGAATGTATGTTTCTCTTGAGAACACAATATGACAATTAATCAAGTCACAAAAATCTCCTTGAACCATTTACACTTTGGTAAAATCAAACTTTGTATTATGTTTCGCGAACTATGATTTGTGAAACTAACCCCCTAAATTATCACATTTTGTTGCAAAGTGAACCATTATTTTTATTTTTTTCATAAATAACCAAAATACTCTTTTTTCTTCAATTATACTAATGTATTTTTCTCAGATTTTAGAATAATTGCTACTAAATGGTTAATTCTGCTTGTAATCGTATTACTTTTGACCTCAAAGTGTTCTCCTCTACAACATTTGCTTCATATATACCTACTAGATCGTGTTATTTTTTTCTTCTAACATTATGTATAATTGAACCAAACCTCCATTGAAGTCTGTATTTTACCCATATAATTCAAAGTACTTCGACTCAAGATATGATGAAGGGAGGCCCCCTTCGGTTTGAGAAAAAAAAAAAAAAAAAAAAAACCTCAATCCCTTGGAATACGCTATGGGAGGACGACCCGCAGTAGAAAAAATAGGACTGAAATCATACATGCATTTTAAGGGATGTAGGAAAAAGAACAAAATTCCTACAAGACTTCCTCACGGAACTCGTTGCTCTGTTCCCTTTCTCAAATTTGTCTTATTTTCATTACTATTTTCGACGAATAGGACATACACACCAAATGCACATGGAATACAACTCTGAAAAGATGATGCTCCAACTTTTCAGGGACAAAGTGTGGCCCTCTATCAAAATATCACGTTACATATCAGTCTTCCCCTTTTTTCGCCCTACTATACATATTTTTGTTTTTGGTAAAAACATGTGCTATGATACTCAGATAACAACATACAGAGTAAAACAGGGCGGAGCTACCCTTCCAAAGCAACTACACCACATTTGAACCTCTTTCCAAAACAGTTGCTTCGCCTACCGATTAGTCTGTGTTGCACGGTTTTCCTGCCGAGGGGAATCTGCGTACACTTGACCTCGGTCCCTCGCGTCTCTAAATATAGACAGAAATGAGTTGAGGCTTTCGGAAGAAGCCCCCCCTAATATCCACAATAACAAGGAGCTAAATGAATTCATACTTCCAGGATTGGCACCACCTTCTGCTTGGCGGAGCTCAGCTTGCCCTGTAATCTGTAGGGGGTTGTCTACTCTATCCGAGTTGTCATTATCGGATGGTTCTAGTATTCCAGAAAATTGTGCTTCATCACCAGTTAGTGGCATTGGCAGATTAGGTCCGGCTCTCACACCACCTTCTGATGTCTGGTCTGCATGAACTGGACCTGGGTTCCTTGTGTTTAATCTGGTGATATGCAACGTTGAGGCAAGTATCGTAGAGGAGGTGATGTGGAAGTCTGGGTGTTGCTGAAACTGCAACCGCCGATTTTGCATAAACCTCTGTAGAGCTGGAACCTGAGATGATATGAGCACAAATATAGGCGAAGTCAGTCAGTATCAAGGAAAATGGAGAAGCCCACTCAGTGAAAAGACCAGCTGCATCAGATATATTCCTGGTTTAGCAGCAACCTTGTACCTTTCCAGGAAAGAACTAACCACCATATATGAATAGTGAATAGTAATGCACCAGTGTCAAGAATTTTATGTAAAAAAAAACCCCTCTGATGGAAAATCCTCCACATGCTGACAACATAAACTAAAATTTAAGATTTACCCCAAGTTACTAGAGTATTCATCCGTCAAGAAAAAAGAGCCTCGAGGAATTCCTTTCCAGACAATATGAAAACATATTATTTTATGTGAAATACATATTTGAAGGACTGATTAGACGTCCCATTTTCTGAAGCCAGCATACTCTGTTTTGTTATCAATTAACGAGAGAACTAAGAGGAGTTTATATACAAAAAAAATACCCATAAAAACATATTGCCAATTACCAGAAAGTATGTTCCAAGTTGAAATCACACAGCATAATGGCCTACTATCATTATACCATCCAAACACCATCAAATAACTAACAATCAGGGGGTCCACCGACTAAATGAAACACTGTCCAACCCAGAAGCCACAACTCCCAGTAGCCACACTTGGTTGTCGAAACGAAAGTGTCCTAGTAGTATTATGGACTCGAGTATTTGTGTTGGATGTGCAAATGTTTCCAAGTCAGGAACAGGAATTTTTGTGGCAAAGCAATCATATGATAAAAACTATTCAAGTATCATTTTTCGACAACAACATCCAACATGGGCACTTCATTCATTTTGAACTAAAACTTGAAAAAAGGAATCTATAGAAGTATATACATCATGATATAGCTTGTTAAGTACATGTTCCACCACACATATCACACAGAGTTCACATATATCAACATGTTCTATGTCCAACATGAATACTTTCATGCATTAGAGGGCTCAATGTAACAGGTCACCCAGAACATCTGTCTCAC
The DNA here is from genome assembly GCA_963922005.1 of Cornus suecica. Taxonomy (NCBI): domain Eukaryota; kingdom Viridiplantae; phylum Streptophyta; class Magnoliopsida; order Cornales; family Cornaceae; genus Cornus; species Cornus suecica. Next base: position 39,429,843 of record OY998245.1, on the reverse strand, counting down.
TGCATCTACAGCAGGTATGCAAATACTTTATATCCACTCTCTTGCAGCACGTCGATATAACTTCCTTCTCTGTTGTAAAAGCACCTTAACCATTGTATTTCATTTTTTTTTTTGAATGGTAAGACACCCACACACCCCCACATGAGCCCCATAGGGGTTGAACCCCTAACCTCCCCTTTGGGGAGGAAAGGTGATACCATCAGGCTACAAAGCCTTTGGTGACCATTGTATTTCATTACATAAACCAGAAATGCAGTGAATACAAGGGAGCATACGGGGACAGACTACAATTATTGCCAGAAATCTTTTTCGAAACAGTTTCGGCAAAAGGATTCCATAAATATCGAATGCACGTAACTAAAAGATAATGTAAAACAAGGGATGCGTGGTAATGCCTAATTACTGCCAGAAAATTCTGAGATACCTCAAAACGGTTCCAGAAATAAATGATCAGGTGCTGCATAAATGCTGCAGTTGTGGATAGAGCCAGATATGAAAAACCTGGGAAAATTATTCAAGCCTAATGAGCTGATGATAAATGCACCCAATTTAAAAATCAAGAAAAATGGGTAATAGGTTCATACCATAAGTATATGAAAAGAAATAGATATGGAACACCAGAAAATAGAGTAAAAAGAAGCGAGGAAAAAACTTCATCGATATTGGTGTGCGGACACTGCAGGACAGTAACAAACACAATTACATGAGAATGATAGGAAAATAAACACAGAAAAGCAGAATCCTGAGGAAATGAAAATTTCCACAGGAGTGATATTGTTGAACCATACATGGTGTATATCAACAATCATCTACTAAACTAAGGTAGTACTTACTTCGGTCATTACCAAAGCTTATAAACCATACGAGTCCAATCATCACACCCATCAATCCAACCATCTTCGTGACTGGACTCAAGGCAGTTCTGCGGCAGTAACACCACTACTACCGAATCAAATTTTGGTGGATAAAAACAAGCTGGCATAAAAATAGAAATGCCGCAACTATCCACTCAAAATTTGGTGAACAATAACATTCTGGCATAGTTGTGCAGATATTGAGAATCCAATCAGGTCAAACTAACTTTTTTTTTCTTGATAAGTAAGAATTAGTATATAAAACACTCAAACAGGGAGTGCAGCCCAAGGTAGGTCAAACTAACTTTATGACCCCTGAAACCAAACTGGTACATTGGGTCTGTAACACACATATTGAAATCAATGCCAGTGATGCTCTGTGTATGATGTGTAAAAAGTCAAGGGCTGGCAACCTTGTTCTAGGAAATACTTGTAAATTATACACCAAATGTCAATTAAAGACGGCTTCTGCTTTGGGTTAACCATACGCCAGTTCTCACATGTGTCCTTATATACATAAATATAGACAGTGAGTGTGTGTGTGTGTGTGTGAGAGAGAGAGAGAGAGACCTGATCAGAGTAAACAGTTCACACAACCAGACAAGAATTAAGACCATGAAAGCCAACAGCTGATCATCATAAAACTCAAACAGAAAAAATAGGATTCCAATCATAATCTGCAGACCCAAAAGCACAATGTGTAAGCCAAGAAGAATCACAAAGGGAAATGAAAACTTTATAATTGAACAGAGTGAACAAAATGGTAAATAGAACAACATGTGATTTCTACCATTCTATGAGTTGTTGTGGATTACGTATACAGTATACTAATGCCAAGAAAAAACATAATGTTTACCGGTACAAAGACGAGGGATTCAATCACATGCACAAAGATCAACTGGAATGTTGGTAGCCGATGACGAGCATGGTGTTGAAGTTGCACTGCATTTGGGAGAAAGAGATGATAAATCATCATAAATGAGAGAAGTGCAAGAGAAATGATGATGCATAGTGATCTCCCCTAAGGATCAGTGATCGATGATCAATTAGGACCAACCAATGATAGACGAAAATTTAGATCAACAACAAGCACACTAAGATTCTTCTTGGAGATCCTCGTCAAATATATGTAATCAATACTTCCTATAACATGTGAGCTTACAGATCATTCAGTTACTAAATCAAAATAATAACCACTGGGGGTCATCTAACTAGCTCATGAATAGGACAATACAATTAGACAACTGCAAATACTGTGTAGTGTGGTGCCTAACTATGCCAGAACTGTCAGATAGAAGATAATCTTTCTTTGGTCAAGACAAACGACAAAATAAATTGAACAAACCTGTGAACTTCAGCATTCGTGTTTGTGTTTCTCTCAATGTAAATGAAACTGACATTGTAGTAGTGAAGAAAACAAACAATGACATCATAAGTACACCACACTTGGTCACTAGATAATCTGCAAGAAATTAGAACCAATGAGTAATAATAACATTTAATAGCATAGTTTAGTGCAGAAGATATCTTGCTAAACATGCATTAAATTGGCCAAGAATATAGCATGACCTTAACCACAGACAAATTCAGCATACAAAAAGCATGCACTAAGAAACTGCTTTTCAGACACCTTCACTATTGTAAGGTATTTATAATTATACACAACTCTTTGGGCATATATCCACTGTAAACCATTTTGTTATCGTTGCCAAAACTTAGAAGCAGATACCTCACCAAATTTAAAAATAAAAGGTTAATGGCTATTTCCTAAATGCAGTTTCAATGGAGTGAAGGAATAGTAACACTAATACGTTTAGTATGATATAGGTAACCTCAACTTATGATGGAGTTCCTCAATTCAGGTTTTGCAGCTTCAATGGATGGGAGCATAATAGTATTTAATTCAACATAGATCACAACTCCATGTAACCACATATTTAGGTTCTAGCTTGATAGCTCAAGCAGTGACTTCTGCTCTGAAAATTATCTTGGTTGCAAGAAAATAATCTCTCAAAACAATGACTAGAGATGTCAATTAGTTCAGGGTAAGGTAGGCCATAGTTATTTTACAGACTGCACTACCAACCGAAAAAAGATGGCACGACACTGATCGAAGTAAAGAGCATGCGTAAAAAAATTCATATCTAAACACATAGAAATTGAAAAAAAAAAAAAACAAATACATCTTCAAAATCAAGCACTAAAAGACAGTAGCTGCAAGAAGTTAACAATATGTTTAGGAATTTTGTGAAAAACAATATGATACGTGATATTGAACCTTATTTTTTTAGTGTCATTAAATTAAAAATAACGATACGAATAAATAGTTAAAACATATGAGACACACGTTTTTAAAGCCTGGAGACTACTAAAAAGCATGAGCCTGAGGGTCTTATGCGGAACCTATACACAATCCTCAATAATTTTTATTCAATGGAGTTGCAACAGAACAGGGAAATAGTTCTGAAGGTGAGCATCATATTGTGAACCAAATCTCTATTTCTGCATGACATTTAAACCAAACAAAAACCCATAACAAAAAAAGAAAAAAAAAAAGAAAGAAGAAGAAGACCATCATTAGTACTTCTGCTGCACTGAAGTTCTCCATATGAGTACTCTTTTTTGTTGGGTGCAATGGAGAAATTATAATTCTTGGGAAGAGAATGATAATTTTGGACTCCTTGAGAGTTTAGAGGCATTATTTGGTCTTGAGTAATCATTATGGTACACACTCCCCTTTCAAGGGATGCTCTAATTCGATCTTACTTAGCAACAGATGAAAAGAAGAGATAAGGAGATGGCCCTGCTTCAAACCCAAAAATTAAGTGGCTATGTTTTATATGGGTCATGCCTCCTTCTGTGCATGACGTTCTAGATCCTTGGAGAGGCTGTTACGTGGGGGCCCATGCCCGTGTGTTTTGGAGGCCCCTTCGCTTATTTTAGTGCCTTTGGTTGGAATGCAACCTTGGTTTGATGGGATTGAGTCCCCGATTGAATCCATCAAGGACACTTTAATGTCTTATCTCTTTTATTGGGTGGGGGATAAATTTTGTAAGTCCACAGAGAAAAAGATTGTCTTTTGGGTTCTCTTGGTCCTTAGGCCGTGGTTCTTCTGTATTTTGGAACACGCTTCTCTTTTGAGTGCCCTTTCATATACTTCTTACTTAAAAAGTGGATATTTTTTATACTTAGAGCCAATATTACAAGGATGGTGAAATAGATGTTATATATTAGCAGAATTGGAGCAGGTTGGACAAAATGAAGATAGACTAAAGAAATTTTATGTGATAAAAGAATAACTAAGAAACAAAAAGTAAAATGCAATATTTAAAGTTCTTAGCAGAATTGGAGCAGGATGGCATTCGGCAAGGAGGGGACGTCTCTCCAAGCTTATCAGGTTTTAAAGTAGGGAATGGTAGGAGAGTTCGATTTTGGGAGGATGTTTGATGTGCAGACAGATGTCTAGCAGATTGTTTTGCGAGATTATTTGCTATTGCTCGTGACAGAAATTCCTGGGTTGCCGACTGTTATCATCTTGATAATGGGAGGCCAGTTTGGGATGTGTCCTTTATGAGACAGTTTCAGGATTGGGAGTTAGGGGATGTCTTCAACTTATTTGAGATGTTGTATAGCCAGAGGGCTCTTATGGAGGGGACTGTGTCTGACTTGACTTGTCTAAATTGAAGGAATCACATCTTTAAGTGCAAAGTACAAATTTGTATACTTATCATTAAGAAAATTATTTTACCAAGTTTCTGGAGTTGAAAAAGGAAGGGAGCAAATGAGCTTGTTTTAATTGAGCTTTTTCTTGACAATAACACCACGTCCAAAGACTGCAATCATGCCAATTTTTCTTAATCAGTGTCATATTATTATCCTTCTCAGCCTCGCCGAAAAAGCATTGACCTTCTAGTATTAAAATACCATAGAGTTGAATTGACATAGAAAATTCGGGACTAAGCAAAATGTGGCAAAAGGAAGGAAATCCCATGGACCGACCGCATCATCAAAGTAAATATCAAAAATATCCAACTACAAGACCTCTCAATACTAGAGAGCCGTTCGGAAATACTCGAAGCACTAAAATTTGAACATTATAAATCTTTGTCACTTGGGTTCTACTGAATCAGAGAATCAATAACAAAACCCAATGAACCTGCCACTAAACCTATTAAATTCTAGATGGTAAGTTGATTCACTAACTTCAACAAAGAATTTCTTTTGGGTTCTAAATAAAGGTGTTACAACCACATGATATAACCTATCCAGCATTAAATAGATCCAAATAACAAAATAAGCATAAACATAATTATTAACTTGAAGTTTACTACTCGCTGACCACATGTATTTACAAGCTCATTGCTAAGGTGTTGTCTTCTCTGTTGAGCGGAGTGTTGGATGGGGTGATATTGGATACTCAAAATGCTTTTGTGGGGGACCGTCAGATTATGGATTCTGCTATTATTGCTAACGAGATGGTGGATGCTAGATTACTCAGTGGGAGACTGGGGATTCTGGTCAAGCTGGATGTGGAAAAGGCCTATGATCATGTGCACTGGGGTTTCTTACTTTATATGTTACGGAGGATGGGTTTTGGGGAACGGTGGTGCATGTGGATTGAGTTTTGCATTTCCTTGGCTCGGTTCTCGGTTATGGTGAATGGCTCGCCAGCTGATTTTTTCGAGAGTTCCCGTGGTCTGAGGCAGGGGGATCCTTTATCTCCGCTTCTGTTTCTAGTGGTGATGGAGGCCTTCAGTAGGATGATGAGTAGGGTGATGGAGTTGGGCGCTATCTCAGGTTTCCGGGTGGGTGATGGGTCTGCTCGATCAGTGGTCATTTCGCACTTACTCTTTGCGGATGATACTCTTATTTTTTGTGATGCTGATGTGGCACATCTACGGTATCTTCGGTGTGTTCTGATGTGTTTTTAGGTTGTCTCCATAGTTGTTAAAGGCGTGAGGCGACCCTAGGCGCTAGAGGCCTCCTATCGCCTAGGCGCCAGGCGAGGCGCTCGCCCGAGTGAAGCGAGGCGCTCAGTAATAAATTATTTTCAAAATTAAATTAATAAATCACTTTTAATAAAAATAACAAATATAAGACATTTAAACTAATAAAACATTGCTAAGAAAGTTAAAAGCCTATAAATTAAAATGTAGAAGTACAAAAATATCAAATATAAGACATTTAAAGTTTTAAACTAATTAAACCACTTATTTTTCAAGAAAAAAAATCTAAAAAACAAATGAATAAAAAAACAAAAACAAATTGGTAAAAAAATAAAACAGATTGTGTTTTTTGTTTCTAAAAAATGAAACTGGTAAGGATGGATTTAAGCCCCTTCCTCCACAAAGATATCTATTTCTATTTGAATTTAATACACTAGTTGATAATTTCACTAGTTGTTCTATGGTTACTAAACCAATATCAAATAAATTAATTAATAAAAGTGTACCAACTCCACAAGCAAAAACAAAGTCCAAAATGGTCTCAAATCTTGAGTAATCTGGGAGAAGAAATAACAAGTTATTAAGTGCTAATGAGTGTTATAATTTCTCAGGGCATTCCCTGGCAAAGGAAACAATGGCTACTTAAAATTTGAATTTCATCAACTTCACTAAGCATAAAGACAATTGCATGGAATTTTGATTCCTCAAATCATCCGAGAGGAAAGAGAGTGTCTTACGGAGAACTAGAAAAAACAATATATTAAAATTCTCTCTAAGCCACCACCCACTCCCACTAATAAAAAAATCCCCACTGTCTTCTCTTTAAGCCAAACCATCCCCACATGTATTAAAATATACTACATAGATTATAAATTATATATATAATAGGTTAAAAGTTAAAGTTAATCAATTGTTAAACAATAAAAAAATCACAATAAAACAGAAAAACAAATAAACATGCCAAAAAGTCAAAGTTGTAAAGTTGCTAAAGTTTAAATATAAAAAAAACATTCACCACAAAACAGAAAAATAAATAGGCGTGCGCCTAGGGTGAGGCGAGCACCTTTCAAAGGTGGCCTTGCCCAGTTGCAGGCGAGGCGCTAAACCCTCGCCTCGCCTAGTGCCTAGGCGCGCTTGTGATAACACTAGCTGTCTCTGGCTTGAAGATTAACACAAGCAAGAGTTTGATGTTCCTAGTGGGGGAGGTAGGAAATGTTTCTGCTTTGGCTGCGGCTATTGGCTGCAGGGTTGGCCAGTTACCTTCTGAGTATTTGGGCTTGCCTTTGGGGTCTACAGGTCAACGAGTGGTGTGCTGGGATTCGGTGGTGGAGCGGATGGAGAGGCGGCTGGCGGGTTGGAAGCGGCAATATCTTTCCATGGGTGGGCGTCTCACCTTGGTAAAGAGCACGTTGTCCAATCTTCCTACTTTTGTTCTATCTCTTTATCGGATTCCTTGCAGTGTGGCACAGCAGATTGAGAGGCTTCAGAGACAGTTCTTTTATGTGTGTGTGTGTGTGGGGGGGGGGAGGGGGGAGAGACCCTCGTTTCCTCTTATGCGGTGGTTGGCGGTGTGCAGACCTATTCAGGAGGGGGGTTTAGGTATATGGCGGTTGATTCCCTTCAACAAAGCTTTGTTGGGGAAGTGGCTATGGCGCTTTGGTTTTGAGAGGAACCGTCTATGGAGGAGGGTGGTTGCCGGTCGGCATGGGGAGGTCAGGGGTGGTTAGTGCTCCGATGAGATTCGGATCCATCGAGGGGTGGGTGTATGGAAGGATATCCGTCGGGAATGGGATTCCTTTGCCACTTTCTGTCGTTTCAGGTTTGGTGATGGTCGTCATGTATGCTTTGGACTGACTGGTGGTGTGGGGAGAGCTCTCTTGCTTCCTCATTTCCTCAGTTGTTTAGGATTACCCGCGATCGTCATGCTTCTGTAGCCGACTGTAATCATCTTGATACCGGTAGGCTTGTGTGGGATGTTTTGTTCGGGCATCATTTCCAGGACTGGGAATTATAGGAGGTTGCTCGTTTGTTGGAGCTTCTGTATTCTCAGGTTATGGGCTCTGGTCAGGATGCTTTGATCTGGTGTCCTTCTCCCTCTTGGTGCTTCTCAGTAGCCTATTTCTTTCGCTACCTTTCGCCTAGGGTGGAGGGGCCCTTTCCTTGGAAGGCGGTTTGGCGCTCTAAGGCCTCTTGCAAGGTGGCTTTCTTCTCATGGTCGGCTACTTGGGGCCGCATTCTCACTTTAGATGTGCTGAGACGGAGGGGTGTCATCATGGTCAACCGGTGTTTTATGTGCAAAGAGGGGGAATCTGTTGACCACCTTCTTTTGCATTGCCCGGTGGCTTTTGATTATTGGTGCTTCCTTTTTGCCCTCTTTGGGGTGCAGTGGGTTCTGCCGGCGTCGGTCTGTGACGTGTTGGTTGCCTGGAGAAGGTGGGGTTGCATGTCCGGCCTTTTTGGAGAGTTGCCCCCTTGTCCTCTGGTGGGGATTATGGCTTGAGCGGAATCGTCGTTGTTTTGCGGGTATTGAATCCCCTATAGGAGCCATTAAGGATTTTTTCATTTCTAATTTATTTTATTGGGTGGAGGGTCGTTATTGTATATCCATGGATGAAAAGATAGATTTTTTGGGCTCGCTTGGCTCTTAAGGCTTTTATGTACATGGGATGCGCTCCCCGCTTGAGCGTCTTTTATACAATCATACGTTATCAAAAAAAAGTTTGCTACTTTTTAATAGTCAGAGCTGCTTAGTTTGCAGTGCCAGTCTTGACACTGCTTCAGCTGTCAGCAACAAGGATATCAAACCAACTGAATTTTTATCAATCAATCTATAGTTGCTGGTCAATATGGGAACGGAAAATTACGCATCAACCTACTTCTCTAGGTTCTCTTAAACCAATTCACCCCCAATATGAAACATTCCTCCAGTCAATAACATGAACAATTTAAGCAAATCGCACAATTGGATTGCCCAGCAGCAGCATTTAATGGAAAGCATGACAAGAGTCAAATAATAAGCGTACTTCAACATACCTCCAAATCTCGCAGACCCTTCGGGTTGCTCGTGTGCATAAGTGAGATTATAGAATTCCTTTGTTTGGTAATTATAAAGATACCCTGCACATTGCAACAAATACTTAAATAAATAAAAGTTGAGAACAAACAAAAAGTCCTTACATCATAATTACACGAAACTTGAATTGATTTGGAGTGAAATATCTCAAACCCTAGCTGGACAATGTGTTATACCAGCTATGAGAAGATATATTGGAGAATATCATTACTCCATCATTATTATTTTCATATTCATTACATGTGCTATTATTCATTCACCTATAAATAAAGGTGATGACTTAGGAAAATCAAGAGAGAATTATCACAAAGATAATGTATTATCCCTTTGCGCTCCTTGTGCCATGCATGTAGGCCCTAGGGGTTGAATACATAATATCTTAATGTTCTTCTTGCTTCATTTTTCTCTGCACTTATATTCTAGTATTTACAACAGGGTATGAGAGCCTAATTACTCCTCTCCCCTTCTATTTTCGCTGTGACTGCCTAGGTAAATAAATAACCCTAGGGCAGCCGCCTCGTTCGTGCGACAATGTAGAGAGGATCTCTTCCCAGGTTCAGACCCCAATTTTGGGGAATTCTCTTAGCATTTGAAATGTGATAAGGCTATGTATAGTACCCAAGAATAGAATGAAATGGAATGCTTACCCCAACAATTCTTTTGTTTGGTGTGGATTTTAAGATGGGAATGGCCATTTCCTTCGAGTGAAACCCCATTAACCTATGGAATGGCATTCCATTCCCTAAAAAGAGTGAAAAAAAATCATTCCATTTCATATTTAGTGATGTTGTACTAAACAATAAAATGAGAATATCTTCCATTCTCACTTTCATTTCATACCTAGCTTCATTTCATTCCATTCCATTCCATTCCTGCCTACTAAACACACAACATAACGGACTTTTGGTGCTAATTGTGACTTGTTCGGGTTGTCGGCATTCTTAGATATTCTCATGTTACGGATATCTTCACCAACTCAGTAGAAAAGAATCTGTTTCATTATTTAATATGCAAGATGGGTGTCATTTCCATACTCACTCCTGGGAGTATTGTAAGATTATTGGACAATATTATTATGGGATTGATTTAAGCACCTTAATTCACTAGCCAGAATATTGATTGGAGTGATTCACGAGAGTGATTTTGGAATCATACCTCACTACTATTTTCATCTTCATCACGTGCCATTTTTTCACCTATAAATAAAGGTGATGATTGGAAAAAAGAAAACTAAGAGAGAATTATTACAACAGTGATGTAGCCCTTCGGGCTGTTTGTGTTGTCGATGTAGGCCTTAATGGCTTTACCGCATAATATCTTTCTCTTCTTGATTGCTTCATTTCTCACTCCACTTATTTCTTGATATTTAAACCACCATTAAATCATCATATGGAAAAAAAAATGTTGTTTGCACTTAGAGACAAAGAAGACATCAATTAAAATTGTAAATGACCACAATTGTTAGTTCAAAGGTATAATGAGGCCATTGAAAGAGATCAAAAAGAAACAAAACGAAAATGAAAGCCAAAAAAAAATAGTTAACGTAGATGGTGTATTATTATCTGAAACAAAACAGTGTCTAAAAATAAGTGTTATTCCATTAATCAATCAAGTGGAACAAGAGTATTCCACTCATCCATCAGAAGGAACAAAATAATACATTTGCACTCAAACATCTCATGAAATTCATTAATGAATAGAATCGTATCAGCACTAGTACGATCCACTACTGTATATAAAGGGGCTACTGAAAGAAGGGGAACCAACAACAGAAGTTAATTAATTTGGTGTGAAAAATCTGAAACTAACTGTATCTCAGAAGTGTTCCCTTTCATTAAATTGGCAGGTAGAACAAAAAATCACTTGCACAAATCTTTATCAGCAAGGTGGAAACATATTGACAACTTATTGTGTCAGTTCAAAAACGAACAAAATGAGAAGACTATCGATCAAACTATCACTAAGGACAGCAAAACACAAGCATGGTAATATATTGTCTTATGTGAAATCTAAATTACCTACCGCATAACCTAGAAGAAGTTACCGTGCAGTCATAAATAGGTATCCAGTAGGTGAAAAAACCACTCAATACCTTGACCAGGAGAATTCAACAAACTATTCATCAAAATAGTATCATATCCCACAAGTCTGTTTATCAACAGTTGCTGCCATCTGGACAAAAGAAGAAAATTATTTAAAATATGTTAGTGTCTATCATTTCCATTAATATGCATACCACTAAAGAGTTTATATAGTAACAAAGCTCCTAAATATTGCAGTTTAATAACTTCACTGAACAATGTCCATGTCGAGCTCCAAAGAGGCTCAAAATTTTCAACTTCTTTTAATCACCAGCTCTACATCAGGGTATTTACGTATCTTTATCATAAAGGCAGTTCGAATATACTGAAGAGAGAATGAACACTAGACTACTCTTTTCCTGGCAGATGTCATCTTTTCTCTCTATGTAATCTTGTTTCCTCACTTATCTTCTTTATCTCCCACTGAAGACAACAAGGATAAAGGTGTTGGTGTCCGTGATGGCAATGGCTCTGTATTGAAATTGATTGTACCATGTTTTCCTTTTTTACTTATCCCAGTCACAGGTATTTCGTATATGACACTTCGTCTCCTCAAATTTGTCTATAATCTTTCACCAAAAATCAGCCTTCTCTTAAATAAATTACTGATTTGAGAACCTTTTGAACAAATTTACTTCAATTAAACTTATCAGACCATTAGACTGTCTTGCGCTTACGGTTTTCTCCAAATTGGTGCTTCTATTCGATATATAATTACTATTTTTTCCTGATAAGTAAAGTGTATTATAAGGGAACCGCTCTAAGGGGAGCGAAACCCAAAAACAAGAGGCTAAAAGCCTCAAGGACCCAAAGATCCCAAAGAATCAATTTTCTCCTCTAGGGATGTACAATATCTGCCCTTTCCCCACCCAAAAAGAGAAGAAATGACCAAGTCCTTCAATTTTAAAAAACAACCATTGGTTTCATGGCCTATTTAAACCTCAGCAATTATAAAAGCGTACCAAAACTACAAGAAGAATGTAAGTCTAGACATAAAAGAATTGTATCTTACATAACTAAACAAAATACTGTGCTTGACCCTTATATGTGATTATCTTCAGATGAAATATATGAACATAACCTATTTCCGAAGCATGAATGCCGAGCTGCTATGCTTATGTTAGCAGTACGTATGTTATGCTGAGACTTGGCTCCATCAGGCAGCAAGAAAAAACCCTACACAAGAAGTACACATAAAATATTAAAATTTAATCAAATGAAATACTAGCTTGACAACCATGTGGAAAATTTGCGAAAGTTTATGCAACCCACATTAGGTATTAGTAAAAGCATACAAACTCATAATTTGAAAGGAGTAAGGAATAGACATATAAGGTGAAGCTTACCTTCTCCATGGTGTATAAATAAGTTGGTTCAAAAGCTTTGCTTCTCTTTTCAAGCCACTGCACTGAAATATCAAGCACAGTTTGACATAAGAATATATCAGGAGAAAATTTTCTCACAGACAAAAAAAATTACGCAACCAGCAGCTTATCACCAAAAACCAAAATGATACACATCAATGGTAAAGGCTTAGTACAGATACAAAATTGGGAAAGAGAGCATTCAACATTCGTGCTAAGTGACATTCAAAAACCTTGCAGAATTATCCCACATCCCCTTAGCAGTTGTCAGACAAAAGCAAATTACTAAAACAATTTTTCCGGGCCAGATTTCACTGTGGGAAAGACATGACTGTTGAACTTCCAGACTCCAATTCTTTATACAAGAGGGACCATCAATCTCCTCATCCCAATCAGATAACAAATATCTCGGTCCTCCTTTCAGAAGTCAATCCGAAGTAAACTGATTATCAGAATTCTGGTAAACCATAGATTTGTCTATATATATACATATGTAATTAAGTTGGACGTTTATTAGATCGAAATTTATAATGCTCAAACATTTATATATCCCATGTCACATCCATTAAAGATTTGTGACGCATGTACATGAATTATTCAATGTGTCCGAGCTTGCCCCCCAGATATCTTAGAAATAATAAGTTGGGATCGATGTAAAGAGAAGCAAATTGCTTCTGCTCCAAGAACCGAAGACTGTCAGTTGTAAGAGATGTGAATGGCTGATTGTGAGTTTGTGACCAAGCCAAATACCATGGAAGCTGATTGTATATTTTGAAAGTAGGGTGTTCAACATAAATATTACACAAACCACCACACCATTTTTGAGATTTGGGAGACCTCATCACCTTTTCAAAACTTGTCCTTAGGGTCAAACATAACCTAGCACCCCCAATAATAAAAATTGTGAGATGAAAACAAAAAACTACTAGAAAGATAAAATATGACTAAAGGAATACAGAAGTATTTTGTTATAGAGAAAAGAGAGAAAGAAAAAGTGTTTAGTTATAGCATCAAAAGCAGATATAAACCAAAAAATATAAAAATATAAATACAGCAAGGCCGGGTATATCCATCATTTGATTGGACACAAAGTCCAGACTTTTTATTTCTCAGATATACACAATCAATAAAAAAAAATAGAAAAAGATCTTCAAATGAAAACCCTCTTTTATACTTGGAGGAAAAGAAATCGCTTCACTTGATACTTTGGACAAAGACAAAACATAAAGAAAAACCAAAAAGTTGGAGGGTAAATTCCACATAGACCCCTTGAGGTTTGCCCTAACCCTAGGTAGACCCCCTCGGTTTTCAAAAAACCCAGACAGATACCCTATCAGTGACGTCTGTCATCTTTTTCAACGGAGCAGCATAAATTTACTTTATTACCCCTCATTAATAAATTCAAAATCTAACATACTTTTGACTGATATTAAATTACAATAATGCCTCCTATCTAAACACTTCACAAGACATTCACACTTCGTCATTTACTGGACCATACACCCATTAGAGAGATTCCCACCAAGAAACACTAGAGAGAGGCAATAACCCTTTGCCGCGACCCAGCCTCTCCTTTTCGTTCTCTCTCCAGCATTAAAAACCCACAAACGGAGGTTGATTGCTAATACTATTAGTAGCATTTATTGCTCTTATATTGCATTAAATTTTCATTTCACACCTAAAAAATATTGCCGTCTTCTCTGTATTACTACTTATAGATTAGTGGTAGTGGGTTTCATTTCAACAATTTATTTATTGGGTAATCTTTGCTTCAATGCTGCATGTGAAGAATATATCTTGTTTTTGAGAGTGTACATATATATAGAGAGAGAGATAGATAGAGAGAGAGAGAGAGAGAGAGAGAGAGAGAGAGAGAGAGAGAGAGAGAGAGAGAATCAAAACTCTAACTCTGTACATATATATATACACATGAGGGCAATGTTGTCCATAACAATTAATAAGTTGAGGGCATAATCGTAATAGTATATGATAACATAATGACAAATATGACTTTTCATACAATTGAAGGACAAATTTACCATTTGCTCACTTTTTTTGGATGACATCAGCAAATTTTGTTAGTCAACTACGGTCAACTAATGGATGGGGTCTACTAGATACAACAGGGAAAATCTCAAGGGGGCTTGGTGGAATTAACCCAAAGTTGGACTGTGCTGAAATCTCATATAGAATGATCCAAGGGAAAATTAACTTAGCAAGTTCTGCTGTGCAGACATTTGCATTCATACAGCTGACATCTTCATTAATACAATTATCTATCCGATGATGTTGCCATTGACTTCGTCAATGATTTCATCTAGACAATCCTCTTGGATCTGCAATACTCCGTCAACAAGTTGCTTTATGTGTGTTGAACAATTTGAAGACAGGTAATGAAGGAAGAAGAACAGAAAATATATGTGGTTTGAACCACGACAAACAAAGCCCAGAGAGCTACATCTCTTTCAATACATTCTCTCTTTGTTTTCATTACAATAATAACCACTATTTATAGGTGAAATAATCTAATAAGTATAGAAACAATATCAACGGAAGATTCCTATAATCACTCCATAAATCACTACAATCAATATCAAGTCAAGGAGTGATTTTACGCTTCAATCCCTCCTACAATAATATTCTCCAATGTGTTTGAGCAGTAAACAAATGAAAGAAACAAAATAGATTGTGATGGCAAGAGAAAAGAGGGATGTTAAGTCACTCTCATCTAGAAATATGTATATCTGGAGTACATAACTTGCTTATAGATACTTCACCATATAAATAAGAGACATAAATCATAACATCCAACAATGACTTCTTTCTTTTAGCCCACACCAAGTTGACAATGACATAAAAAGCGTATGGCTAAATATGGACTTGGCATCCACTTCAAAACAAAGTCCCAGCTGATCAATGTAAGCAAGAAATATATGAATAGCTCCATGTTTAGAAGCAAAACAACATCCCTCAGGTACTGACACTTTCTTCAAGATATAGACTATTCAAAGAGTATACCCTTTGTAAACAACTGTCAAATTCACTAATCATTCTTCACCAAAATCCTACTTCAGAAATTGGACATTACTTTTACGACCTCAATATGACTTGGATGATACTTTCAACAAGATAGACTCGATGGAGGTTGGTATTTGTTGTTCATGTACGTAGTAGAAGACATAATTTACGTCCAGTGATGTCATGAGAAGGAGAGCAATGGGAGAGATACCAAGGTACAGGAGCTGAAGTTGATGTGAGAAGGACAATACCTTCAATCTAGTAACTAGGAAAATAAACAAGCGAAGGACATGACTCTATAACAGCATTCCAAAAAGGGCAATGCCTCAGGCCATGTAAGAAGAAGTTCCTTCTTACATGTGATGTGGTCCAATGAAAAGCTTACATGTGCCATAAAAATATTTAAAATATTGTTATAATTACTTTATTTAAATTTTAAAAACCAAGCAAATCTATGATCCTTAAAAAGATTTGCAAACATAAGGAACTGTTTTGAAATTTTAGAACACATGTAATATTGTTATTGGAACGCATCACATGTAAGAAAGAAGTTCCTTCTTAGATGGCCTGAGGTGAGTATTGTCCTTCCAAAAATATGTTCAGCCAACCTAACGAGATGCATTTAAAATAATTCCTAGAACTTGCTTAAAAGAGATGTTCAGCCAACCATGAAAACAATGGACATATCAGTGTAACGAACTTACCTCAGAAGTCAATTACTTACTGCACATCAGACTATTACTTTTAGCTTACCTAACAACTCACTCCAGAGCGCACTATCAACCTGGAAAAGGTTAAACTATAGTCCATGATTCCCATAGAAGATCATATTTAGTTACTAGATGAAGTCAAGAGTTTTCCAATTGGCTTTGTCATGACAAAATTTGGCTTTTGTATAAACTTGATGCAAATGTATGGTGGGATTTCAACTGCAACTCTTTTACAATGTATACAACTACAGTGTTGTTTGAAACATAAAGTGTTTGTGATACATTGAAGGGAAATAGACTATTTTACTTACTAATAGTCTAATTTGTGGAAATCACATACGACATTGGAATGTGTTACGTACATACTACTTTTCAAATCAGGATGCAGAATTTGTTGAACTGTAATATTGCACATCAAATCCTTGAAAGGAAACTCTTACGTGCATCTAGCTCGAGATGTATTAATATGGCCATTTCTTCCAAACAAAAAGGTGAAAAAATTTGGAACAGTAGATTTTCGTAGACGAAAGGGTGCAATTACTTCGATAATAAAGTTGGATATCCCTATGGCATCCAGTTTACGAGTTCATGAAGAGAGATGGATGAGTGGAAAGAGGGTGTGCAGCTCAGTCAACAAAAGGAATGAATTCACGGCAGGAATTGCAACCCCTAATTGGCTGAGGTAAGAGCAATTCTAAGTAACCGTATCTCAAACTCTAAGCTAACTGTGGTGGAGCGGGTGGAGAGGAGATTGGCAGTGTAGAAAAAAACAGTATCTTTCGAAAGGGGGGAAACTTACATTGGTTAAGAGTACTCTTTCCAACCTTCCGACTTTTTACCTTTACCTCTTCCAGATTCCGTGTAGTGTGGCGCAGCAGCTCGAGAGAATTCCGAGACAGTTTTTATGGGGTGGTTATAGGGAGGGCTCCTCCTATCATCTTGTTAGGTGGGACAGAGTTTACGGACCGCTTCAATAGGGGGGCCTGGGTATTAGAAGGTTGATGCCCTTCTGCACTTTTGGGGAAATGGTTGCGGCGCTATGGGGTTGAGAGAAGGAGTCTTTGGAGGAAAATGATCTCTTGCTGGTACGGCGAGGGGTGAGGGGGCCGGTGCTCGAGGGAGGCGAGGATAAGGAGGGGTATGGGTGTGTGGAAGGATACTCGCAGATGATGGAATTTCTTTGCACGTAGGTTGGCTTCAGAGTTCGAGATGAGCTATATGTCAGATTCTGGACCAACCGTTAATGTGGGGAGAGCATTCTAGCTTCTTTTTTTCCTTGGCTTTATAGGATTGCTTGGGACAGAAATGCCACGGTAGCTGACTATTATCGGCTTGATACCGGTAAGCTAGTTCGGAATATTCAATTTGTGAGGCATTTTCAGGATTGGGAGCTTGAAGAGGTTTCAGGGTTACTGGATCATTTGTATCGTCAGAGTATTGTCAACTTTGGCCCGGATTGCAGCGTGTGGATGCCCTGCGGTAGGCTTGTTTTGGTGTCTTTGGTTGGAACGCAATAGGCGTTATGTTGATAGGATGGAATCCCCGATTGGTTTCATCAAGGACACTTTTATTACTTATCTCTTTTATTGGATGGAATGTAGATTCTACAAGTCCATAGAGTTAAAGATTGTTTTTATGGGTTCTCTCAGTCCTTTTTTTTTTTGGTTCCTTTGTATTTCGGGACATGCTCCCCTGAGTGCTCTTTTATATACTTCTTACTTATAAAATAAAAAAAACGCACACACACATACACAAAGAAGTCTCGCAAAATAAAAAATTCAAATAATAAAATCTTGTTGTTCATCTTCCTTATTCGTGTAATGTTGAATGGATAACAAGCTACATAACATTAGATTTTGACAAAAGATGTAGGGTTAACTTCATTTACACCCCATCAGGTTTGCTTTTACTTCAATCACACCCCTAGGTTTGAGAATCTTCATTTACACCCCTTATTTTTTCAAATTCACATCATTTACACCTCCTCAGGCATGACATCATCCTGAAATTTTTTTTAATACCTAAACTACCCTCAATGTGTTAACTAGGTGTGTTTGGAAACAAGGATATAGTTTTTATCAATTGACCCCCTCCCATTTCTAAAAATACAAAAATGAAAAAAAAAATTATTTAAACATAATTTTATAATTGGTTAAATAATTTAACATAGATTTATTCCTCTTTTTTAAGAGTTTAAATCAATTAAATTTATTATATACACAAATTATTCAATTTTCACATATTCATAATAAAAAGAATTGAATCTCATATATATATATTTTTTTAAAAAAAATTGATCTCATATAAAAAAAATTAAATGTGTTTGGAAACTAATTTATTCTTTTAATTTTTACAAACACATATTTAATTTTTTTGGAAACTAATTTTTTGAATTTGTGAATAAAATTAAATCCCAACCCCTCCACCCCTAACCCCTCCAACCACACCTTTTGGGGAAATGGTTATGGCGCTATGGGGTTGAGAGGAGTCTTTGGAGGAAAATGATCTCTTGCCGGTACGGCCAGGGGTGAGGGGGCCGGTGCTCGAGGGAGGTGAGGATAAAGAGGGGTATGGGTGTGTGGAAGGATACTCGCAAATGATGGAATTTCTTTGCCACGCAGGTTGGCTTCAGAGTTCGAGATGAGCTATATGTCAGATTCTGGACCGACCGTTTATGTGGGGAGAGCATTCTAGCTTCTTCTTTTCCTTGGGTTTATAGGATTGCTTGGGACAGAAATGCCACGGTAGCTGACTGTTATCGGCTTGATACCGGTAAACTAGTTCGGATTATTCAATTCGTGAGGCATTTTTAGGATTGGGAGCTTAAAGAGGTTTCGGGGTTACTGGATCATTTGTATCGTCAGAGTATTGTCAACTTTGGCCCGGATTGCAGCGTGTGGATTCCCTGCCATCATGGGATGTTTGAGGTCGCATCTTTATTCCAATGCCTTTCGGCTCAGCAGCGGTTGTCTTTTCCTTGGAAGTTGATCTGGCGTTCCAAGGCCCCTCTCAAGGTTGCTTTCTTCGGGTGGACTGCGGTTTGGGGTCAAATCCTTACCTTAGATAACCTTAGGCGAAGAAACCTGACTTTGGTGGATATATATACCAAAGTCATATATATACCACAACTCCCCCCGCCACCACCTCACCCACCCCACCATCGACGCACACACATATAATATATATATATATAAACACACACACACACACACATATATATGCACACATGGGAAGCGGCTGGCTAGGGCACGTCTGGTGGTAGTGGTGGTTGGGGTGTTTGGTTTGAGGATTAAATTGATTTAAGGGGTATTTGGTTTAAAGGATTAAATTGATTTAAGGATTAAAGTTTAAGGGTGTTTTAGACATTTTATACCATGAGGGGGTGTAAATGAAGATTCTCAAACCGGGGGGTTATTGAAGTAAAAACAAACCTGAGAGGGTGTAAATGAAATTAACCCAAAGATGTATTATAAACAAGCAATCTTCCCTTCAATTACAGTGTTAGCTTGTGTGCGATGTAAGAAATTAAGGAAATAGAAAACAATGAACAAAACAAAATAAGTAGTGGTAACAAAAAGTGCCTATGAAACTATGTCTTGAAGAAAAAAACAACATTTATAGTTTGATGCTGCATGAAGATTGAACAACTTTTACCTCTAGGAAGGCCCAATATTCTATGTTAAAGAACTAGAGACTCCAATTTCATTCCATAAAATCTTGAATATGAGATAAGCCAACAGGAAATGAAAGAATAGTCTTTACCTGCAAATGAGTTAAGCCTGTCCAAGTGAAGTATGCATAGCCACTTGGGAATATCAAGATTCAAGTGTATACCTGCAATATCCTGCATTTTAAAGATCAAAATCATCAATAACAAGTCATCAATTCAAGCTTGTATTCCTAATTTATTTTGAGATAACAAGAAGCAATTAAAGTCACATGTGTCCGAAATTATGATAATCATGAGTAACTCTAGTATGTTTATCAAATACATCTGCCCCAAGACACTCAAATGTTTGTGCAAATACAATAGAGAGTGCAAGGTCCATTATGTTCATCTGTAGGTTCCTTTAAACGAAAATAATCTCAGAATAAAGCTCTAGAAAATAGAAAATAAAGGAGCACAGATTTACCACAAAATCAAAACGAGGATCTGAAGATCATTTATGCATATCTAACAGATTAGAGGGCATGGAAAGAATTTTAACTCTGAAGCCACACTATGTTGAAAGGACGCATATATTTCTGACAGAATAAGCACTTGTGTTCCTAGAGGAGGGGAAAAGCTATTAAGAAAGCATCCGGTAATCCAAGAATGAAAATTGTAACAGAAAGGATCCTACGCTCCATATAAGATTGATTGAGAAACTATAGCTACAATGTGGAATGTAAAAATGTTCCTAGTAAATGAAAAGAATAGACATTGTCTTACCCATAAACTTCCAAGGATTCGCTTTGCATGTCTCCAAAGAAAAGATAAACGCCCATACCACTTTCTGCATATGTGGATTATTGCTGCTTTAAAAGATTCCTTAGCAGATAGAGGGAACCTGCTACTTGACTCCTCTTTATTGATTTTATGGACAGCATCATCAACTATTGGCTTAGAGCTATCACTGCTGGTAGAAATTTCTGCTTGACTTTCAAGAAGTTCATTATCTGTCTTCCAGATTTTTGAAGCCACTTTGCCCCTCCTAGCACCAGAACCAATCCAGTTCACCCAATACATGGCAGTCAAAGAAGTTGATCCATCTTCATCCACATTTTCCATTTTCAGGATTTCAGTATCAATTTCGGTTTCTTTCTCAGGAACAGCTATGACAGTATATTCAGAATGGTTTTGTGACCACAAGCCAGCACTAGTAATCTGCAATAAGGAAACAAGTTCACCAGGAAAATACATACTAGGCCTCAATAAACAAATAAATTAAAAATAATAATAATAACAGACTGTCAATAGAACAGATGAGACGTATGTTTGAGCCATATTCCCAAGTAATTATTGCAATTTATGGATATTAATATTGCCATAGCCTTTATGTCTGCTTTGACCACAGCCACCATAATTTTGAAGAAGCCATAGTGGTCATGGCAAAGTGGCAACAACCCTCCCTGATTATAGCCAACCAAATCCTCTTCCAAATGCTAAGGTTAAACAATGAGACCAGAGAAGAAATAACCAACACTAGGCAAACGTGAAAGAGAGCCGTGGCACATTGTGAATCACAGATTAAAAAAAGGTTTAATCTCTCTATACAATGCAGGGTGTGATGATAAAACATTTTACTTCCAAACTCCAAGAACATTTTTGTTTTCACAAACGTATCTTTCAAAAAAAAAAATCCTACGTAGAAGGTTGCTGCTACTGTTGTCCTGAATGAAAGGTCCTGGGAGGGATGGACTGGATATAAACTTAACCTTGGCCATTTTTTGATAGTACATCTGCTCAAAGTATTTGACCCCACATAATTATGCTTTATAGACGGAACATTTCATGAGTGGAGCAAGCAATGGCCCCTTAACAATAAATTGTTAAATAAAACTAAACAATTTGCAAATTTTTTAACTTGCAAATATTTCAAATAATAGCTTACTAAATAGAAGATATTTATTCTCTCCATCGAAAACTATTTGCTCTGCAATAAATAACGTCTTTAAAGGGAAGCATTAACCGAATGTAACTTTCTCACAAATAAGTAGTCAAATTCAAACTACCTGATAAATTAATTCAACTCTTTAACCAATTTGACTCAGAAATATATGCAACATTCGACAACAGGGATTCTCGGTCATTCTCATGGCAAACCACTACCCATAAGTATCCTTCAGCACTTCTTGGAGTTTCAACTGAAATGCACACACCCTACTCGTTTCTATCAGTCATAGTACGACCACACAATAGCAAACACCATTCATGACCAAAAGGTACATTTCTTGTTCCACTATGTTCCGATACAATATTTCAATCTTCAAATAGATTCATAAAATCTATGCATTATTATCATCAATGAAAATTTTGTAATTTATCATAAATTTGCTTAGTGGCAAACATATATAGGTTTTATCAAGCAAATGATGCGAGCGGAGTCATCATCATTAATGGAACAAAAATGATCTCTGGACAAATCAGAAGATCCTTTCAATTGGCTTGAAACTGTTATTTGAATGAAACTAGATCTTCTTTTTTTTTATATATAAGTAAATGAAACTAGATCTTGTTCAATCATACTGAAAGTTAGATACGAGCATCATTTCCAAATTTACATGCCTCGTCTTTTTTTGTTTTTTTTTGGGTTCCTTTTGCATTCCTTTTATGGTATTTCTATGTTTGTGAATAACATTCAATAACTTAAAGAAAACCATCATATCATAAGTGAAACAATCAAGTTAAGGCACCCAGTTTCATATCAGAAAAAGCAATCAAAATACAAAATAGGAGCCCAATTTTAGCTTTACATTTCACTATAAATACATGGAATCCCCCACAAATGATAGGGATTTTATAATATTACTTTAGATTTGCCTCCAATATTGCGAGGCCAAAAGTAATACAGTTTAGAGAGAAAGCAATGAGAAAAGTTTGAGATAAAAGGAAAAAGTTGATTCTTTGCCTATCTAGGCCCTTAGCGCCTTGATTGCTTGCTTGTATTGGGACGCGCTCCCCTTTTGAGCACTCTTTGTTTATATACTTCTTATTTATCAGAAAAAGTATATTAAAAAATAAAAGAACTGAGGCTAAATTAACTATCAAGAAAAGGAATAACTAAACAATCACATACCTTGATCTGAATAAGTTGTGCTTTTGCTGTCTCAATTCCAGAAAGCTCACTAGAACAGCCAGGCTTCACATAAATATAATCAGCTTTCATTAGAAGGTGAAAGATATTTGATTCAAATTTCTTGGCTATGAAGCATGAACACTGACCAGAAAGAATACAATTTTCAAATTAAAAAGAAAAAAACAAGTGGTAGACATGCACGACATTAAAATTTTATATTTATTTTATATATTAACCAATAGTATTCCTCATAGGCAAATTTGTTTGATAAGTTAATATTCTATTACATGTAACATAAAATTTATGAATCACCGTTACGGAAACTCAGCTAAGACACAGACAAGTAAAGGAATGCGTATACATCGCATATTTAAGGTCAATATGTACATGTATAGGTCCATCTAATCTTTATAATTTTATTCCTCCTTAACTGTATTGTCTCATCAAATCTGACATTATTATATGGTTCTTATGGTAAAAACTTTGCTACAAAAGTTTTACAAAGCTATAATATGATTTATCTTTACAACTGAAATCTCCTCCGTCATAAAAGAAAACACGTTTATTTCCCGTCTTTCTGGTTACATGGTGGCTAGTTTCCAGGGGAAGTCAATTGTATATCTGATTTAAGTTATGGCGTGCTAAACACTTGTCCAGCAGTGCCAAAGGAGCATTGGCATCTAACACATGACCGATAAGAACATGAACCAGGATTATGGCAATTTGTAAACAAGCTCATCTTATGTGAAACACTTTAGACAAACTTAGAAAGTACTATGTTTGGAAATTCACAAGAACAAGCAATCCATTAGTAATATATTCAATTGTATTCCTTATTGTGGTGCCTAACAACAGAATAACAACGATTACCTATGTTGCCCAGAATAGAGTAAGTTAGGGTGCTGGTCTGTGTCTAAATGTTGGCTCCTTGAATCCCAAATCCTAAGATACAGGGATGTCTCTACAAGTTAGATACACGTAGTAGTACTACACATTTCATTACATTAACTATACTACTGCAGTGGAATGTTCAGTGTTGTTTCATAAATTGAATGGAATGTGGTTAAAGGTTTCTGTCTCTCTCATGTATCATAAACTCACATCTGATATTAAAATTTTCATTTCTTTGTCTTCAGTCATGTCATGTGAAGAATTGACATGTCCAATTTCGGATAACTGTCAGATACATATCCTATATTCATACCCATGTAGTGTCGTATCAACATGGATACGTAAAGAGAAACAGGAGAGTCCATGTAACAAAAACATAACTATGCCATTACCTTCTATCATGTTTTGCTTGTCAATCGAACAATATGGGGTAAATAATTTTAGAATAGTAGTAACAGCAATACTAACTAGGCTTTGTTAACGTGGTACGCAACTGGATGTTGATCCCTTTCCTTTGTCCTTGGAACTGAGAAGCAAACCAATGGTTATGCTCAACAAGCTTGCCTCCCTTGCCATGGAAGGTTGTATGGCGTGTACTAAGGCCCCTCTTAAGGTGGGCTATCTTGCATAAACAGCTACCCTGGGGAGGATCCTCAAACCAGACAATTTGAGGGGACAGATTATTTCAAATTGGGTTGAATGTGCAAAAGAAATGAAGATTCAGTTGATCACCTCTTGCTTCATTGGTCAATGGCCAGGGATAGTTGGAGGTTGCTTTTGTGGTTTTGTTAACGGGTTCAATGGGTTATGCCATGTTTCTGTGGATGCATGATTGAGGGATGGAGAGGTTGACCAGTGGGGTCCCAAACTCATCAATATTGGAGGGTGGCGTCCTTGATTTATTTTTTAAAAATATTTTTATATTTTTTTATAAGTAATGGTGTCCTTGGGTATAGGGTGGGGCTTGTGGAAGGATCTGAATAGGAAAACTTTGATAGAGAGGAGGCTCCTATTGAGGCGTTTGAATTCTCTTCAATTTTTCTTTTTTGTTGGGTCTTTGGAAGAAATTGTAAATCAATGGGAGAAGTAGTAGATATTACGGACATATTGAGAATCTGTGGGGGGCTAGCTTTTGCGGGCTGCCAGAATGCGTTCCCCATTTGGTGGCTGCCGCTGAAGAGATAAAAAATTATATTTTGTGGCTGCCGCTGAAGTATACTGATTGCATCAAAATTCTAGAGGTCAGAGGTCAAGTTTGGGTGGCCAAACACCTCTTTTTTATCTAAACTCACAATTCTAGATAGCTTCTAATAAAATCATGTGCGTCAACAAGGAAGACAGATCTGGTAGGGGACATCAAAACGAAGTGATCCCATGCATTCAGAATTTGTTTATGCATACCTATTAGCATCCCATTGATGAGTATCTGTTGGAGAAACATGTCTTTAAGGTGCTATCCAGTGATCAAGCTAACTGGATAGGCTGATATCACCTGAAGAAAGGAAAGACTTCATATTCTCCCTCCTAGAAAACAAAGCCCCAGGCACAAGGTCTTGATGGTTTCACTGCCACCTTCAAAATTCTAGCACATTATTGGTGCTGATTTTGTCCAAGCAACTAAATCTACTTGCCTGCTGGATGCCTGCTAAGGGAAGTCAACTCTACCCCCCATTAGTCTCACCAATAATCTTCCAAACTACCAAAACTACGTAGCTGAATATAGAACTATAAGCTGCGAATACACCTTATATAAAATATCAGTAAAATCCTAGCTTAAAAAATCAAAGCTCTCAGTGGTTCAGGTGTTAATAAATACCAAAATCTCTCCTTTCCTCGGAAGATAATTTCGGACAATTATAACTTCTCACCTTTAGAATAGATGAAAATTTGTCATACATTTCAAAAACCTCCCAAATGAGCAATTAAGGTGGTGGACATCAGGAAAGCATTTGATACTGTTAGGTGGGACTTCATTATGTCAACTCCTTCGCAAAGGAGTTCCCTCCATTACTTATCCAGGTCAAAATGTGCAACTCCTCTACCTCTATTTCCACTTGTGCCATTCAAGAGCTCAAGGGGACCAAGGCACAGAGACCCACTCTCTTTTCGTCTATCTTGGGCATAGCTTTCCTCACTGATCTCATCTTTTCATAGGTCATAATTGAATAAAAGTGTTCAAGAGGGGAACGCAACACGCATAACTACACAAGGCCATATAGAACCTCTACAGTCTCAACAACTACACAAACCCTACAAGTTCATCCAAGGATTTACAATCTCTTTCCTACAAACCCAACAAAAAAAACTTCAACGAGCAAAACTAGGATGTCCTTTCCTCCGAAAATATCTGCTAGTTCTTTTAGACCATACACAACACCACACACAAAGGTGCAACCCTAAAGAAATCAGAAACGTCGAAACCCCCCCTCCCCCCTTTCCAAGCCTTGATCAAACCTCCGGTCATCCTAGGCATCACCCACTGAACCCCAAACAAACTCGAAACAAAACCCAACAATCCTAAGCTACTGAGAAATGCAAAAGAAGCTGGTCAACGTTTCCTCGTCATTCATGCACATATAGTGCCAATTGACCACAATATGCCTCTTAAAAAGATGCCCGGTGAACCTAGGTCAAGATCTTCCCAATATGGAAGTCCATGCCAAAAAAAACGCCACTTTTGAGAGGAGCTTGTGAATGCCACAATGACCCTCCATGGAAAATGCGGCATGGAACATCCCAGATAAGGGAATAAAAACACCAAACATCAAAATGGTACCACAACCTCCGGCACTATCTCTTGGCATAGAGTAACTCCAAAAAGCCAATAACATCCTTAATCTCCCGGCCCTAAAAATGCCTTGAAGCGCACCTCCAAAACAATGCTCCACTATGAAGGGGATAACAATCAACCACCAACGTAAATCAATCTACAGCAATCCAAAACATATTGGAAAATTGAGAGCACGAGTACAATCACCACAATGGATGTCATCCGAAAAGTAAATCCTCCTACCATCCCCTAACAATAAATCTGATATGCTTATAGAAACCATCCCATCTTTTCCGATTGTGTTTCCAAACCCGAACTCCACTCGAGATCTCACCTCCAAAGAGCGCCACCCTCCTCTCAACTCCCCAAATCTACGCTTAATCACCCTCGTCTAAAGTATATGCCTCTCCACTCAAAATCTCCGAAGCCACTTCCCTGGTAGAGCCTTATTAAACCAAGGCCATTTCTGTCCACCGCCTTTCTTACGCAGTCGTACGTGAACGTTATCGACCTTCGAAGCCCAGGAAGAAGTGGATCAAACTCACATCACCCGGAGGCACCAGTCTTCTGATTTCCAGATCTTCCTTCAGAATCTGGGTGCAAACCCTATCCCAAGGCACAAAATAAGACTAGTACTCCTCCCCCTAAATCCCCACAGAAATTTCACTGCAACTCTGTCCTTTCAGCTGAAGACGAGATCTGAAATATAGAAAGGAAGTAGGTCTTAATGTATTCTAGGGCTGCATGTATCGAAACCTATATTATATTATTATATTGTATCTAGTTAAAAAGATGCAGGTCTTAATGGATTTCAAAGCTGCATATGAACTGAGTCGAGCAGGTTTGGAATTCGGCTAACCAAGGTCTGAGAGGTGTTTGGTTCCACTCATTTGCGGGCGATCTTTACCTAGCAAACATCCATTACTTGCTCGCTCTCCATCTTCCCTGATAACGATTGAAGCATCCCTTTCCACTGTCCCAGTACCACACCAGATTCATGGATCATATAAGCGGAGTTGTCATTTTTCCTTCTCTTCACAAACCATGCCTCAAATACTTGTGAATTTATCCATTGTGTCTCAGATAACTCTAAACCCTAGACTCCCGGAACTTAAGTGACTCAATTGCGTGCGGACTAACATGGATTTGGAATTGGAAGAAATTTATCCATTGTGTCTCAGATAACTCTAAACTCTCGACTCCACGGACTAGACATAAAAGAGATGTAGGACAAACACCCATTTGTATGCCTATTAATTTATACCTAATAGTCGGATTTAAATTTGAAATTTTTGAGGAAATTCAGTTTAAATTATAAATTTCAAATTAAATTTCTTCCGATTCCCAAATCCCATCCATGTTACTCCGCGTGCAATTGATTCACTTAAAGAATAACCGAAATTCAAGTAAATATGAAGTTCTTAAAAGATTCATAGATATGAACAAACACATATATACACATATAATAGATATAGATATAGATATAAAGAGGTATAAAGACACCTGTTGAACGTAATTGGCGTGCATGACGACGAGAATACAGAACAAAGTGATGGCCATGATGAGAAACATATACTCCAGAGTAGCTCGTATTCGCGGCGTCAGCATCTGCGAGAACCGTTCTTGTACTCGAATGAAGGTCTGCTCTGGATCCATCTCTAGAGTTTTTCTCTCTGTTAACTCTAGAATCTACCACACATACTTTCTAGGGTTTTTTGTCTGTGTATATATGCGAGTGTGTGTAAATATATATATGCTTCTGTGTGTAATTTCACAGATGACTTTGTTTGAGACACTGGTCTCGATCGTCGATGGATTCAAAGCTAATGAAGTATAGATGCACAAAGATGAATTGAAGAGGGCATCAAATGAAATTCCTCGCTCCCAAACACGTGCGATCAATTAGGCGCCGTTTTGGAACCAGTTTTGTTTTTGGCAGAAACAAAACAGTTTTGTTTTTGCCTTTCAAAAAAAATAAAAAGAAAAAAAACAGTTTTGTTTTTTTGTGTGAATTTGTAATGGGTGCATTTGGAAACCGGTGTTTCCGTCTTTATTCTTGTTTTTTTCACTATTCACGGGAATAAAAACACGTTTGGCACACCTATTACTGTTCACCTTGTTCTCAGTTTGGAAAAAAATTTGATGAACAGTACCCAAAACCATGAGAACACCAAATTGGTGTTTTCTTCATTCTCAGTTTGGGATTTTTTTTTTTTTTTTTAAAAAAAAAAAACCTACAAACCACGCCACCACCCTAATCTGCGAAATCCAAATCTTCGACTAAATCTATGAAATCCAAACCTTCAAATCCAATCCAAATCTGCGAAATCCAAATCTTCGATCACCACCATCACACACACACACATATATATACACACACACACAAACCTGCAAACCTAATCTCCAGCACCACCATCAACGCCACCACCACTACCACCACCAATTTCGAACACCCAAATCGCCCACAATCCCCAAATTGAAACCCTAATCTCCACCCTAAAACCAATCGACTCCCAATTTGCAGAAAATGAGAGAGAATCAAGAGAAGAGGACAATGATGATCATTTAGGGTGTGATGAACACGTCGGATCTGGTCGACGAGAGAGCCAATTTGCAAAAACGTGAGTGAGTGTGTTTATATATGTGTATGTGTGTGTGAGAAAACAAGAAATTTTTTTGCCCCAAACATGTTTTCATTTTTTAGTTTTTTAGGTGAGAAAATAAAAATAAGAATAGAAATATATCTTGTTTTTTGCTTCCCAAAACAAGAACAAAAATAAGGGTTCCCAAATGGACCCAATATGTTTTTAGTTGAACTAGTATACGGCACCTACCAATGTATGTGGAGAAATACCTTTTTTAATAAAATAATTATTATCATAATTTAAAAAATCAAAGAATTTCTAATAAGTACAAATACATATATATAACAAATAAAATAATAAATTTTGAATCTAAATGCACCCTTGAACTCATTAATGAACGGTAGAATCTTCTTCAAACTACATAAATAGTGTTCACCAAAGCACCACAATGTTTACAAAGATAATGAGGATAACTATAATTATAGTAACCTCGAGTGTCAACCGTATATATAAACTGTGTCATATACAGAACCCTAAAACTCACATCCAACCCTTTCCATCAATCATCTGGAGCAAAGTAAATAACTAAAATAAAAAGATGAAAGAACAGACGAGTGCTCTTAAAGCTAGATTATCATATACATATTGAGCAGTTTGAATTCAAATCCAATGCTTAAAAAATCCACAAGGGGACAGACTTATCTACTAATAAACCACTAATTTGTTTCTGAAATTACCTAGGCGATTAATGAAAATAGCCTAGAGGATGAGTGAATAGGGTTTTTAACGATTTTATGATCAATTAAAATTATCTAGCGGAAATTCAATTTTAATCACTCACGAAACCCTAATTTTATACTCAGATTAATGAAGTAATGATGAATATAAGTGCAGAAAATAAATCATGAGACAACACAGAGATTTTTACGTGAAAAACCTTGAAAAACGCTCCAAGTGAAAACTAGGGATACGTTCAGATATTGATGTACTATGAATCAAGAAGTACACAAACTCTATGAAGTTTTAGACTTATAAATTACTCTTGATCTGCCTTTCTCCACTCGGCGTCTGAAATTCTAGATCCACGAAGCTCTCGCTCCGATCTCTCTGACGGCTCCGTTTCTCAACGGATCAATTTTCCACAAAGCTTCTTGCTCTGATCTCCATACTCCGACGGCTCTACTTCTCAATGGATCGATGCAACTACATCGCACAAGGTGGTGTGATGGTTTTACCGCAACCGGATCATTCAATTGTACATAAAAATGTTAAACGTTGAAGCACAATTGAATACCCGTAAAAAACTAAAGAAATCATTAATATAGAATGATCAAGCGATCTCTTTTTCTCTCTCTGCAAACGGATCTGATCTATGAAAGTATTGCAGAAATCTTACAAAAACCACCAATAAAATATGTAGAGACTCCTTTTATCTATAGAGATAGGAATTTTATTTTGAGTAAACTTATATCCTTTTTGGACAAGGATTCCTTCCTTATGTAATCCTCTTGTAATCAGGAGTGAATCTGGCCAATATTGGTGTAAATATCTTTTATATACGTCCTGGGATATGTTGGAGTATAACCCAAGTTGATAGAAATTGAAATGGATCAGAACTTGTATTTGTAGATAACCACGCTTCTACCTACGCATGAGACAACACATAATTTTTTACGTGGAAAACCTTGGAAAACGCTCCAAGTAAAAATAACGGATACGCTCGGGTATCGATGCACTATGAATCAAGAAATACACAAACTCTATGAAGTTTTAGACTTACAAATAACTCATAATCTATTTTTCTCCACTCGATGTCTGAAAGTCTAGATCCACTCGTGTTCCACGAAGCTCTCGCTCCGATCTCTGTACTCTGACGGCTCCGCTTCTCAACGGATCAATTTTCCACGAAGCTTCTTGCTCCGATCTTCGTATTCCGACGACTCCGCTTCTCAACAGATTGATGCAACCATGTTACACAAGGTGGTGTAATGGTTTTACAACAACCGGATCATTCAATTGTGCATAAAGATGTTAAACGTTGAAGCACAATTGAATACCCATCAAAAACTAGAAAAACCCTTGATATAGAATGATCAAGCGATCTTTTTTTTTTTCTCTCTCTATAGATATATCTGATTTATAAAAGTATTGCAGAGATCTCACAAAAGCCACCCCTAAAATCTATAGAGACTCCTCTTATTTATAGAGAGAAAAATCATTTTTTGAGTAAACTTATATCTTTATTGGATAAGGATTCCTTCCTTGTGTAATCATTTTGTAATCAGAAGTGAATCTGGCCAATATTAGTGTAAATATCCTTTATACACGTCCTGGGATATGTTGGAATGTAACCCAAGTTGATAGAAGTTGAAACGGATCAGAACTTCTATTTGCAGACAACCACATTTCTACCTACGCATGGCCCCTACGCTTAGGCGGGTTGCTACCCTTCAACATAGGCTCAGCTACGCTTAAGCGTAGCTTGGTTATAGGCCAAAAATCATATGCATAGCTTGAGCATAGTTTTTTATATTTCTAGCCACTTTTAGCTACTGTAAGCGTAGCAAAATTCATGGAAACCATGTTTTCTAATTATTGCTCCGTTAGAACCCCCTCGACTCCATTGATATGTTTCCCAAAGTTTCAGCTCCGAAAAATATCATTTTTACTCTCCGGAATGCATTTTTTGCTCAAACTTGTTTCCTCTTCATTACTTTAAGCTTGATTTGAATTTAACGAAACTTGTCGATGTCTTTGCGTGACCACTTTAATTTTTCTCAACCTACCCGATCTCACAATTCATTTAACATGGTTATTGTAGAGAACATGCCAACAATGAACAATCCTACAAATGTTCTTATAATCTCCCCTTGGCATTTATGAGACAAAAACATGTTTTACAAAGATATCTTCACGAACAACAACATAATATCTATACCTATGAAGACACACCCACAAACATAGACATGGAATATCAGAATGCCCTTATGACGATCTTCCAATCCTGCAACCACAACATTGAACAATACCATGAAAAACAAGTGTGGAAAATAGATATAACCAATATAATGATCATAAGAATAACACAAAGGCAATGAAAGCATAATGATCATCATAGTATAAAAAATACTCCTTCTCCCGCTGAGAATAAACTCCCCCTCAAGTAAAAACTCTCCCTTTTAACTAGATATCTCTCTCCCTCAACTAAATATCTCTCCCCCTTTTTGTTACTGAAATGTCAAGCAAAGAGTATATAATATAAACAATTTAGAGAGATGTAGGGAATTACTAAATTATCATTTCAAGATATAGGACTCTAACAGACTATATCCACATTCTCATATAAACACAAATCTCTACGATGCATGACCCTACTACTAATGCATGAATGTAGAATGTCATGAATAAATGAAAAAAATATGTTTTTTTTTATAAATCTGTGAGCAAGGCAGTAGAGACGACGAACTAATTATTAACACATCATATTCTCATATCGAACTCAACCATTTACACACGGTAGTGAAGAAAATCAACACACATACCTTGTAATCTCAAGAATGCATAAGACAAGTTTTGTATAGTATTCCTATATATATATGAAAATACTCATGTGCAAACACTAAAATAAGATGAAAGCAATACATACTAATTCTGATAATCTCTTCACCAATCGTGATAATAATTCAGTCCAAAACCCAAACTAGAAGTCAAATATTTAACTCGGACTTTATTGCTAATTAAGGGGAACAAAATTTATTTTCTTTTTGTCTCAAATTTTTTCTTTTGCACCCCTTCAGATATTATTATTTTTTCTTTGGGTTAAAAATTTGAGATAATCACGTTCACCTTTTTACGCGAATACTCAATGCTTGCTGAGGTACTGAGACCCGGTTACTCAGCAGACAGACCATTGCTGTAACACCACGTATTATTTTTATTTTTCCTGAAATTATTCCGATTTATTTTCGGTTGTGACGTCACTTGTTCATGACATCTTGGTTACTCTTGGTATTCGATACGTGTAAATTTTTCTCGTTTTACGTTTCGGACTTGGCGGGACGACCTCGTTATCTTTTGTTAACGGCTACGTGGTGTCACTGCAATGGTTATCATTTAATGCTTCATGATTGTGTGACTTCTGGTGGTTTCCTTTTATCATACGAGTACATTTTTCGCGAATTATTTTTTTTATTCTAATTAAATGTTCAATGTGATATTAAATGCTTCTATATGTGTTATGTGTTTAAGTTTTCCCGTTTGGGAATTTTCCAGAATCCGTTGGATTATTTTAAGTTTTGAACTATCTGAAAGCTCGGGACACGTTTAAAAAGCATATGGTGGAAGTAGGTCCCAGTAATGTCCGATTTCGATTCCGAAATTTTTTCTTATCTTCATAATTAAAATAAGGAATTTAAAAATTAGTTTCGGAATTTTTGAGCATAAGGGTATTTTTGGAAATTCAAGTAAAATTGTTGATAGTGGAGTTTCTTAGGGAAATATTTCTAAGTGTTCCATCCTACTAAATCAAGCTATAAGGGCATGGCTTTATTGTGATTAAAATGAAGTTTCACGGGTTATTTAGGAAGAAATGAAAACTGTAATGTCCTTCCTTGTCACGCCCCTAAAATCTTAAGACTCCCGAACCGGGACATCCGAGGATTCTAGGTGTGATCCATACCTAGAGCGACCAACTAAGATCATCAACATCAATAAAACGAATAGAATCATGCCAACAATATGATTCCATACAACTGAGCGGAAGCTAAAACCAATTGATACATAAGGCGCATCGAGGTGCCGAAAGAATACATCTCTACAACGATGCAACGATACCAAATATAAGGAAGGGATAAGCCAACAGACTGGCTCCCAAGAAAATAATAACAGTCCCAATACAGGGGACAAGCAAAGGAAGACTAAAATGGAACAACAATACGTATGACCATCCCAATCCCGCAACGTCCTCCGCATCACTCTGCGCAAATCCAGAACTTGCAACGAGGAAACAAAAGAAAGGTGTTGTTGCACCCCAAGCTGTCCGTAGCCGAAACATCTCCTACAAACTGGTGTGGAACACCAGCGCAAAACAATGCCGGGGTGAGCTTATCAAAGCTCCATAGGAGAAAATGAATCGTAACTGTCATATCCTACGACCGTCCAAGTCTAGTGCGAACCAACCCATGTACATGTCTCTACCCTAGGTCGGTCAATCGTCCCTCATAGCACTCATGCCAATACGAGACCCCGGAAACACATCATCTAGTCCCCTACCATGCATCAACAAACAGGGAAACTAGCACGTAGTGAAATCACAACATAACAACACGTAACAACGCACACCTATATATATAGACGTATACATATAGAGATAGATAACCAATATAAGCTACGTAGTACAGACCACCTAAATGATCATTATGACTCGTACCCGCCAGTCCAACACTGATAATCTACACAACACCTGTCACCAAATCATGGGAGCAATCGCTCCTACTCACTAACACCTAGGAAGGAGAACAACTCACATTTCCTAGATCACGAGCATGCTAAGTTCCAAATCACCACATCACTACCAATAAGTCCACAGAGAGAGACATCCGCTCTCACATCAATGCTACCAATCATCTCACCACATCAATCTCCTAACACTATCCACAATAAGACTTAGGAGATTACTAACACCCCCACTAAGGGTAAGGGAAACCACTTCCAAGAATGACCGCACACGGCCATGAACTCAAGCAAATGATATAATTTAATCGTCAATACCCCCACAAGGGAAAAATAGTCATTTTACATCTCAAATATGCCAAAAAGATCACTTAAGATCGAAAAGAAGGTGAAACGAAACAATTGACACCTTAAACGACTCACTTGAATACCCCATGT
This sequence comes from Cornus suecica, assembly GCA_963922005.1. Classification (NCBI taxonomy): domain Eukaryota; kingdom Viridiplantae; phylum Streptophyta; class Magnoliopsida; order Cornales; family Cornaceae; genus Cornus; species Cornus suecica. Next base: position 39,394,883 of record OY998245.1, on the reverse strand, counting down.
TCACCTAATGGTAAAACGATCATTTTATTGGAAAAATAGAAATTTCAAAAGGGAACTACAAATTTTGTACCTAGAACAAGTCATAGGAACAAACGGAACCCAATTCGGAGGTGTGAAGCGGAAACCACAACATTTTGAAAATCGGTCGTCACGATGTATACAAGTTCAAAATATTCCGTCACTTTTAAACGACCATTACACACACATAAATGACTCAAATGAAGTGATTCAAAATCCTAAACTCAAGAGCTTGAAATTAGCTTTCCAAAAAAGCTAAGAACGCCTCCATCGAAGCTCCGTAGCTCCAGATATAACCGAAAGAGTGAAGCAGTGTCGAAACGAGACTACACTAGGACACTCTTGGGAAATCAGTCGACTGATGGGGGGCCATCAGTCGACTAACCATTAGCCACCATTCGACTGACCGCATCAGAAAATTTTCATCTATTTGCTAGTCGACTGACGCAATTCCATCAGTCGACTTACAAATCTGAAAAAGGCTTCAAATGGCTTGAAAATCACCGAAACAACCACGCACGTACGCACTCCCCTATGTGTATAACCCATAATTTGATCAATACTCCAAATTATTTTCACCAAACGTAAATTTTAAATAAAAAACATTCCTTTAGATCTTATAAAATTATCCGTCTTGACCGATTTTTAAAGTGTCAAATCCTTTTAAAAAACAACTCAAAATCATTCCAAAACTCAAAGTTTTTGTCGGGATCACGGGGGTGAGCGAAAATGGTTTTTTCACTTAAAAGCCAAGTGGACTTAAATATAAGTCTTATGAAAATTCTGTTTTCGGGGAAACAAATTGAAACACCAACGAAAAAACCAAAACGAATTTATAGACGCTCAATGGAGTAAGGAAATAAAGAAGCAAAAGTAAATGACACCTCGAAGGAAAAGGTAAGTGGCTATACAAAATGACACTAACCCTAATCCAACCACACTTAGCTCCACATCCAAACCCATAAACCCTATAACGACTTAACCAAGAATGACTACAACTCCGATGACATTCCAATTCTTAAGAACGTTAAAGGAAACCTAGTGGCCGTTGTCACGGGACCAACTAGTTTCAAATCAAGACCTCGTCCGATTATTTCAAACCTCAATTTCACATTGAAACCACATCACTTAGATTTCTAACAAGATCAAATGACCGTCAATACACAATGGACTAGGTTTACTCATAGCCTCGTCTATCATAACCAAGACTTCAATATCACGATTAATGCCACGTTACTACACCAATGCTAACTAAGACCATAAAACTATCACCCGCATTCTCAAAGGTTTCAACCATAATCAACTCTATGATCCATCACCGACTTTAACTTATCACAAGAAAGTCATCAAAACTAACTTATATCACCACCCTAAGGCATATAAGTACATATCAATAAGTATAAACATTCATCTCACATTATACTTTAAAATAATGCATGTAAATCATATTCTCACATTATCCAATTTCATTTGAACATTTTAATAACATGTGAATTAAAGGGTCAAAATCCACCTTAAACATGCTCCACAACCACATTGAATAATACCATGATTCACATGTAAAGATAAATCACATAATGACAACTCAATGCAATGTGACTCGCACACCTCATGGTACACACGCGACTACACACCCTAACTCTAAGGGTCAACATGATCATTCTTTAACCATTCATTTTTTAGGATACAAGCTCATGAAGGAAGGTAGATTTATCGTACCGATTCTTCCCAAATGATTTTTGACACTTTCACTTTTAACAAGGAAGATCATCAATACGACGCGGTCGTGAAATAGGATTTAGAACAAGTCCTCCCCCTATCGTCTGTGTTTCTTGGAAGATTAGTTCCGTTGGAGCAAGAAGCACTAATTGGCCAGTTATTATGACGATCCAAAACAAGTCTATTCACCCATGATTACGTGACTGGGCGTAGACCAACACCAATTGAGCTATAATGCAAAAGGTGAACTCCATATGTACTATGTCTCAATGACCCATGCACCAACATAAATATGTATCTTATCGTATTTATGAACAACATTCCCAAAATGCAAACACGAATACCATTAATCCTTCAACATGCTTTTTAAATCACATTAAAGCAATGGTCAACAAGGATACTTTCTCATATGCAATTCATGTTCCAAATTATCAAGTTGTCCTTTAATTCACAAGGATAAGAATTTCATTTATTTAACATGCTTTTATCTCAATTAAAACAATGATACACATTAACTCACTTTCACAAACAAGTTTAATGTTCAAGATAGTAACTTCAAGATTAACAAGAGTGATGGAACTAGAAAAATGCTCTAAGTTCATGATCCTACATAACACAATTCATCCACATCCACATCTCAACATATTAATCAAGGTAGCTAGCCTAATTACACCATCAAGGCTACAACACTAATACACATACTCACATATGTATACTTACAGTTATACATATACATAATCATACCCATATATATATACACATATAGGCATTTAAGCACACTTTTTATATCAAAATCCCAAGAACTATAATCTAACTAGCATACATCATAGTCCTATCATTATACTCATCAAGCATACTATAAACAAGGGTTATATCACATAATTTCTTACAAACCCTAACTTCACATTTTCAAGTATACAACTTAGCAATTTCATCTAAAGTTAGGAACCCTAGAATCAAGTTCTCACAACTACACAATCACAAGATGAGATAGTTAAAAAGTTTTTCCTTACCTCAAGTGAAGAATAAAGCAACACCACAAAGTGAGCTTCATGAAACCCTAGCTTCCACCCAACACCAAATTCAAGAAGCCAATTGGTGGAAAACTTCACCATGGTCTCCTAACAATAAGTATAAACTCATAACAAGATGAAACCAAGAATCAAATGTGGTTCATCATGGAAAACTAAAACTAGGGTTTAAAGTAGAAACTCACAAATAGGGAAGAACACTTACCAATCTTTGACTTAAATCAAAGAGGAGAATACCATGAACAACTTCCATGTTGAAGGCAACATCAAACTCCAAGCTTAAGGTGACACTACAAGAAATCATGGTTTTTGAGATGGTCAAAACTGTCTCTAAAAGTCCTAAAACTGTCGCTAAAAGTCATCATGGACCGTGCTTAAAAAAAGCGTTTTAGCTACTCTTTTGGGACGGTATTTTTGGAGCGTCGCTAATAAAGAAGTTTTAGTGACGGTATAGACCGTTGCTATTAAATTTACTATTAGGGACGCTTTATAGCGTCACTAATGACACCGTCCTTAATGAGTAACTTTTTGGGACGGTAGGTAGTGTCATTATTTAATTTACTATTAGGGACGTTTTATACTATCACTAATGACACCATCTCTAATGAGTGACTTTTTGGGACGGTAGGTAGTGTCACTATTAAATTTACTATTAGAAACGCTTTATACCATCACTAATGATACCGTCTCTAATGAGTGACTTTTTGGGACGGTAAGTAGTGTCACTATTTGTTATATTTTTCCGTCACAAATATTTATTTGCCACGGTTTTGGAGTGTCTCAAATAATTATTTTAACTGTCACTAATAATTCATTTTTCCCATGTTACCATTTCCAATATGAATCATAAAATTGTAAATACCTGATTCGTAAAATAAATAACAAATATAAATTTGGCACAATACAATAAAATAGTAAACTTTCATAAATCCATTTAGATGTTTACATTAAAGTAACACCTATAAAGGAGCAACATGTACAAAAGAAATAAGAAGCTCCATCCAACACCTACAAGAGAGCAAACTGTTCAAAAAATAATTAACCATCCTAACAGCTTCCCAGCACTAAAAGAGTTTCATGACCAAAAAAAGGAAGATAAATAGTCTAGAAATTAGTTCAAACTTCCTACAAAAGTGATCACTCCCTCTCTAACTATAATCATTTGGCAATCACGTGGTAGTGGCGGTGGTGGTGTCGGTGGCAACTATTGTTGCTGGTGGTGGTGGTGGTGGTGGTGGTGCTATCGTCGACTGGCGGTGCTGAGAGTATTGGAACCATGGCGGTGCTGAAGATTGTTGATACTGCCATGGTGGTAGCTGCTGATAGTTGTTGAACCATGGTGGTGGCTGTTGATTTTGTGCAACCAACATCTCTAACATTTTGTTTGTTTTTTCCTATTGCAGCCTCAAATTTGCCACTTTCTCCTCCAATTTCTTAGCTCTTTCTTCACCTCTCTCGAACCTTTTCCGAGACACCTCGTTGTAAGATGATGATACACGCTTTCGATTAGGAACAATGTAGCCATATCCAAGCCCACTTGGATATCCTTTCCTAACACCCATGTGTTCAAGCAATATCTCCACATCATTTATGCTTGAAATGGTACTATCAGAGTTGTTTGAAACTTGGGCAAATTTCTCCTTCATTTCCTCCTACAATAAAATATATTTGACAAACATAATTAATTTCACAATGCACATACTAGTAAAAGTACAATCCTCATAAAATAATTTTAACAATTTTAATAGCAATTTTAACAACTCTCCACCAGAAGTTATTCCCCCACCAGCACACCCCAGAAAACGCGTCTTCGAAATCAAGAAATCACAAATACATAGAAAAATGACAGATCCTTTTTTACGAAACTCAGATTACCAATTACCAATTTTCAAAAGGAAATCAATCAACTTCAAAGGGAAGTCAAGTTCTCAAAGTTTCCTGTTTTTGTTGATTCTCTTGGTCTGTAGCAGTTTCAAACCTTTTAAATTCTCAAGAACAAAAATTCTCTAATGAGAATGACAGTTTAATTTTCTCATCACATGCATTAATAAAATTATCTCTTGATATATAGAATATATATACAGATTTAATATAGATCAATACAAGAAGCATGCCAACATCTAGCTATGTTGTTAGCACTTGAAATTAGAAAATTAATCCCAACTATGAGAGACAATTAGCCTTTCAAAGAGGTTCACAAGATTGGCATCAAATGTTGCAAATGAAATCGTACCGACACAATTTGATCACATTACTATGTTAATATACTACTATTTTCGTATTACTATATATATCTATGTAAATATGTATCTATATATATATATATGCCCACACAAATTATTGATGGTTTATGTATACAATCACAATAGGAGTCAAAGTAAACGATATATGAGCTATTGTTGGAAGAGAAAGGGTGTTCCAGAATAGTAAATTAAACTTACATAGTTCTACTTTTCCTTTTCAAACACCCATCCAGAATCTTTCCTATAATGTGTGTCCTTGTACATATTAATTGCTGGACTACTAGTCTCATCAATCTTATCCCCGTCGTCTTCTTGACTCTCCTTTTTGTTGCGCTGCAATATAAACTAAAAGGTAAGTCATGGACATGATTTAAATAATAATATTAAAATTTGATACTTATTATAATATATTTTACATACATATATACTTAAATGTTGGACGTAAGACATGGAGCCAGAAATCTGTGGAACATCATTCTTTGAACGATTCAATTTATTTTGTTCGCTTAGTTCCTGCATGGCGAGTGGAACAATAATGAGATATCAAATTTAAACATTCAATGACTACTCAAAAAATAGATATTAAAAATCAGAATGTGTAACCTTGAACTTTGGTGTGCTCCACTTATCACATAAAATTTGCCAAACATGAATAGGTATATCAACAAAAGGATGGCGACGTGCATTCTCCACTGGAAGATGCTCATCAAAATGTTTTTTCAATCTACATCTATATTTTCTCAAAGATTTTGAAAGTCCCTTATTCAGTCGCTTAAAGTCCTTTTCATTGGCATATGCGTCCACTCCAAATGTGCCCTTAATAATTAATGCACGTTAAGACATGCATAAAAATTTAAAAAAATAAATTGTGTATTATTTCATTATAGAAAAAAACAAGACTTATTACCTTCATATGGAGATAGAGGACTTCGCATTCAAACTCTGGAATGTCCCTCCATGTGTTATACTCAAGTAATGCATTGCATTCACGAGTTTTGACTCCAATCTCAACTGTCCATAATTTTTTATTTAGTCCAGTAGGTTTATAGAAATCTTCCTCAAACCTTACCTGAATTGGTTTGTCCATGCCATAGATTGACTAGTGTTTCCTTAGGGCTTCATTTTTTGCTTTTCCATACCCTTTTGGTTTTGGTTTTTCATTTGAGCCTAAAAAATAAAATTGAGCAAATTTATTAAAATATAAATGTCTTACAAATGAAACTGTGTTGATTCAAAATGAACAATAATTATTACCTTCCCCACTTTGCTGTTGGTTCATATTTGAACCCACATTTGAAACACCACCATTTGGATCATCACTATGTTATGGGTTCACATGTGAAGCATTGCCATCACTTTCTTCATTCCGCTGTGGGTTCATTTATGAAGCAGTACCCTCACATTCTCCACTCGATTCAGGTACTGGTAAATTTGTAGATTGTGGCTCAGATTGCATCTTGCGAGCCCTCAATAATCTACGCTTCTGTGGCTCAGCGGTGTCCATGAATAAAGATAGAACCAAGCAACTGCAAAAATTATATAAACTAAACAGTTTTCACTAAGCATGCATATATTAGTATTCAAAATACATTTATGAATTCAAAATCAGTGCATTCATGCTTTTTTTTTAGATAAGTCGATATCAAAATACATGTTTTTTTTTTCCAGAAAATAAGAAATTCAAAATACATGTTTAACAAAATACAAAACGTCACATGTCATCCAAATCTGTGTCATCATCTTCACTTGGTAAATCTCTTTCCTCATTAGAACTATCTTCAATGTCTTCTTCCTCTTCATTCTCAACAAGCCAAGAGTTATCATCAATTGCCACACCAGTCCTACTTTTTTTGACCATTTCACCATCAAGATTTTCACCCTCCAAATCATCCCTATTTAAAGGATGTGGGTCTATGTTACAGTCTGCCTCAACAACCCTATCCACAATGCTTGGTTCATTCTCTTGATATGCAACATTGTTTAAACTTACTTCATCCTTTCCTCCCACTTCGACTTCTGCTTCAGGTAGATCAAATGAACTTCTATTTGTTATATCTTGAACTACCTCCCATGTCCCTTCCAATTGGTTGTCTTTGACATATAAACATTGGTTTGCTTGATTTGCTAATATAAACGGCTCATTTATGTATGTTCTATTGGCTACATTTACACTTATGAAATAAGTATCTCTAGATTTACCCGATCTAACATCAAACCAATTACATTTGAAAAGAAAGATTTGTCTGTGTAAATGATAATATAACTCGATGATATCTATTAAGACACCATAGTAATCTTCACCTTCTCCCTTCACTAAGACACCACTATTCTGTGTCCGTCTATTTTTCTTTTTTTCCTTTGTGTGGAACCTGATCCCATTTATGATACAACAGAATATCGATTTACCCGGGAATCCGGTCCACAAGCTAAAGCATAAAGATCATCAGTAGTTGTTTCCTTATGATGATGACGCATTTCCTTTATCTATTGAAAAAATTAAAGTATTAAATAATTGCATAATTATATTAGATTAAACATTTTGATTAAAATAAGTTTAATTTATAAATGATAGACTTGCCTTTTTCTTGAACCATCTTGTAAATTCTTTTTCATGTCTTTGAGAAGCATTACGTATGCTTTCTGTCTCGAGTAATGCCTTGTGTTTACTAGTTAGTAAAGTATATAATGATTAGACTCAATTTTTGTATGTAAATAATAATAAATTATAAACTAGGGAACATAATGTCAAGATACATGTAATGACTTTCTTACCTCTCCTATTCTCCGACTTGTTCACAATTATTTAACACATAAGACCGAGCCACCTCCATGTCCTTAGGGTTCCATATCTCAAAACTTGTCGTGCCTATTGGTCGAATAACTTGCATTAGATCTGAAAATGTGGACCAATTATTGGTGCACACTCTCTCACTATTTCTTTCTTCTCGATTAAACCGTGTCTCAATACCTCGAAGAAACTTAGAACAAAAAGTAAGACACTCGTTATCCACATAAGCTTCGACAATTGACCCTTTCGGACGTGCTTTGTTACGCACATACATTTTGAGAGTGTGCAAATATCTACAGAGATATTAGTGTAATAACCAAGTATTAATATAAAATTATAATAGCTAGGAGAATAAATATTTGATGTACAAGAGATAACAATTACCTTTCAATGGGGTACATCCACTGATATTGTACGGGACCGGCAATGATGGCTTCACGAGGCAAATGCAAAGCCAAGTGCACCATTATATCAAAAAAGATGGAGGAAATATCATCTCCAACTTACATAATATAACTGTTATGTCCCTTTCCATTGCCTCAAAGAGATCCACTTTGACGGTTCGACGATACAACTCTTTGAAGAATAAACCAAGCTCTGCTATTGTGTTACAAATATCCGGATCTAAGAATCCTCGTATGGCTATGGGAAGGAGACGTTGTAATAAGACGTGTGAATCATGATTTTTCAATCCAGATATCTTACAAGATTGAATATTCACACAATGACTTATGTTTGAAGCATAACCATATGAAAACTTGATCGTTTTAAGCCACTCACACAATTTCTTTTTATCATTCCTTGCTAATGTGTAACGCGCATGTGGCATTTTAAAGTTACACTTACTGTGTGCGTCATAAGTCATCACACCATCTGTCCACAACTCCTTTAACTCATCAACCATTGGTTGTAGATACACGCCAATGTCATTGCTAGGGGATTTTGGACCAGGAATAAGTAAGGGGATGAAAATATATGGTTCCTTCATACACATCCAAGGTGGAAAATTATAAGGCACAATCATCACAGGCCAAGTACTGTAGGCATTGCTCATATTACCAAATGGACTAAATCCATCGGTTGCTAATCCAAGACGAACATTACGAGGATCAGTGGCAAACCAACTATGTTTATTGTCAAAATCCCCCCAAAGTTTTGAATTGGCCGGATGTCTCAATTCATTCATCACCTTCACACGTTTCTCCTTATGCCAACACATGTCTATGGCTGTTTCCTTTGACATAAAGAATTGTTGAAGTCTTGGCTTCAAAGGAAAATGCCTAAGAACCTTTTGATGGACTTTCTTACCTTTACATTTGTGAGGTTTATACCTTGCTTCACCACATTTTGGACAATTTTCTTTTCCTCCATTCTCCTTCCAAAATAGGGCACAGTCATTTTTACATGCATGGATAGACTTATATCCGAGACCTAACTCACGCAACAAGCTTTTAGTCTCGTAATAGGACGTTAGTAACTCGTTGTTGTCAGGAAGCATATCCTTAAACGACTCAAGCATCATCTCAAACGCTTTGTTGGTAATTTTATTCATAATCTTCACATGGAACAACTTCAATATAGCCAACAACTTAGAATACTTCTGAAAACCTAGCCACAATTCACATCATGCATCTTTTAATAATCTATCAAAAGTTTTTCCACCCACATCAACTTCAAGAACATTAGGAACATTCTCTGGTTATTCTACATTAGTGAAGTTTCCCATTTGTACATTTTCTAACCACTCAAATACATTATCCACCATTTGATCTTCATCATGGACATTATCCCCGCTAACACTAGCATTGACATTAACATTACTCCTTCGTTGATCATGAACCTCCCCATGATATATCCACTCGGTATAGCTTTTGTCCATCCCATTAGTAAATAGATGTTTCTTAACCTCCTTGAGTGGATAGTACATTGTATTGTTACAATGACGACATGGACATTGACACCGGCCGACGCTGTCCGTGTGATGACTAACCACCTCGATAAATTGTTCTATGCCATTAAAATATTCATTACCGCACCTACTGTGAAGAAAAATCCAAGACTTATCCATGTAACTGGAAGCCAAAAAAACAATATCATTTGTTATTAATATTCTTAAAGTTATAAGCATAATAACTTTAACTTCGTTCGTGCTAGGTAGGTGGTCCTATCCCATTCAAGAACGCAAAGTCTAGATTACCATCACTAGCTCTACTAATATGAATATCATTTCAGTAAATTTCGGCAACATTTCTCTATGATTCTCCAAATACACAAGATAGTTCTAGTAATACACACCGATGTAACCAACAGTGTATGAAACTAGAACTAAATATGTATTCAGAGAATGTTGGGAGAAGCTATCAAAATTTATAAATAAATGAAATTCATGATAGTAATAGCTAATGATTGTAATGAAGATCTACATGCGTTCCCAAACTGTCAAACTAGGACAATTCAAGTATCGTTGTAGTGACATGCTCTTCTCATTGCATAATAGGATAAAATATTGTTGGAAGGATTGAATCCGTAAGGGAACAAATACCAATGCTAATAAGCATCTCGTGTTATCCTGTGTATGCAATGATTCCTACATGTCGCAAACAACGATCCTCGAATGGGTCTAAAGGTTAGATGTGTGCTATAATCTACAGAAATATGTCATAAAATAATTATAATTTAGTGAGATTTGATACAAAAATAATGCATAAATGAGAAATCAATAATTATAATTTAGTGAGATCCTAAAGTTTATTTTTCACTGATTCTTATATTTTGTTATGTCTTTCCTATCTTTCATTTTTTGTCTCATTGAGATTTTGAATAATGCTAGATTCAGACTTCTTTCTTTCTCCAAAATTGAAAATAATGATCAGAATAAAAAGTTCATTTAGTATTGGAGACTGCCTGAAACTATATTGAATACATAACATGCTTTTCGATTTTGAAAAGGACATTCATTGCTGGGATTTGTTTTATAGCTTCTGGTTTTGCTAGGACTGGTAAAATGATATTGGATATAGGTATTTTGATCTTGCTGAGTAGAGTAGCATATGGACTGATTCTTAAGATGTTGATATATTTTAGTAGCTAATTAACACTACTGTGAAGGACTCAAGACCAAAAAGAAAAGGAAAAAGTGTATTAATGTCCACACACCTTTTAGCAATATCGCAATTGTTAAGCTAAAAATGAAAAAACAAAGGCACACCCCAAAAATTATAATTTGGTAAGCAATAAACAGTTTTAAACTGTATGATCATTTAGTGCATGTTGTCTACAAATATATAAGTGTGCCAGATTTGCAAGCAAAAGTAACATATGCATCATATAGCCTTGTTCACACCATTAAATTTCTCATAATTTTTCAAGAAAATTAATCTATGAGATAAAATGTAAGAAAAAGAGTCTCACCAATCGAATAAAACGCGATCACCAAATCTATAAACCTTTAAGGAAAAAAATGTTAATGCTGTTTTATATCAGATTCAAATAAAGAATAAAATAAGTATGTACAAATGGATATAAAATAACAAATTTAATTACTTTGTAAAATAAGTGCCAAGTTGGACTGATATTCTGTTTAAATTCAATATATTCTCAAAAAGTATATATGGTGCAGTGTTGTTTGCCATTATTCACTCCTTTTTTGTAGATGGCCCTAGCTAGTCACTCACTCACTAACAAAGTTTAGGTCTCTCGCACAACCATCTCTATATCTTAAGAAATCCAAATATTCCCGATGCCCCATTAAAAAAAGAAAAAGCATATAATGTCTATAAATTGTTTGAAACATATAAAAAAAGGGCATTAATAAATCAAATAACTTGTACATTCATCAAAAGTAAAGACAGAAAAAAAATATCATGTTTAATTTGTATAATTTTTCCTTAGCACCACGGGAAAGACAAACAACTTCATAACTTATATGGCTACAATGATCTTCCTAAAGTTTGACTGAAAATTACAATTTGCCTATTTGAGACTAGCTAATATGGTGAAAATTACTTTTCAAGGATACACCATTTCATATAGTAATTTTCTTAGGCAGTACATCTTGGTTTTATCAAGTATTTTACATGGCGCCATCCTATATTTTGCTTTAACAAGGCTTGGAATCAAAGAGGTTTTACTTTTACATGATAATTGACAAGTTCTTAGTGAAGTATGGTAACTCCATGACTAATTAGAATAGAGCTGAGCCTGATAAATAATTTAGATGCCTCAATGGAACATTGTTTTCCATTTTTACATGCTATTTTTATCGGTATTAAGAACTTAATAATCTAAAAAAAATATTCTTTTTAATCTGATTATCAAGGGAGGATTATCAGTTTTAAGGTGGGTGTTTGTGTTCGGGTGGATTTTGTCCCTCCTCTGTTGATCATAGTGCACACAACTTATATATTTGTCTTTATCTTGCGAACTTTTTCTATCTCAAATATAAAGTAATTTTTGCTCTGGATTTTCCCCCCATAGATTTCGAGTATATTTCATCATTTGACTTGTATATTACCCATTTATATCAGGTTTCTAATTATTCTTATTTACATCCCATACAAACTTCTTGAACACTAGGTATTTGCCAAAAGTACTATGTGGCTTATAACTCAAAAGAAAGAGCAAGACAAATAATCACTATGGGTACGAGTCATTGTCAGTTGCATCAAATACTGGATACTTTGAAGAATTGTATTGCATCCCTTATTAAATTTATGACGGTATATAGATAAATTACATAATTTGGTATGGGGGTAAAAAAAATAGGGGAAGAAAAAAAAAACCCCATAAGGGATTTTTATTGGTAGTTTGTCCATTAACTAGGCATGCTAGGCCAGACCAAGACCTATACCTATCTTTTATTCATGAAAATGAAAAAGGAAATCAATATTCCTAAATACCTTGAGCGACCATTGCCAAAATCTCATAGTAACTATATATTTAAACAATCAAACAGGTTCATCGCTCATCAACAAAGTCCAACACACCCAACAAGATGAAATATATTTACTTGAAGCATTTAAGAAAATTTTTCTGTTTAGTGCAAAAGACTATTTTCTATTATATCTCACCTTTTTACAAGTTTTATTTGTACTTTTCAAAGTTGTTCCTCAAAATCTACACCACATCAACCACTTCTCACTGAAATATATATATATATATATATATTTATATATATATATATTTATCTTTAACTTTCTTACCTTCTAAAAAAATCAAAATAATTGACAATCTGAACCCAAACAATATTTTTTCAAATAACAAATGCATAGTCATGAACCCTATTCATATAAGATGTTTTTAAACAAGTAAAAACCCTCAGTGGGATCTAAACTAAATTGATAGTGAGATAAATCTCATAAATTACAATGAACAAATAACAAAAATCATTCCACAACATCTAAATTCCAACTAGCATAAATAAATAATGAGGAAGCAAACATGGAAAAATTAATCAGACAACAAAGACAAGATCCCACAGAATCAACAAATTATATACAAGTATATCTAATTGATCACTATAAAAATTGAGTCTTGCCAAGAAAAACAAAAAAACAAATCGAGTCATTGAAGATTTTGCAGCGGAAGAGAGAATATGAGATTGGGAATTGTACAACATGCAATCAATTTGATATGGGTTTGAACGATTTCTTGTATTTTCCTCTATTTTCTCAGCAAACAAAAAGATGGCAGAAAAATCACAGAATTTGGGGGATCGATAAATTGCAAAATGAAAGCAAAAATTACCTTAAAATTGATGAATGGGTGGATAAAGAAACATCAAATGCTTGGTGTGAGATATACCAGAATACTAGGGTTTCAATGCCGACATATTTGTGTGTGTGTGAGAGAGAGAACGAGAAAAAATTGAATGTATTAAAATTGATAGTACATTTTAGAATAATTACAAGCAAACTACATATTTTAATGACTACAATACTTATCACCTTCATAATGGAAATTGGAATGACATCAAGTCCTATTTAATTGTAAACTGACATGGAAATTTCTGTTCTTGGGTTCTAAATATAGTATCTAATTGTGTTATAGCTGCATGTTAAGAAGTGTCTTACATCTTTAGCAAAAAGGCAAAACTCTTATGTTGGTCTGCATAACTAATGACAATAACAATTTAAAAATTTCGCATCGACTTTGGAAGGCTGATTAAAGTGAAAGAGTACACCCAAAGTTTATCCTGGAACAATCTTCATAAGGCTTGTTTGCACTAAATCAGAACATGAATATATATATATATATATATAACTAATGTAAGACATATCACCAAATCTGTAAACCTTCTGCAAGATAAGAAAAAAAAAGAGAAGCTAAATCTCCATTTATTGTTAAATCAACTAGACTAAAACATCCCAAATCTGAAAGCACTCTGCAAGATTTAAAAACCCCTAAATCTCCATTCATTTTTTAATAAACTAGAGTAAAAACTTATGATTACAATTAGTTATGTAACGCTAAATTATGCGTAACTACAACATTTTCACGAAGTGAAAGAGATCTAAGCGAACCTTCAAAATCAGCGAAAGCAAAAAAAAAAAATGATAGGGCATACATCATCTTCAATATACATATATATTTATGCATATATCTATGTAATATAGAAAGAAAGAGAGAGCAGTGGATCATACCTGGATCTTAAAGAGGTGAGGGTGTGTTGAAGGTCGTGAGAGGTGAGGGTGTGTTGATCGCCATGAGAGGTGAAGGCGTGTTGATGGGTGAGGGTAGGGTTCGATTCGTAGATGTGTTGACGACAAGAACAAGGCTAGGAGAGGTAAGTTTTAATTTGATAAGGGTTGAGAAGTGGATGAGAATTGGTTCAATGACGTGGAACTCTCTCATCCATATAATGTCTTATTTTTCATTTCTTTTCAATATATATTTTTTTCTTGCGTAATGTTTGGCGCAAAAAAGAAGCCTACCTTTTTTATTTCACCAATTTTGGGCTTTTGGCACACATTAAAACTAGTATGATTAAAAGTGGGGTCTTTAGGGACTGTTCAAAAGAGTGTCACTAAGGCCTGTTTGGTAGGCTGTCTGGTTCCACTTGATTTGGTCTGGTATTTGTTTTCAGGGACTAGACCATGTTTGTTTGGACTTGGTCTTAAAATTTGGAACTAGACAAAATGGGACCAAATTAAACCAAAGGGGGTGTTTTTGGAACCAGAATTTTTGATGGTTCAACTTGGTCCAGTCTGGTCTTATTAATAATATATATATATATATATATATATATATAAATAAATAAAAATTAATAAATAATAATAATAAATTAAGTAAAACATATTTTAAAAATAAAATATAAATAATAAATAATAATAAAATGAATTAAATAATACCTAATAATAATAAATTAATATAATAATAATAAATAAATGAACTAATAATAAAATATATTTATAAATAATTAAAATGAATAATTAATAATATAAATAATAAATTAAATAAAACATATTTAAAAAATAATAATAAATAATAAATAAATAGAATTAAATAATACATAATAATAATAAAAAATGAATACAATAATAATAAATAAATATAATAATAAAAAATGGACTAGATAAAAAATTAATAAAATATAATTGCAAATAATTAAATAATAATAATAAAATAATAAAATAAATAATAAATTACATAAAACATATTTAAAAATATAATAAAAATAATAAATAATAAACAAAATGAAATAAATAATAATAAATAAATAAATATATAATAAATAATAAATAAATATAATAATAAATAAATAATAAATAATAAATAAATATAATAATAAATAATAAGTAAATATAATAATAAATAAAAACTTCATAATAATAGCAAAAAATGTGTATAATAATAGTAAATAAATATTAAATTAATAAATTAATAAAATATATATTTAAATAATTAAAAATGAATATATAATTTATAAATTAAATGAATTAAATAATGAAATAATAATAAATAAATATAATATATTTATAAATTAATATATAAATGAGTAAATAATAAATTAATAAAATATATTATAAAGTGAAGAAATAATAAATTAATAAATAAATAAATATTATAATAAATAATAAATAAATAGTAACACTAGATCGCTTACAAAATAGACTTTAAATTTAGTATCCGGAGCGGACCAGACCAGACCTGACCACACCGGACCGAACCAGACCAGACAGACCGCCTACCAAACATGACCTAAAGGTCTGTCCCTAATGGGGTATTTTTTGGTTTTTAGGGCCAAAGTTTTTTTTTTTGAGAGTAATTAAAATTTTAGAGGGGAATAATTTACCCGATTTTGTATTTATTATTTTAATGAAAAACTCAAATTTTGAAAAATGAGATAATAATTAAATATTATAAAAAAATATTAAAACAATTAAAATGCTAATAAATAATATTTTTTTATAAAAGATCATTGGTGTTATATCAAATAAAATTAATAAAAAATTTAATAATATCATAAATATAATGTCATTTATTATTTATATCATTTATAAATGAGGAATACAAAGTTCATATTATCATATAATTAACATTTTAAAAATGTACAAAAAAGAATTTAAAAAGTATTTACACACTTGTTCGTATAGATATATATATATGGAGTTGGTGTCGTCCACACAGTGTTTTACGTCTCGTGCAATCTGGAATATCCACATTACCTACATATATTTTTATGCTTCTATATATAAAAGGAAATAACATCTCTAATTTTAGGAGAGAATAGAGAAAAGATAAACTAAAAATAAAACACCATGCACTTAGGGTTCGGTTTCCTCCGTTGGTTTCCCTAAGGAAGAACATCTTGTACATGGGTGAATCATTCTATGAAGGTAGAACTAAATTTTTCATAGACGTCCATGACTCGATGTGATCGACAATTATGAATAAGTGAATCGATAAGATCAAACTGACTTGTGTCTTGAGCGTCGGATGATCAGTGAGTGGCTGAAATTGAGACAAGTCCATGAAATGATATATATAGTAGCTAGCTAGAGAAAGACTAACTATTAATATTGGTCTTACAAAACTAATAAATTGATATTGTTACTATGTTCCCGCCAAACAAATCCCTCTCAATTTTTTCATGCAAAATTTTTCAATATGAGCGTAAAATATTAATTTTTTAGAGTTTTTGACACAGTAAATATACCTTTTAGTGACAGTTTTTTTTTACAATCACTAATAATATGCCATTTAGTGACAGTTTTTTAGACCGTCACTAATAATGTGGCCTTTAGTGACAGGTTATTTTAGACCGTCACTAATAATAACCCTTTAGTGACAAGTTTGTACACCGTCACTAATAATAGCTATTTAGTGACAGTTTTTTTTTACTGTCACTAATAATAGTATTTTAGTGACAGTTTTTTAGATCGTCACTAATGGATTGTCCCTAAAACCTCGAATTCTTGTAGTGTGATGAAATCAAACCAAAAAGTGGAGTAGAACAAGAGGGAAATGGGAGAGAAATGGAGATAACACATGAAGTCTTCATGTGGAAGACTTAAGAGAATTTGTAGAGATCCTCCACTATCTCTAACCAATCCAAGGGTCCAAAATAAATATGGGGAAAAAGAGAATGGATCCAAGGGTGTACAATAAGTCTTCCAATGGAAGACTTAAATCAATACACACAACCCTTATACACTTGCCAAACAAGACATTAACATCCAAGGGTTTAGATTAAACATGGGAGGGAAGATCTAGTGGCCAAGAATGTAACAACACATTAAAATGGTCAAAGACCAAAAATTCTACAACTTATGACCAATTACAAGAGTACCATTGAAATTATCTTTTCCATTTAATCAAAGTCTTTCACTCTATTAATCAAAGTCGTTCAGGAACGCAATACGATTGTCGAAGCTCCAACGAGAAAACCTTGCAACAAATCCACGTAGTTTCCAACGAACAATAAATCATGAAACCGAAAACGAAATTCACGAAATCGTTCTGCTAAATCCAAAACATAAATGCAAAAAATTTACACATACCAAGATTGCACAAGACGTCATGAATAAGTGACATGGCAAAACGTTAACACTTGGAAAAGAATTCCAGAAAGGAGAAAGGAAACGCAAGGCATTATATTCCTACCCCTCATCTCTTTTTACAAGCCCATTAAGTGTTATATTTAGTTATTATCTCATGTGGCCTTTTAAGTGTGGACAAGTCAATTAAATCAACCACACGTATTTGTGTGCCTATGCGACTAAATGAGTAAAAAAGTTTAATGGAAGTAAAATGAAAATTAATGTAAAGAAACTACGTGTGGACCATGGGACCCGATCACTTTTTTGCTTCTCAATTGAGACCACATGTTAGTACACATATTATATGTACATATTTAATTGGCATAATGTGATGATAAATGAAAAAGGTGTGGTGACATTTCAATTGAGGAGAAACTGACCACTATTTTGTCTTAAGGGTATCATCCACATGTTGAGTTAGATTAAAGGATAAGGAATTGGGTAGGCAGTGGTCCAGCCAAATGAGGATGAGAGGTGATTGCTTCATTCTATCTTTCTTTATCTCATATCACTTTCAATCATGTAATTAGATATGGAGACTTGATGAAAAAGAATCAACACACACATCATCTCTCCCTCCTTGTACAGTTTGGCCGAGAGCATAAGAAAGAGAGGTGACGAGTGAATTGGATCAAGTCGGCTCCATTTCGTTGCGATTTTAACTTATTTCTTTGACTACTCGACTAACCCAATGATTCTCTACGACCCTAGCTCTCTTTTGGTGGAAGATTAAGGTGATATTTTGAGTTTTTCAATTCCTAGATTTGTTCAATTTTATTTAGCTATTACTAATGGGCTTCAACTATGTTGTATAGATTAATAGAATTATGAACGTCGGGCCAACAATGTTAAAAAATGCCCCAAATGAGAGAGTTTGTGTTCTCTTGAATGGGTATGTATAATTAGATTTTTCATTTTGTTTGTTTGTTTGATTTTAGTGTGTTAACTATAGATCAGAGTTAATAGACGAAGCCATGAGTAGATCTTGCAGAAATCTGTAAATTGGTAAAGATGAACTACTGAGTACTCGATAGAGTCTCCATCGAGTAGACTCTATCGAGTACTCGGTAGATACGCAGTAATAAAAATGGGGTCAGGCCTGTTATTGTTCATTTTTACCTTTCTTTCTCAACCTCAAAGCTCTCATTACTCCACACTTGAATTCTCAGATGAGAGGCATTATTTGAAACATGTTCCGATATTTATTTATCCATCATCATTCCCTTGAATTAAAACAACAAAGAGATAATCTATACTCGATTACAGCTTCAAATCTTTGGAACTTCTTTCATATCTTCTCTTT
Source organism: Cornus suecica (assembly GCA_963922005.1). Classification (NCBI taxonomy): domain Eukaryota; kingdom Viridiplantae; phylum Streptophyta; class Magnoliopsida; order Cornales; family Cornaceae; genus Cornus; species Cornus suecica. The sequence goes on along the minus strand of OY998245.1, from coordinate 39,375,741 downwards.
ATTTATTGAAGTATCCTCAAAAAGGAGAAGTGAAATCTTCTAAATTAGGATTCCTTGTGTTCAATTGACTATTCATATGTTAATAAAACTGATGAGAGTTGATATGTGCGCATTAAACTTCATTAGAAGCTAAGTGACCATGGTCTCTTTAACTACCGCACTCTAGGTGTTTGTTTAAATGTGTAAGCAGAGTCATGGCTCCGAAGAAGAAACCACGCACTACCGCGTCATTAAGTAAGAAACAAATTTCTCCTAATTCATCACATTCGTCATCCGACATAGACAAAAATGGGCCGCCAATTAAGGAACTAGTTAAGAAAGCCATTGGGAAAGGGTTCAATGTGGAAATAACTATCAAGGTTTCGGATTTTGAGAATGATGAGATAGCATCGTGGGGGATTAACTGTGGGGATTAGAGCCATTATTATGACCCGTGTCAACCTATATTGTAACGTCCGGTATTTTTTCATACTAATTAAAATTTTTAATTAATGATTAAATGCATACGTGATTATGTGTTTAATGTGATTTTATGCTAAATGTGTTTATTTGTTTAACATGACTTGCATGTTTTATGTGATATTAAAAGTTATAATTTACATGTTGTATTTTCATTTCGAGAATAATGAAAATTATTGAAAACGATTTCGGGAACAAAAAGTCAAAGGATAAATGAGTAATTTCACATTTTGAGCACTTAGTGGAAAGTGTAAATTTTTTTGGCTAAGTGTTAGGGTATGAGTGACATGTTGGTAATTAGAGAGGATGACAAGGGGTAAAAGGGTATTTAAGAGTCTTGGTGGCACTCTTGTGAATAACCCTAAGTTGGGAAAATATTAGTCATTTTACACTTTTGGAGTGGTGTCTCATTTCTAGCCCTTGATCTTTTTCTCCTATCTTTGCTCTCAACCCTTGGATCATAGGGCCTTGTTTGGTTGGCACTCAAATGCAATAATTCATTATTCTTGGTCTTTCATTTGGCAAGACTTCATGTCTACCTTTGGATCATCTCCTCATTTTTCTTGCCTTATTCTCAACCCTTGGATGGTGAGAGGGTGAGTGGAGAATATCTACAACCCTTTAGGGTTAACCACTTTGCAAGACTTCACTCATCTCACAAACTCTTGCTCTCTCTTCCTCTTCTTGCTAAGTTGGGATAGTTCTTGGTGGTGTTCTTGAAAAACTTTGGTAAGTCTTCTAATTCACTCTAAGGTTTTGTTGCAAGAACCTTAGTTCTCATGTTTTTGAGTTCTTGAGTTGATATTGATTTGAGTCTTCTCTTATTCATGTTTATGGAAGGTTGAGTTGCTTTCATCTACTATAGCTCTTGATTTTCACCTTGTGAAGAAGCTAGTGGTGAGTTCCATAACTTGTACTCTTAAGAGTATATTTCTCCATAAAACCCTAAAATAGAAATCATTAGGGTTTGAATTGATTCTTGTGGTTGGAGCCACTTTGGTATAATTTTTAGATTATTGAAACACCATAGTAATCTTGTGATTCGTGAATGGTGTATTTCTAGTTGGAAGTTATTCTATTGAACACTTGGAGTAGTAGCTTGAGTTGGAACTCTTTTGGGCATTCTTGAATAGGCTTGCTTGGAATTGAGGTAGGGGAAAAATGAGTTGCTTTCATTTTTGTACGAGGGTGTGTGCGTCTATGTGTATATATGTCGTATATATATATATGCAATTTGAGTTTAATAACCTAGACAATGAATTAGACCCTTGAAAGCATGATTATGTGGTCTAAATGCTTGTTGTGGTTTATTGCTTATAAATGTGATATTATGAGCATATGGATAATTTTGGCATAATATATTGCATAAAGGGAAAAAAAGCATGCATTATGATGGACCATGGTTATATGGTGTACAATATATTACAAATGAGAAAAATCATGTATTGTGATAGAGTATGGTTGATATGAAATCATTGAGGCATGTTGAGTACATCGTGTAGTGTTAAAAACATGGTGTTGGTATATGCAAGTCGTGTAGTCATGTGTGGGTGGTTTGGTTTTGGATCGTAGCAACAACTGGCCAGGAGGGGTTCACCCTTATGGAACTAGTAAGTCCGAAAAGTGAAACGATTTAAGAGTCGTAAGAGAGGCTTATATTCTTGACTTTGGTGGTCATGACGCACGGAGTTGCAACTTGGGCTCTCATACAACCGTCTTCCTTGTTAAAGTGATAGAGAGAAAAATCAATTGGGAAGAGTCGGTGTGGTATACATTACTTGATAAGCTTGTATCCTCAAAAGTAAATAGACAAAATATGTATCTGTTAACCAGAGTTGGGAGCCCTGTGTGTATCATGGGGTGTGTTGAGTCATAGTGCATTTAAACTATCATATATGTGTGATTATGATATTGGTATTGAATCATGTTATAATTATGAATAATTATGATGTGAGCATGTTGGGAAACTTGTTTGTTGGGATTCGACGGGATTCCGGATTGGCGTGAGAGCCATGTGGAACAAGAGACCGACCTAGGGTTTGTGGTATGAACCTTGGTTGGGTTGAACCACTTGGACTACCGAGATTGAGGCGATGATGCTTCCTCTACTAGGCTAGTGAGCTCACCCCACGACATATATATTTTTCAGGTGGTGATTCCTTTCCGGGAGGTCCATAGTCTCTCGGTGGAGAGACGTTAGTGATTACGCTTATTTTTTGCATATGGGGGCGGATTACTTATTTTGTAGATCCTACTTGATGAATTACACATGGGCTTATTTTGCTAAGTGTTGTAAACTTGTACACAAATGTTAGATACTTATCTTTTTCTGGCTAGCATGATAGTTGAGTAGCTTACATAATGTACATCCATTGGAGTGCTATGTGCGGGGATTATGTTATTTTGGTGTACTTCGGTGTCGAAAATGTAAAGACTATTTCGTGTTATGAAAACTATGTCCTATTTTGCCTTGGTGCGGTTTAACTATTAAATGTATAAACTCTTTTATCTTGAGTTGTGATGTGAAAGATAGTTATTAAATGTGGTTATTAGGTGTCCGGCCGAAAACGACATTTTTCTAGGTTTTCAAACAAACCCTTTCATTTTGAATGAAAAAACCCATTTCGCCCACCCCCGTAGCCCCGACAAATTTTCTTATTTTAGAAAAGGTTTTAAACTCAATTTATTTAAGATTTTGATTTTTAGAAACTGACGGTAGTCAAAATGGAGACTGGGGGCAAGACAGAAGATTTTACGAAAACTTACGAAAATCACTTTTATACTAAGTTACGTTTTATGCATTTCCCGAGGTCTCAATGACTATTTTTGGGTTCCGCCGAGGAAAGACTCACTTTTTCAATATTTATGATTTTTCGGGACTGATGGTGGAAAGAACGGAGTCCGTATGAAAAATTGGTAAAATTTCAAGTTTTGGTGTCACTTTGTGCGTAGCCTAGGGGCGTCATCATGCACCAGGGCTTCATAACGCCCTCTAGTTACACATTTTACTGCTGCATGCATGCGCGTCATCACGCCAAAGGGCGTTGTCATACGTTGGTGCTGCGCATCCGACATCCGATTTTCAAACATCGTTTTCTCCCACTTCGTAACTCCGAATTGAGCTCCGTTTTTTCCTATGGATTGTCCTAGGTCCAAAATTTGTATTTGTACTTTGAAATGACCAGTTTACCCTATTTTACCCTTGGTTAAAGTAGGGTACTTCAATTTTCTGTTTTGGTCGGCGTTATCCGATACCGTTTTCCAAAATTTATATCTCTCACCTCGTGGCTTTGTTTTAGGTTCCGTTCCTTCCTAAGAATTTTGCTAGGTCCAAAATTTGTAGTTATAATTGGAAATTATCATTTTACCCTTGAATTGACCATTTTACCTTTGGGTAAACATGGGGTGTTGGAATGATCCCCTTAGAGTGCCGTTCATTTTGTTTCATCTTCTTTTCGATCCCGAGTGATCTTATTGACATATTTTAGGGGTGTAATGACGTTTTTACCCTTGTGTGAGTGTTTGACGACTATAGGTCATTTGTTTTCATTTCTTTTCACTTTCACATTCACCCCTTATCTCTTAGGCTCGAGTTTCGGAGTCCTAGGAAATTTGGGGTGTGATAACTTGGTACTAGAGCATGTTCTTTCTGACGATGGGAGAGGGCCGTTATCACTTTTCGCTTTGTGGTTTTTCATTTACAACTTGTCACCTAGTAGTGGAAGTTGTTTTATCGTGTCGACTGGTGCATATGTCGACATAACGATATTACGTTATTGGTGTACCCTTGGGTTGGTTGTGCGTTAATCCTTTTCTCCTTATCTTTGGGAGTTTGATAGCTTACTTATGATTCGGGATTGTTATTTCCCTTGTCACTTTAGCCTTTTTCTTCACTTGATGATGCACGGTTTGACTATGCGCTACTGAGATGTAGTGTGTACTTGGCATAAGTAAGTTGTGATTATGAGGTCGCGATTGCTCGATGGTTGTTATCATTTTCTTTCGCTTCCTTTAGCGTGACGAGCTTCGACTTCATTTTGGGCATGGATTGGTATCAACCTTCCTTGTGTGAATTAATTTATGTCAAAATTTGACTTATTAAAGGAGTGTAACGTGCATTTAGCTTGAGTATGTCGTACTAGTGTGTTGGATGTTCGAAAGTAAGGTTTCATCCTTATGGTTTAAACTTCTTTCTCGTTGTTTCTCTTTCAGAGTCATGGCGCCTGAAAGGAATCCTAGGAGAGTTGGGGAGCTGGTGAACGTAGCTCCAGTTGATGAGGTGCAGACCGTACGTCAGCTGACAGTAGTCCTTAGATAGGCGATTAGAGCTCTCTGGGCAGCCGAGGATGCGCTGGTTTCTCGAGGGGCGCAAAGCTTGGGATTTCATGTCGGGACACCGCTAGAGAATTATTCTAGGAAGCGTTTGAGGAGGAGTGCTCATATTGTTGTAGTTCAGTAATGCTTATAGTCGGTTCCACCTATTCCTTCATCTTTGAGTCATCCTCGTCGATGCTTCTTCTGTGGACAGCTTGGGCACAACTTATCTGCATGTCCTCATCGTCTGCCCACTTTTGACGGACCTCCGAGAGTGTGTTTCCATTGTGGTCAGTTAGGTCACCATTCTAAGGACTGTCCTTTGTGTAGTCTACCGTTGGTCATGGTGCCGCCTTTGGTACAGTCGACTCTTCCTACACTGACTATTTCATTTCCTTCTAAAGCTAACTGGAGGGAGGTGGTATGTTATCACTGTTATCAGCTTGGACACAAGAGGCCACAATGTTCGCTCCGTTCCCTGACAGTGAGTGGTTGTACAGGACGCAAATAAGGTTGTTTTAAGTGTGGACTGCAGGGTCATATCTCTAAGTATTGTCTTTCAGTTGAGGCTCCTGTAGCTTCTCCTCAAGAATCACCATTTCAGGAAGTGAATCTGCAAGGTCATGCCTCTTATGGGCTGCCTGACTCCGGCCATGTTGTCTGATTGATGTTCCATGCCTCACTTTCATGTGAGGTAGTGTCTTTTACTCTTCCTTTGCGGTGGGATTTTGATTAGTACGAATAGTTCTTTTTTCCCATGTTTCTTTGTATCACATGTTAATTATTCACCTTACGAAGGTTTAGTTATGTCCACTTTGAGTGAGTGGTGCTTCACGAGGGGTAACTACTTCATTGGTGATTTAGTGTTGTATAACCTAAGTCTTGGTTTTCTTTTTCTTGAGCCGTTAAAGGGCTTGATGGTTAGATGTCTTGTTTAGGCATCATGAGGTGGATTTGCCTTAAAGGAGTTGTTGTAAATAGATGTTGTATCTTGTGGTATTCAATGTGTGTTAATGAGTATCATTCTAGTGTTCGAGGTTGTTTTAATTGAAGTGATGATGTATCTATATCCTTCCATTTTTATCAATGGGCTTGAGGTATAAAAGTAGTGATTCATTGATTGTGAATTGAAGTTGTGTAACACTAAGAGATGTGTTTTATGAACCTTGGAGTGATAATCTATGATTAGAGAGTTGTGAATCATTATGTATGACTTGGAGATGGAAATTATGATCTTGCATTTTCTTTAGTTGTAAGTAGTGGACTTGTGTATAAGTCTTTGATTATTTATTGAAAGTAGGAATGGTGTTTGAGGAAACAATTGCTAGTTATTAGGTGATGGTTAAAATTTTGGGGATTGATGTACGTTTAGACTCATTTATTAGTGATGATTTTGATTGGAGATTTTGATATTGATTTTTGGTAGTGTTGTAGCTAATAATTGTCATGTAAGCTTTTAATTTCGGGAATATAATTGGGTGATTCACTTGAGGCATGATTATTAGCTAGTATACGAGAGTGGTTATTATCGAAACATGATTTGAGGAATAGTTTATGAGTGTGATTATCTGTCACGAAGAGATTGCAGACTTGATAAACAGTTATTGGGGTTGTATGGTTTATGTTGCGGTCAGAACATGAGTTTAGGCCTTCGTTGACCTAGAAAGCATGGAAATAGGAGATGTTTAGATTTCCGTGGATTGAGGTACGAGGTAGTGTGATTTTAGCACAATGAATGTTAGTTAGTACATGATTGCGGTTTCTATGAGAAAGGATTTATGACTTGTAACCTTGAGGTTCATTAGTGGTTGATCCATAGAGTTTATGAAGTCGGACTAAGTGTGTGTTCCCTTGTCAACACTTGATGTGTCGGGTGTTGAGTGATAGTTTGGTTGTGTCTGTGTCTTCACGTGACTAGTGATTTTGTCGAGTTTCTTCTTTTCCTTCATTACGTACTTGGAATACGGTTAGTTTTGCTTCGTGGTTGTGTAGTTGGTTTACTCCTACGATTTTTAGTAATGTACCTCGTTACGTGAGTTGAGGTTTATTGTACCTAGTGTAAGGTTACATTATTTAACTGTGTTTGTGGTATGAGGAAAGTATACGCTATTTTCGTCGATGTACGTTTTAGCTACCCTATTTTTATATATTAAGGGATTCTTTGGTACATGTGACTTGTGTTACCTTTTGATGGGTGGTTTATGGTAGAACTAGTTGTACCATTCGATTTTAGTGCTGGGGACTTGACTTTGAAACAGTCAGGTTTTGCTTTAAAAAGTCAGGTTTCATTGAGCAATGAAGTTTATGGACATTAGAGAGTGAGTAGTAGAGTATGATGTACTATGGTCTGGGGTAGCATCTATGTGGTTTAGAACCTTAGAGGAAAGGTTACATGCGGTATGTAAATTAATGACTTGTGTTGAGGTACTATAGTCATTGAACCGTTAATTAAAGGATTAGATTGAGATATTTTCTTGGGAGACTTTTATATCTTATAGATTGGCGATTTGAGTAATCGAGGTTTGATCATAGATTATCCACGAGATTATGGATTATAATCGATGTTTAATTGTGATTAGACTTTGGAGATTCAAAGTGTAACTTTATCATTATGATATAGTGAGTAGTAATTGAATAAATTGAGAATTTGAGGTTTAAAATGATTGATTCAGGAAGGCAATGATATAACGATTGTAGAATTGAAATGTGAAGAAATTGTTTGAGGTCATTATATGTATATTATTGACGATAATCGTGATTATGGATCTAGTGCTTTCATGGTTGAAATAGTGAACTGAGTGATATGGTTATAGGGCCAAGGATAACCATTATTACTCGAGGATTAGGTGATTTGATTTATGACCTTAGCATATGTTTTGCTAGGTGGTGGATCCTTTTGGTGCTCTTGAGGTTGAAGATTTGATCTTTCTTACTGAGGTTAATGTAGCGCACAGACTTGATGTATGATCATTATGGTCATAGGAGCCTTTATAGTGATTATTAAACTTTTAGTCCTACCTTGAGTTTTGGAATTAGGATTAGTCCCTTTGTGTTTTTGGGTGATTATGGTGTAGTAGCTTACCGAGAGGGTTATCATAGGAGCTCAACGGGATTCGCAGTACTTGTTCCATGTGTTATCTTTCTCATATGCGATCCGGATCTGTCACGCCCCAAATTCCTAGGACACCGAAACCCGAGCCTAAGAGCTAAGGGAGTGAATGCGGAAGTAAAAAGAAACAAAAATAAATGACTGAAGGTCATCAAATACCCACAAAAGGGTAAAATGCTCTAATACCATGCTGACACGTCCCTAAATTCCTAAGACTCCCGAACTGGGACATCCAAGGGATCCAGGATGTGATCATTATAATGAACTAAGATATCATTAACCATGAAAGTGTATGGAATAATGATAGAAAATGGTATATTTCATACCCAAATGAATAATAAACAAAGTAGCAGAATCTAACGAAAATCCGGCAAAGTTCCGTTTGTAAATGGAACATCCGGACAACCAACCACAACACAATAACCTTCCAATAGCAATTCGATAATAACAATGGCTTCCAAGCCCCACATTCATCAATCCTACTAGGGCTGAGGTAGTGGAAAGAAACCAAAACCTCTCCAAACCCTCTAACATCAACAGAGCCACAAATGCTCGAATAAGAATACAGAAGAGTGTCTAGCTGTACAGAATAGATACAATAACATCCTGAAATAATAAATACAGGAAATAAATGATACACCGATAGGGATATGCCAACAGACTGGCTCCCAAAAGAGATAAATGACAATCCCACAAAACATGGGTAAGGAAGCTAACAGAAGACAACTACCGTCCCCAAAACCAGTCGTGCTGCATCCGTAACCGCATCACCCAATGCAACTCCAAAACCTGTAACAAGAAACTAAAGAAAACTGTCGTTGCACTGCATCCTGCTCATAGCTGTATGTTTTCTGCAACCTGGCGTGGAATACCAGGGGGCAAATGAAATTCCCCTGTGAGAAAATAAGCTCAGTGGGAAAAGATACTCTAACTACCACATCCTCTGACAGTTTAGGTAATGCTAACTATCTATCAAGATATATATATAGCCCAACTAATCCCATCCACGCAAACCCAAGGCACGTACTCACATGCTACCGTACATAAGTATATATATAACAGGGATACATATATATATATATAAATACACAACATGAGTTTGTAATGTACAACTAAGACTCGTACTCCAAGTACCAACAGCGGTAGTCTACACTACTCTCACCAACGTACACTAGATACACAACACCTAGGTCCAATCCTAACAAATCATCCAGCGTTCACGACGCTAACAAGAAACTCCAAACAGAGGGAATCACACTCACCTCTAATATCCGCAAGGATCAAAATCCATCACTAGCACCAAGGAATACTCATAACTCACTCCCCGATAACACAGGAGGAAAAGTACTCACGTCCTTGCGTACTAACACAATCATCATCTATATATATATATATATATATATATATATATATATATAACAAACCTCATCACATTCCTAAGGAAAATCTACCTCTCAAGGGCTAGATCACCTCAATCATATCACCATACCATAATTCAAATCGACCTCATAATACTATCATCAATAGGGTCAATCATATCACTAACACTCTCACTGTAGGCGAGGAAAACCACCCAATCAAATCACTAAGAGTACACGAACTCAACTCACAAGAACGACCACCTCAGGGTCACCAAAGCAAAGCGAAGGAAAAGACTTTCCAATTCTTAACCAACAGATAACCGAGACAACAATGTCAAGGTAAAGAACACCACAAGTGTTTAGTGAAAACACCTAGACAAGGAACCCAATCCACTCGGTATCCATGCCCCTAACATGTGGAACAACTCGAATCACCTAAGTGGTGACATCAAAAACCAAGAAGAAAGGAAAGGGCAACACTGTATGTGTGCCTTGAACAACACCAAGCCTCATACCCGAGACTTAGAAATGATAGGAAGCAAAGGTGAAACAATGGAACACCTTTCAAAACTCTACAGGATGAGATATTGAGAAAGAGGTCTCGAAATCTCAGAATCCCAAGAAAAGTAATAAAATATTTTTCCTTTTAAGAAACCACATAGTAAAAATGACCGTCTTGCCCCCGGTCTCCGTCAGCTGCCATCACCGGCTTTTAAAAGTTGAAAATCTTTTTAAAGAAGATCCTAAGATCATTTTATAAAGTACTAAAACTTTTATTTGCAACGGGGGTAGGCGAAAACGGGTTTTTCCTTTTAAATACAAAGAGTTTAGAAAACACCGTTTCCGAAGGACATCCAAATAAGGGTAAACACAACTCCACAGATTCTTATAATGTCCAAGAGGATAAGGAAGGAAGAGTACTGCATTGGGTTCACGGAACACAACTATCCGTTCCCAACCTCACGAGATCAAATGACAACACCTGGAAAAGGTTCGGCACCACGCCGTAACCGATAACTCAAGGAATGACGTGTAAGTCAAAGACATGTACTAGTATACAGGGTACAATAAAATAAATGCTTAGAGGAATGAACTAAGCACTAGAAACAAGATTGCCAAGCTACAGTACATCGAGTACTTAATAAAATCATTTAAACCCCTAATACCATGAAAAGGGAGAACTAGTGGCCGATACCACGAGAATAACTAGTCTCAATCAATACCTCTTCCAATTCATTATGACTCCAATTTCACAATTGATAATTAACAGAATCAAGAAGTCATTTCCACTCAACTAAACAGATTCAATCACAACCACTTCTAACCGCACTCAAAACCTCAAAAGCACGATAAAGGATACCTCCCCCTAAGTGGGAAAGAAACATCCAGGGTCAGTAATATGCAACCAACCGAAACCACAAAACTATCACTGCATTCTCTAAGGCCTCAAATCACAATTGATACTCAATCAATCTCTAACCTCAAATCTCTACAGATAACACATAACTAACCACAGAGGTCACTATGCCAATATACCTAACCTCCCCCAAGGGCACAAGGTAAATAATCACAAGTATAAATATACACTTTTCATTTATACTTTAACAATTTTCTCATTTAATTCATGTTTTCGCATTTATCACTTTTAACTGAGCATTTTATAAAGATATGAATCTAATTTCACAATATTCATACATAACATGCTCCAAAATCCAATAGGTAATAATAACACATATTAAACCTGCTCCAACATAACATGTAATAATATCACGTATACATGTCAAATGAAATCACATAAATGCCATGCATATACAATGTGACTCATACACCACCCTTTGCCCACATCACGTGGTTAACGAATACGCACTCCACCCATTTACAAGGAGAAAGAGTACCGCACCGATTCTTCCCAAGTGTTTTTGACACTACACTTTCAACAAGGAAGACGGTTTGCACGAGACGACCCGTGACCAAAGATCCGTATAATGGATGCACGAGACGACCCGCGACTTCGAGAATGAGACGACTCACCCTATACCCCATTCACGGCTCATTATTCCGCAGGATGGGAACACCCACTGGCCAGTTGTTGCGACGATTCGACACAAAGACACCCCACATGATTTCACAACCCACATATACCAATACCATGATTTAACACTACATGATATTCTCAATATGCATCCAGGTCCAAATGAAAATCATGCCTCAACATAAATATGTAATACATCATATTTATGAACAATATCCACATGAATCTCATACTCTCTTTCACATGCTTTTAAAACAATAAAGCAGTAAATCAAGACAAGCAATAATATCACATAAGCATGCTTGCAATTCATCAACTTATACTTTAATTCCAAGTATACAAGTCATTCCCTTTTAACATGCCTTTAAAACAATTAAAACAAATAATTCACGTATCGTAAGGGGAACCTAGCATAATGTCTAAGCTCTTCACGTCCAACATTTACAAAATACTCTAGTCCATTTAATTCTCAAGGAAATTTCTAAGCCACCTATTCCTATTCAATTCAATTAGGAATATTATTTAATTTCGTAGGAATATAATTTAATTAATTTCTTAAATTAATTCCTAAGTCTTGTTTCTCTCCTAAGCCAATTATAGATATTTAAATTAACAATTTAATATATCTATATTAAAATAATTAAGGGTTTGCACACCCTAAACTACGTCAATAATGCGGAGTGAGAAATAAAATTTCTCACCTAATTTACTTGCTTACAAACAGTCCGAAACAACACAGTGTCGGCGCCCGATTAAGGAGCCCGCTGACCAAAATCGTCCGAAAACTATTTCGAATATATCAAAACGTCCGCCTCGACAACCTATACGATATATACGAAGCCCATTAGCATTAGGTTAATTAATTTGGGTAAATTTAAAATACCCCAAACGAAATTTCGAAACTTCAAATGAATTTCCCGACAAACCGTTCAACGAAAATTTACGAAATTTTTACACGTCTTACCTGACATATAGGCGAAGCTACCCTCCGAAAATCAGCCCAAACCAAGGTCGGAAAGTCGATCGAATCATCGTCACAAGGTTCGGACAGAATTGCCCCTGCTCGCGCGAACTGCTACAGTGCGCGACCCAAGCTGCACCACGTCGCCGCCTTGCGCCGCCTCCTCCAGGTCACGACGCCACCGCCGTCGCCGTCGTCAACCCAGTAGACCCTCGCCGTCGCGTCGTTGCTCCAGCCAAGCCGCAACCCACAGTCCGGCTGAACCCACCGCTTCTCTCTCTCTCTCGTTAGCCGACGACAATGGTGATGAAGGGAGTGGATACGCAGGTCTGTGTATGCGTGGAGAGAAGAGATGAGAGGAAGCGTGTGGCAGTTGTTGTGCAGAGAAGGAAGGCTAGGTCGTCTGTCACTCTTTCAATATACAGACATGCGTATATATCTATATATACATTTCATATATATATATTTATCTTAAATATATATATATATCAATACCCACATATATATATATTTCCCCATTAATAATATGTGTCCAATTAATCCCTAAATATATCGGGAGCCTATAAATAAAATCATGCTAGCCCAGAAATCCACGGGACGCCAAATAATTAAATTAGTCCGAAAGAAATACACCGGGTAGGAAACCAAACGTCGGAACACTTAACAAGCCCGATCAATTACAACGTGTCGCCGTCCAGTCGAAGTACTCAACATTAAACGCCAAATAAACTAATGTCGAAACGAGACCGTGTAATTGACAACAATAACTCGCGTAGTCGTCAAGGAGAAACCGTAAGTCGTCCCGTTGACTTTAAAAGTAAACGCGAAAAATTTACAGGTATCAAATACCAAGAATAAATAATACGTCATGAACAAGTGACGTCATTACTGAAATCAAATTAGAATTAATTTCAGGAAAAAAGAAAATAGCACGGGGTGTTACAGGATCCATCTCATGTCTTGAGTTGGATGGGTGTCGTTGTTGCCAAGGAGGTGTCCTACGGGGAGCGAACCGTGAGGGCATTAGTTGATCGAGGGTGGGTTTTGTGAGGCAAAATCTTTCCGTTAGTAAAGGTCAAGGAAGTGATCTGTAAACGTGAGCGTGAAGTTCGGGAAAAATACTCGGACTTGTTTCTTTCTTTAGTTGCGTTTGATTTCGAGAATGAAATCTCCTAAGGTGTGAAGGTTGTAACGTCCGGTATGTTTTTGTACTAATTAAAAATTTTAAGTGCTAATTAAAATTTTTAATTAATGATTAAATGCATACGTGATTATGTGTTTAATTTGGTTTTGTGCTAAATGTGTTTATTTACTTAGCATGACTTGCATGTTTTATATGATATTAAAAGTTATAATTTGCATGTTGTATTTTCATTTCGAGAATAATGAAAATTATTAAAAACGATTTCGGGAACGAAATAGCCAAATGATAAATGAGTAATTTCACATTTTGAGCACTTACTGGAAAGTGTATTGATTTTAGCTGAGTGTTAAGGCATGAGTGACATGTCGGTAATTAGGGAGGATGACAAGGGGTAAAAGGGTATTTAAGAGTCTTGGTGGCACTCTTGTAAATAACCCTAAGTTGGGAAAATATTGGTCATTTTACACTTTTGGAGTGGTGTCTCATTTCTAGCCCTTGATCTTCTTCTCCCATCTTGCTCTCAACCCTTGGATCATAGGGCCTTGTTTGGTTGGCACTCAAATGCAATAATTCATTATTCTTGGTTAGTGGCATGAACTTTGGTTGGGTTGAACCACTTGGACTACCGAGATTGAGGCGATGATGCTTCCTCTACTACGCTAGTGAGCTCACCCCACGACTTATATATATTTTTAGGTGGTGATTCCTTTTTGGGAGGTCCATAGTCTCTTGGTGGAGACACGTTAGTGATTACGCTCATTTTTTGCATATGGGGGCGGATTACTTATTTTGTAGATCCTACTTGATGAATTACACATGCGCTTATTTTACTAAGTGTTGGAAACTTGTACACAAATGTTAGATACTTATCTTTTTCTGGCTAGCGTGATAGTCGAGTAGCTTACATGATGTACATCTCTTGGAGCGCTATGCACGGGGATTAGGTTATTTTGGTGCACTTCGGTGCCGAAAATGTAAAGACTATTTCGTGTTATGAAAACTATGTCCTATTTTGCCTTGGTGCGGTTTAACTATTAAATGTATAAACTCTTTTATCTTGAGTTGTGATGTAAAAGATAGTTATTGAATGTGGTTATTAGGTGTCCGACCGAAATGACATTTTTCTAGGTTTTCAAACAAACCCTTACGTTTTGAATGGAAAAACCCATTTTCGTCCATCCCCGTAGCCTTGACAAATTTTCTTATTTTAGAAACGGTTTTAAACTCAATTTATTTAAGATTTCGACTTTTAGAAACCGACGGTAGTCAAAATGGAGACCGGGGACAAGACGGGAGATTTTATGAAAATTTACGAAAATCACTTTTATACTAAGTTACATTTTACGCGTTTCCCGAGGTCTCGATGACTATTTTTGGGTTTCGCTGAGGAAAAACCCGGTTTTTCAATATCTATGTTTTTTCGGGACTGACGGCGCAAAGAACGGAGTCCTTATGAAAAATTGGTAAAATTTCAAGTTTTGGTATCACTTTATGCATAGCCTAGGGGTGTCATCATGCACCCGAGCGTCATAACGCCCTCTAGTTATGCATTTTTGCGTTGCATGCATGTGCGTCATGACGCCAAAGGGCGTGGTCACGCGTTGGTGCTGCACATCCGACATCAGATTTTAAAAATCGTTTTCTCCCACTTCACAACTCCGAATTGAGCCCCGTTTATTCTATGGCCTGTCCTAGGTCCGAAATTTTTATTTGTGCTTTGAAATGACTAGTTTACTCCTGAAATGACTATTTTACCCTTTGTGAAAGTGGGGTACTTCAACTTTCTGTTTTGGTCGACGTTGTCCGATACCATTTTCCAAAATTCATATCTCTTACCTCGTGACTTTTTTTTAGGTTCCGTTTATTGCTAAGAATTGTACTAGGTCCAAAATTTGTAGTTGTACTTGGAAATTACCATTTTACCCTTGGGTAAACATGGGGTGTTGGAATGATCCGCTTAGAATGTCATTTGTTTCGTTTCATCTTCTTTTCGATCCTGAGTGATCTTATTGACATCTTTTAGGGGTGTAATGATGTTTTTACCATTGTGTGGGTGTTTGACGACTATAGGTCATTTGTTTTTGTTTCTTTTCACTTTCGCATTCACCCCCTTATCTCTTAGGCTCGGGTTTCGGAGTCCTAGGAAATTTGGGGCGTGACATATATAATCAAATCACTATTGTATGAGTTTTGACTCAATATGGTGGACGTGGGCGAAGAAGATGAGAAAAAGATGGAAACAAAGGTAAAATGAAAGATTATTCTCATCACGCTGCTATCTATTAGTATAGTATGGGGTATTCCACATGAGTGTTTTGCCCATCTAAGGGATACATTTTCGGCGTTACCCTGACCTTTCCCGAAAACTCATTTCATTGTGGAGGATATCACTAAAGGAAGGTTTGGAAATAGATACAACACATGTATGGCAAACAAATACTATGCACCGAAGATGTGGATCATTGATACCATTATTCGATGTCAAGCACACCCATAAGGCCATTGTAGTGAATGTTGCAGGATTTTTCAAGAAGCTTTATATGCCTTTCCAAAAGACCATTGGATTTCAATCTCATATATTATTTGGACAAACATCAATGAGGCGTGGGTCGACATGAGTGGTATTACCAAAGTTGATGCCTTATCATACATGGTTCCATTCCTGACCTTATCCATGAAGTTAATGAAAGATAATAATGTGCCGATAGAGAAACTATGAAAAAATGAGGATAAACCAAAGCATTTTGAGAGTTCTAGTTGGTATAACATGATATCTAAGCTCCGTAAGGAGGATGTGGAGAAGGAAAGAGAGAAAATGCGGATAACTAATGAACAATACTTGACACTCGTGGCAAATCAAGAGGGGATAATGAAGAAATTTGAGGAGCTAACTATCAAAGTCGATTCGTTGATAGAAAAAGGCTCCACATCCACTTCTCATCCACCACCACTATCATCTTAGAGTAGGATTTAGAGAAAGTCAATCATGAGCCGACGTAGATTTATATTCTAGATATTATCTTAGGTCAAGTCATGAATCGTTGTTTTGTACTTTTTGGCTTATTTCATTTATTTTATTTTCTTATTTTTTTACTCCATTCCAAAAATATTTAAAAAGTAATGAAAACAGATATTTTGGTATTTATTGAGCAAATTATTTTAATTTTATTCATTTTTTTATTATATAGGCATACTGATATAAGTTTTTTTTTTTTTGGGGGGGGGGGGGGGGGGGGGGGGGGGTACAGGTTTTTCAAAAATATTTTGTTTTTGACTTATATATTAATTTACATATGTATAATTTACAATATAAATAGTTTATTCTATTTAAAGTATTTTCATAAATATATAATATCATATTAATAGAAAAATATATAATTTATTTTATTAACTTTAGCAATATATATATAATTATATGTACTGACTTTTTATATATTACTAGGTATAATTTCCAATATATATTTACATTAAAAACAATTTTGAAATTTTTTGGTACAGGAACTACCGAGTACTCGGTGGAACCTGGAATTTAATATTTTCGAAAAAAATAAATATATACTTAATTATTTTATTTACTTCTTAATTGAGGATTTTAACTAATATATATTATAATAGTTTTATATAGTTTTCATATTTTTTATATTATAGAAAAGAGAGTTCTAGAAAAGTTTCCATAAATACGGAATCCTGTTCAATTATGGAAAAATATGCATTTAAGATAGTTACCATTTCAAAACTTTCCAATTCAATGATTCCTATTACAGTTTTCTGCTGTGAATTGAATCATTCCTCTCCTAGAAAGGATTTGGATTCTAGATTTATAAATAAAGGGCTTCTCCTACTCATTCTTTCACAATTCACTTATCATGTTTTTAGAGATACATAGTAGGAAACTATTCTTTTCTTAGATTCATGGCGATCCAACTTGAAGATTCTTTGACCAATCATGGGATTACTTGTGAGCGTTCATTTTATAAGGATGGATATCCGGAGCCAGCGAGAATGAAGATGATGGCTAAGCTAGAAGAAAGGAAATTATCACCATTGATAACCCCGACGTCGGATATTGCGTTTCCCGATGTTGTTCGTGACTTTTATCATAATATGTGCTTTGACTACGTTAAGAATGGTGTTATTATTCGCACCACTGTGCAAAAAGGAATGAAGAGTATTGATATCTCCCCTGAAGCAATTGCCATGACGTGGGGAATACCACACGAAGAGCCTCCGAAGCTAGAAGGTAATTTTAAGCCATACTGTACTCCATATGGATCATTTTGTTACATGATGAAGACGATTTGTGATGACGAACCATCTAGAATTCAGCCCCATCACATACCAAGAGCCATGATAGACCCTGAACTTTGGTTTCTCAACACTTTACTTGCTAAGCATGTTTACCCCTCCAATCACAAAGCTGAGTGCGACTATATCGTCGTTAATACTCTTTACCGATTTAAGACCAAGAGTTGAATTTCTATTCCGGTAATTATTTATGAGCATATGGTGGATCATTGGTGAGCGTTAGTTCCTACACCTTATGCAAGGGCAAAGTATTGAAAATTACCATTCACATTCTTAATACAAGCTATGATCACTAAGCAATTGGGAGGTGATTTTACACCACCATTGGATGTAAAGGTAATGTTCGCTTAGGAATATGGTCATTGGAAGTTTATGGATTTATTTAAGCATGATGAGAAGAGTATGTGGTGTAGTTGCCAACAATATTTATTAATAAAGAAAGGGATGCACAAAAGGAGGAGGATACCGAGAAAGACAAATGTGGCTAAGAATAGAATAGGAATAATTCGTAGGAGTGGGAATGGATGTATAATTATCTAGTATTTTCTTATTTTACGTTATTTTTATTTCTTTATACCAAATCCGTTTAGGATTGGTTCTATCCATGTTTTGCATTTATTTATGTTATTTTTATTTATTTTTGCAATTTTACTTTAAAGGATTGTAGGCCCTTAAGGCCAAATCATGAGTGCAACTATTAATAAAATTCTATTCCCTTGAAAAATTGTAGTTTATCTTTAATATTTTGGTTTATTAACTTATTATCTATCCACTTGATATGATCTTGGGTATTGTATAGTGTTTGTTATGTTTGAATAGATCATTCACAACTAGTTTGGAGTAGATACATGCAATATAACGCACGCAATTGGAAATTCAATTCAAAGGGCGGTAACAATTTCTTCCTTTATTTTTATGTTTTAGACCATAACAATTCAAATGGTGTTATGATGAAAGTAGTATGAAGAAAATAGTAAAATTATTTCTATAAACAATTATGAAAAAAATATAAATGCAAAAAGCGGTTCTTTAATCTGAGTAACCGGGCCTCCTATCATAAAGTAGGAGAGTGTTCGCGTCAAAAGGGGGAAAACTGATGAGCATAAATCCCATGGAAGAAGCTCGAGCCCAGTTGGTTGGGACTAAAAATCCTCGTTGGAAAGTCCGGAGCTTAGAAAGACAAAAAGAGATAAATAAAAATAAAAATGTTCTATATATGTTTTATCATGACAAAGTTTGATCAATGAAGTAGAAGAAGGGAGATTAGTCTACTATCGAGAATGTTCAGAAAAACACGGAGAGCTATGTGGATCGGCTGTAGAGATTAGCAAGTTTATTTCATCACTGTGGGAACCATTCTTTTGAACTAATTCATGAAAACTATTATTTGTGAGTGTGTGGGGATAATTTGTATGCATTTTATTCTAACGACATTATAACATTGCATAATTTTATGATTATTTGATTTTATGAGCATATGAGAATGAAGAATGAATGAATTTGTGGGTAGTATACTTAACCCTCACGAGACTTCACTCGTCCACTCGGTGTTGTCCAGGGATTTAAAAGGCTTGTTACATGTGCTAAGTGTAATCGTACACCTTTACGAAAGAAAATGTTAGTTAGATAGTTTAGTTAGTTAAGTTTTAAATTTCTTGTATTAAAAACATAATCTTCATGAATTTTGAAAATTTTCTATTTATTTGATTGCTAAGGGACTAACAATGTTGAAGTTTAGAGGCTTGATAGGAGACAAATATCATACATTTAAGGCTCCTAATTATACATTGTTATGCCTATGTTTATCATTACATTGGTGCTTTTATACGGTTTTTGTGTTTTAAGACGTTTAAGGACTATGTCATGCAAAACGAGTTTAATTCGGTGAAATAACTGGATTTGTGACTTAAGATTGTTCGTGACGCCGGAACAGAATAGAGATTATTCTGCAGGCTAGCGCAACGGGTAATTTGCAAGGAAAAAGGGGAGAAATTGGACCCAAAATTCAGAAAACACTCTGAATTCAATAAAATTCTTAATATTCAAAACTGATCAAAAACAACCCACAAGCCGGGTTAAAATAGATGAATTTTGCCAAAAATAGCAAAACCCTAAAAGTCATACCAAAACAAAATAGGGAAAAAAATCAAAAGATTGCCCAAAATCTGGCCCAAATCGGGTTCAGAATCAATTCCTAATTGACAAATAAAAGATTATCATAAATAGCAAAAATTAACTAAAAATAACGATTCAAAAAGGAAAACAGCGGATTTAGGGCTCAAAAATCGGTACACCCAGCGATGCGGTGGCACGATGTGCGCGCCGAAATTAGCTTTCCAAATTGGGGTCACGGGCGCGAATCGGACACTTGTAGCTCCAGTTATGGCCAAAAAACCGACACGTGTACGGAAACCGCCCCAATTAGGCTAGATCACGATTTCTTGCCATCTTTGCGCTGATCCTCCCACTCCAGGTAATCTAGCGCCATTAATGAGCAATCTGGCAGCTCAGCATCATCTAACTCGGATCCCCCTGCATCAGTTCGAGAGCCAAAACCATGGATAAAAGACCTATGAAGGACAAAAAATAAGTCAAGGATGCAAAAGGAGTAAAGTAGAACGAAGCTGAGAAGAGAAATGGAGCAAAGAAGATGAAAAGTAAAAATTCAAGGTGAAGAACTACCAAGTACTCGGTAGTGCCTTCACCGAGTACTCGGTAGGAGCGAAAGTGCTCGAACTTGCGCTTTTGAAGAAAAATGACCAAAGATATGTGCGAACGTTTCCACGATTGCGCAGCAACATGAAGCCACCGAGTACTCAGTGGAACTGTCACGCCCCTAAAATTCCCAAGACTCTAACCCAGAGAATCAGTGAATTTCCAAGGGGTGACGTCAGTCAAGCGACCACTCGAATCAACAATAACAAGGAAATACATAGAATATTGATGGAAAAATATACAACATGCCTAATCCAATGATAGAAACTCAATAGTATCCTCTGATACCAAACTAACACGCCCCTAAATTCCTAAGACTCACGAACCGGGACATCCAAGGAATCCAGGGTGTGATCCTTACTATGAGCGACCAACTAAGATATCATTAACCATGAAAATGTATGGAATAATGATAAAGGTGGTATATTCCATACCCAATGAATGATAGAAATACACAGCGGAATCTAACGAAAATCCGGCAGAGTTCCGTTTATAAATGGAACAACCGGACACACAACCACAACAGAATAACCTGCCAATAACAATTCGATAATATCAATGGCTCATAGACCCAACATTCATCAATCCTACTAGGGCCGAGGTAGTGGAAAGAAACCAAAATCCCTTCACAACCCTCTATAATCAACAGAGCAACAAATACTCGAATAAGAATACAGAAAAACACATGAGTCTATAAGGTACGACTAAGACTAGTACTCCAAGTACCAACACCGGTAGTCTACACTACTCTCACAACGTACACTAGGTACTTGTAACACCCCGTGTTATTTTCCTTTTTCTTGAAATTATTTCAAATTTAATTTCGATTATGACGTCACTTGTTCATGACGTTCATGTTATCCTTGGTATTTCGTGTACAAATTTTTCGCGTTTACTTTTAAAGTTGACTGGATGACTTTACGGTTTCTCATTGACGACTATGCGAATTCTTGTTATCAACTACGCGGTATCGTTTCGATATTTAATTTTTAGTACTTCGACTGGACGACGACACATTATAATTGATCGGGCTTGTGTAGTGTTCCGACGTTTGAGTTCTTACACCGGTGTATTTATTTCGGAGTGTATTATCTATTTGGAGTCCCGTGGAGTTTTCGATATTTTATTTAGGGATCGTTTGGATATTTTGATAAAGAGTTGGGGTTATTTCGTAATTACGGATAACTGGAGGGTCATTTTTCCGATATATCGTATATATGTATATACATATACACGACCTGCTACACTTCTACAGATCTGTATCTCTCTTCTACTTCTCTGCAACAAGCTACAACACCTCATTCTTCACCATCATTATCGGCGAGCAGAGAGAGAGAGAGAGAGGTTGACTGGAGGGAAGGAGGTTCGCACGACCTGTTGGAGTTGCCAGCTGGAGCAGCGGCGGTGGCGCGAGGCAACGCGACGGCGAGGGTCGGCTTGGGTTGACGACGATGACGCAAGTGGTGGCGCTGGTGGTCGTGCGACGCTGGAGTTGGCGCAACTTAGCCGTGCGTAGCAGAGGCGCAGTAGTGCCGGTTCGGCCGGAGCTTCGGGCGACCGGTTCGGCGATTTCCGGTGGTCCGATGATGACAATTTTTGGTGAGTAGATTCGTCTTGGCTTAGTATTCATCATACTTTACTTTCATATTTTTCCATTGAACGGTTTGTCCGGAAATCGCGTTTATAGGTTATAATTTTCGTTTGGGTTATTTTAGATTTACCCAAATTGATTAACCTATTGCTAATGGGCTTCATATATATCGTATAGGTTATCGAGGCAGACATTTCGGTAATGGGGTATATGGTGAGTCGTCTCATTCTCGAAGTCACGGGTCATCTCGTGCATTCGTGTTGACGAATCTTTTGTCACGGGTCGTCTCGTGTGGACCGCCTTCCTTGTTGAAAGTGGAGTGCTCGTAATCACTTGGGAAGGACCGGTGCGACCCTCTATTATCTCATATTTATGGGTATAGTGTGTATTCGTTAACCTATGATAGGGCAAAGTGTGGTGTTGAGTCACATTGCTTTGTATAACATTTATGTGATTTCATTTGACATGTATATGTGATATTATTACATGTGGATTGTTGGGGCATGTTATTATGTGCTATTATTGTCTGTGAATTTTGGAGCATGTTAATTATGAATATTGCAAATAAATTCATATCTTTATAAAATGCTCAACTGATAGTGATTTATGTGAAAGAAAATGATTACATGTGGCAATTGAAAAAGTATAATGAAATGTATATTTTTATACTTGTGATATATGCTTTTGTACCCTTGGGGGAGGCTAAGTATATTGGCGTAGCGACCTCTGTGGTTAGTCGAGGTTAGTGATGGACTGTAGAGTTGATTGTGTAGGATCAACGGTGAGTTGAGGCTTTGAGGAAGCGGGTGATAGTCTTGTGATTTTTGTTGGTTGCATATTACTGACCCTTGATGTTTCTTTCCCACTTAGAGGGATATATCATTTATCGTACTTTTGAGGTTTTGAGTGCGGTTAGACGAGGTTGTGATTGAACCTGTCTAGTTGAGTGGCAATGGTCTCTTGATTCTATTAGTAATCTAGAGAGTTAGTATCAAATGTGAAATTGAGGTTATAATGAATTGGAAGAGGTATTGATTGAAACTAGTTAGTTCCGTGGTATCGGCCACTAGTTTTCCCTTTTTATGATATTAAGGGGTCTAAGTGATTTTATTAAGTATTCGAGGTACTGTAGCTTTGTAGTGTCGTTTCTTATGCTTAGTTCATTCTCGTAAGCATTCCTTGTACGGTGTTTTGTACACTAGTATGTGATTGTTGACTTCTATGTCACTCCTTGAGTCGTTGGTTACGGCGTGATGCCAAACCTCTTCCTCGTGGTGTCATTTGATTTATGAAGTTGGAAACGGATGGTTGTGGTCCGTGAGTCCAACATATTGTCCTTCCTTCATTGTCCTCTTGGGCATTATAGGAATCCTTGGAGTTGTAGTCACTCATATCTGGTTGTCTGTCGGAAACGGAGTTTTTCAAAGTTTTGAAAACAAACTCATTGTATTCAAAAGGAAAAACCCGTTTTCGCCTACCCCGTAGCCAGGACAGGCGAACGACGGAGACCGGGGGCAAGACGGTCATTTTTACTGTATGGTTTCTTAAAGGAAAACTGTTTTATTACCTTTCTCGAGATTCTGAGATTTGAGACTTCTTTCTCAAGATATCGTCCTGTAGAGTTTTGAAAAGTGGTTTCTTGTTTCACCTTTTCTTCAGATTACTTCTATGTCTCGGGCATGAGGCTTGGTGTTGTTCAGTGCACACATATAGTGTTGCCTTTCACTTCTTCTTGGTTGTTGACGTCACCACCTAGGTGATTTGAGTTGTTACACGTGTTAGGGGCATGATGCCGAGTGGATTGGTTCATTTGGTCCGGGTGTTCTCCCTAAACACTTGTGGTGTTTTAACCTTGACGTTGTTGTCTCGGTTATCCGTTGGTTTAGCATTGGGACTTCTTTTCCCTTGCTTTGGTTCCTTGACTCTTATGTGGTTGTCATGAGAATATTGTTCAGGTACTCTTTGAGATTCGACCGTTTAACGTTCCTTATCCATAGAGAGAGTGTTGGTGATATATTGACCTTGTTGGAGGTAGTATTTTGAGATTTTCATATAGTGATATGATGAGGTGATTCCATCATTGAGGTATAGATTTGCTTTAGGAATGAGATGATGTTTCTTATATATATATGTATATATTGTACATATATATATATAGATGACGATTGTGTTAGGACACAAGGACGTGAGTGTTTTGCCTCTTGTGTTCTCGGGGAGTGAGTGATGAGTATTCCTTGGTACTAGTTGTGGATATTAGAGGTGAGTGTGATTCCCTCTGTTTGGATTTCTTGGTTAGCGTGTGAGCGATTGATTATTTATTAGATTGGACCTGGGTGTCGTGTACTTAGTGTACGTTGGTGAGAGTAGTGTATACCACCGATGTTGGTACTTGGGGTATGAGTCTTAGTTGTATCTTATAGACTCTTGTTGTGTACTTATATATATACATATATATATATATATATCCCTGATATATACTCATTTACGGTAGCATGTGAGCACGTACCTTGGGTTTTCGTGGCTGGGTTATGTTGTGGGCTATGTATCTCATTGGGTGGTTTAACATTACCTAAACTATTAGAGGACGTGGTAGTTAGAGTATCTTTTCCCACTGAGCTTATTTGCTCACAGGGGAATTTCATTTGTCCCCTGGTATTCAACGCCAGGTTGCAGGAAATATACGGCTATGGGCAGGATGCAGTGCAACGACAGTTTTCTTTGGTTTTCTTGTTACAGGTTTTGGAGTTGCGCAGGGGTGATGCGGTTACGGTTGCAGCACGGTTGGTTTGGGGACGATAGTCATCTGCTGTTAGTTTCTCTACCCATTTGTATGGGATTGTCTTATATTTTTCTTGGGAGCCAGTCTGTTGGCATATCCCTATTGGTGTACCTTTATTTCCTATATTTATTATTTCAGGAGGTTATTGTATCTATTTGGCACTGTCATGTGCAATTCTGTATTCTTATTCGAGCATTTGTGGCTCTGTTGATTATAGAGGGTTATGTAAGGGTTTTGGTTTCTTTCAACTACCTCGGCCCTAGTAGGATTGATGAATATGGGGCTTGGAGGCCATTGTTATTATCGAAATGTTATTGGCAGGTTATGTTATTGTGGTTGGGTGTCCGGATGTTCCATTTACAAACGGAACTATGCCGGAGTTTCGTTAGATTCCGCTGCTTTGTTTTATCTTTCATTTGGGTATGAAATATACCGTTTTATCATTATTCCATATATTTTCATGGTTAATGATATCTTAGTTGGTTGCTCATTATAAGGGTCACATCCTGGATCCCTTAGACGTCCTAGTTCGGGAGTCTTAGGAATTTAGGGACGTGTCAGCATGGTATTAGTGCATTTTTACCCTTTTGTCAATGTTTGATGACAGAAGGTCATTTGTTCTCATTTCTTTTTACTTCCGCATTCACTCCCTCAGCTCTTAGGCTCGAGTTTCGGAGTCCTAGGAATTTGGGACGTGACAGTACTTGACACCCAGGTCCAATCTAACAAATCATCAAGCGCTCACAACGCAAACCAAAAGATCCAAACAGAGGGAAAACACACTCACCTCTAATATTCACAAGAATCAAAATCGACAACTAGTACCAAGGAAGGCCCAAATCCCCCCCTGAGAACACAGGAGGAAAAGCACTCACGTCCTTGGGTACTAACACAACCATCATCAATATATATAATATATATATAAACCATCATTCCATTCCTAGAGAAAATCTATACTTCAAGGATGGAATCACCTCATCATATCACCATATGAAAATCTCAAAATACTATCTCCAATAAGGTCAATTAATCACCAACACTCTCACTATGGATAAGGAAGGCTAAACGGTCGAATCTCGGAGAGTACTTGAACACTATTCTCGTGACAACCACATAAGAGTCAAAGAACCAAAGCAATGGAAAAGAAGTCCCAATGCTAAACCAACGGATAACCGAGATAACAATATCAAGGTTAAAAGCACAACAAGTGCTTAAGGAAAACACCCGGACAAAAGAAACCAATCCATTCGGCATCTATGCCCCTAACACGTGTAACAACTCAAATCACCTAGGTGGTGACATCAACAACCAAGAAGAAGGGAAAGGCAACAACAAGCCTGTGTGCACTGAACAACAACAAGCCTCAAGCCCAAGACTTAAAAATGATCGGAAGCAAAGGTGAAATAAGAAAACACCTTTCAAAACTCTACAGGTCGAGATCTTGAGAAAAAAGTCTTGGAATCTCAGAATCTTGAGAATTTCTATAAAATAGGTTTTCTTTAAAAATTCACATAGTGAAAATGACCGTCTTGCCCCCAGTCTCCGTCATTCGCCTGTCCTGGCTACGGGGGTAGGCGAAAACGGGTTTTTCTTTTTAAATACGAATGAGTTTGTTTTCAAAACTTGAAAAACTCCGTTTCCGACAGACATCCAGATAAGAGTGACTACAACTCCAAAGATTCCTATAATGTCCAAGAGGACAATGAAGGAAGAACAATACATTGGACTCACGAAACACAACCATCTGTTTCCAACTCCACAAAATCAATGACAACACACGGAAGAGGTTCAGCACCACGCCGTAATCGACGGCTCAAGGAGTGACATATAAGTCAAAGACATGTACTAGTATACAAAGTACAATAAAAGAAATGCTTAGGAGAATGAACTAAGCACTAGAAACAAGAGTGCCAAGCTATAGTACCTCGAGTACTTAATAAAATCACTTAGACCCGTTAATATCATGAAAAGGGAAAACTAGTGGCCGATACCACATAACTAACTAGTTTCAATCAATACCTCTTTCAATTCATTCTAACCTCAATTTCATATTTGATACCAACTCTCTAGATTACTAACAGAATCAAGAAACCATTATCACTCAACCAGACAGGTTTAATCACAACCTCGTCTAACCACATTTAAAACCTCAAAACAAATACGATAAATGATACATTTCTTCTAAGTGGGAAAGAAACATCAAGGGTCAGTAATATGCAACCAACCAAAACCACAAGACTATCACCCGCCTTCTCAAGGCCTCAACTCACCGTTGATACTACACAATCAACTAGGTTTACAATCTCATCACCTGCCTCCTCTAAGGCATCAACTCAAAATTGACTATACAGTCCATCACTAACCTCAACTGTCCACAGAGGTCACTACGCCAATATACTTAACCCCCCATGGGCACAAAAATATATTATCACAAGTATATAAAAAAATATATACATTTCATTATACTTTAATAATTACTGCATGTAATTAAATTTCACATTTTTCACTTTCAGTTGAGCATTTTATAAAATATGAATTAATTTCGCAATATTCAAAATTAACATGCTCCAAAATCCACAGGTAATAATAACACATCATAAACCTACTCCAAAAATCCACATGTAATAATATCACATATACATGTCAAATGAAATCACATAAATGCTACGCAAATGTAATGTGACTCAACACCACCCGTGGTACACACACGACCTCACACCTTATCCACTAAGGGTCAACGGATCTAGAATCTCTACCATTCACTCCTAGCTCACGAAAGAATGTAGAGCGCCACACCGATTATTCCCAAAGTGATTTTTCTCTCTTTCACTTTCAACAAGGAATATCGGTTGCACGAGACGACCCGCGACTTAGAATCCGAAGATTAAATGCACGAGATGACTCATGACTTTGAGAATGGGACGACCCACCTTATACCACGATTCTCGGATATACTAGATCTGGAGGTTGGGAACACCCACTGGCCACTTGTTGCGACGATTCGACACAAATCCATCTACACATGATTCCACAACCCGCATATACCAACACCATGATTTGACACTACACGATGTCCTCAATATGCATCCAGGTTTAAATAACAATCATGTTCAATCACAATATATGTTTTTCTCTTTGCAATATATTGTACACCATATAACAATGGTCCATCATAATACATGCTTTTATCATATGCAATATATTATGCCAAATTTATCCACATGCTCATAATGTCACATTTATAAGAAATAAACCACAACAGACCATTATATCACATAATCATGCTTGCAATTCATCAAATTATACTTATATTCACAAGTATAACATTTTCATTTCTTTTTAACATGTTTTATTTTCATTAAAGCAACAATCTACAAATCATAAGGGGAACTAGAATAACGTCTAAGTTCACGTCCCTCACTGCCACATATCCCCTAACACAGTAAAAAGGGGAACTAATATCGCGTTCTAAGTTCACGTCCAACTTATACAAATTTTTCTAACCCATTTAAATTCTCAAGGGTTTACTAGGTCACCTATTCTCTTTCAATTTAAATAGTAATTAATTTAATTTTGCAAGAAAATAACTTAATTAATTTCTCAAATTAATTTATAAGTCCTCCTTCGATTCTAACCCAATTATAGATATTTTAAATTCATAATTTAATATATCTAAATTAAAACAAATATGGGTTTGCACACGCAAACCACGTCAATGATATGGAAGTGAGAATAAAATTTCCCACCTTAATTTACGCTTACAGAATAGCCCGAAATGGCCGACCGGGAACAGTATCGGCGCCCGAATCTGGAACCCGCCAACCAAAGTTGCCTGAATAATATTTCAAATATACCAAAACGTCTGCCTCGATGACCTATACGATATATATGAAGCCTATTAGCAATAGATTAATCAATTTGGGCAAATCTAAAATAACCCAAACGAAAATTCGAAACTATAAACGCGATTTCCTGATAAACCGCTCAATCAAAAAATACAAAATTTTAGCATGATGTACCTAACATCGAGACGAAGTTACCCTTCAAAAATTAGCCCAAACGAAGCTCGGGAGGTCGACCGAAAAAATGGCCGAAGTTCTGGCTGAAGCTTCTTGCTCGCGCGAATTGCTCCACCGCGTGCCTCCTCTTCCGCGATCAGCACCGCCACCTGCACTGCCGATGACCTCCTCCCAGGTAGTGCTAACCCTTTCCGTCTTCTCCCCTCGCCGCAACTGTTGCCAGCGAACTCCAACTCCCATAGGTCGCACTTTTGCGCGTGACCACCTGCCCTCCATGTTCGACTCCTTCCTCTCTCTCTCAAGCTACGATGAAGAAAAGGAATGGAGGAGCAACGCAAGTTATCGCATGAAGAGAAGAGGAGGAAGAAAGAGCTCCTGTAGATGTGTGTATATGCATATACATATATATGTTAAATTGCACAAGTAACCCTCCTAATATCTAAAATTACATAATAACCCCAATACTTACAAAAACATCCAAACGATCTCTAAATAAAACACCGAAATGTCCACGGGACGCTAAATAAATAATATAAGCCCAAATAAATACTCCGGATTATAAAAACCCAACAACCGGAACACCGAGAAAATAAAATAATGCGTGTCACGCCGGATCCATAAAAGTACTAATACCGTAACCGAAATAATCGAATCGGAACCTTAACGTCGTACGACAGAACGTGTTGTCATCCAGTCGAAGCACTAATGCTAAACGTCGAAACAAAACTGCGTAGTCGACAACAAGAACTCGCGTAACGTAGTCCCAACAAGTCTGAAATGTAAACGTAAAAAATTTACGCGTACGATATACCAAGAATAACCAGAACATCTTGAACAAGTGACGACATAACCGAAATTAAATCGGAAATAATTTCAGGAAAAAGGAAAATAACACGGGGTGTTACTAGAACCTTCACCGAGTACTCGGTATGACCAGTTACGGCCAGTTTGACTCAGCAACTTATATAAGCACTAGTGGGACCCATTTCGGCCAGACTTAACATGGAATGACTTTTAGGTTATTTTGGACACAATATTGACCATATTTAGTGAGATTTAACATCATTCTTCAAGGAATATAACGATACGATCCTGACTTGACCATGAAGCAATTATATTACAAAATAAAGACGCCTCTTTTTCTATAAAAAAGAGGGGTCTCCCCTATAGTTGGAGAGGTTGATTTTTGCATATTGTCTTGTAGATTTAGCAAGAGATCAAGAGAAGAATATCAACCATGGTGAGTGTGTCTACATCAACACTACAGACAGCCACGACCATGAACAACTAAACCGGTATCTAGGGTTTCGTTAAAAACCCTAGCCAATTAATGTAGACTCTTTCTTATTTTAATTGTATAAGGGAAAACTGAAGGACACGTATGTGATGATTGTGTAGATGAGTGATTACGATTGATTTTATATAATATTCTTCATTTATTATATGTCTTGTCTTAACTTGAATGAATGTTTTATCTTACACAATCATAGTTATTCAATATGGGCTAGAACTCGGATGCTTAATTCATGATTTTTTATACAATGGTGGTAATCAACATGCAATCTAGACTTAGAAAAACAATGCTAAGAAATGATAATATAGACATGCTTTTAATTTATGTTAGTAGGAGTAGTTTAGAGTAGATGCATGCACTAGTTATACTTGTTCGAAGATGGGTTGTAGCTATGTTGGGTTAATTGTTTCCTTTTTGGGATTAGGGTTTGTCAACGCTTGCGACTCTATATCTGATTTACATATGATGGACCACTCTTTACAATTATATGACTAGGAGGATATATTATGTGGTTAGTGGTGGAGTTAGAAATACTCTAGATCTTTTATCTCTACTGTTTTCAACATAAAACCAAAATCTATCTTTACTTTTAATGTTATTTTATTTCTTGTTAAATTAGTTATAGAAAACAAAATAAACAATCTATCTTTCATAATTTAGTTACACTAATTATAGAAGAAGTTGTTAAAACATTAGTCTCTGTAAATTCGATATACCCTATCATAAGCATACTATACTGCAATTGATTTGTGTACTTGCGATAGGGAAAACTAGGTCAACTTTAAGGGCTTATTTGCACACACTATTATCATTATCATTATTTATTATCCTAGCCTAGTAGCTTAAACCAATCAAGGTTTTGGCACCGATCAAGTTTTTTGCGCCGTTGCCAGAGACTAAACGATTT
Source organism: Cornus suecica (assembly GCA_963922005.1). NCBI lineage: Eukaryota > Viridiplantae > Streptophyta > Magnoliopsida > Cornales > Cornaceae > Cornus > Cornus suecica. The sequence goes on along the minus strand of OY998245.1, from coordinate 39,344,751 downwards.
TCTATACTTTGAAATAATTATTATAGCTAGATTATTTATTTTCTTCTTTTAAAAGACAAGATTGTGTGATTTTTGACAGGTACACTAGGGTTAGCAGAAGGAACCAGGAAGGCGGAGACGATTGCTTTGCTGGATCATCTGTAAGTTTTAGTTGTATTTGAAATCAGCGCATAAATCTTATCTTTATTTTTCTTATTTAATTTCTCTTTTATTTTCTTTTATTTATTTTTAGTTTATTTTACATAAATTTGTTTCATCGTTGTATGAGTGGTTTACGTTCCATATCTAAAGAACTTGCTCCTTTTGATCCTGAAATTGATAGAACTTATCTTAAAAACTTAAGAACTAATAAACAAAGGATTGAAAAAGATACATTGAATTTTAACAATATGGGCGACCCTCAAGTTCAACCATTAGGTTCATTGAAATATTATTACACACCTTCTAATTTCGAATCACCAGTGGACATTGTAATACCAGGCGAAACAACGTCCTATTATGAAATTAAAGCTAGTATTTTGAATATGTTACCTAAATTCTATGGACATAAATATGAAGACCCTTATGATCATATTACGGAGTTTATAGAAATTAGCTCGACAACTAAGATGAATGGGATGGCTACTGATGCCTTACGTGTGCGATTATTTCCCTTTTCACTCAAAGAAAAAGCTAAAAGATGGTATAATAGTTTAGAAGAACGAGTGAGATCTAATTGGGAGAACCTTAAAAAAGAATTTTTACATAAATACTACTCTGTAACAATTATAATGAATTTTGCCCAAATTCCAGGTGAACAATTCCATGAAATTTGGGAACGTTTCAAAGAAATTTTGGCTAAATGTCCCCATCATAAATTCACAAAATACGATTTGGTGCGTAATTTCTATCATGGCCTAGGTGAGACACAAGAACATCATATAGATGTGGCATGCGGAGGAACATTTGCATTAGAACCAGCTGAAGACATATGGAAAATATTTGAAAGATTGAGTGAAAATTCACAATAAAATGCATCAAAAGTTAGGGCTAGATCAATACTTAATAACCCTAGACGAATGGAAACTGTTAAAGAAATAAAAAGAACTGACAACGTTACGACTCAAGTAGCCGAGATAAGTAGAAAATTAGATAACTTTCTAAATTTCACTCAACACACTCCTAGAGAAGTCTGTTCGATCTGTTATGATCATTCCCACTTAGCTAGCGGATATCCAATGGCATATCAAGAAGATATAGTACCATATGATGTTAATGCAGCCTTTACAACTGCCAATAATAATCCATATTCAAGATTTTACAATCAAGGCTAGATATACCATCCATATTTATCTTATCGTTCCCAAAACATAGAAAATCCAATCCAAAATTTCAATCAAAATCACAGACCATTCAATGATACTCAGAATTTGAATCAAAATCCAAGATCATTCAATAATACTCAGAATTTTAATCAAAATCCAAGACAATTCAATAGCAATCAAAAATTTTAAAATAATACACAAGGATTTTTATCTTTTCAATCAAACCAACCTCAATTTGGGAATCATATTCAAAATCCTAATCCACCACAAAGATCATCTGGTTTTGAGGATAAAGTCAGAACAGCCATTGGTAACTTAGAAACTAATACCCAACTGCTACATACACATTCGCAAGCTATTTCAAAATTAGAAACACAGATAGGACAAATAGCTAACACAATTAATAAAAGAGAAGATGGTATATTACCGAGCCAACTAGTGATGAATCCTAAAGGATAATATATGATTGAGTTAGGAACTTCACAAAATCCTACGCATGAAACTGTTCAAGCAATTACAACTTTAAGGAGTGGTAGGATAATGGATAATAAAGTTGAGGAAAAGTTTAAAGTTGAGGAAAAGTTTAAGGAAAGACTAGCATAAGAAGAAGTTTTGGAAAATATTCCTAAAGAAACATCACATCCAATAGTAAATGAACCTATTAAAGAAATACTTGAAAAACCCACGGAGAAGAAATATGAACCAAAAACACCATTCCCTCAACGTCTCCAAGGATCAAACTATTATGACAAACAAGGCGATAAAGCAAATGTCATATCTCAAATCCCACCTTACACTAAATTATTGAAAGATTTATGTACGTAAAAGTGTAAAAGCAGAGCTAAGGTATCTAAAAAGATAATGTAGACTGAACAAGTAAGTTCGTTATTACTAAATGATACACTACCCAAATATAAAGATCTAGGAGCGCCTACAATATCATGCATAATTGGAGATCAAGAAGTAGGTCGGGCTCTCCTTGATTTAGGTGCTAGTGTCAATTTATTACCGTATTCAGTTTACCAATAATTAGGATTAGGAGAATTAAACCCTACTACGGTTGTACTTCAATTAGCAGATAGATCAATCAAACAGCTAAGAGGAATGGTTGAAGATGTGATAGTTCAAGTAGAAAAATTCTATTTCCCTATCGACTTCATAATTTTAGACACATAACCTATTCATAGTCCAAAGAAACATATACCTGTGATCTTATGATGACCATTCTTAGCAATAACTAAAGCGTGCATTAATTATAGAACGGGGGCTATGGATATATCATTTGGGAATATGAAACTAAGATTAAATGTGTTTAATACAAATAGCCAACTTCTAGAAAAAAATGATTGTTTTAAGGTTGATGAGATAGAGGAATTAGCGGAAGAGGTGGCATAAGAGATATTATTAAAAGACGACTTGGAAACAATAATAAATATGGCAAAGGACATTAATACGGATAGAGATGAACAAGCACAATTCGATAATGAGGACATTGCAATTATAGAAACTGCACTATATGGTGAATCTTGGAAACAACTTCATGAGCCATTACCTCTTATTTCAAGTACTCCACCTATTCCGTCACTTACATCTCCACTAAAATTAGAACTTAAAGAATTACCTAAAAACTTAAATATGTTTTCTTAGGTATGAACAATACTTTTCCAGTAATTATTTCTTCCTATCTCACTACAAAATAAGAAGAGCATTAGTTCAAGTATAATCTGACCATAAACAAGCAATTGGATGGAGTGTGGCTGATTTGAAGGGAATTGATCCCTCAATTTTCATGCATCATATAAACTTATAAGAGAATGAAAAACCAACACGAAAGATGCAACGTAGTTTAAACCCTAATATGAAGGAGGTGGTAAAAAATGAGGTACTAAAATTATTAGATACGGGAATTATATACCCTATATCTGACAGCTCATGGGTTAGTCCAACATAGGTGGTACCAAAGAAATCCGGTATCACAGTCGTGCCAAACTTAAAAGGTGAGTTAATCCCACAACGAACCACAACCGGGTGGTGGGTGTGTATCGATTATAGAAAACTAAACTCACATACAATAAAATATCACTTTCCATTACCATTTATTAATCAAATCTTAAAACATTTAGTTGAACAAAGTTATTACTGTTTTCTAGATGGGTATTCTGGGTATAACCATGTAGCAATTGATCCGGCCAGTAGACCAAGAAAATACCACATTTACTTGTCTTTATGGTACGTTCGTGTTTAGAAGAATGTCCTTTTGCTTATGCAATGCACCTGCAACATTTCAAAGATGTATGATGTCAATCTTTTTAGACATGGTAGAAAAGTTCCTAGAAGTATTCATGGACAATTTTTCGGTGTTCGGAGCTACTTTTGAAGATTGTTTAAAACATTTGGTACTTGTATTACAAAGATGTAAAGAGACGAATCTAATATTAAGTTGGGAGAAAAACCACTTTATGGTTCAATAGGGTATAGTTCTAGGACATATTATTTCAAAAAGAGGGATAAAAGTAGATAAAGCTATAGTCGAATTAATTTCTAATCTACCCCTCCTACATATGTTAAACAAATTCGATCATTCCTAGGTCACACCAATTTTTATAGACTATATATTAAAGATTTTAGCAAAATATCTTGGCCTTTATGCAACCTCTTAGCTAAAGATGCAACTTTTGATTTTAATAGTGAATGCCTAGAATCTTTTGAGAAGTTGCGTAAATTACTCTCAAATGCCCCAATAATACAACCACCTGATTGGTCTCTATCATTTGAATTAATGTGTGACGCATCTGACTATGCTATATGAGTAGTGTTAGGACAACGAAAAGATAAATTACCACATGTAATATATTACGCTAGGAAAACACTTGTTGACGCTCAAATGAATTACACTACTACTGAAAAGGAATTGCTAGCCATAATATTTGCCTTTGACAAATTTAGGTCATATTTATTAGGAACCAAGGTAGGCATTTTCTCTAACCACGCAGGTTTAAAATATTTACTAACAAAAATGGATTCCAAACCCAGACTTATTAGATGGATATTATTATTGCAAGAGTTTGATATTGAAATACATGATAAAAAGGGTACGGAAAACGTAGTGGCAGATCATTTATCAAGAATACTAGTTGAATCAACAGTAGATAACACTCCGTTAATGGATTATTTTCCGAACAAGCAATTATTTAGTATTAGTACATTAAAACTTAAGGGTCCAAGGAAAAGAAAAAGATATAAGGAATGTGGTGAACAATTGAAACGTTTCATAAAAAATAATTTCAAATTAGGCTGTATGGATTATATCAACCTGATAGAACCCACTTATGATAAATATTAATAGAATTATGAATGTCGGGCCAACGACGTTAAAAAAGGCCCCAAACGAGAGAGTTCGTGTTCTCTTGAATGGGTATGTATAATTAGATTTTTCATTTTGTTTGTTTTTTTTTTTTGTTTGATTTTAGTGTGTTAACTATAGATCAGAGTTAAGAGATGAAGCCACGAGTAGATCTTGTAGAAATCTATAAAACGGTAGATACGCAGTAATAAAAATAAGGTCAGGCCTGTTATTGTTCATTTTTACCTTTCTTTCTCAACCTTAAAGATGTTATTACTCCACACTTGAATTCTCAGATGAGAGGCCTTATTTGAAACATGTTCCAATCTTTCCTTATCCATCATCATTCCCTTGAATCAACACAATAGAGAGACAATCTATACTCGATTACACCTTCAAATCTTTGGAACTTCTTTCATATCTTCTCTTTATTTCTTAAAGTATCCTCAAAAGGGAGAAGTAAAATCTTCTCCCTTTTAAGAGGGTTGATATGTGGGCATTGAACTCCATTAGAAGTTAAGTGACCATGGTCTCCTTAACTACTGCACTCTAGGTGTTTATTTAAATATGTAACTAGAGTCATGACTCCGATGAAGAAACCAACACTACCGCGTCATCAAGTAAGAAACAAATTTCCCATAATTCATCACATTCGTCATTCGATAAAGAAACAAATGGGCCGCCAATTAAGGAACTAGTTAAGAAAGCCATTGGGAAAGGGTTCAATGTGGAAAGAACTATCAAGGTTTCGGATTTTGAGAATGATGAGATAGCATCGTGGGGGATTTATTGCATCAAGAAAAGGGAATTAGAGCCATTGTTACGACCCGCGTCAACCTATATAATCAAATCACTATTGTATGAGTTTTGGCTCAATATGGTGGATGTGGGCGAAGAAGATGATAAAATGATGGAAACAAAGGTAAAAGGAAAGACTATTCTTATCACGCTGCCATCTATTAGTAGAGCATGGGGTATTCCACATGAGTGCTCTGACGGCATTATAGCAATGAATAATTTGATGATTATTTAATTTTATTAGCATATGAGAATGAAGAATGAAAGAATTTGTGGGTAGTATACTTCACCCTTAAAAGACTTCACTCATCCACTCAATGTTGCCGAGGGGTTTAAAAGGCTTGTTACGCGTGCTAAGTGTAATCATATACCTTCACGAAATAAAATTTAATTAGATAGTTTAGTTAGTTAAGTTTTAAATTTCTTGTATTAAAAACACAATCATCACGAATTTTAAAAAAAATCTATTTAATTGATTTCTAAGGGATTAACAATATTAATTTTTCTATTTAATTGATTGCTAAGGCTCCTAATTATACATTGTTATGTCTATTTTTATCATTATATTGGTGCTTTTATACGATTTTGTGTTTTAAGACGTTTCAGGACTATGCCATGCAAAATGTTTAATTCAGTGAAATAACTGAATTTGTGACTCAAGATTGTTCAAAAGCCGAAACCATGGATAAAAGACCTATGAAGGACCAAAAATAAGTCAAGGATGTAAAAGGAGTGGAGTAGAATGAAACCGAGAAGAGAAACGGAGCAAAGAAGACGAAAAGTAAAAATTCAAGGTGAAGAACTACCGAGTACTCGGTAGTGCCGTAACCGAGTACTCGGTAAGAGCGAAAGTGCGCGAACTTCTGCTTTTGAAGAAAAATGACCAGAGATATGTATGAACTTTTGCACGATTTCACTGCAACATGAAGCCACCGAGTACTCAGTGGAGGTTCCATCGAGTACTCGGTAAGACCAGTTATGACTAATTTGACTCTGTAACTTATATAATCACTGGTGGGACCCATTTCGGCCAGACTCAATATGGAATGAATTTTAGGCTATTTTAGACACAATATTGATTGTATTTAGTGAGATTTAACATCATTCTTAAAGGAATATAACGATACGATCCTAACTTGACCATGAAGCAATTAAATTATGAAATAAAGACGTCTTTTTTTCTATAAAAGAGAGGGGTCTCCCCTATAGTTAGAGAGGTTGATTTTTGCATATTATCTTGGAAATTTAGCAAGAGATCGAGAGAAGAATATCAACCATGGCAGGCATGTCTACATCAACAATGCAGACAACCACAACCATGAATAACTAAACCAGTATCAAAGTAATGTAGACTATTTCTTATTTTAATTGTATAAGCAGAAACTGAAGTACACGTATGTGACGATTATGTAGATAAGTGATTACGATTGATTTTATATAAGATTGTTCGTTTATTCTATGTATTCTCTTAGCTTGAATGATTGTTTTATCTTACACAGTCATGGTTATTCAATATGGGCTAGAATTCGGATGCTTAATTCATGATTTTCTACATAATGGTGGTAATTAACATGCAATCTAGACTTAGACAAGACATGCTAAGAAAAGATAATATAGACATGATTTTAATTTATGTTACTAGGCGTAGTTTAGAGTGGATGCATGTACTAGTTATATTTGTTTGAAGATGGGTTGTAGCTATGTTGGGTTAATTGTTCCTTTTTTGGGATTGGGGTTTGTCAATACTTGCGACTCTATATTTGATTTACATATGATGGATCGCCCTTTACAATTATATGACTAGGAGGATATATTATGCAGTTAGTGGTGGAGGTAGAAATACCCTAGCCAATTAATGTAGACTCTTTCTTATTTTAATTGTATAAGGGGAAATTGAATGACACGTATGTAATGATTGTTGGTAGGAGTCAAATATCATACATTTAAGCCTCCTAATTTTACATTGTTATGTCCATATATATCATTATATTGGTGCTTTTATACGGTTTTTGTGTTTTAAGACGTTTTAGGGCTATGTAATGTAAAACGAGTTTAATTCGATGAAATAACTGGATTTGTGACTCAGGATTGTTTGAGAGCCGAAACCATAGATAAAAGACCTATGAATGACCAAAAATAAGTCAAGGATGAAAAAGGAGTGAAGAGGAATAAAGCCGAGAAGAGAAACGGAGCAAAGAAGATGAAATACGAAAATACAAGGTGAAGAGCTACCGAGTACACGGTAGTGCCTTCACCGAGTACTCAGTGATGTGCGAAAGTGTGCGAACTTGCGCAAAAGAGGAAAAATGACTAGAGAGTTTGGCAAACTTGCGCAGGAACTGAAGCCACCGAGTAATCGGTAGGAATAGTTACGCCAAAATTAAATCAGCAACTTGTATATCAACCAGTGGAGCCCGTTTTGAGCAGAATCAATATGGAATGATCTCTAGGATATCTTGGACACAATATTGACCATATTTGATGGGATTTAACACCATTCTTCAAGAAATATCACAATACACATTCCTAACTTAACCGTGAAGCAATCAGATTACCAAACAAAGACGTATGTTTTTCTATAAAAAAGAGGGGTCTCCCCTACGGTTAGGAGGACGGTTGGAGGACCGGTAGAGCCTAGAATTGATTTGTGCATATTATCTTGGAGATTCAGCAAGAAAAAAACAACCATGGCGGGCGAGTCTACATCAACAATGTAGACTGTACGACTATGAACAACTAAACCGGTATCTAGGATTTTTAATAAAACCCTAGCCAAGTAATGTAGAAACTTTCTTATTTTAATTGTATAAGCGGAAACTGAAGGACATGTATGTGATGATTGTGTAGATGAGTGATTACGTTTGATTTTATATAAGATTCTTCATTTATTATGTCTTATCTTAGTTTGAGTGAATGTTTTATCTTGCACAATCATGGTTATTCAATATGGGCTAGAACTCGGATGCTTAACTCATAATTTTCTACATAATGGTGGTAATTAACATGCAATCTAGACTTAGACATGACATGCTAAGAAGAGATAATATATGCATGCTTTTAATTTATGCTAGTATAAGTAGTTTAGAGTAGATGCATGCACTAGTTATACTTGTTTGAAGATAGAGTGTACTTATGTTAATATTAATTGTTCCTTTTTTGGGATTTGGGTTTGCCAATGCTTGCGACCCTATATCTGATTCACATATGATGGACAACCCTTTATAATTAAATGATTAGGAGGATATGTCATGCGGTTAGTGGTGGAGTTAGAAATACCCAAGATCTTTATCTCCATTATTTTCAACCAAAACTAAAATCTATCTTTACTTTTATGTTATTTTATTTCTTGTCAAATTAATTATAGAAAACAAAATAAACAAACTACCTTTCATAATTTAGTTACAATAATTATAGAAGAAGTTGTGAATTCATTAGTCTATGTGGATACGATATACCCTATCACATATACACTATACTATATTTGCACACACTATTAATATTATCATTATTTATTATCCCAGTCTAGTATCCTAAATCTATCAAGGTTTGGGAACCGATCAAGTTTTTAGTGCCGTTGTCGGGGACTAACGATTTTCTATAATTTCAAATAACTATTATTGCTAGATTATTTAATTGCTTTATTTTTATTTTTCTTACTTTTAAAGACAAGATTGTGTGATTTTTGACAGGTACATTAAGATTAGTAGAAGGAACCACAAAAGCGGTGACGATTGCTTTGCTGGACCGTTTGTGAGTTTTAATCGTATCTCAAATTATTATTTCAATCTTATCTTGAATTCTCTTATTTATTTTCTCTTTTATTTTGCTTATTCATTTTCGGTTTATTATTTAGATTAGTTTATTTTCACATAAATTTGTTTCATCATTGTATGAGTGGTTTGCGTTTCGTATCTAAAAAACTTGCTCCTTTTGATCCTGAAGTTGATAGAACTTATCGTAAAAACTTAAGAACTAAAAAACAAATGATTGAAAAAGATACATTGAATTTTAACGATATGGGCGACCCTCAAGTAAAACCACTAGGTTCATTGAAAGATTATTATACACCTTCTAATTTCGAATCACCAGTGGACATTATAATACCAAGCGAAACAACATCAGATTATGAAATTAAAGCTAGTATTTTGAATATGTTACCTAAATTCTATGGACATAAACATGAAGATCCCTATGATCATATTACTGAGTTTATATAAATTAGTTCAACAACTAAGATGAATGGGATGCCTACTAATGCCTTACGTGTGTGATTATTTCCCTTTTCAATCAAATAAAAGGCTAAAAGATGGTATAATAGTTTAGAAGAACGAGTGAGAACTAATTGGGAGAACCTTAAAATAGAATTTTTACATAAATACTACCCTATGGGAAAGACACACAAAGCCCAAACAACTATAATGAATTTTGCCCAAATTCCAGGTGAACAATTCCACGAAATTTGGGAACATTTCAAAGAAATCTTGGCTAAATGTCCCCATCATAAATTCACAAAATACAATTTGATGCGTAATTTTTATCATGGCCTAGGCGAGATACAACAATATCGTATAGATGCGGCATGCGGATGAACGTTTGCATTAGAACCAGTCGAAGACATATGGAAAATATTCGAAAGATTGAGTGAAAATTCACAACAAAATGCTTCAGAAGCTAGGGCTAGATCAAAACTTAATAACCCTAGACGAATGAAAATTGTTAAAGAAATAGAAAGAACTGACAACATTACAGCTCAAGTAGCTGAGATAAGTAGAAAATTATATAATTTTCTAAATTTCACTCAAAACACTTCTAGAGAAGTCTGTTCGATCTGTTCTGATCCTTCCCACTTAGCTAGTGGATGTCCAATGACATAACAAGAAGATATAACACCATATGATATTAACGCAGCCTTTATAACTACCAATAATAATCTTTATTCAAACTCTTTCAATAAAGGCTAGCGAAACCATCCATATTTATCTTATCGTTCTCAAAACATAGAAGTTCAAGTCCAAACTCAAAATTTCAATCAAAATCTAAGACCATTCAATAACAATCAAAATTTCAATCAAAATCCAAGACAATTTAATAGCAATCAAAAGTTTCAAAATAATACACAAGGATTTCGATATTTTCAACTAAACCAACCTTAATTTGGGAATCAAATTCAAAACCCTAATCCACCACAAAGATCATCTGGTTTTGAGGATAACGTTTTAGCAGCCCTTGGTAACTTAGAATCTAACACCCCAGTATTACACACACATTCTCAAGCTATTTCAAAATTAGAAACGCAGATGAGACAAATAGCTAACACACTTAATAAAAGAGAAGAGGGTAAACTACCAAGCCAACCAGTGATGAATCCTAAATGACCACATATGATTGAGTTAGGAACTTTACAAGAACCTATGCATGAAACTGTGCAATCAGTTACAACCTTAAGTAGTGGTATGATAGTGGATAATAGAGTAGAGGAAAAGTTTGAGGAAAAACTAGCATGAGAAAAAGTTTTGAAAAATATTCCTAAAGAAACATCATATCCAACAGTAGATGAACCTAATAAATAAATACCTGAAAGACCTACGGAAAAGAAATACGAATAAAAAACACCATTCCCTCAACGTCTCCGAAGATCACACTATTATGACAAATAAGGCGATAAAAAAATGATATCTTAGAAGTATTTAGACAAGTAAAAATAAACTTGCCTTTATTAGATGCTATATCTCAAATCCCACCTTACGCTAAATTCTTGAAAGATTTATGTACACAAAAGCGTAGAAGCAGAGGTAATGTACCTAAAAAGATAGTGTTGACTAAACAAGTAAGTTCGTTATTATTAAATGATACACCACCAAAATATAAAGATCCAGGAGCGCCTACAATATCATGTATAATTGGAGATCAAGAAGTAAGGTGCCAGTGTCAATTTATTACCTTATTCATATTACCAACAATTAGGATTAGGAGAATTAAACCCTACTACGGTTGTACTTTAATTAGCATATAGATCAATCAAACAGCCAAGAGGGATAGTTGAAGATGTGATAGTTCAAGTAGACAAATTCTATTTCCCTATTGATTTTATAATTCTAAACACAGAACTTGTTCATAGTCCAAAGAAACACATACCTGTAATCTTAGGATGACCATTTTTAGCAACTAATGCGTGTATTAATTATAGAACGGGTGTAATGGATATATCATTTGGGAATATGAAATTAAGATTGAATCTGTTTAGGAATGATGACCAATATTCTACAGTTGACGATTGTTTTAGTCTAGATCAAATAACAAAAGAATTAAAACAAGTAGAAGTTGGAAAGGATAAATTGCCTGAAGAAAAGAAAAGATTTCACGAATATTGATTGGGATAAGCAATTACAATCTAATCTTGATGGCATCGCAGCTATAGAAAAGGCACTATACGGAGAGTCATGGAAAGAACCAACAAAGTCGTTACCAGTTACCTCAAATAAAACACCCAATCCTGAACAAAAAGAATTGATGATATCAGAACCTGAAGAACCATCAAACCAAACTAAAACGGACAACTTGAATATGGTATGTAGCATCAACACAGTCAATAGTTCACCATGGTATACGGATATCGTTAACTATTTTGCCACACATAAAATACCAACAGAATGGTCCAAACAAGAAAAGGATCGATTCTTTAGTCAAGTTAAATACTATATTTGGGAAGATCCTGAGTTATTTAAATATTGTTCTGACCAAATCATTAGGAGATGTGTCCTCGAGAAGAAAACACAAAATATCTTAAAATTATGTCATACATTAACATGTGGAGGTCACTTTGGAGCTAAAAAGATGGCAACTAAAGTATTGCAAAGTGAATTTTATTGGCCTTCCCTGTTTAAAGATTCATATAATTAATGTAAAACATGTGACAGATGCCAACGATTAGGTTCAATTTCTTAGAGAGATATGATGTCATTATCCCCAATTTTAATAATTGATGTATTTTATGTTTGGGGCATAGATTTTATGGGACCATTTCCAATGTCGAATAATAATTTATATATACTTGTTGGGGTAGATTATGTTTCAAAATGGATAGAAGTGGTAGCTTTGGAAAAAGCTAATCATGAAACTGTAATTGAGTTTTTACAATCTAATGTTTTATCTAGATTTGGTATACCACATACAATAATCAGTGATAATGTGAAACATTTTTGTAATCGTTATATGAATAGTTTGTGCCTTAAATATAACAGTACACACAAAGTAGGTATGTCATATCATCCCCAAACAAGTGGACAAACGGAAGTTTCAAATAGGGAAATCAAGCAAATCTTAGAGAAAACAGTGCGAACTGATAGAAAAGACTGGTCAACCAGATTAAATAATGCACTGTGGGCATATAGGACGACTTATAAAACACCAATAGGAACTACACCGTATCAATTAGTCTACGGTAAATCTTGTCAACTTACTATTAAATTAGAATATAAAGCATGCTAGGCCATTAAAATACTGAATTTTGATTTAAAGGAAGCATACTCTAAACAAAAACTTTAACTCAACGAACTAGAGGAGATTCGTAATGATGCATACGAGAATGCACAAATATACAAAGCACGGACAAAAGCATTCCATGATAAAAATATTCAGAAGAAGTCCTTAGAGCCTGGTCATAAAGTGTGGCTATTCAATACTCAATTAAAATTATTTCCTGGTAAACTTCGTTCAAGATGGGATGGACCATATAACATAATTACTGTGCTTCCTTACGGGGTGGTGGAATTAGAGGATCCAAAGAAAGGAAAACGATTTAAAGTAAATGGTCAACGACTCAAGAGATTAGTAGAATTTAACCCTGAGATAGGATGTGTGGAATCTATCGATTTGATGGATACCACGTATGATAACGGTTAGAATACCTATGAACGTCGCTCCAACAACGTTAAATAAAGGCATCTAAGAAAGTTCGTGTTTTCTTAGACGGGTATGTAATAATAGGATTGTTATCACTTTTTATTTGATTTTAGTTTAATTATAGTTAGTTTATGTTTAAATTAAGTTTAGAATAGGTGATAAGGTACGAAAAAGTATTGGAATAGAAATAAATGAATCAAAAAGCAAAAATGGAGAATTAGAAAATTACTCAACAACTATGAACTACCGGGTACTCGGTAGAGTGTTCACCAAATACCGGTGACTTGAAATTCAAACTGAACTGGGCAACTTGGTAGTTCATATTAAGGCTCATTCTTTCTCTCCTCAAATCATTTGAAAACTATACTTTTTCTCTAAAAATTCTCTCCATAAATCTCTCATACCTCCATTACTATCAATTCAACAAAGATTCAAGCTTCAAATCATCTAAATAAAATGTATATCACTCTATATAGACCTATATATATGCATATATATACACGTATATACACCTTTGTTTTAACCTAAAATCCTTTATTTTTGACCGTTTTAGCTCAAATCAAGCCCCATATCTTCCTTCTTGTCCAAATTTGACCAAAACCCACTGATTATTTCATTCCAAAATGCACTAAAATTCCCTCTTTCCCTCATATTTTTGAAGCTATATATATAGGCGCCTAACACACTTTCAAACTCATTCAAATCCATTCAAAATCATCCAAATGGCGCCCAAGAAGAGGAGTAGAATGATGGAGGGTGGAGAATCATTGGCGATGAGTGCCGACATTTTTGCATAAGCGACCCAATGAGAGGCTGAGGCATGACAAAGGGCGAGGGAGGTTGGGCTAGGCAAGGACTTTCTTCTCGAGCATACCTTTAACTATGCCAATTTCCGATACGGACAAAAGTCCAAAACAAGTGTGAAGAATTGGTGAAACGGAGGTTGAGGCTGTTGTTGACACCGGTGTTGCCCGTGTATTACTCGGAGATGGTTCGCGAGTTCTATCGCAACCTAGTCTATGATGTGGCAACATGATTATCGACGAAGGTGAGGGATCAAACTTTAATGATCTATATCGTCCTCATTGTAGCAGTGTGGGGCATCCCGGATGAGTGTCCGGAGGATTTACAGGCCGAGTTTTCATCTCCTCCAGAGCCGTTCCCTGACGTTCATGCTATCGTGGAGCGGATGTGTAAAGGGTGTTATGGGGACCCGAAGAGAGCGACATATATGGGGAAGAGGTACTTTCCCTAGAGATTGTGGTTTCTCAACACCGTGCTCCATGACCATGTTTGTCTTCGCGGCCACGACATTGAGAGGAGGGGTATGCTTTTGGAGGTGATGTATTGCTTCCATGCCCACTATTGGGTCTCTCGATTCCGCGCATTATAGTTCACATTATGTGGACCATGTGGAAGGACCTCTCCGATATGGCAGCGGTGAAGATGAAGAATTGGCTATTTCCATTTCCTTTTCTGTTCACCAGCATTCTATGACATCTTGATATTCAGCCGGCTGAGGGGGATGATGAGCATGCCGTTGATTCGCCGATGGCATATAGCATCTTTAGCCGTTCTTATGGCAAGATGTGGTGAGGTTTTGAGGAGGCAGTCGCTGGAGATGATGAGGAGGATGATGATTCTGAGGATGAGGAGGGTGCACCGTGACTCTGTCTAGGGAGTAGTATGCAGATATGGTAGCTCCTCAGGAGCAGATTCTTCATGATCAAGCCGAGATCCGAGTGAAGAACAAAGTAACACCACAAAGTGAGCTTCATGAAACCCTAGCTTCCACCCAACACCAAATTTAAGAAGCCATTGTTAGTCTCCTAACAATTAGTTAAGACTCAAAACAAGATAAAACCAAGAATCAAATATGGTTCACCATGAAAACCCAAAACTAGGGGTTGAAGTAGAAACTCACAAAGAGGGAAGAACACTTACCAATCTTTGGCTTAAATCGAAGAGGAGAACACGATGAAAAACTTTCATGTTGAAGCCAATATCATTCCAAGCTTAAGGTGATGAAATCAAATCAAAAAGTGGAAGAGAGCAAGAAAGCAAAGGGGAATACATGAGATAAAAATGGATAAGTCTTGCAAATGTAAGACTTTAAAGTGTAGAGATTCTCCACTCACCAATATCCTACATCCAAGGATTGAGATTAAAGCTAGTAAAGGTAGAAAGAGATCCAAGGGTGCACCTTAAGTCTTGCAAATAGAAGACTTAAATCAATACACACAACCCTTATAAACTTGTCGAACAAGGCCATAACATCCAAGGGTTGAGATTAACCATGGGAGGGAAGATCTAATGTCCAAGAATGTGTCAACACATTAAAGTGGTCAAAGACCAAAAACCCTACAACTTATGACCAATTACAAGAGTGCAATTAAACTATCTTTCATATTTAACCAAAGTATTTCACTCTATTTACCTCTATGTCACTCAAGTGTTATTTCAACACTTAGCCAAATTTTCACTATCTCTACACTAGTGAAAATACCATTATACCCCTAGCTCATTATCTTCTCAAAATCCTTTTATACTATTTTCATTATTTACAAAATCAAAATACAACAAGCAATTCACATAAATACACTATCAAGAAGTGTCCGTTAAATATGCTAAGCACAACAACCATAAAATCACATAAGTACTACACTGGAATGTCTACAATAAACTAAGTTAACACGTTCGGGAACGCAATACAATTATCGAAGCTCCAACGAGAAAGTGTTGCAACAAACCCATGTAGTTTCCAATAAACAATAAATCATGAAGCCGGAAACAAAACTCCACGAAGTCATCCCGCTAAGTCCAAAACATAAACGCGAAAAATATACACATACCAAGATTACACAACATGTCATGAACAAGTGATGTCACAAATCATTAACACTTGGAAATAAATTCCAGAAAGGAGGAAGGAAATGCGGAGCGTTACACATATGATGGACCGTCCTTTACAATTAAATGATTAGGAGGATATATTATGTGGTTAGTGGTGGAGTTAGAAATACCCTAGATATTTTATCTTCACTGTTTTCAACATAAAACCAAAATCTATCTTTAATTTTAATATTATTTTATTTCTTGTTAAATTAGTTATAGAAAAAAAAAAACAAACTATCTTTCATAATTTAGTTACAATAATTATAGAAGAAGTTATGAAAACATTAGTCTTTGTGGATTCGATATACCCTATCATAAGCATACTATATTGTAATTAATTTATGTACTTGCGATAGGAAAACTATATCAACTTTAAGGGCTTATTTACACAAACTATTATCATTATCATTATTTATTATCCTAGCCTAGTAGCTTAAAACCAATCAAGGTTTTTGTCACCGATCAGTAACCATGTGTGAGTAGACTTATGTCAGATCATCGCAACAACTGGCTAGTAGGTGTTCCCAACCTATGGATCTAGTATGTCCGAGAATTGTGGTATAGGGTGGTTCTTCCCATTCTCAAAGTCGCGGGTCGTTTCATACATTCGATCTTCTGATCTTTAGTCGCGGTTTATCTCGTGCAACCGATATTCCTTGTTGAAAGCAGAGATTGTCGCTTGAGAATAATTGGTGCGACACTCTATCTTTGTTATGTTGGAACATGTTGATTATGAATATTGACAAATGAATTCATATTTTAATATAATGCTCAAGTAAAAGTGGAAAAAGTAAAAATATGATTTACATGCAGTAATTGTTGAAGTATAATGAAATGTAAATTCTTATACTTGTGGTTATGTACTTTTATGCCCTTTAAGGGTTAAGTATGTTGGATTAGTGACCTCTTTGGATAGTTGAGGTCAGGGGTGGATTTTAGTATTAACTGTGAGTTGAGGCTTTAGAGAGGTGGGTGATGAAATTGTGAACCTATTTGATTGTGTAGTATATGCCTTTAGATGCCTTTCACCTTTTGAGGAATGGATCATCAACCATTATTTTGAGATTTTGGTTGAGTTAGACTAGGTGACAATTGATCTTAGTTGGTTTTGTGGAAACGGTCATTTAGGACCCTTAACGTCCTTAGTGATTGTGTTCTTCCTTGGAGTTGTAGTCACTTTTATCAGGTTATCATTCAAAAATGGTGTTTTTCAAGATTTATAATCAAACTCTTTCTTATTTAAACGAAAAACCCGTTTTCGCCTACCCCCGTAGCCGCAACAAGTTTTTGTACTTTAAAAAGTGATCATAGGATCTTCTTTAAAAATATTTTTAACTTCTAAAGGTCGGTGATGGTGAATGACGGAGACCGGGGCCAAGACGGTCATTTTCACTGTGTAGATTTTACAAAGAAAACCTACTTGTTAACATTTCTCGAGATTCCGAGATTTCGAGGCTTCTTTCTCAAGATCTCGAACTGTAGTGTTTTGAAAGGTGTCTGCTTGTTTCACTTTTGCTTCCGTTCATTTATAAGTCTCCAGTATGAGGCTTGTTGTTTAGTGCACACGTGTAGTGTTGATTTTCCCTTCTTCTTGGTTGATTGATGTCACCACCTAGGTGATTTAGGTTTTTACACATGTTAGGGGCATGGATGCCGAATGGATTGGCTCGAGTATTAAAAACATTTTTCTTAAAACTATTGAATCCTTGGGATTCATCTTTTTATAAATATTACTCTCGGCCATTCGCTTTTGGTTTCTTTTGTTTGGGTGTCTCCCTAATCACTGGTGGGTGTTTTTAACCTTGACATTGTTGTCTTGGTTATCTGTTGGTTTAACATTAGGACCTCTTCTCCCTTGCTCTGTTTCTTGACCCTTATGTGGTCGTTCATGAGAGTAGTGTCCATGTACTCTTCGTGTTTTGATTTGGTTAGTTTTTCTTATCCATAGTGAGAGCGTTGGTGATTTATGGACCGTATTGGAGATAGTATTATGAGATTCATATGGTGATATGATTGAGGTGATTCAGTCCTTGAGAAGTAAAATTTCTCTAGGAATGGGATGATGGTTCTCATATATATATATATATATATATATATATATATATATATATATATATATATATATATATACTGATGATGATTATGTTAGTACGCAAGGACGTGAGTGATTTCCCTCCTGTGTTCTTGGGGAGTGGGTTATGAGCATTCCTTGGTATTAATTATGGATTTTTTCTCCTTTGGATATTAGAGGTGATTGTGATTATTCCTTTTTGGATCCTCTAGTTAGCGTTGTGATCGCTTGGTGATTTATTAGCTTCGACTTGGGTGTCGTGTCCTTAGCGTACATTTGTGAGAGTAGTGTAGACTACCGGTGTTGGTACCTAGAGTACGAGTCTTGGTTGTACCTTGTTAGATTGATTGTGTACTTATATATATATATATATATATATATATACTCATATATCAGGATATGATTAGTTACCTTTAGGGTATGCATATACGTATATATATATATATACTCGATTGTGTTTTGTACATGGGTACTTAATAGTGATTTATCGTTAGCAATGTATTCTATGTTTTGTGCCTTATCGTGTTTCCCTGATATATGATTGGGTTATTTGGGTTCTTGCATTGGCGTGAGTGCCATGTGAGATGACAGATTGGCCTAGGATAGAGGCATGCACACGGGATGGTTAACATTTCATGGACGGTTAGAGGTGTGTTTGTTAGAGGTTTTTTTGTGAGTCGTGGTTTTGCTCACCCCCACACAGATTGCAGGATTGTAGATGGATGCTGACGACATGTACAATGGCGATGACAGTACGGATGGTTTGGGACGTTGTACTTAGTATTTGTTCCTTTATTCCGTTATTCATTTTCATTCTTGTTTATCCTCCTCTTGTTATCCGGAGGCTATTGTTGTAGTTTGGGAGCTAGCCTGTTGGCATATCATTTATTTTCTTTATTTATTATTTTAGGATGTCATTGTATCTCTTCAGCACCGCCATGTGCCTTTTTGTATTATTATTCGAGCATTGTGGCTCTGTTGGTTTTAGAAAGGGTTGTGTAGAGGTAGCGGTGGTTTTCTTTACACTACCTCGACCCTAGTAGGTTTCTGAAATATTGGGTTGTGTGTCATTGTCATTATTGCACTTATTATTGATAGGTTATTCTATTATGTTGTGGTTGTGTTTCTGGATGTTCCATTTTCAAACGGAACTCTACCGGATTTTCGTTGGATTCTATTGTTGTATTTATATCATTCAATTGCGTATGCAATGTACCACTTTTATCATTATTCCATACGTTTTAATCGTTATTGATATCCTTAGTTGGTTGGTCATTGTATGAATCACACCCGGAGTCCCCGGATGTCCCGGTTCGGGAGTCTTAGGATTTTAGGGGCGTGATAGCATAGTATCAAAGCTCTAGATTTCACTGTCTTAGGGACAACAGGTGAGGGTTAGCGGTACGTTCGACATTTGACGGTTATCTACCATTTCGATTTGCGTTCTCCGTGTTTTTTGTGTCTCACAATGTTATTGTGTCGAGGACGTGTCTTACTAGATGCATCTCGTTGTGATTTATCTCTAGTGGAGTGAGAGAATTCCTCAGTCACTCTTTTTCTTTCGTGCATGTATCATGGTGATAATTACCGAGGAATATGAGTAGAACGTTCGGTCTGATCAACCGGATGTGACTTGCGGACTAAGTTACATCCTGATTTTGAGGACGAAAGCTTCTAAGGTGGGAAGGTTGTAACACCCCGTGTTATTTTTCTTTTTCCTAAAATTATTCTGATTTATTTTCGGTTGTGACATCACTTGTTTATGACATCTTGGTTACTCTTGGTATTCGGTACGTGTAAATTTTTCGCATTTTACGTTTCGGACTTGGCCGGACGATCTCGTGATCTTTCGTTGATGGCTACGTGGTTTCACTGCGACGGTTATCATTTGGTGCTTCATGATCATGTGACTTCCGGTGGTTTTGTTTTTATCATTCGAGTACATTTTTCGTGAATCATTTTTTTATTCTAAGTAAATGCTCAACGTGATATTAAATGTTGATGTGTTATGTGTTTAAGTTTTCCCGTTTGGGAATTCTCCAGAATTGTCGTTGGATTATTTTAAGTTTTGAACTATCTAAAAGCCCGGGACACGTTTAAAAAGTGTATGGTGGAAGTAAGTCCCAGTAGTGTCCGATTTTGATTCTTAAAATTTTCCTCATCTTTATATTTAAAATAAAGAATTTAGAAATTGGTTTCGAGATTTTTGAGCTTAAGGGTATTTTTGGGAATTCAAGTGAAATTGTTGATAGCGGAGTTTCCTAGGGAAATATTTCTAAGTGTTCCATCCTACTAAATCAAGCTATAAGAGCATGACTTTATTAAAATGAAGTTTCATGGGTTATTTAGGAAGAAATAAAAACTGTAATGTCCTTCCTACCCCTCATCTATTTTTACAAGCCCATTAAGTGTTATATTTAGTTGTTGTCTCATGTGGCCTTTTTAGTGTTGACAAGCTAATTAAATCAACCACACATATCTGTATGCCTATGCGACTAAATGAGAAAGATAGTTTAATGGAAATAAAATGAAAATTAATATAAAGAAACTAGGTGTGGACCATGGGACCCGGTCACTTTTGTGCTTCTAAATTGAGACCACATGTTAGTACACATATTATATTTACATATTTAATTGGCATAATGTGATGATAAATGAAAAAGGTGTGGTGATATTTCAATTGAGGAGAAACCGACCACTATTTTGTCTCAAGGGTATCATCCACATGTTGAGTTACATTAAAGGATAAGGAATTGGGTGGGTAGTGGTTCGACCAAATGAGGATGAGAGGTGATTGCTTCATTCTATCTTTCTTCATCTCATATCACCTTTAATCATGTAATTAGATATAGAGACTTGATGAAAAGGAATCAGTACACACATCATCTCTCCCTCCTTGTACAGTTCGGTCAAGAGCATAATGTAGAGAGGTGATGAGTGAGTCGGCACGAGTCAGCTCCGTTGCATTGCGATTTCGATTTCTTTCTTTGACTACTCGACTAACCCAATGATTCTCTACGCCCCTAGTTCTCTTTTGGTGGAAGATTGAGATGAGATTTTGAGTTTTTCAATTCCTAGATTTGTTTAATTCCGTTTAGCTATTGCTAATGGGCTTCGGCTATGTTGTATAGGGCATCGAGAGGGTTGTTTCGGTCCGAGCGAAAACTTTTTCGGATAACTTTGGTCGGTGGGCCCCACTTTCAGGCACCGACACTGTTCACAATGGGCCTGTTTCGGGGCTATTTTGGGAACGCATTTACGGTGGGAGTCCCTCTAACCCTCTCACTTCTTGCCTAGGTTTTATGCGTTTGTGGATTATGATTTTGAGCATGATAGTTGTATGGTATGATTTAGAAATTCTGTGTAGGATTAAAAATCATGCTAGTATATGTATAAATATATGGTTGTACGAGAATATATATATATGTATATGAGTTGGATAGTGACCTAAATAGTAGATTGAGCTAGTTCCATCTAGGTGATTGGAATTAGTAGCGCTAGACGTAGTTTAGTGTATACGTGTAGGCGCGGTTATGTACGTTTCCATTTTCTGTGACTAGTAGAATCGAGTATGTAATTATGTGATTTCCTAAGACTAACATACTTTTGAAAATCTAATAGTTTTGTAAAGATATATGCTAATTGAGAATATGTGGATATAAACTCTAGAGACACTATACCATCTTCAACAAGATCTCGAATGAAATGATGTCGAATATCTATACGTTTTGTCCTAGAATGTGGAACAGGATTTTTAAAAATATTTATCGCACTTGTGTTATTACAGAACACAGTCATCGTGCCTTGTAAAAAACCATAATCCTACAACATCTGACGCATCCACAATACCTGAGTACAACAACCACCAACTGCTATATACTCAGCTTCAGCAGTGGAAAGGGAAACAACATTAGAAAAAGATGCGATATCACTATTACTCCTTGATGGATACCATAATCCATAATTTACAGTCCTTTTAACATATTTGATTATTCTTTTTACAGCAACAACATGAGACTTGTAACACCCCGTGTCATTTTCTTTTAACCTGAAATTATATTTTAATTTAATTTCAGTTATGACGTCATATGTTCATGACGTTCATGTTATCCTTGGTATTTCGCGTGTAAATTTTTCGCGTTTACTTTTAAAGTCGACTGGACAACATTACGGTTTCTCTTTGATGACTACGCGAGTTCTTGTTATCGACTATGCGGTATCGTTTCAACATTTAATATTTAGTACTTCGACTGGGCGACGACACGTTGTAATTGATCGAGCTTGTTAAGTGTTCCGACGTTTGGGTTTCTACCCCGGTGTATTTATTTCAGACTATTCCATTTAATTGGTGTCCCATGGAATTACCAGTTCGCGTGATCCCACTTGGGAGTTGGTCCGTTATAATTTTGGATTTATTATGCCTATATAAATTATTGCAAATAATTATACAAATGTGGGGTTAGTTTATAATTATGGATAATTAGAGGGTCATCTGTGCAATTAGGTTATATATATGTATACACTCATACGTATTTGCAGAATGGTCATTGACCTAGCTTCCTATCATCTCTTCTCTCCACGCGCACACACAGCTCTCCTTCTTCCCCATGAGCGGTGACCACCTCCATCTTCATCATCTATCGCCGGAGAGAGAGAGAAAGAGAGAGAGAGGAGTAGCCATGGAGGTCGCCGGTATGGGGCAGCGGCGGCTCGCAATGGCGATGGCGCTATGAGGGTCGTCGGACCTGAAGGTGGTGCAGCTATGGTTCGCGCACGGTGGTTCGCACGACAGGGGCAATGCATGGCCAGTTTTGGTCGAAACTTCGACCAATGATTCGGTCGACTTCCCAACCTCGGTTTGGGCTGACATTTGGAGGGTAGCTTCGCCTAGATGTCAGGTATGACGTGTAAACGTTTTGTAATATTCCGTTGAACGGTTTGTCAAAAAATCGCGTTTATAGGTTATGATTTTCGTTTGGGTTATTTTAGATTTACCCAAATTAATTAACCTATTACTAATGGGCTTCGTATATATCGTATAGGTAGTCGAGACAGACGTTCCAATATATTCGAAATATTTTTCGGACGACTTTGGTCGGCGAGCTCCATATTCGGGCGCCGACACTGTGCTATTTCGGACTATTCGGTAAATGTAAAATTAGGTGGGAAATTCTATTCTCACTCCGTATCGTTGACGTAGTTTGGGGTGTGCAAATCCTTATTTATTTTAATATAGATATATTAAATCGTGAATTTTAAATATCTATATTTGAGTTAGAATCGAAGTAGGATTTAGAAATTAATTTTGAGAAAATTAATTAAATTATTTCCTACGAAATTAAATAAATTCCTATTTGAATTGAATAGGAATAGGTGACTTAGAAATTCCCTTGAAAATTAAATTGGTTAGTAGAATCTTGTAAGAGTTAGACGTAGACTTAGGAATTGATATAAACTCTTGTTTGACTGCATTAGGGGATATGTGCACGTGAGAGACGTGAAAACTTAGACGTTATGCTAGGTTCCCCTTACGTTACATGGTTTATTTGCTTTAATTGTATTAAAAGCATTTTTAGTGAAATTGAAATATTTTCTTAAAGAATTAAAAAAATTATATTGTTGAAAACATGAATTGAACATGAATTTGTTTCCATGTGATATAAATGCGATTATTGTATTTTTAAAAGTATGTTAAAGATCATGAGATTCATGTTGGTATTTCATGTGGATATTTACATAAATATGACGCATTACATATTTATGTTGAGGCCCGGGATGCATATTGAAAATGTCGTGTAGTGTCAAATCACGATGTTGATATATATGGGTTGTGTAATCAAGTATGGGTGTCTTTGTGTCGGATCGTCACAACAACTGGCTAGGAGGTATCACGCCTACGGAACTAAAAAACTGGCAAATGTGAGTTAGGAGTCCAGGTAGAGGCTCATTTTCTTAACTTTTGTAGTCATGGCGTACGGAGTTGCAAGTTGGGTTCTCGTGCAACCGTCTTCCTTGTTGAAAGTGAGAAGTGTCAAAATCACTTGGGAAGAGTCGGTGTGGTACTCTACATTACTTGATGAGCTTGTATCCTCAAAAGTAATTGGACAGAGTATGTATCCGTTAACCTGTGATTGGGCAAAGAGTGGTATTGAGTCACATTGTATTGCATGATATTATGTGATTTCATTTGACATGTATATGTGATATTATTACATGTGATGTTGGAGCAGGTTATTATGTGTTATTATTGCCTGTTGGATTTTGGAGCATGTTATGTATGAACATTGCGAATTAAATTCATATTTTATAAAATGCTCAACTGGAAATGAAAAAAGTGAAAACATGACTTTAAATGCGGTGATTGTTAAAGTATGAATGAAACGTATCTCCTTATATTTGTAGTTATATTTGCCCTTGGGGGAGGTTAAGTATATTGGCATAATGACGTTTGTGGTTAGTTATGTGTTATCTGTAGAGATTTGAGGTTAGGAATTGATTTGAGTATCAATTGTGATTTGAGGCCTTAGAGAATGCGGTGATAGTTTTGTGATTTTGGTTGGTTGTATATTACTGACCCTTGATGTTTCTTTCCCACTTAGAGGGAGGTATCCTTTATCGTGCTTTTGAGGTTTTGAGTGCAGTTAGAAGAGGTTATGATTCAACCTGTCTAGTTGAGTGGAAATGGTCTCTTGATTCTGTTAATTATCAATTGTGAAATTGAGGTCATAATGAATTGGAAGAGGTAATGATTGAGACTAGTTATTCCCGTGGTATCGGCCACTAGTTTCCCCTTTTCATGATATTAGGGGGTTTAAGTGATTTTAGTAAGTACTCGAGGTAATGTAGCTTGGCAGTCTTGGTTCTAGTGCTTAGTTCATTCCCCTAAGCATTCCTTGTACTGTGTTTTGTACGCTAGTACATGTCTTTGACTTCTATGTCATTCCTTGAGTTGTCGGTTACGGCGTGGTGTCGAACCTCTTCCATGTGTTGTCATTTGATTTGGTGGAGTTGGAAACGGATGGTTGTCTTCCATGAGTCCAACGTGTTGTTCTTCCTTTAATGTCCTTTTGGGCATTATAGGAATCTGTAGAGTTGTGTTCACTCTTATTCGGCTGTCTTTCGGAAACGGTGTTTTCTAAACTCTTTGTATTTAAAAGGAAAAACTTGTTTTTGCCTACCCCCGTAGCAACTAAAAGTTTTAGCACTTTATAAAATGATCTTAAGATCTTCTTTGAAAAGATTTTTAATTCTAAAAGCCGGTGATGGCGACTGACGGAGACTGGGGGCAAGACGGTCATTTTTACTGTGTGGTTTCTAAAAAGAAAAACTATTTTATTACTTTTCTCGTGATTCTGAGATTTTGAGACTTCTTTCTCAATATCTCGACCTGTAGTGTTTTGAAAGGTGGTTTCTTGTTTCACATTTTCTTTGGATCATTCTAAGTCTCGGTTATGAGGCTTGGTGTTGTTCAGTGCACACATATAGTGTTGCCTTTCACTTTTTCTTGGTTGTTGGTGTCACCACTTAGGTGATTGGAGTTGTCACACGTGTTAGGGGCATGGATACCGAGTGGATTGGTTTCTTTTATCCGGGTGTTCTCCCTAAACACTTGTGGTGTTTTAACCTTGACATTGTTGTCTCGGTTATCTATTGGTTAGCATTGGTATTTCTTTTCCTTTGCTTTGGTTTCCTTGTTCGGGTGTTTTCACTAAACACTTGAGGCGTTCTTAACCTTGACATTGTTGTCTCGGTTATCTGTTGGTTTAGCATTGGGAAGTCTTTTCCTTCGCCTTATTTTGGTGACCCTTAGGTGGTGTTCTTGTGAGTTAAGTTCGTGTACTCTTAGTGACTTGATTGTGTGGTTTTCCTCGCCTACAGTGAGAGCGTTAGTGATTTGATTGACCCTATTGATGATAGTATTATGAGGTCGACGTGATGATGTGATTTATAGTATTGAGAGATAGATGTAATTGGGGTGATCTAGTCCTTGAGAGGTAGATTTTCTCTAGGAATGTGATGAGGTTTGTTATATATATATATATATTAATGATGGTTGTATTAGTACGCAAGGACGTGAGTGATTTTCCTCCTGTGTTCTCGGGGAGTGAGTTATGAGTATTCCTTGGTACTAGTGGTGGATTTTGATCCCTGTGGATATTAGAGGTGAGTGTGTTTTCTCTCTGTTGGGATTCTCCTGGTTAGCGTTGTGAACGCTTGATGATTGGTTAGATTG
This sequence comes from Cornus suecica, assembly GCA_963922005.1. Taxonomy (NCBI): domain Eukaryota; kingdom Viridiplantae; phylum Streptophyta; class Magnoliopsida; order Cornales; family Cornaceae; genus Cornus; species Cornus suecica. Next base: position 39,318,205 of record OY998245.1, on the reverse strand, counting down.
GACATGAGTGTCGTGTACCTAGTGTACGTTGGTGAGAGTAGTGTAGACTACTGGTGTTGGTACTTGGAGTACGAGTCTTAGTCGTACCTTATAGAATCATGTTGGGTATTTATATATATATATGTGTATAGATATATATATATCTCTTATATACTTATGTACGGTAGTATATGAGCGCGTGCCTTGGGTTTTGCGTGGATGGGAGTTGTTGGGCTATATATATCTTGCTAGATAGTTTAGCTTTACCTAAAATACCATAGGATGTGGTAGTTAGGGTATCTTTTCCCACTGAGCTTATTTGCTCACAGGGGAATTTCATTTGGCCCCTGGTATTCCACGCCAGGTTGCAGGAAATATACGGCTATGGGCAGGATGTAGTGCAATGGCAGTTTTCCTTGGTTTTCTTGTTACAGGTTTTGGAGTTGCGTTGGGTGATGCGGTTACGGTTGCAGCATGACTGGTTTGGAGACGATAGTCTTCTGCTATTAGTTTCTCTACCCATTTGTATGGGATTGTCATGTATTTCTTTTAGGAGCCAGTCTGTTGGCATATCCATATTGGTGTATCATTTATTTCATGTCTTTATTATTTCAGGATGTTATTGTATCTATTATGCACAGCTAGGTGCATTTCTGTATTCTTATTCGAGCATTTGTGGCTCTGTTGATTATAGAGGGTTTGGAGGGGTTTTGGTTTCTTTCCACTACCTCGGCCCTAGTAGGATTGATGAATGTGGGGCTTGGAAGCCATTGTCATTATCGAACTGTTATTGTGTTGTGGTTTTGTGTCCGGATGTTCCATTTATAAACGGAACCCTGTCGGATTTTTGTTAGTTTCCGCTGCTTTGTTTTATCATTCATTTGGGTATGAAATATACCATTTCTATCATTAATCCATACGTTTTCATGGTTAATGATATCTTAGTTGGTCACTCATATTAAGGATCACATCCTGGATTCCTTGGATGTCCCTATTCGGGAGTCTTAGGAATTTAGGGACGTGTCAGTTTGGTATCTGAGGATACTATTGAGTTTCTAGAATTCGGTTTGTCATGGAGTATATTCTTCATTGTTATTCCATGTATTTCCTTGTTATTGGAGACTCTAGTGGTTGCTTGACTTACGTCACCCTTTGGAAATTTGTTGATTCTCTGGTTTGGAGTTTCGAGAATTTTAGGGGCGTGACAGCATGGCATCAGAGCATTTTTACCCTTTTGTGGGTCTTTAATGATTGAAGGTCATTGTTCTCGTTTCTTTTTACTTCCATATTCACTCCCTTAGCTCTTAGGCTCGGGTTTCTGAGTCCTAGGAAATTTGGGGCGTGACACGACTCTTTTGGACTTGCCTGGTAACGTGCACATACACCAACACTAAAAGCTATGTCAAGTCAACTAGAAGTTAAGTACGACAAACTTCCAATAATACTTCTATAAAATGTAGGATCGACATCTCTGCCTTTAGTATCTGTGCTAAGCTTGACACTTGTACTCATAGGAGTGTGAGCATCCTTAGCCTTTTCCAAACCAAACTTCTTTACTAGTTCCAAGGCATAACGAGTTTGGGAAATGAAATCCCATCGCTTAATTGCCTAATCTGAAGCCCTAGAAAGAATTTTAATTCACCAATCATGATCATTTCAAATTCATGTGTCATTTGATCTCCAAAATACTGAGCAAGCCGATCAGAAGTGGAACTAAACACTATATCATCAACATAAATTTGAGCAATAACTATATCACTCAATTTTCTGAATAAACGAGTTTTGTCCACTCCCCCTCGAGTAAACTTGGTTCTCAATAGGTAGTCGGTCAACCTTTCATGCCAAGCTCTAGAAGCTTGCTTTAGCCCATACAGAGCCTTTTCAAGCTTATAAACATAACCAAGATAATAATGATCTTCAAATCCTTTGGGTTGCTCCACATACACCTCTTCATGAAGAACACCATTCAATAATGCACTCCTCACGTCCATTTGATACAACTTGAATCCAAGATCACATACAATAGCAAATTGTAAGAACACTTTTGTGTATTGTTTATTTATGGCATGTTCTAGACAATAACCATGTTGAGTGTTAGATAGGTTGGTTTGGTTTCAATGACATCGATAAGTTTCGTCAAAGGCAAAATCAAGTATTGAAGTAATGAAGAATACAAGTGAAGCATGAAAGTGAGCATATTAAGAAAAAATGTCTCTTGGATAGCGAAAATGACATTTTCCGAAGCCTTCACTTCAAGCAAAAGTATCGTGGGTTCAAGAGGGTCATTTTAGCGCAGTTGCAAAGAAAAGTGGTTTTAATAAAAATGCCTATGCTTAAGTCTACGCTTTCAGTTTCAAAAAGTGGCTGGAAAATACATTTTTACGCTTGGAGGTATGCTTGGACCTACGCTTGGAGCGTAGCTGCGACAAGACTTTAGGTAAACTTTGCTACGATGTCTGATTTGTCCATGGGTTGGTTTTATGATATGTCCATGACTTATATATATCAAAGTGGGTGCTATATACAAGATATTCACCAGAACATAGGGTTTCGATGTGAAATTATGAGAAAGGGAAAACTTAGGGTTTGGATCATCATTGTCTATAAATACCCAAGTATTCAACAAGATGAGGCACGTCTTTAAGAATTCTATGCAAGTTTTCTACAACTTCATCTTCTTCTTCTACAGAGATACACATATGGTGAGAGAATATTATTGAGTGATTAGAGATACACAAGTTCTCTCTTGTTATTGGACGTCTTCAATCGTGTTTCTACATAGACGATTTCTATACATGATTGAATGGTATAGTTGCTAAAAAATTCACACACCATCTATAGCAACATGGTTGCGTTGATCCGTTGAAAAACGGAGCAGTCTGTGTGCGGAGATCGAAGTAGGAGGCTTCGTGGTAATTTTGATCTGTTGAAAAACAGAGCCGTCAGAGTATGGAGATTGGAGTAAGAGCTTCGTGGAGCGCGAGTGAATCTAGATTTTCTGACATCGAGTGAAGAACAACAAATTACAGCGGTTGTAAGTTATGTTTTCATAGAATCTGTACAAATTCTCTAATTCATAGTGCATCGATACCCGAGTGTATCCGTGATTTTTACTTGGAGTCTTTCCAAGGTTTTCCACGTAAAAATCTTTGTGTCTTCTCATGATTTAATTTTCTGTACTTATATTCATATTTACTTGATTGTTATGTTTTTGATAATTGAATTGAGAATTAGGGTTTGTGACTAATTAAAATTGAATTTCCGCTAAATAATTTTAATTGATCATAAAATCGATAAAAAGCATATTCACCCCCCTCTAGGCTGTTTTCACTATCGTCTAAGTAATTTCACAAATAAAATCCGAATAGATTTAAGCCTAGCCACTGGAGCAAAAGTCTCATCAAAGTCTATACCCTCCAACTGAGTATAACCTTGAGCAACAAGCCCAGCTTTATTCCTAACAACTGTACCATTTTCATCCTTTTTATTCTTGAATATCCATTTGGTACCTATAATATTTATGTCCTTTGGTCTAGACACAAGATACCACAAATCATTCTTAACAAATTGCTGAAGTTTTTCTTGTAAAACATTTATTCATTCATTATCTTAAAGAGCTTCTTTAACATTTTTAGGTTCTAAGAAAGATGTATAGCATGCATACGAGACTTCATTTCTAGCTTTTCTGCGAGTCACCATCATCTGATCAACCGATCCTATGATTTTATCCAAAGGATGGTTCAACTTGACCCTTGCAGATGGTTCCGTAGTAGGAGTAAGTTAATCATCACGTGATAGATCAAGGGATTCTATAGGACTAGGAGTATCATCATGAATCATATTATCCTCTTCAGTATCAATAGGAGAATCATTATCTAAAATAAAAATAGGCTCATTATCTTCCTCCTCTATAGACATAGGAGACTTATCAATACATGAGTCATCGACACTACATTGGCAGATTTCATCATAGTTTGAGTTATATGGTTAAATACCCTATATGTCCTACTATTTAATGAATAACCCAGAAATATTCCCTCATCATCCTTAGACTCGAATTTTCCGATGGACTCACGATCTCTAAGAATATAGAATTTTTCTCCAAAAACCTTGAAATATTTCACATTCGGTTTCTTACCATTCCACAGTTCATAGGAAGTTTTCAAAGTGTCAGGCTTAAGATAGACTCTATTTAAGGTGTAACAAGCCGTGTTCACCACCTCGGCCCAAAAATACCGAGGAACATTCCTACCTTGTAGCATAACATTAGCCATCTCTTAAATAACCCTATTTTTCCTCTCAGCCACCCCATTTTGTTGTGGAGTACGTGGTGCTGAAAAATTCATGATTTATTCCTCTTTCATCACAAAAATTTCAATCTCTGAATTTTTAAACTCCTTTCCATGATCACTCCTTACTCTAGAAATGGAATAATTCTTCTTAGCCTAGATTCTTAGACAAATGCTCTTAAAACTGTCAGGAGCTTCAGACTTTTCACTCAGAAATCCAACCCATGTAAATCTAGAGTAATCATCTACCATGACAAAAATATACTTCTTACCTCCTTTGCTCATGGTCCTAGTCGGACCCATTAAGTCAATATGCTCCAACTCTAAAGGTCTAGAAGTACCAATGGTATTTGTCTTCCTGTGCTGACATCTAATGTTCTTTACCCTTTTGACTTAGTCCACACATAATCCCTTTTCCATAACCAAGCTTAAGGATACGTCTGACAATTTTACTCTTAGTAATTTTCGTTAAATCATGAAAATTGACATGTCACATTCGCTGGTATCAGATCTCAATTTCGTCAAGTTTAACTTTATTGCAAGATAATTCAGAATTAGGAACAATGCAATAGCAGTTAATAGACGAATGCATACTTTCCATAACATAATTTTCAGAAGAGTCAATGATCGAACACTTATTAGAAGAGAAATTGAAATTATGATTGTTATCGCATATTTGACTTATACTTAGAAAATTATATTTTAAACCCTCAACATAAAGCACATCTTCTAGTTTAGGTAGACCAGGAGCCACAACAATACATTTTCCTAAAACTTTCGACTTCTCCCCATCACCAAAAGTAACTGTCCCACCATGACACTCCTCAAGAAACCCAAACAATGACTTACCTCCAGTCATGTGTCTAGAACATCCACTATCTAGATACCAGGAGCTAAATTCATGTGCTCTAAGTGCAATATGAACTACAAAACAGTGTAGCTCACCTTTTCTAACCCATGTCTTCTTCAGCTTCGGAGCTTTATTTGCCGATTTTGACAAATTATTCACCTCTTCACTCAACGCTCTAATTTGATCTTAAACAGAGACTCCTTGTCGAGTTCTTTGTTCCTTTAATGATTTCAAAATTTTTCTTCCTTGAATACAAAGGTCGAATGTGACATTTAACTCCACAGTGGTGATATATAGGAACAAACCTTTGAACTTCATCAGTTGAACTCTTAGGATATCTAGAGGTAAAAGAAGGTTTTCTTTCAATAGTTCTTCTGACATAGGATTAAGCATTAGGATTCCAATTCGAATTACCTTGAGAAGAACTAGATGCTACATGGGAAGCTTTTACAAAAGTGGTTTTTGAAACGACATTCGAATTATGTGTTACTCTATCAAAACCCAGTCCCTTTGTATTTCCTATGAATTTTCCCATACTCAACATCTCATCGAGCTTAAGTATTCCATCAGACCATTTACGAATAGTTAATTTAGCATCTTTCAGTTCCTTTTCCAAATTTCCAATCTTAGTAAATTTCTCAACTAAATCAGATATTAAAATAGTTAACTCCTTGTTGAGACTATCTACCCACTTCAAAGCCATAAGAAGAGAATCAACAAAGAATCTTATTTAGGTAATAAGTTTGTTATCTCATTACATAATCATCATATAACTGTTCTTTAGCTTCCCCTTTTTGCAATAAAAATAATTAAAGTTCTATATTACTCGGCTAGGGTTTCATTGGAAACCCTAGATACCGACTTAGCCGCTTATGAAAGGAGAAGATTGCATCACTGATGTAGAAATCATCTCCATGATTGGGTAGTCTGTTCTTGGGTTCATGAGAGGAATATTCTCTCTAGAGAGATAATTCAGTATATTCTAAATTATTCGTAGCTACTGCAAGTTTTTGGCTATTATTTGTTGCGATGTCCAAATTGTTCGTGGGTTTGTTTTATGATATGTTCACGACTTATATACATCAAAGTGGGTTCTATATATATTATATTCACCATAATATATGGTTTGGATCTGAAATTATGAGAAAGGGCAAACTTAGGGTTTGGATCATCATTGTCTATAATACCCAGGTCTACAACAAGAGGAGGCACGTCTTTAAGAATTCTCTGCAAGTTTTCTACAGCTTCATCCTCTTCTTCTACTGAGATACACATATGGTGAGAGAATATTATTGAGTGATTAGAGATACACAAGTTCTCTCTTGTTATTGGACGTCTTCAATCGTGCTTCTACATTGACGATTTCTATGCACGATTGAATGGTATAGTTGCTGAAAAATTCACACACCGTTTATAGCAACGTAGTTACGTTGATCCGTTGAAGAACAGAGCCGTCTGAGTGTGGAGAACGAAGCAGGAGGCTTCGTGGTGATTTTGATATGTTAAGAAATAGAGCCTTCAGAGTACAGAGATCGGAGCGAGAGCTTCGTGGAGTGCGAGTGGATCTAGACTTTCAGACGTCCAGTGAAGAACAATAAATTATAGCGGTTGTTAGTTCTGTTTTCATAGAGTCTGTACAAATTCTCTGATTCATAGTATATCAATACCCGAGCGTATCCATGGTTTTTACTTTGAGACTTTCCAAGGTTTTTCACGTAAAAATCTCTGTGTCTTCTCATGATTTAAATTTTTGTACTTATATTCATATTTACTTGATTGATCTATTTTGAGAATTGAATTGAGAATTAGGGTTTATGATTGATTAAAATTGAATTTCCGCTAAATAATTTTAATTGTCATAAAATCGACAAAAATTCTATTCACCCCCCCCCCCCCTCTAGGCTGTTTTCACTATCGTCTAGGTAATTTCAATTGGTATCAGAATATGGTTACCCCGATTTAGGTTAACTACCTAAGGTTAGATTGTGAACTTAGACGATGGAGATGCCTCATGAAGGAGGTTCCATATCTAGATCCCCTTTGTTTGATGGGTCGAATTACACATATTGGAAAGTGAGAATGAGAGCATTTCTAAAATCTTTAGATGAGAGAGCGTGAAATGTTGTAGAAGTGGGATACTCACCTCGCATTGTGAAAGACGATGTGACTAATGAAGTGAAAGCAAAACCGTCAAGCAAGTGAACTACTGCTGAGATGAATAGTATGAATTGGAACTCAAAAGCGTTGAATGCTTTATACAATTTTGTTACTCCAAGTGAGTTCAAAAGGATTGCTACATGCGTAATTGCCAAGGAAGCTTGGTAATTCTTCAAGTTACTCATGAAGGAACTTCAAAGGTTAAACAATCAAAACTTCAAATTCTGAATTCTCGATTTGAGCAGCTGAAGATAGAGGAGGATGAAGTCTACGCCGACTTTGAGGCTAGGTTAACTGATGTTGTAACGGGTTGTCATTACCTAGGTGAGCCTATTCATAAGACTACCATAGTAAAGAAAATCCTTAGGTCTCTACCTGAACGTTTTCGATCTAAGGTCACTGTCATCTCAGAGGTAATGTCTTAAAGAAATTAAGGTTGAAGAATTGGCAGGAAATTTAAACTCTTATGAGATCGAGATGTTTAAGAACCCCTCCAACAAGGCTAATGGCACAAAAGAGAAGAGCGTAGCTTTCAAAACCACTAAGGAGGATCATGTTGAACCTGATGAAGAAAGTGAGTTGAGTTTAAATGATATGGCCATGTTTGCTAAGAGGTTGAACAAATTTGTTAGGGCTAAATAGAATGGCCAAGGAAAAAAATTTGGGGATAAATTGGGTGAGTCGAAAAATAGAAATAAGACTCAAACTAGGAAGGACAAGTCTGATCCTAGAAAGAAGAAACCTCAATGTTTTGAATGTCAAGGATATGGTCATATAGTTGCAGAGTGTGCACACACTCTGAAGAAATCCAAAGGATTAGCTGTTAGTTGGGATGATGACTCTAACAATAGATCAACTAGTGATGTGACAGAATCAGAAGTAGGTGATGATTCTAAGAATTTCACTGTGTTTGTTGTACAAAGCAAGGAGGTTAAAGAAGTTACTTCAAGTTTGGCAATGTCAAAAGAAGAAGGTTCTGAGAGGGATGAAGATTGTGAAACACTTCAAGAATCTTATGACAAATTACTTGATAAAAATGTACAACTTCATAAAAATCAAATGAAACTATTGACTAAGAGTCTTAACATGGATAAAAAATTACATTCTTTAAAAGACGAATTAGCCAATAGTTCTCAAGCTCAAAATCTTCTACATACTCAAAAGGTCAAGTTGGTTGAGGAGTTGAAGAAATCTGAACTAGAAAGAACTCAGGTTTTAAAATTAGTAGATGATCTCAATAAGGAAGTGGTCGAGAAATCTACTAAGATTGACAATTTGGAAAAAGAGCTGAAAGATGCTAACTTGACTATTCAGAAGTGGTCTAGTGGAACTCTTAAGCTTAATCATATGTTGAGTGTTGGAAAACCTGCAGGAAATACAAAGGGTTTGGGTTTTGTTGGAGTAATGCCGAATTCGAATGTTGTTGCAAGAACCACCTTTGTAAAGGCCTCCCATGCAGTGTCTAGTTCTTCACAAGGAAATTCAAATTGGAATCCTGGTGTTCAAGCCTATGTCAAAAGACCTATTGAAAGCAAGCCTTTTCTTACTGTTAGATATCATATGAGGTTGACTGATAGAGTTCAGAGGTTTGTTCCTGTATGTCACCATCGTGGTGTCAGATGTCACATTCGACCTAGGTCTTTTAAACTACGAGGGAAGGTGTTAAAGTTAGTGAAGGAACAAAGAGTTCAACATGGAAATCATGTTCAAGATCAGATTCGAATGCTGAATGAAAAAATGAAGAATTTGTCAAGATTGGCAAATGGAGCTCCGAAGATGAAGAAGGCATGGATTCGCAAAGGCGAGCTACACTGTTTTGTAGTTCATACTGCTCTTAGAGCATGCAAATCTACTTCTTGGTATCTAGATAATAGATGTTTGAGGCATATGACTAGAGATAAGTCATTTTTTAGATTTCTCGAGGAGTGTCATGGTGGGATAGTTATGTTTGGTGATGGAAAGAAGTCAAATGTTAAAGGAAAAGGTACGGTTGTGATTCCTGGTCTACCTAAACTAGAAGATGTGCTTTATGTAGAGGGTCTTAAACCAAATTTGTTGAGCATAAGTCAGATATGTGATAACAATCATAAGGTCACTTTTTCTCCTGATAAGTGTTCGATCATTGACACTTCTGGAAATTGCGTGATGGAAGGTATGCGTTCAACTGATAATTATTATTGCATTGTTCCTAGTTCTGAATTGTTATGCAATAGAGTTCAACTTGATGAAGTTGAAATCTAGCATCAGAGGATGGGACATGTTAATTTTCGTGAATTAACAAAAATTACTAAGAGTGAAATTGTTAAGGGAGTCCCTAAGCTTGGTTATGCAAAAGGATTGTGTGTGGATCATGTCAGAAGGGTAAACAAGTCAGATGTCACCATAAAAAGACAAATGTCATTGGTACTTCTAGACCTTTAGATCTGTTGCATATTGATTTAATGAATCTCATTAGGACCATGAGCAAAGGAGGAAAGAAGTATATTTTTGTCATGGTGGATGATTACTCAAGGTTTGCATGGGTTGGATTTCTAAGTGAAAAGTTTGAAACTTCTAAATGTTTTAAGAGGATTTGTTTAAGAATTCAGACTGAGAAGAATATTGGTCATTTTTCGCCCCTATCTTGCGTTTGTTATGTCTTTACATTCTGTTACTTGGCATTTTTATCCCGTTTGTGTGTGTAAGCATGTTTCAGGAGCGTAATGAAGAAATAGAGCTAATCTCGGTGAATTAACTGAGTTCGTGTTCGTTTCTATCTCGAGAAATGAATCAAGAGATGTGCCACAGCAAAGAAGAGTTACCGGAGGGCAAAATGGTCATTTCCCAACATCGTTATCTCACCAAAGGGTAAAAATATCATTTTTAGACATTATTACTTCTGCCAAAAGCATCGGGAGTCAAAGGCAACCAGTCTAACTCAAATATGAAAAAATGGCTTTTTACAGCAAAAATGCATGATACCCTACGTCATCAAAGGCAAAAAGAGGCAAACTGAACCTGAGCTACGCTTTGGTTTATGAGCTAAACGGGGACCCTACGCCCTAGACCTACGCCCAAGCATAGGTCAGGGGCGTAAGTCCCACCTTGTGGCCACGTGATCCCTTTACGTGCAGAAGTTGTTTCAGAGTTGTTTCGGAATTTTCCAATTTTGTCCCTGCTTCGATATTTTAAGTGATCGGTGATTCCAGACCTCTACATACAGGCTTATACACATATTTACATCAGATTTTGAGATATTATTCATGTATTATGAAATTACAGAAAAGGGCAACCATTAGGGTTTCCCTCACTTGTCTATAAATATGAGGGGGTTAGGTTTAGTTCTAGCTCTGGTTCTGGTTCTGATTTTCACACACGTTTATTCATAGAGTTCTCACATTCAAAGTTCAGACTTACTTCCATTGAAGAGAACCACCATTGAAGACCTAAAGATCCAAAGAAGAAGATTCTAGAGAGCGTTTCTACACCGACAATACAGATTCTCTCAGTCATGATCAACTAATTTGGTATCTAGGATTTTCTTGCAAAACCCTAGCCAAGTAATGTAGTTCTAAATTTATATTCAATTGTAGAGAGGGGAAACTGTGACTATACTGTGATGATTGTGTTAGATGACAGACCATTTTTATTCGTGATACAAGTTTATATATTTGAATTGATTCTTGTCTTAGACTTTTCGAATGTATTTATCTTACACAATCATAATTATTCACTATGGGCTGGAACTCGGAGGCTAAATCTGTGATTTTCTACACAATGGTGGTCATAAAACTCGAAACCCTAGGTTAACACAAGCGATGCCCAAACAAACTGATATAGACATACTTTAGTTTATTTTCATGCTTTAATTTACTTTTCTGCATTTATTTTCTGTTAATAGTTGGCATGCACTAATCAGTTTAGTCTTGAGATGGGTTGTCATGATCCGATTGAGAGTAATCCTTTTTGGGGTCAAACTGCTGGCGCGGTGCGACCTAATTCACAGTCAATAGATCACCCTCATGAAATTGAAATAGAATTTGGACTATGTTATGCGGTTAGTGGTGGAGTAAGGAAGCCCTAGTTTTCCCTCTCTCGTGAGTTACAACCATTATTCATTATTGTTTTCTATTTTATTTTTATTAGTATTAGATAATTCACAAAAACAAACTCTTTTCGGGAAAATATAATTTAGTGTTTTTAGACTATTGAAGTGAACAATCCTCATCTCTGTGGGATCGATATTCCCCTACTCAAGAAAAATTGTCTATAATTGATCTATACGCTTGCAGAAGGGTAAAACCTAAAGTGTCATTTTTAACCACATATTTTTCACACACCTGACACCCATTAGTTATATTCTTAGGGATCGTGAATTTATTGGGAAGTTTAAGTCTAAGTGTGATGGAGGAATACTTTTGGGTTATTCATTAACTAGTCAAGCATATAGGGTGTTTAACCTTAGAACTCAAACTATGCTGGAATATGCGAATGTAGTGGTTGATGACTCATGTGTTGCTGAGTCTTCGATGTCTGTTGAGGAGAAAGATGGGGAACCATTCTTTATATTGGATAATGATTCTTCTGAGGTTGAAAAGGAGGACAATGTGGTTAATGATGATACTTCAAGTCCTGTAGAATCACATGTCAAATAAGCTCTTCAAGATAGTGAGTGGATAAATGCTATGCAAGAAAAACTTCAGCAGTTTGTTAAGAATGATGTGTGGTATCTTGTGCCTAGACCGAAAGAGATAAACGTGATTGGTACCAAGTGGATTTTCAAGAATAAAAAGGATGAAAATGGTATAGTTGTTAGGAATAAGGCTAGGCTTGTTGCTCAAGGATATACTCAGATGGCAGGTATTGATTTTGATGAGACTTTCGCTCCGGTTGCTAGGCTTGAATCTATTCAGATTTTGTTTGCTATCGCTTGTCATCTTGGATTTAAGTTGTATCAGATGGATGTAAAGAGTGCATTCTTGAATTACATTCTACATGAGGAGGTGTTTTTGGAGCAGCCAAAAGGATTTGAAGATCCTCATTGTCCAGGTCATGTTTACAGGCTGAAAAAGGCTTTGTATAGGCTAAAGCAAACTCCTAGAGCTTGGAATGAAAGGTTGACTGATTACCTATTGGGAATAGGTTTTGCTCGAGGGGAAGTGGACAAAACACTGTTTATTCAGAAAATTGAGAGTGATACAGTTGTTGCTCAAATCTATGTTGATGATATTGTATTTGGTTCCACTTCTGATCAGCTTGCTCATTATTTTGGAGATTAAATGAAACATGAATTGGAGATGAACATGATTGGTGAATTGAACTTCTTTCTAGGGCTTCAAGTTAGGCAATTAAATGATGGGATTTTCGTTTCTCAAACTCATTATGCCTTGGAATTAGTAAAGAAGTTTGGTTTGGAAAAGGCTAAAGATGTTCGCACTCCTATGAGTACTAGTGTCAAGCTTAGCATAGATACTAAAGATAAAAATGTTGACCCTACACTTTATAGGAATATGATTGGGAGTTTGTTGTATTTGACTGCCAATCGACCTGACATAGCTTTTAGTGTTAGTTTGTGTGCACATTACCAGGCAAGTCCTAATGAGTCTCATATTACTGTTGTGAAAAGGATTATCAAATATGTTAAAGGGACAGTGAATTATAGACGGTGGTATCCATCAAGTACTAATACTGATATCGTATCCTTTTCTGATGCTGATTGGGCCGGTAATATTGATGATAGAAAAAGTACTAGTGGAGGGTGTTTTTATGTTGGAAATTGCTTAGTTGTTTGGCATAGCAAGAAACAAAATTGTGTTTCTCTTTCCACTGTTGAGGCTGAGTATATAGTAGTTGGTAATTGTTGTACTCAGGTTTTGTGGATGCTTTAGATGTTGCAGGATTATGGTTTTTCTCAAGGTACAATGACTGTGTTCTGTGATAACACGAGTGCAATAAATATTTCTAAAAATCTTGTTCAACACTCTAGGAAAAAGCATATAGATATTCGACATCATTTCATTCGTGATCTTGTTGAAGATGGTATAGTGTCTCTAGAGTTTATATCCACAGATTCTCAGTTGGCAGATATTTTTACAAAACCATTAGATTTTCAAAAACATATTAGTATTAGGAAATTTATTGGTATGCTTTCTTTAGAATACATATCTTATTATCTATCATTCTTGGAATACATTGCATTATTTTCCTAGAATTGATAGTTATTCATGCATTTGTATCATATTCATGCATGCATTTTATTTGTTTTAAAAAAATAATAAAAAATTCATAAAATAAATTATTATTTTTTGGGATTTTTTGAGCTTGGTTGGAGTATAAAAGTTGTCATATTTTACTCTATTTTCACATTTACATGTCTCATTATGCATATGTGAAGTAGAGGTATCAGCCTGACCTAAGATTTTTGGATGATCACTTGACATGATTATTATATGTTACAAAACCTTAATCTTATGTGCTAGTTGCTTCGGTGATGATTATAATGCCTGCTGAATTTGATAATTTTTTCATTTAACTCGATGTGGTATAAAGGTTCATGAGCTATGCTAGATTGGTCTATACATGAAATTTTTTTTTTTTCATATGTATGAATGTTGTGGTGATGTTGAAAAGAGGAAAGAATGAGATATTTAAAATATAAAAATGCAAAAAGTAGTTCTTCAATCTGAGAAACCGAGCCTCTTGCCTCAGTAAGCATTGAGTGTTCGCGTAAAAAGGGGAGAAGACTAATGAGCATAAATCCCATGGAAGAAGCTTGGGCCCAGTTGGTCGGGACTAAAACTCCTCGCTGGATAGTTCGGAGCTTAGAAAGACAAAAAGGGATATCGTGAAAAAGTTGAAAAGATGAAAAGGATGAAATTGTGTGTCAAGAAGAAATTTTATTTTTGCCTTCTAGTTTGGATTTTGGATTGAATTATCATCACGGTTAGTGGGGAGATTATCAGTTTTAGTATGTATTGTTTTCATCTTGCCTTAGTGCTTGCACATGAGAATCTTCATATATATATTTATTTTCAAAACTTGACTTGTGCATTCTTGAGTTTACAAGGTATGTGTACTGATTTTCTTCTATACCGTGTGTTTAATGGTCGAGTTAAATCTGAGAATATGATGTGTTAATGATTGCCTTTATGTCTCTACTGCCTTGCTCACAGATTTCTAAAAACAAAAATATTTTATTTTATTTTTATTCATGACATTTTACATTCATGCATTAGTAGTTCGGTCACGCATAGTAGAGATTTCTGTTATCCTGAGAATTTGGATATGATCTTATAAGAGTTTTGTATCTTGGTGTTTTTCTTTAAGTACTTTCTTGTATCTCTCTACATTATTGCCATAGCATATACTCTCTTTGTTTGTCATTTCAGTGACAAAAAGGGGGAGAAGTATTAAGTAAGTGGGAAAGATTGATATTAAGTTAGGGGGAGAGATTGTTTAGTTAAGATTGTTTGACTAAGAGGGAGATGTTTATTCTTAGGGGGAGAATGATGATCATTATGTGTGCATTGTTGTTATGATTTTCTGATGATTATTATTGTTAGTCACTAAATAACTCTAGAGGGGGGGTGAATAGGGTGTTCAAAAATAATTCTAATTCTTTTCGAAATTGGAACACACTTTAAACAAAAATCAATTTCTCAAAAAACAAGTGAATGATTCAATTTAAACTTCTCTAACTATTAATTTCAAGACAAGATAGCATACAAGATATTTAAGTAATTATAGCATGCAAATAAATCAAGTAAAGAGAAAGAGATAGAGAGATTGACATCGTGATTTTTTCGAGGTTCGGTAACTCCTACTCCTCGGCTCAAAAACCCCTTCTTGAGACTTTTCCTGATCCTTTCACTATGGCCCTTCCTTCACAGGTGGAATGGCAAACCTTTACAACACAAGCCTCTCGAGCTTGTCTCTCAATCAAGAGAACAACCCTCTCTTGAACAATCGGTGGACTTCACTTGTCCGAGAATACAAATTCCTATGTAATCAATAAAATCACTCAAGAACAAAAACACTCAAAACTCAAAGGTTTTTATGGAAGATAAATCAATATAAGCTCAAGTGTTTTTGGTGATTTTATAATAGCTCTAGAAATGTATTCTCAAAGGATATGATCAATGAATGATATTTGGAGAATAAGAACAGATACTAGATGTTTTGATTTTCAAAGAAACTTGGAGAAAATCAGATTTTCAAAGCTTGGTTTCAATGGTTTTTGTAGAGAAAATTTCTGCATAATTTTTGATAGCTTCCTTTCTCTTTGTATTTCAATCTCTTGATCTTCAATATACACATCTCATTCTATATATAGCATTGCATTAGGGTTTTGAAGAATGATTATAGTATTTGAAAGACAAGAGCCGTTTGAACACCATTAAACACAATCCACAAAACATGGGAAATGTTTTCTGAAGAATCTGCAGGTTTTGAGGATCAACTAGTCGACTACTTTTTATTTTAGTCGACTACATTGCTTCATCTAGTCGACTAGATTGAGTTCTAGTCGACTACAATGATTCATCTAGTCGAATAGAATGAGTTCTAGTCGACTACTTCTTGTAGTCTAGTCGACTCAAAGTTCTTTCAGTCGACTCCTTTGCTGTGGATGAAAAACCAATAGCTACTGATTGATTTAGTCAACTACTAGAAAATACACAGGGTGATTCTAGTCGACTATAACTTGAAAAACATTTAATAAAAATATTTTTCTTTCCGTTTAAGTTCGGTAAAGCGTTTTTCATTCCATTTGAGTTCGGTTCATTTTATACTTGAGCTTATACGATAAAATCGACACATAAAATTACCTTGTTACAATGATCGCTCCCCGACCTATCTACCCCGAGTCTTGAGTCTTCGACTTTCGCCTTTGCCGTTGAATTAATTGATTTTCCATTTGCGCTTCAATTTCTTTCACAGCTTTTCGCTTTAAATCAAGCTTTCTTTCCGAGCTTGCTTTTCGAGTCGTTTCCTTTCCGAGTTTGATTTCTGAGTCGTTCACCTGTCTTTTGCTGAAAATATAAACTCGATAATTCATTAGTATTAAACACTCTTCAATGGTTTGTTATCATCAATTTTGGAATTGTTTGCCGAAAGTAAATTTCAAAGCCAACAATTATGTTGGTTTATATCTATTTTTCACATTTGCATTTAATGGTTTTTTTAGTGTTGTGGTTACAGAATTGGTAGACCATCATGAAAGCAAGGTGACAGTTTATATCTATGTTTGTTGGTGGGTGTTCATATGTATAGATGTTGTGTTGTTATTTGTGAGGCTATATTGTAAAACATGATTTTGTCTCAGAAATACCAAGAGGGAGATTGTAAGAACATTTATTGTAATTGTTTATTTATGGCATGTTCTAAACAATAACCATGTTGAGTGTTAGATAGGTCGTGTTAGTTTCAATGACATCGATAAGTTTCGTCAAAGGCAGAATCAAGCGTTGAAGAAATGAAGAATACAAGTGAAGCACGAAAGTGAACATATTGAAGTAAAATGTCTCCTGGATGGCGAAAATAACATTTTCCGAAGCCGTCACTTCAAGTAAAAGGTATCGTGGATTCAAAAGAGTCATTTTGACTCAGTTACGGAGAAAAGTGGTTTTGACAAAAATGCCTACGCTTTCAATTTCAAAAAGTGGCTGGAAAACACACTTTTATGCTTGGAGGTATGCTTGGACCTACGCTTCAAGCATAGGGGGGCTACACTTGAAGAGTCGTTGCGGCAAGTTTTTGGCTATTTTTTGTTGCGATGTCCAAATTGTTCGTGGGTTGGTTTTATGATATGTCCACGACTTATATACATCAAAGTGGGTGCTATGTACATTATATTCACCAGAATATAGAGTTTGGATATGAAATTACGAAAAAGGGCAAACTTAGGATTTGGATCATCATTGTCTATAAATACCCAAGTCTACAACAAGAGGAGGCACGTCTTTAAGAATTCTCTGCAAATTTTCTACAGCTTCATCCTCTTTTTCTAATGAGATACACATATGGTGAGAGAATATTATTGAGTGATTAGAGATACACAAGTTCTCTCTTATTATTGGACGTCTTCAATCGTGCTTCTACATTGACGATTTCTATGCACGATTGAATGGTATAGTTGCTGAAACATTCACACACCGTTTATAGCAACGTAGTTACGTTGATCCGTTGAAGACCAGAGCCGTCTGAGTGTGGAGAACGAAGCAGGAGGCTTCGTGGTGATTTTGATATGTTAAGAAATAGAGCCTTCAGAGATCGGAGCGAGAGCTTCATGGAGTGCGAGTGGATCTAGACTTTTAGACGTCCAGTGAAGAACAACAAATTATAGCGGTTGTAAGTTCTATTTTCATAGAGTCTGTACAAATTCTCTGATTCATAATATATCAATACCCGAGCGTATCCATGGTTTTTACTTTGAGACTTTCCAAGGTTTTTCACGTAAAAATCTCTATGTCTTCTCATGATTTAAATTTCTGTACTTATATTCATATTTACTTGATTGATCTATTTTGAGAATTGAATTGAGAATTAGGGTTTATGATTGATTAAAATTGAATTTCCGCTAAATAATTTTAATTGGTCATAAAATTGACAAAAATCCTATTCACCCCCCTCCTCTAGGTTGTTTTCACTATCGTCTAGGTAATTTCAATTCTTCACCACCTCGATCTCGGTCGTCCGAGTGGTACAACCCAACCCATGTGCATTCTACTAACCCTAGGTTGGTCAAATTGTCCCACATGGCCGTGTGCCAATCCGGGACCCCAGTCGTACCCACAAACAACCCCACATGCTCAATATATATAATCAACATAGAAGATATCCGCAAGTAGATAACAATGAAAATCAATGCAAATGATAAGATGGAATGTGATGCCAATGCACAACCCTATCACTAAGGGGCACAGATATCAAATGTCGCCATTCTTAAAGAGCTCGGGGACCACAAGCCCGACCGGAAAAACCACGGGTTTGGACATAATCCTCCTTCACTTGTCGTTTTCAGGAGATATTAGCTTCCCCGGTCACAAGAAACCGACTGGCCAGTTGTTGCGACTATCCAAATGGTCTCAAAACCACAAGGTCCATGAATGCAACATGAAAATGATACCAATATTCAAATGCACATACTCTTGCATTTCATTCAAATATGCATCATGTCGATCATTTCTCAACATTTTCATCGTGCATCCATATTCATAAGTATAAATCATGTTTTTCAATTGAAGACCACTAATCATACCCACATGTATATACCAAGCAATATATCATAAATCGAGCATTTAAAAGGGGGCCTAGAGCATGTTTCTAGATTATGATTCAACTAGTATGTATAGATATACATACAATGATGCACACACCCACGTAACCGGGAAATAAAATGGAGCGTCAACCCCTACCTCAAGTCCAATGCTAAACAACGAGGAAGCAAGCAATGTCCAAGCTTGAGTGAAAGAAGGATTCCAAGCAAATTAAAAGGAAGCTCAATTCCCACCAAATGTGATTTCAAGCTATCAAAGGCAATTAATAGAAAAATGATTCACAATTAAGCCAATAACACAACTTAAATGACTAAAGGAACCATTCCTAGGGCTTTAGTAAAAAATTTCAAAGTCTCACAATTTAGGGTTTTTTTTTTTAGGAAAAATTTCAAGAGAGTGGAAATTGTCCATTAACAAAGCTACCCATGTAGATTTTAGAGGCAAAAGAACAAATTCTCAAGAGTGAGAGATTCCAAGAGTAACTTCAAAAGTTGGTTCAATAGTTCCTCCAAAATGATTTCAAGGTAGCAATTAACAAATCCAAAGAAAATATGGTCACAATAGGGTTATCAACAAAACTATCAAAAATGAATCAACCTTCCAAGATTCAAGAATGAATTTTCTATAAGTGATTTGTTAGGGTTTTTCAGTAAAATTTCTAGAGAAGAAACTTGTCCATCAACAAGGTTGTCAACATGATTTTTGTAGTAAAAGAATCATTCTCAAAGAGTTCAAGATAAAATCCTCAATTTTTCATAAGTAAGGATTTTAGAGGAATAAAGATCAAAGGAAGAAGAGCTTGCCACACCAAGTTCTTCAATGGAATCAATAGAAAAACTCACAACAAGGCCCATTAACATGAATCCAATAGCAAGAGGAATGATTTCTCCAAGATTTATAGATAGAGTTTCCAAAACCTCACAAGTTAGGGTTTTTGGAGGAAATAAGTAATAAACCCTAAAAGAAGGAAACTCACTAACAAGAAATAATCACAAGTGTGTTTCAACAAAATATAAACACACTAGAAATTAAACCTCAAGATTCAAGAACAATTCTTCTATAGATGAATAATTGAGGTTTTGAAAATGAAAAATTCAATAAATGAGAATTACTCACCAAACAAGTCTTCAAAAGGGATTAAGTGCAAAGAAGTCTCAAGTAGGCTCCCTTTCAAGGATCAATAGCTATAGAACCAAATTTATAGGGATTAGAGACAATTTTCATGAAATTAGAAAATCAGGATTTTGGGAACTTAAATCCTAGAAAAACAAGAACCATACCTCTTCTTTAGACCAAGATGAAGAGGAGAAGGATTCCAATACTTTTGTAGTTCATGGTTTCACCAAAATCTCAACAATTAGGAGTAGAAAAAGCAAAGTTGGAGCAAAAAGAGAGCGGAAGAACCCCTTGCCGAATGGAAGAAGAGAGAAGAGAGATAGGTGTGTTGGTGAATGTATAAGTCTTGCAAATGAGGAATTTTGGTCAACATATATCATATATATACATACCCATTGGCCATATCTACCCTCAATGATCCAAGGTTGCATATAGAAGATGGGAGAAGTGGATTAGCAAGAAGCAATGAGATGGTGACACATCACACACTCTACAACTCTCTCTTGCAATATCTCACCAAATGACATGCCATACCCTTAGACTTTCTAAGATAGTGAAGAGAAAAAGAGAGGAGAGGGGAGAAATTGACATTTCACCATTTGTACCCATTCCTAAGTTACTCATGGGGTATTCAACTTATTTACTACAATGTCATGTAGCTATATATACATGTATTAGTGAACGCTTAGAAGAAACTAGCCAATTCAACCCATTTTGCTTCGAAATCGGATTTAAAAATATCATTATACTAAAAAATTCCGAAACCAATTTCTAAATTCCTTATTTCATATAGGAAGTTAAGGAAAATTATTGGAATCAAATTCGGCCGCTCCCAGGATCTACTTCCACCATACGTTTTTCGTATGTTTTCCAGGTTATCTGATAACGAAAAATTCAATACATAATAGAAAATAATTTTGAAAAATTTTCTAACCACATATCATTAACATATAACATGTACAACAACTTTTAAAATCAATTCGGGCATTTAATTCAATTAAAAATAAAATCGTGAAAAATTTGTATGTAAAAATAAAGGAAAACAAAAAAATTAACGGACGTTACATTTATAGACAAAAGTTGTTGTAATTATGGCATGTTTTTACTTGCACTCCAAGATGACTTATGAGGACCAAGTAATAGCTTGAATTGACCAGTTTGTCCTTCACTTGTACTTGCACAATGAGCCAAGAGAATGCAGTCTATTCGCACCTTTCCCAATGCCGACACGGCCGATCGATCGGGACACTCCTCAATTATTCGGTGGCTTCTGAATTTATATTATTTTATTTTTTGCGAATTTGTTCTTTAATAACTTGTACTCTTCCATAGATGACTTGTACCTTGCTCTGAATTAAGTGCTTTTATTATTCTAAGTGTCATTCCGGATCAGGCATTTTGCTAAAACTCCAGAATTAACTCATATTTTCATTAAAGTCCCTGTAATATGCTTAAACACACAACTTAGATAAAAATACCAAAATAATGGAATAAAGAGATTAATAATGAGTTACTTAATGCCTAAAATAACCAATATTCTTGTCTCATCAACTACAGTGGTGCAATCAGATATAGCATACACATTAACAATCAAAATATGTATATATAATAACACGTACAAATTGTTAAAACACCATCCGAATATAATTATATATTTATATTTATATATATACACGAATCTAAGAAAACTACAACATATAGATGATATGATTACGAGTCCAAAGGGGAAAAGAAGAGCAAATAACTTCCCTGTTCTTTGGGCCAAATAACATGACTGAAAGATCGACCTTATCTCTTCTTGCTTCATCTCCTCTTCTACGCGGTTCTCTACTATCCCTCTATCGATCCTCTGTTAGAAAACACCGTAAGAATAACCATAACCTTCTATCATATTTTATTTATTTATTATTATTATTATTTTAAAAGAAAACTAAACATAACTTCCATGGGCTAAAATAAGTAATTCCAATATATATTAAATGTGACCCATTGGGCTTTAAGCTCAATTAAAGGGTCCATCTTTAAGTTAATTCGTATATTTTTATTTAAAATAATTTAATTTAACAAAAATAATATATGAAAAAAAATTATTATTTTTTAACGAGGTATTATAGTGATATACACACGGATGCAATATCGAAGGCTATCTTGTACTGAGAAGACTCTATCATGAGAGCTGCTTGGTGTTTGGAGACCTCTTCGGGCAGGGAAACTTCAAACGCTTATCTTGCTTCGGCCTGGCCACGTGGAAGGTTTTTCTCACCAAATGGGTTGGATATAAATTGGGCTTGGTACTTTTAGGCCTTATTTGACATAACTTCTGCTTCTGTCTTTACGCAAAAGAAAAAGAGAAACAAAAGTTGTTTTGAGAAACTGGTGTAAGTAATTTAAAACAAATAGGAATCATGGCCTTAAATGCATAAACATTTAAATATAAGACATACCCGTATATGGAAAGTTCATATGAAGATATTACAGTGGAAACAGTTATAGAAACTTCACATGAGACATACCAGTGATACGAAGTTGTAGAAGTCTATTCACTGTAGGAACATTCTTAAACCCTCTATGATAAGTGTCAAATATTATATATTTAAACCCCTTAATTTACATCTTTTAGTTCTATAGTGATATCTTTTATTCAAGTTTTATGATATTTTTGTGTTTATCTTATTTTTTAGGTCTTCATGAAGAATTCAATCAATTCCATGCAAATTGGGTCATCAACTATGCATGAAATATATTCATCCTGACCACCCTTTAGTTAAATGTCTATAAATAATTCTGTGTTTTGATTCTGGGCATGGCATTGGTACCATTGGAAAGGTAATTCAGAGACCTTCAATTTGAGCACAAGAATGATCTTATTTCGATTTGAAATGAAGGCGTTATGGCAGTTGCAAGTCAGGTTCAAAACTGCAGAATTGTGCAGAATTCAATGCGGGTTCGGGTTTACCAAAGGGTGATGCGAATTTTACATCTTCTTGAAGATTTACCACATTCATTGGATTATGATTTTACAAGAGTAAATCTGATCCATGTCAAGAAACAAAGGCACATGGAATAAACAAAGGCACATGTGAAAAGAAGACAATGGGGTGGAAAGTAATGAATATTCAAACAAAAAGAAATCCAATTTCTCTTTTCTAGTTGTCATTTGATTCCATATTTTCCCTATAAATAGAGGTAGTCTTTCATTTGTAAGAGAAAGAAAAGGAGTGAAGAGAAACATAGTGATTTATACATTTGTAATGGAAGAGTAATTCTCTAGCTAAGGCTAGGGAATGAATTTAAAATGAAGAACCAAGTGTTTGCATATCCAAGTATTTAGTGCTTCAAGGTTAGTATTATTGATAATATATGAATCTAATAATTTTATTCAATGATTCTTTGCCTCTTTATGCCATGTATATTGAGTTCTTTGAATCAATGAATACACTTATGTAATTACATCTAAGATTCATTATGCCATACAATGATATAAGTAATGCTCAACCCACTTTATGTGGTGTTCTTGATTTCTTATGATCTTACATAGGTATAATGAATACTTTGAATGTAATTACATCATCATAGTTCACAATTCTTATGATTCATATGTAATTAATAATACTACTTATTTAAATGAGATTTACTAGATCATTAGTATGTTTATTATTATTGCTAATATAGGCATGATTTGTAGAGTTGCTTCATTAGCGACCACTTTCTTGCCATAGCATTTATAATGAACATATAATGTTTCTATTAGTTAACTTATATAATTCATTTAGTATGTCAATTATTTATTGCTTATAGGCATGATTTGGAAAGTTGCGTTGTTAGTATGGATTATCCTACCAAGCGACCCCTTTCTTGCCATACAAATATAATTAACATATGATGATTGTATTAGTTAACTTTTTATTACTTATTTGGATATGTGGTACACTTGGTTTCGACATTGTAAAGGAATTCCCAATGCCTTGGTATTTAATTTAATTCAAGAACACAACCAAAATCAATCAATCAAATCAATTCAAGGACAAAAATAAAATTCATTTTTCATACATCTTTCCGACTCTCCCTGAGGTTCGACACTTGGACTCACCGAAGACTATATTATAACTTGACTACCTATACTTGGGTATTGTAACGTGGAACACATTTCTAGACACGTCAAGTTTTTGGCGCCGCTGCCGGGGAGATGGCGAAAGAAGAAATTTCAGTTTTGTAATATATTTATTTTATTTTATTTTTTTCATTTTGTTTATGATTGTTTGGACACGAAATTCTGTAGGACGTGTTGAAAGAAATCTTGTAGTGGGTACATCTTTTTGTAATCCTTTGTATTCAGGATCATCGTGTTCAATGGAGGACGATCAAAGTGTGCATGGAGATAATGAAGAACATCAAATCCCAAGAGGAGTGGAAGTTCCTCCCGGTCCTCATGTCCGAACTATGAGGGATTATCTCCAACCACCGCGAAGCACTGCACCATCATGTATTATTCTTCCTCTTCATGCCAATACTTTTTCTTTCAAGCCAGGTATGATTCAATTATTACCTAGCTTTCATGGTATGGAATCTGAAAACCCTTATCTTCATCTCAAAGAATTCGAAGAGGTATGTTCTACTTTCCGAGATCGGGGGACTACTGAAGAAGTTGTAAGGCTTAAATTGTTTCCCTTTTCTTTAAAAGACAAAGGCAAAATTTGGTTAAATGCACAAAGGCCTCGCTCCATTAGATCATGGCAAGACTTACAAGCGGAATTTTTGAAAAAGTTTTTTCCGGTTCATAGAACCAATGCTTTGAGACGACAAATTTCAAATTTTTCTCCCAAAAATAATGAAACTTTTTATGAATGTTGGGAGCGTTTCAAAGAACTTTTAAATGCTTGTCCACATCATGGGTATGAGAATTGGAGTATAGTGAGTTTCTTTTATGAATCTCTACCGGCTCATATGCGCCAATTTGTCGAAACCATGTGTAATGGAGACTTTTTAAACAAAGATCCCGAGGAAGCCTTTTTGTTTTTTGACCAAATAGCCGAAAGTGCCCAAACTTGGGACACTTGTCATCTTGATGAAAGAACTAAACTTCCGGGAAGGGGTGGAATTTATCATTTAAAAAGTGATGATGATTTAGGAGCAAGAGTAATGCATTTAACTAAGAAATTGGAAGCCTTAGAGTCCAAAAATGTGAATGGGGTTAATGCAATAGGAGAAGTAGTGTGTGGAATTTGTGATGAACTTGGACATTTGACAAATGAATGTCCGACAATCCCTGCATTTAAGGAAGTCCTTAATGCTCCGGTCGAAGTCAATGCTTTCAATACTTTCAAAAAACCACAGAATTCTCCTTACTCTGAGACTTACAATAGAGAATGGCGGAATCACCCCAACTTTAGTTGGAGTAATTCTAATTTTCAACAAAGTCAACCCCAACCAAGGCCACAAGCTCCTTATGTTCCACCTCCCAAAAGAGATTTGGAAGATATTCTTGCACAATTCATTCAAAAAAATGATCAAAAGTTTGACCAAATTGTGCAGTGTACCAACCAATTCATGCAACACATGCAAAAGACTGACCGAGCCATTGATGATATAAGGTCTCACATATCAAAATTAACCCCCATGCTTTCACCTCAAGAAAAAGGTAAATTTCCTGCCCAACCTCTTCCTAATCCACAAGGCCAATTTATGGTCCAAAGTGGAGAACCTTCCCAAGTCAACATGGAACATGCCAAGTCAATCACTATCTTAAGAAGTGGAAAGGTGGTTGATAAAACTATTTCAAAGACCCAAAAGCCCGAGGAATTGGAACCTTCAAAGGAAGCTGAGAAAAAGAGCGAGAATGAGCAAGAAAATGAGGAAATTGAAAAATTCAAAAATAGTGTCACTGTTCCATTCCCACAAAGATTAAATCAATCTTTGTCGGCAAGTTCCAATGCTGAAATTCTTGAAGTCTTTAAGCAAGTAAAAGTCAACATTCCATTGCTTGATGCTATCAAACAAATCCCTTCTTATGCGAAATTTTTAAAAGACATGTGCACAACGAAGAGGAAGATGAATGTAAGAAAAAAGGCTTTTATGACTGAACAAGTAAGTTCCATTTTACAAAACAAGAGACCTTTAAAATTCAAAGATCATGGTTGTCCCACAATCTCTTGTATCATTGGGAATTGTCATATAAAAAGAGCGTTGCTTGATCTTGGAGCAAGTGTAAACTTACTTCCATTTTCGGTATATGAACAATTGGGTTTGGGGGAACTTAAGGCAACTAATGTGACATTACAACTAGCTGACCGTTCAGTGAAAGTCCCTAGAGGAGTTGTGGAAGATGTTCTTGTTCAGGTGGATAAATTTTATTTTCCTGTGGATTTCATTGTGCTCGACACCCAACCAGTGTCCAACCCCTCGAGTCAAATTCCAGTGATTTTGGGAAGACCATTTCTTGCAACCTCAAATGCTGTCATCAATTGCAAAAATGGAATTGTGAAATTAACTTTTGGGAATATGACTCTTGAACTTAATGTTTTCTCCTTAAGTAATCAACATAAGGAGTATAATGAGGAAGAAGTCGAGGGGGTTAACTTCATTGAAACAGTTGTGGAAGAATATTTTGAAAAGTCTTTTGTATTAGATCCATTAAAAAAATGTTTAAATGAATCTAATACTTATTTACACAACATTGACTCATTACTTGATGATCCACAGGAACAGAAGATTGCAATGGGGATACACATGGTACATGAAGATATTGTCATAACAAGAGAAGAGCAAAACTTGGAACTCAAGCCATTACCGAGTGACTTGAAGTATGCCTTTTTGGGAAGCAACAATACTTACCCCGTGGTAATTTCATCCAAACTCGATGGTAAGCAAGAGGTAAGATTGATTAAAATTCTTGAAAAATATAAAAAGGCAATTGGGTGGACTTTAGCCAACCTCCAAGGTATAAGCCCTTTGGTTTGTACACACAAAATTTATCTCGAGGAAGAGGCTAAAGCAACAAGGCAACCTCAAAGAAGATTAAATGCACATTTGCAAGAGGTTGTAAGAAATGAAGTTTTAAAATTACTTGATGCAAAAATCATCTACCCAATCTCAGATAGTAAATGGGTAAGTCCTACACAAGTAGTACCCAAGAAATCTGGATTAACTGTAGTAAGAAATGAACATAATGAACTTATACCCCAAAGAGTCACTTCAGGGTGGCGAATGTGCATTGACTATAGGAAACTAAATTCTGTGACCCGGAAAGATCATTTTCCCTTGCCATTCCTAGATCAAATGCTTGAAAGGGTAGCAGGTCATAGTTTTTACTGTTTCTTAGATGGCTACTCGGGGTATAATCAAATTGAAATTGATTTAGAGGATCAAGAAAAGACCACTTTCACATGTCCTTTTGGAACATTTGCATATAGAAGAATGCCCTTTGGTTTGTGCAATGCACCAGCCACTTTTCAAAGGTGTATGCTTAGCATTTTTAGTGACATGGTGGAACGTGATCTTGAAATTTTTATGGATGATTTTACTGTTTATGGATCCTCATTTGATAAATGTCTTACAAATCTTGAGAAAGTCTTGTGCAGGTGCGTGGAGAAGAATTTAGTACTCAATTGGGAGAAATGTCACTTCATGGTGACACGTGGAATTGTGTTGGGTCATATTATATCATCAGAAGGAATTGAGGTAGACAAAGCCAAAATTGATGTCATTACCAAATTGCCAATTCCAAAAACGGTAAAAGACATCCGATCATTTCTTGGGCATGCTGGTTTCTATAGGAGGTTTATTAAGGATTTTAGTCTTATTGCAAAACCCTTATGCAACCTTCTAGCCAAAGATACACCATTTGAGTGGAATGAAAAATGTGATAAAGCTTTTGTCAAACTCAAAGAAATGCTCACTACTACACCCATTATGCAATCACCGGATTGGAGCCTACCATTTGAGCTAATGTGTGATGCTAGTGACTATGTTGTGGGGGCGGTACTTGGCCAAAGAAAGGAAAATAAACCATGTGTTATATATTATGCAAGTAGAACGCTCAATGATGCTCAAATGAACTATACCACCACAGAAAAAGAGCTTCTTGCTATAGTATTTGCACTTGAAAAATTCAGGTCATACCTAATTGGTTCCCCAATTGTTGTTTTCACCGATCATGCTGCACTTAAGTATCTTCTTACAAAGAAAGATTCTAAGCCCAGACTGTTGAGATGGATCCTTCTACTTCAAGAATTCAACATCCACATCAAAGACAAAAAGGGAGTAGAAAATGTGGTGGCAGACCATTTGTCCCGCCTTACTTTTAATGAATCTTTAGAACCCTGTCCTATTAAAGATTCATTTCCAGATGAGAATTTATTTTCTATTTCATCTGTACCTTGGTATGCTGATATTGTGAATTATCTTGTTTCAGGTAAGATGCCAATATCATGGTGTGCTCAAGATAGGAGGCGATTTGTCCAAGAAGCTAAAAGGTTCTACTGGGACGAACCATACCTTTACAAGTATGGCGCCGATCAAATCATTCGACGATGCATCCCAGATGAAGAAATTGAAAGTGTGATGTCTTTCTGTCATAATGAGGCTTGTGGAGGTCATTTTTCTTCAAAGAAAACAACCGCAAAAATTCTTCAATGCGGACTTTATTGGCCTTCCATTTTCAGAGACACCCACAACTTTTGCAAAGCCTGCCCAAGATGTCAAATGCTAGGGGGAATTACGAGACGAAACATGATGCCATTGAACCCAATCTTAATCCTTGAGATATTTGACTGTTGGGGCATCGATTTCATGGGACCATTCCCATCCTCATCTGGTAATTTGTATATTTTACTTGCAGTTGATTATGTTTCAAAATGGGTGGAAGCTAAAGCTTGCAAGGATAATACTCACAAAACTGTCGTGAAATTCTTAAAAGAAAATATCCTTGCAAGGTTTGGCATTCCTAAAGCAATCATTAGTGATAGAGGGTTGCACTTTTGCAATCGTACAATTGAGAAACTCATGCAAAAATATGGTGTTACACACAAAGTTTCGACCGCCTACCATCCTCAAACAAATGGGCAAGCCGAATTGGCTAATAGGGAGATAAAACAAATTTTAGAAAAAACGGTAAATCCAAATCGTAAAGATTGGTCATTACGTTTAAATGATGCACTTTGGGCTTACCGTACTGCTTTTAAAACCAATCTTGGAATGTCTCCCTATCGGCTAGTTTATGGTAAGAGTTGTCATTTGCCTATAGAATTAGAACATAAATCTTTTTGGGCAGCTAAAATAATGAACTTTGATTTTGTTAAGGCAGGTGAAAATCGAAAATTGCAACTCGACGAACTGGAGGAATTAAGGAGGGATGCATATGACAATGCCAAGATATATAAGGAAAGGGCGAAAGCATTTCATGAGAAAAAGATTTTGAGAAAAGATTTTCAAATTGGGCAAAAAGTTCTTGTATATGATTCTCGTTTACATCTTTTTCCCGGAAAACTAAAATCAAAATGGAAAGGTCCCTTTTTAATCAAACATGTGTATCCATATGGCACCGTGGATGTGGAGGATCCAAGTAATGGTTTTGTTTTTAAAGTTAATGGACAACGATTGAAGTCATTCTTTGAAATTCCAACTCTAAAAGAATCCATGTCTTTAGAAGACCCAACCTATGTGTAAAAACATTGGTTGTTCTTTAGAGTGTGTGTATATATATTGTTTTGTTTTGCAGATTTGTTTCCTCTTTTCTCATCACAGAATAGGTAAGATTTCAACCTTACAATCTCTTTATACATTGAGGACAATGTCCATTTCAAGTTTGGGGGTAAGGTGATTATATTTTGTTTTTATTTTGTATTATTATTTTGGGTGATTGTATTTAGTTTTTATTTTGTTTTCAATTTTTTTCAATTTGTGATGTGTTAAAAAATAAAAAATAAAAAAATTGAAAATTTTATTAAGTTCTTCATTCGAAATATATGATTGAGGTCAAGTATAAGTTAATTTGTGAACATGTTATGACTAGGAAGATAGTTGTATACAATTACCCCACTCATGAGTACGTAATAGTTTGATTAAATTGATTTTTAAGATGTGGTCCACATGGGTGAATAGATGAGTGAAATTGAAACCGAGAAAGATAGTTTTGACCTATAAGCACTTGCACATATTCTCTATGGGACGATTAATTGATCTTTGACTATGTAGTTGAAAAAATAGTTTTGTTTCAATGATAAGGGGAAAAATCTGGAAAAAATAAAATAAAAATGCAAAAAGTAGTTCTTCGATCTGAGTAACCGGCCCTTGGTATCACCAATATCATTGTTCGCGTAAAAAGGGGAGAAAACTAATGAGCATAAATCCCATGGAAGAAGCTCGGGCCCAGTTGGTTGGGATTAAAAAATCCTCGCTGGAAAGTCCGGAGACTTAGAAAGACAAAAAGGGATAAAAATGCAAAAGTGATTTTGAAGTTGTGTCATGGAAAAACTTGATCAATGAATTAGAACAAGGGAGATTAGTCTACTATAGAGAATGTTCACAAAAACACGAGAAACTATGTGGATCGGATGTAGAAATTAGCAAGTTTATTTCACCACTGTGGGGATCATTCTTTTAAATTTAATTCATGAAAACTGTTATTTATGAGCGAGTGGGGATAATTTGTATGCATTCTATTCTTACGACATCATAACATTACATGATTAATGTGTATTTGATTTCATGAGCATACAAGAATGAAGAATAAAAAATAATAATAATAAAAAATAAAAAAAAAGGTTGTTTGTGGGTATCATTTCTGTTAAACCCTCACGAGACTTCACTCGTCCTACTAGGGATGCCTAGGGGTTTAAAAGACTTATCAATTTTAATTTTACTCTTTTTAATTTATGTTGGTATTACTAGGGACTAGTAATATGTAAGTTTGGGGGTGTTGATAAGTGTCAAATATTATATATTTAAACCCCTTAATTTACATCTTTTAGTTCTATAGTGATATCTTTTATTCAAGTTTTATGATATTTTTGTGTTTATCTTATTTTTTAGGTCTTCATGAAGAATTCAATCAATTCCATGCAAATTGGGTCATCAACTATGCATGAAATATATTCATCCTGACCACCCTTTAGTTAAATGCCTATAAATAATTCTGTGTTTTAATTCTGGACATGGCATTGGTACCATTGGAAAGGTAATTCAGAGACCTTCAATTTGAGCACAAGAATGACCTTATTTCGATTTGAAATGAAGGCGTTATGGCAGTTGCAAGTCAGGTTCAAAACTGCAGAATTGTGCAGAATTCAATGCGGGTTCGGGTTTACCAAAGGGTGATGCGAATTTTACATCTTCTTGAAGATTTACCACATTCATTGGATTATGATTTTACAAGAGTAAATCTGATCCATGTCAAGAAACAAAGGCACATGGAATAAACAAAGGCACATGTGAAAAGAAGACAATGGGGTGGAAAGTAATGAATATTCAAACAAAAAGAAATCCAATTTCTCTTTTCTAGTTGTCATTTGATTCCATATTTTCCCTATAAATAGAGGTAGTCTTTCATTTGTAAGAAAAAGAAAAGGAGTGAAGAGAAACATAGTGATTTATACATTTGTAATGGAAGAGTAATTCTCTAGCTAAGGCTAGGGAATGAATTTAAAATGAAGAACCAAGTGTTTGCATATCCAAGTATTTAGTGCTTCAAGGTTAGTATTATTGATAATATATGAATCTAATAATTTTATTCAATGATTCTTTGCCTCTTTATGCCATGTATATTGAGTTCTTTGAATCAATGAATACACTTATGTAATTACATCTAAGATTCATTATGCCATACAATGATATAAGTAATGCTCAACCCACTTTATGTGGTGTTCTTGATTTCTTATGATCTTACATAGGTATAATGAATACTTTGAATGTAATTACATCATCATAGTTCACAATTCTTATGATTCATATGTAATTAATAATACTACTTATTTAAATGAGATTTACTAGATCATTAGTATGTTTATTATTATTGCTAATATAGGCATGATTTGTAGAGTTGCTTCATTAGCGACCACTTTCTTGCCATAGCATTTATAATGAACATATAATGTTTCTATTAGTTAACTTATATAATTCATTTAGTATGTCAATTATTTATTGCTTATAGGCATGATTTGGAAAGTTGCGTTGTTAGTATGGATTATCCTACCAAGCGACCCCTTTCTTGCCATGCAAATATAATTAACATATGATGATTGTATTAGTTAACTTTTTATTACTTATTTGGATATGTGGTACACTTGGTTTCGACATTGTAAAGGAATTCCCAATGCCTTAGTATTTAATTTAATTCAAGAACACAACCAAAATCAATCAATCAAATCAATTCAAGGACAAAAATAAAATTCATTTTTCATACATCTTTCCGACTCTCCCTGAGGTTCGACACTTGGACTCACCGAAGACTATATTATAACTTGACTACCTATACTTGGGTATTGTAACGTGGAACACATTTCTAGACACGTCACTCTACCTTAATTGTGATATTGAATGATGGTTTTCAGACTTGTTTACCAAATATTTATAGAGGGTTGAGACCGTTCCTGAAGGGTTTTGAGAGAACGGACATGTTGGTTCCATCAATCAACACACATCTTCACTACACACCTTTTATCGTATATGGACAGGATTAATATTTGTTAAACTACAAATATAAATGCTTACAGCTAGTACCACAAGCTTCATTAAAACGTTTTTTCAAGGCTCAAAAATTATTCTAAAATTTTTGTCAAACACCTTTCAAAACAGTTTTTTACTTTAGAAAGTCAAAAACAGCGTTTGAAAAGTGAATCCAAATAGAGTCTTAGCCTCACACAACACCTAAACATATGAAATTTATATTAATATACAAGTTACTTTATCGGATCGAATTAGTATAAATTCATATTTAATTTGTTAAGAATTCGGATTATTGAATTTGAATCTTAATAAAGTTATAAAATTTTAGTTTTAATTCATATTTAGATAATCGATTCGGATTCGGATCTAAATCTGATCCATCCATTGATAGGTCTAAAAGCGATCCGTAATCCTTCATGAAGTAATATAAAATCACGTAATAATAACTTTCCAAAAATAGGAAAATGTAGTCATCGATTCTCTAACCAATAAATGAGCATGACTTTATATATATATACGAAGCATTCTCATATATATATATATATATATATATATACATAAAATTATATATATGTAAGATGCATGGTCAAAGAGATGTTACACACTTGAATACAAATATATCTGATGATGGAGAGTTGAGATACTCGATTTCCTTGTCACCAATTAAATTAGCATGACTCTCTGCATGCACTGCATCATGCTCATATACTTACCACAAGAAATCACTTTTTAAGCGTACTTGGATGTTTGATAAAATTGAAAAGTAAATACTGAATAATATAAGATATGAATTTGAAGTATTCAAGGTTTTAAATAGTGTTTAAAATATATATATTTTTTGGTATTTTTGTAAATTTTTAGTCTTTAGATTTCAATGTTAAGTGATAATCTTTTTATTTAAAATTTTGCCTTATTTTAGGAAGGGGGTATTTTTGTTCTTATTTTTTGGGATAAGAATAAGAACAATCTTGTCCTTATCTTTGTTTTCTCAACCTAACAATAAAAAATAAATTCTTGTTTGGGAGCAAAATTGGGGAAAATGTTTTCTCTCATGTTCTCACACACACACATACGATTGAGGTGTACGATTGGTGATATTGGTGGTGGTAGGTCGATTGGGAGTGGTGGTAGGTCGATTGGGAGTGGTGGTGGTCGTGGGTTAATTGGAGGTGGTTTTAGGGTGGAGATTAGGGTTTCGATTTGGGGATTATGGGCTATTTGGGGATTCGAAATTGGTGGTGGTAGTGGTGGTGGTGACGGGTGATGGTGGGTGGTGTGGTGGCATTGGTGGTGGGTGGTTGCAGATGATGGTGGTGATGGTGTGTGTGTGTGTGTGTGTTTGGTGGTGGTGTTGGTGGTGGCGGCGGGTGGTGGTGAAGTTGGTGGTGGTCATGGTGGATCGAAGGTGATGAGAAGTTGAAGATGGTTTTTTTTTTTTTTGTTTTTTTTTTTTAAATCCAAACTGAGAACAAAAAAATAACTTTTTTCTGTTATCTTGTTTTCTGCACTATTCATCAGAATTTGTTTCCAAAACAATAACAAAGTGAACAATAAAAACTCTCCCAAACATGTTCTGTTCTCATGAACAGTGCCAAAAAACAAAAACAGGTCTTCTCAAATGCACCCTTAATACTTTAAGTGATGTTCAAATTTCTTATCAAAGACACTTAATTAAATAAGTGTTGAATCTATTCAGATTTAAATGGTAAATAAGTGTTATAAAAATACCGTCAACTTTAAATAAAGGGTTAATTTCAGTAAACCCCCCTATACTATTCAATTTAATCAACTAACCCCTTATGTGTCCACTTTGCCCCCTATACTATTCAATTTCATCAAATTGCCCCCTCAGCTCACATTTTGACTCAAAATGCCTAAACTACCCTCAATCAATAGTATAAGGGGGTTTGTTGATTCAACCATTTAAAAAAATTTCGAAAAATAAAATAAAATTTCAAAATTTTTTTTGCAAAAAATCTTTTTTTCCCGAAAATCTGCAACATATGAAAAAAAAAAATTTCAAATTTTTTTTTGCAAAAAGTCATTTTTTCCCAAAAATCTGCAACATATGAAAAAAAAAAAAATTCAAAATTTTTTGCGAAAAAAAAAATTTCCGAAAATCTGCAACATATAAAAAAAAAAAATATTCAAAATTTTTTGTGAAAAAATCATATTTTGCGCAAAAAAAATTTCTGAAAAAAAAAAAATTCCGAAAATCTGCAACATATGAAAAAAAAAAATTCAAAATTTTTTTTGCAAAAAATCATTTTTTTCCGAAAATCTGCAACATATGAAAAAAAAAAAAATTCCGAAAATCTGCAACATATGAAAAAAAAAAAATTTCAAAATTTTTTTTGCAA
This sequence comes from Cornus suecica, assembly GCA_963922005.1. Lineage (NCBI taxonomy): Eukaryota > Viridiplantae > Streptophyta > Magnoliopsida > Cornales > Cornaceae > Cornus > Cornus suecica. Next base: position 39,283,539 of record OY998245.1, on the reverse strand, counting down.
AAAGTAATTTTTTTCCAAAAATCTGCAACATATGAAAAAAAAAAATTCAAAATTTTTTTTGCAAAAAATCATTTTTTTCCGAAAATCTGCAACATATGAAAAAAAAAATTTCAAAATTTTTTGTGAAAAAATCATATTTTGCGAAAAAAAAAAAGTTTCCGAAAAAAATATATATATATCAAAAATTTTTTTGCAAAAAATCATTTTTTTCCGAAAATCTGTAACATATGAAAAAAAAAATTTCAAAATTTTTTGCGAATTAAAAATTTCCGAAAAAAAAAGAAAATTTTAAATGGTTGAATCAACAAACCCCCTTATACTGTTGATTGAGGGTAGATTTAGGTATTTTGAGTCAAAATGTGAGCTGATGGGGCAATTTGATGAAATTGAATAGTATAAGGGGCAAAGTGAATACATAAGGGGTTAGTTGATTAAATTGGATAGTATAGGGGATTTACTGAAATTAACCCTTAAATAAATAAGTTCATATATTCATATATTTTGGGTTAGTTCTGCTTATCCCACTAAAATATGAATTAATTGCATTGAAAACCTTCAACCAAAACTCTCGATCACAAAGGATTTATGCATTGATCGATTGAACAAGACATTGCTGAGCAACCATATTTATGCATTGTCCACAGCTTAACTCCATCTCAATTCTCAAGGCTTGTACACTGTTTTCACATAGGATCCCAACTAATTATAAAAATGTTTTCTCAAGCTATCTCACTTTGTCATGGGCAATGAGTGATTGTCCTCGTAGTACCACATTAGATAATTTATTTCCATCACCATCAGATCAGAGATCATGGGGCAGTACATGACAGTGGCTGGCACGTTAAATTATAATTTTATAAATAATATAAATGACGAATCAAAAGAATATAAAAATAAAAAATTCAGAATACCAGAAATACCCTCATTGTGAAGTAAAATGACAATAATAACCATTTCAAGTTATTACTTTTGGGAAGCAAATACCACCATAAAAATATTCCCCAACTAACACTTAAATATTTTATTAAATTATTTATATATTAATATATTAAAAATAAATAAAGCTTCAACATGTATTACACATGTACTAAATTAGAGTTAAAATTGAATTAGAATTGGTTACAAAAATCTAACAAAACTTGAGATAGATTTATCCCAATGAATAAATGAATAGTAATATCTAACTCACCTAAGCAACAATAACAACAAATTTATTTACTTTAGACATCAAATGCAATCGGATGTGATTGAGATACTATATACATCACATCCAACAACATTTCTCTTTCGCGTTGATTAATAAAAATTTTATCATAAATAAGTAACATGAGTATAACTGCTCATAAAAAATCTTATGAATAAATAAAGTATAAAAATAATAGTAATATTGTTTTACTACAAAATTCTACAAACATAAATAATGATGAATAAGTCTTCTTAAAAATAACACCATTTTTTAAACAAATATAAGATAAATAAATAAGAGATAAGCTTACTTTGAAACTTCCAATAAAAACAACTTACATTGACTATTTGGTTCGTACTTTTATTTTCATTCTATGAATTTTACTAAGCAAAAGTACATGTTTTTACTATGGAGTAATGTGAGTCTAAGCTAGAAGTATGTTTGGTATTGATAATTTTGCTGTGTAATTTGTAAATGCAAAAGCAATTTTTTTTAGTGAATTTTAGTGAACAATGACAAAAACATTAAAAAATATATTATTATTATTATTATTATTTTTTAAAAAAAAATGACAGCAATGAAAACATTGAGTGTCAAACATACTTTTGCTGTGAAAATTGGTAAAAAAATTACAAAACAAAGAAAACAAAAGCGTGAACCAAAGGGTTATTCCCACTTTCATCTCTTGAGGTTTACCCTAATTCCATTTTCACCCCCTCGAAGTTGAATATTTTCACTTTCACCCCCTTGAATTTGATTTTTGTTCACTTAGATCTCATCACTTTACTTATCACTATGTAAAATGTCTAATTTGCCTTCAAAAGACAAGTTTTTTAAAAATATATATATATATATATATAATATTCAGGGGCAATGAGGTAATTTTAAAAACCCAAAGAAGTGAAGGTGAAAATATTCAACTTTGAGGGGGTAAAAGTAGAATTAAAGAAAAACTCGGGAGATGAAAGTAAGAATAATCCTAATATTAATCATTGCTATTTAAAATGTCTAACTTCGAGTTATCAATTATATCATTTATGGAAATGGCAAAGCAATTAGGGGAGTTGACCACTAAAAGAGTCGTAACAGTTAGAATTTATTACGACAGATATGAAAATTAAAAATATAAATACAATTTTGATAAATTTAAAAAAAATTGTATTAAAAAAAACATATATAAACATAGTGAGAGAAACCTCTTACTTTCTTAAATAATCTAGAAACTTTAACAATCATTGCAGTTTAAAAGAAATAAATTATAGAAAGCAAAAAACAAAGCAAATAAGGCCAGGAATTCTCATCTATAAATTAAACATGATATTTATGCAACAACATTAAGCACAAATTTGCGGAATATAAAACCCATGATCTTAGAACTCTATCATGCTCACAATTTACCATTAAAGCGGAAAACAAATTTATAAATGTCTCATAGCCATGGTAATAGCAAACCTCTCCTTGATCCATAAATCTTATTTTTGATTCATTAATCTTGATCCATCCCCATAACAAAGCTTTAATTTGATCCTGAAATCTTCACATACAAGAACACCTTAAAGGAAACTGGTTTTCTCTTTCTTGACATTTCTGCACACATTAAACTATTATCGTGTTGTTTCATTAAGTGTGCATAACCGATGGAATATATGCACTTTAATAGGTAGATAGAGGACCGGTTTCCTACTTCAATAATAATTCAACTCTCCGCCAGAGTTGGTAACTAGTAGGAGACTTTTCCCCTTATCAAATTATTTCTTAACCGATAATTTACTACAATCTAATTTTATTCTACTCTATCACAATATAAATAAAACATAGAGTCCAAAATCATGTCGGACACAATTTAGTCCTACATTCTCTCAATTGGACCATATGATTTTATTGGTAAGTAAAATAGTCATAAGCGCACAATAAACTAGATTGAGTGCACAAGTCGATCATCATAAACATCATGACAAATAGACTACTAATGCGAGTCATAGCGGTTGTATGTGATTTCTGAACTAGTTAACTAATTCTACTTGCTCAATTGCAAGAGGGCGATCCATCACCATGAATTAGATCGTATCGCAAATAGTCAAATACGTCCCAAAAATAATATTATCCACCGGATTCCTCACAACTCATCTCCGGACAGAGTGTCACTAGTACATGCCATCTATTTTACTCTAATCTACTCCTACAGTATAAACTTAAACTAAAGTATGTCCGTATTACATCGTCGAGCCATGGCCTGTGTAAACCTAGGATTTCAAGTGGTAAGCACCATTGTGTAGAAAAACACGCTATATTTATGATAACATGATTGATTAAGATAATATATCCATTCAACTTAAGACAAGAATTTAGAATAAATATAAAACCTTGTGTCAAGAATAAGTTCGATCACTAATCTACACAATCATCACAGTGTGGTCACAATTTTCCCTCGTTACAATTGAAACAAATAAATAGAACTACATTACTTGGCTAGGGTTTTGCTAGAAAATCCTAGATACCGAATTAGTTGCTCATGGTGGAAGGAGACTGCATCGTTGATGTAGAAATGCCCTCCATGATCTTCTGCTCTAGATCTCTAGGTCTTTAATGGCTTCCCTCTTTGAAAGATGTAAATCTCCAGAGATAGTGCTCTGGAAATTATATAATTAGAAGCTCTTAAATCTGAATTAGACCTTGGTATTTATAGAAGTTGAGAAGAGTCCCATTTGGTTTAGACTTGTCCTGCTTGGAATAGGATTCCTTTTTTATATGTCTCTCCTCAAATATGAGTCATAATCCTCCAATCTGATATAAATACACCTTATACATGTGCTTAGAGGTGTTAGAGTCAAAATCAAAGTCATCCGAGTCAAAACGGATCAATTCAGGTCAACCAAAAATTTCTGGCCGAATCTAAAATTTTCAACAGAGATGTTTCACTCTTTTGATCATAACTTGAGTTACACAACTTGGATTGAGGCATACTTTTTTTGTTGGAAAGTTGACTTCAAGCTCTTGAGTTTAGGCTTAAGAATCACTCAATTTGGACCTGTTTTGACCGAGATATAGTCGTCTGAAGTTGGCTAAAATTTTGGCATTGTACGGTTAAGCTAAGGGCCTGGTTCCATAAGCGTAGTTTTAGCTGTTTCTGGTAACTTTTACCTACTGTAAGCGTAACAAATTTCTTGGAAACCACTTTTTTTATTATTGTTTCGTTTGAACCTCCTCGATTCCTTTGGGATATTTCCCGATGTTGCGGCTCCAAAAAATGACGTTTTTGCCCTCCGGGAGACTTTTTTCTTGAAAACACCTATTTCTCTCTCTTTGGATATACACAAACACTTCTTTAGTTAATTCATCAAAGATAGCTCGTTTTTTTCATTAAACTCCTAAAACACGTTTAGACATACAAACCGCATAAAAATACCAAATAACGGAATGTAAAAACGTAAAATAGTAAGATAGGGGCCTAAAATGGACAACATTCGACACCTATCACACCCCCAAACTTACATATTACTAGTCCCTTAGCAATGAACTCAAAAAAACTTTCAAACCTACCTTCTTATGATTGTTTTTATTATAACTACCCTATACTAATCTACACTAATCCCTTGTTTTCGTGAGGGTCGATGATTACATTTAGCACTTGTAATAAGCCCTTTAAACCCCTCGGTAACACCGAGTGGACGAGTGAAGTCTCGTGAGGGTTAGCTATACTACCCACAACTTCTCCATTCTTCATTCTTACGCATTCATGCATTCACATACTTATTAACCAGGTTATGATACAATGTATAAGATGATATAGATGCAAACATTCTCACTCACTACCGAATAATAACTATCTCAAGTTCATGTTGTGAATGGTCCCCACTAAAGTAAATAACTTTGTTACTCTCTATTCCCAATCCAAACAACCTTCCGTGTTTTTGTGAACATTCTACTATGGTAGATCAATCTTTCTTCTTCTACTTCATTGATCAAACTTTGTCATTTTATGTAAAATTCTTACTTTCCATTTCCTTCCACTTATCCCTTTTTCTCTTTCAAGCTCCGGACTTTCTAGCGAGGATTTTTAGTCCAAACCAACTGGGCCCGAGCTTCTTCCATGGGATTTATGCTCATTAGTTTTGTCCCCTTTTGACACGAACACTCTGCTACTTTGTGGTAGGAGGCCCGGTTACTAAGATTGAAGAACTACTTTTTGCATTTTCTCTTTATATTTTCAAAAAAATTCAGATTTCCTCCATTTCAACACCCCTTATCCCCTTTTATTATGGCAAAGCTAATTTTTCAACTACATAGTCAAAGATCAATTAAATGTCCCATAATGAATATGTGTTTGTGCTTATAGGTCAAGATCGTCCTTATCGATTTCAATTTCACTAATTCATTCACCTATATACAATCACATCACATCACCTCACTAACTTAATCTAATCATTACTCTCATGAGCGGGAATATCGTATCACATACTACTCATACATTATAGACAAACTCATGCAACTTGTAATGCAAAACACTTATGCGTAAAAACAAAGCATTTGTTTTCAAAAAAATTCAATTTTTCAAAATTTTCAAAAAAAATTCAATCTTTCCTTATAACCAATTATGCATTTCCTCCAAACTTAAATTAAATCATGTTATCATGGTTCACAATCATACTTATGAGAAATAATATAATTACCCTTGAAGCGCAGTTCCAAAATTTCCTCTTTTCATGTTTGTTCTTCCCCCAAACTTGAATCGAGATACCTGTAGAGATATTCACAAATCACACATACCCAACATCATAGCAAGGGGAAAAGAAATGTAATTATCGCTTTCTGGAAATCCTTACTCAATATAGCACAAAGAATAAGATAAAAAAATTTTATGAAAGATTTTTTTATTTAGCCTTAAGGGCTTACAATCCTATGAATTGAAATTACAGAATTTAAATGATATACTATTCTACAAACCGAGACTGAAAACTAACTTTCACATCCTAGGATCAATGTTTAACGTCTTTGGCACGACTGCTCCGCAAAGGGCTATCCAACACTCTTCCTCTCTTCGACACTTCCACCACATAGCGGAACAAGTGGGAAGTAAATCAGTCCACAGTGTCCATTGTGAACATTGGGTAACAAATAAGACATCAAGAACATAATAATCATCATATACTTTCTCTCATTTGTCATGTTCTACATTCATCTCATGTTTAACACTTGTGTCCAACGATTCTTCTATCAACGAATAAGGAATGGGTCATTTATCAACTTATCAATCCCGTTCATTATGTAGTAGTCATCCCCTCCTTGTTTATCTTCAAGACACGGCTCCTTAAGACATTGGGTAAATATTGTTTTAGGCTCATATGGTGTCTCTTTTGGCTTTTGTGGAAAAGGAATGGTGTGCGCACACTCGTCCTATGAAATGTCACTCTTAGTTTCAAAGCTTTCCTTCGTTTCACTGTACCCATCCTCCCCATCTTTAAAATTATCTACCACTTGATTTGGCAATTCCTCCCTTCTTAAAGCATCATCTAGTTACCCTAATTGGGTTTCTAACTTATATAAGGCTTGAGAATTCAATTGGACAATTGTTTTAAACTCTCTCAAGACACTCATCAGTTCCTCATCAACACCAGTTGGTCTAGACGATAAATTTTGATTTTAAAACTGAGGTGGATTTTGGTTGAAGGGTTGGAATGATTGGGTATTCTTTGACTGAAAATCATGAGTACTGAATGGTTGTTGACTTCTATTGAAACTGGGTTGAGGATTTTCAGTGTTCGGAAAGTATAACTTGTCTCCATTATATGTGATCTCCTCACAATTTCAAGGGGTTGCTTCGATTTTGCTCAAAGATACTAAGAATTTGTCTTCAGAAGATAATGACTCCGGACGGGGGTTTACTCTGATTTCTCTCAAATGGGCTAAGAATTTATCTACAAAATACAATGGCCCCGGACACGAATATGCGCTTGACTCTTCAAAGTGGAATTGATTAGATAGTTGAGGATAATAATCTTGACTCTACGATCGATAACCTAATCCGTAATCGAAATATCGTGGATCCTCATTAAAGTTTCGATATGAATTTCCTATACTTGATTGTTGGTATTGGAAATTGGGATGATTTCTCCAATCCAAGTTGTATTAATTATAATATAGAACATCCGCCGAATTGAATGAATTGTTATGATAAGTCATGTCTCCTATCGGTAGATTCTATCCACTCGAATTATTATCTGATTCTTCCTAACAGTTATAAAATTGTGGTTTTGAGGTCCTAAACGATGTGTTTCTGCCTATAATCAATAGGGCTCACTGTTTTACAGTAAGTTTTGTTCAATGACTCTTTTCCACTCAAAAACCTCTCCTCGTTTGTGAAAATCAAACTTTCTGACAGTTTACACGAAAACTGCATATTTTTTTTTCTATTTTTTTTATTTTTTAATAAAAACTAACTACTCTAACTATGGACAGAAAGTAAAGCTAAAATTATGCGTAAAATTAAGTTACACTAGAACTCACAAGTGGTCCAACGATGCAATCGTCACTGCTCCGCCGATTCCCTTCGCGTTTTTCAGTATATCTCACAAAAATATACAATCCAAATTTAGATACAATACAAACAATTCAAGTATACTAAATTATTAAAATTCAGAATATCCGTTAGTCCCCAGCAACGATGCCAAAAACTTGATGTGCGTCAATCGGGGTTAAAAATAATGGTTAAGAACAAACCCTTATGATGACAAGGTTTTACGTATCCCAAGTGCACAAATCGTATTGTAGTACAGTTCAGCTTTAGAAAGGTTATCGAGCTCAATGGACTAAGTCGTATTCTGAACTCTCACAAAGTAATACTCTTGAATTGCTATAAAAGTATGGTTTGTTGTTTGTGATTTATGAAATAGTTAACTAATAAAGTAAGTAAAGATAGATTAAGACAAGAACACTAGAGATAAAAACTAGGGTTTCCTTACTTCACCACTAACCACATAATATAGCTATCTACTTTCTCAATTGTAAGAGGGCGATCCATCACCATGAATCAGATCGTACCGCAAATAGTCGAATATGTCCCAAAAAGGATACTATCCACCGGATTCACTACAACCCATCTCTGGACAGAGTGTGACTAGTACATGCCATCTACTTTACTCTAATCTACTCCTATAACATAAATTTAAACTAAAGCATGTCTTTATTACCTCGCCGAGGCATGACCTGTGTAAACCTAGGATTTCAAGTGTTAAGCATCATTGTGTAGAAAATCACGATATGTCTATGACAACATGATTGGTTAAGATAATATATTCATTCAACCTAAGACAAGAATTTAGAATAAATATAAAACCTTGTATCAAGAATAAGTTCGATCACTAATCTACACAATCATCACAATGTGGTCACAGTTTCCCCTCATTACAATTGAAACAAATAAATGGAACTACATTACTTCGCTAGGATTTTGCTAGAAAACCCTAGATGCCGAATTAGTTGCTCATAGTGGAAGGAGACTGCATCGTTGATGTAGAAATGCCCTCTATGATCTTCTACTCTAGACGTCTAGGTCTTTAATGGCTCCCCTCTTTGAAAGATTTAAATCTCCAGAGATAGTGCTCTGGAAATTATATAATTAGAAGCTCTTAAATCTGAATCATACCTTGGTATTTATAGAAGTTGAGAAGAGTCTTGTTTAGTTTAGACTTGTCCCGCTTGAAATAGGATTCCTGTTTGATGTGTCTCTCCTCAAATATAAGCCATAACCCTTCAATCTGATATAAATACACCTTATACACGTGCTTAGAGGTGTTGGAGTTGAAATCAATGTCATCCGAGTCAAAATGGATCAATTCGGGTCAAACTAGGATTTCTAATTGAATCTACAATTCTCAGCAGACACGTCTCACTCTTTTTATCATAAGGATCATAATCGTGTGTTGGATCAATCAAATGGATTGATTCCATAACACACTCAGCTGGCTGAATGTCGACATAATGCTTTAGCCGTTGACCATTCACCACAAATTTCTTTCATGTCTCCGGATCATTAAGTTATACTGCTCAATGGGGGAAAACCTTCGTAATTTTATACGGTCCATCCCATCTTGATTGAAGCTTACCAGGAAATAGCTTTAATCTCAAATTAAATAGTTACACCTTCTAGCTTAGCTCAAAGATCTTTTTTTGAATATGCTTATCATGAAATGCCTTCCTTTGAGCTTTATAAATCTGAGAATTCTCATATGCATTGTTCCGCAACTCCTTAAGCTCTGCAAGTTGGAGTTTTCGCTGAGCACCAGATCTCTTCAAATCAAAGTTCAACATTTGAACTACCTAATACTCTCGATGCTCTAGCTCAACAGGGAGGTGACATGCCTTACCATAGACAAGTCAATACATTGTCATACCTATCGAAGTCTTGTAAGCAGTCTTATAAGCTCACAGTGCGTCATTTAACCTCTAAGGCCAATCTTTCAAATCCACTCGCACTATTTTCTCCAAGATATTCTTCACTTCCCTATTAAAAACGTCCACTTGTCCACTCATCTAGGATGAGAAGGTGTACCAATCTTATGATTGACGCCATACTTCTGACATAGACCACCGAGAAAATAGTTATCAAAATGTCTTCCACCGTCACTGATTATCACACGTGGTATACCAAATCTTAATAAGATATTGGACTGTACAAACTCCACTACCGCCTGATGGTCAACGTGCGCAGTAGCTACAGCCTTTACCCATTTAGACACATTGTTAATCCCTACGAGTACGTACTCTTTATCACCCGCTTTTAGAAATGGTCCCATGAAATCAATACCCCATGCATCAAATAACTCAACGATCAAAATCGGGGTTAGAGACATCATATCCCATCGAGATATGGATCCCAACTTCTAACATCACAAACACGTTTTACAATATTCAAATGCATCTTTGAATATGGTTGGACAATAGAACCCACTCTGCAGCACCTTATGGTCTATTTTATGAGCTCATAAAGGGCCTCCACATTCTAGCGTGTGGCAAAACTTCAAAATACTCTGTACCTCACTTCAGGGACACATTTTCTAATAATATGATCAGAGCAATATTTGTATAATCACTACAACTACACTAAATAGATGTTCATCTGGGAATGAATCCTTAAGAGGAGTAGTTTCCTTTGTAGTCTCTACAATGATCCTTGATATATGGTTAGCCACTACATTTTCCAAATCCTTTTTATCCTTAATCTCCAAATCAAATTCTTGCAGCAACAAAATCCATCGAATAAGCCTGGGTTTGGAGTCTTTCTTTGTTAGCAAATGTCTCAATGTTGCATGATCTGAATACACTACCATTTTGGTTCCTAATAAATAAGATCGAAATTTGTCCAAAGTGAACACTACTGCTAACAACTCCATCTCTGTTGTTGTGTAGTTAATCTATGCATCATTCAGAGTCTTGCTAGCATAATACACTGCATATGGTAGCTTCTCCTTTCTCTGACCCAATACCGCTCCTACGACATAGTCTGAAGCGAAACACATCAGCTCAAAAGGCAGATACCAGTCTGGTGGTCTCATGATTTGGGCTATCAAGAGTTGTGTATGGTGCTCCTCAAAAGTACGAAGACACTCTTCATCAAAGACAAATGTCACATCTTTAGCTAATAAGTTGCATAGTGGTCGGGCGATCTTACTAAAATCTTTAATAAATTATCTGTAAAACCCGGCATGGCCCAAGAATGATTGTATCTGCTTAACATATATGGGAAGAGGCAATTTTGAAATTAATTCAACTTTCGTCTTGTCTACCGCAATCCCTCTCTTTGATATTATGTGGCCAAGTACTATACCCTCTTGAACCATAAAATGCTCTTTTACCAACTCAAAATCAAGTTTGTCTCTTTCCACCTCTTGAGCACTAGTGCTAGATGTTTCAAACAGTCGTCAAAGGTTGCCCCAAAGACTGAGAAATCATCCATGAACACTTCTAATAATTTCTCCACAATGTCAGAGAATATCGACATCATACACCATTGGAATGTGGCTGGCGCATTACATAAACCAAAAGGCATTCTCCTGTACGCAAACGTACCATATGGGCAAGTAAAAGTGGTTTTCTCCTGATCAACAGGATCAATCGCTACTTGGTTGTAACCGGAATATCCATCAAAAAAATAATAATAACTCTATTGGGCCAACCTCTCTAGGATTTGATCAATAAATGACAATGGGAAATGATCTTTCCTAGTGTGTGAGTTGAGTTTTCTATAATCAATGCACACACGCCACCCAGTGGTCGTGCGCTGTGGAATCAACTCACCCTTCAAGTTTAGCACAATTGTGATACCTGATTTCTTTAGTACCACATGTGTAGGGCTCACCCAAGTACTAGTAGATATGGGGTAAATGATACTCGCATCCAGCAACTTCACGACCTCTTTCATTACCACTTCTTTCATGTTTGGGTTTAACCTCCGTTGCATCTCCCTTAATGATTTTGCAGTCTCTTCTAAATGTATGCGATGCATGCAAATCGAGGGATCTATTCCTTTAAGATCAACAACACTCCACCCTATCGCCTTTTTATTCTCAGTTAGGACCTCAACCAGACTCAATTCATGTTCTTCCGTCAAGTTTGATGATATGATTACAGGAAGAGTCTTATCTGGTCCTAAAAAGACATATTTTAGCTTATCAGGCAATTCCTTGAGTTCCAAGGTATGAGGAGTTATCAGAGATGGAGTTGGTGGTGTACTTGAGAGTGAGGGAAGAGGCTCAATTGGCACTTTCCATGGTTATGCATATAATGCAGTCTCTATCATAGTAATATCCTCATTGTTCAACCTCATCTGTTTATCCCAGTCATGAGGTTCATTCTCTAACCTCACTCCAGTCATTAAAGAGTCCAACTCGTCTTTCTCCAAGATTCGTGGTGCGAAGTCCTCCATAATTTCATCAATATCAACAATATAAAAGAATTCTACTGACTCAGGGAGTTGATGATTATTATCGAAAAGATTCATTCGCACCTTCAGGTATCCAAATGATAGATCCATAACCCCTATTCTGTAATTGATACACGCATTTGTCGTGGCTAAGAACGGTCTTCCTAATATCACAGAGATATGTTTATTCGATTCTTCAACATGTTTTATATCAAGGATTATAAAATCCATTGGAAAGTAAAACTTGTCCACCGAAATGATGACATCTTCCAGAATCCCTTTCGCTTGCTTAATTGATCTATCCGCAAGTTGAAGCACTATCGAGGTAGGATTTAGCTATCCCAACCCTAGCTGCTGATAGACTGAATATGGAATTAAGTTAACACTCGCACCTAGATCAAGAAGAGCTCTACCAATTTTCTGGTTACCAATGACACAAGGAATAATGGGAGCACTAGGATCTTTCCTCTTAGGTGGTGTGTTACTTAATAGCAATGAACTCACTTATTTAGTCAACATGATTTCCTTCGGGACCTTTGATCTACTTTTCCTCTTTTGAGTACAGAGGTCCTTCAAAAACTTAGCATAAGCTGGAATTCGGGCTATGATGTCTAAGAGAGGCAAATTGATCTTGACTTATCGAAACGTGTCCAACATGTCAGTCTCTTTATACTTACCATACTTGGTCGACTCTCTAAGACGTTGAGGAAATGGCGCTGCCTCCTCATAACTTGTCATTTCTGGTTCTTCTGGTAATGTCTGATCAATATCTTCCTCCACCTGAGGTTGATCTTTATGAACTTTTTCAGCCGCCTTGTGCTTGTTCGCCCTCTCTTCATGTTGTTGTTCAACCCTGTTCTCCACCTCCTTTCCACTTCTTAAAGTTGTGATAGCTTGAACTGTCTCGTGGGTATTTTCAGTGAAAGATTAAGCTCCATCACCTGTTTATTCTTTGGGTTAGCCACCGGATGACTAGGAAATCTCCTCTCATCTCTTCTGTTCAGTGAACTAGCTATTTGGCCCATTTGGATTTCTATCTTTGTGATGCATTGGAAGTAAGAGCCCATCATGTTCTGCAAGTCCTTTAAGGTACGTGCCAGTTCATTATCAAAGCCCGGTAATCTAGGTTGTGGGGTTTGACTTATTTGAGGTTGAGTTTGGTAATTGAAAGGTCAGTGGCTTGAGAATTAGGCTAAAAATTACGAGTCATGATTGTTGGCTGAGAGTTTAATGATTATTGGTTTCGAGGGAAATTTGGTTGAGAATTTTTCACATTCTGAAAACAATATGATAGATGTGGATGATTTTGCCAATTCAAATTGTATGTATAGATAAAGGAGCATTATTCGAATTGGTTCATGCTGCATTTACATCAGTGGCAATTATCTCATTACCCTAATACTCGTTTTGGGAAAAATCAGCTCCTATTGTCAAGATTTCTCTTGGGGCTGGCTGACTCAGATTTATGAACTTGTCGAGTTTTTCTCCTAATGCGGCTACTTGTTCTCTGACATCATCATTATTTCTATCTATGATAAATGCTTTGTCAGATCTTCTTTTGAATTCATCCCTAGCATGCATCTTAGATTCATGTTGAATCGAGTTGTTTCTCACGTTGTCAAACAACTTCAAGATTTCGTTTGCTGGCCTCAATATAAACTGACCTCCCACTACTGTATCAATCAAATTTTTATGAGTAGCACCAAGTCCAAGATAGAAGTTACGTACTATATCTTGTTCAACGGATTAGTGATAGGGACATTTTCGCAGAATTTCGTTGAATCTATCCCAAACATCATGGAATTGCTCACTAGGCAATTCTCTAAAGTGGGTAATTGCCTCATGTGCTTCGTGGGTTCGACCTATGGGATTATACTTCTCTAAGAATTTAGCTTTTAGGGTTTCCCAATCGATTTTCCCCTCCCTCTCTAAATTGACATACCATCTTTTAGCTTTTTCTCTTAAGAAAAAGGGAAATAAGCGCACACGCAACGTATTAGGGCTAAGATTCTCAATTCTGACTATTGAGACCATCTCTAAGAACTCATTAATATGTTGATATGGGTCTTCATTCCTGAGTCTATAAAACTTAGGCAACATATTAATGACACTAGATTTGTTCTCATAGTGTTTGACTCCATCTTCTTCTGGAAATTCAGCATACGATTCATGAGCAGAGGGTGCATAATACCCTTTTAAGGACGTAGTTGGTCCTTTTCATGCATCGGCATTATGGTCAGCCATCCTTTCAATATCCAACTATCGTCAATGCTCTACTTCCCTAGCTCGACGATGTTTACAAAAAGTCCTTTCGATCTCATGATCAAAAGGTACTAATGCAGTGTTGGGATCAAAAAGTAATTGCCGATCGGTCTTGCACCGAACAAAAACTTTTTTTTTCTTTTTTCTTTGAAAATAAAACTAAACTATTTCTAAAATATTCTAACTACTAACAGAAAGTAAATCTAAAATTATGTGCAAAATTAAGCTAAACTAAAACTCACAAAAGGTCAAACGACACAACTTTCACTACTCTGCTAAATCCCATTATGCTTTTCAAAGTACCTGTCAATCACACAAGAATTCAAACTTTAGATACACAACAATAATGCAATGCAACTAAACTACTGAAGCTAAGAATAATGCCAAGTCCCCGGCAATGGCGCCAAAAACTTGATGTGCATCGAATGTGGTTAAAAATAATGGTTAAAAATAGCCCCTTACAACAGCTTAGGTTTTACCTATTGCAAGCGCATGAATCGTATTGTAGTATAATCGGCTTGAGAAAGGGAATATCGAACCCACAGATACTTGGATTTTCACTCTAGCAATTTAAAAGTATTTAATTATGTTTGAAAAAGAGTTGTTTGATTTGGTTTGAGATCTATAACTAAAACAGAAAGTAAATTGTGATTTTGATCAGGATAGAGAAAAATTAGGGTTTTCATCACTCCACCACTAACCGGATAATATAGTCCTTTATTTGCTCAATTGGAAGAGGGAGATCCATCACTGTGAATAAGACGTTCCGCAAATAGTCGAATACATCCCAAAATATATATTATCAATCGGATTCGTTATAACCCATCTCCGGATAGAGTATAACTAGTACATGCCATATACTTTACTCTACTCCTACAAAATGAAATTAATCTAAAGCATGTCTATATTACCTCGTCGAGGCATGACCTGTGTAAACCTAAGGTTTCAAGTGTTCAAAATCATTGTGTAGAAAATCACGCCATGTTTATGACAACATGATTGGTTAAGATAATATATTCATTCAATCTAAGACAAGAATTTAGAATAGCTATAAAACCTTGTGTAAGAATATTTATTTATGTAATGACATGATTCTGATAAAAAACCATGTTGAAAGTGTTGTGTTTTAGATTGGGTTGTTAAGTGTTAAATGTGTGTACAAAGTGGTGAAGATACAAAGGATATCGAGTGGAACAATGGCTGAAAGCAGCAATACAAAGAAGGAAAGATTTCAGAGATATTGGTATTTTGTTCCACCGAGTACTCGGTGGGAACATTACTGAGTACTCAGTAAGTCCCGAACTTTCGCACATTTACGTAAAAGTGAGAATATCACTAGAAGGTTTTGCGTATTTGCGCACGTTTGCGCATGTTTGGGTGTTCACCGAGTACTCGGTATAAGAGCCATCGAGCACTCGGTAAGTGGCGAACTGAAAAAAATTGGTAATTGCGATTGTATATTTGGAAGGGCTTGTCTTGCTATGCAATCAACTCCTAACCACTTTGGGACATGATCTGAAGTTAATATTGGTATATTGGACTATTATTGACATATTAGTTTTTGTTTGGAAGATTTAAATGGTGGAAATATGAATCTTGATGGAAAAGGATTCTTACCATTAATTGATCAACTATTCTCTATATATGAGTTAAACCAAAGAGAAGGGTGTGGCTTGTGGCTTTTGAGAGATCTTTGCAATTCTTATACAGATTCATATATTTCTACAGAGATATATAGAGAGATAAAATTATGGAGTGATTATATATTTTCTAGTTCTCTCTTATTTTGGATTTCTCTAATTGTACTTCAACAAGTGAGATCTTTATGCACAATTGGATGATCTAGTTGTTGAAAAATCATCACACCACCTTCATCGAAGCAGGAGGCTTCGTGGTTATTTAATCCGTTGAAAAGCGGAGCCGTCAGAGTATGGAGATCGGAGCGAAAGCTTCGTGGAGCGCGAGTGATTCAAGACTGTCAAACGTCGAGTGGAGAAAGACAGATCATGAATGATTTGTAAGTCTAAAACTTCATAGAGTCTTGTACTTCTTGATTCATAATATATCGATACCAGAGGGTATCTGTGATTTTTACTTGGAACATTTTCAAGCTTTTTCACGTAAAAATATTGGTGTCGTCTCTGCTTTATTTTCTGCACCTATATTTATTATTGCGTGGTTTGCATAATTAAAGAATTGAATTAAAATTGACTATTCCGTAATTAATATTTCAATTTGTCAATTAATTCACCTATTCACCCCCCTCTAGGCTTAGTTCACCATCTTCTAGGTAATTTCACCTTGTGTCAAGCATAAGTTTGGTCACTAATCTACACAATCATCACAGTGTGGTCACAGTTTCCCCTCGATACAATTGAAAACAAATATAAAATTACATTACTTGGCTAGGGTTTTGCTAGAAAATCCTAAATACCGAGTTAGTTGATCATGGCGGTGGGTGACTGCATCGTTGATGTAGAAACGACATCCATGTTCTTCTTCTCTGGATCGCTAGGTATTGAACAACTTCTTCATTTGAAAGATGTAAATCTCCAAAGATAGTACTCTGAAAATTCTGTAAATTTGAAGCTCTCCAGATCTGTAGCAGACCTTGATATTTATAGACAAAGCCGAGAAAAATCCTAATTTGCATTAGACTTCTCCTATTGAGAGTAGAATTCCCCTTTTGTGTGATTCTCTTCCAAATTGAGCAAAACCCTTCAATCTGATATACAATACATATAAATCATGTGTATATAAGTGTTGGATTCGGAGTCGAGCCAAAAGAAATTTAAGTTGGGCCAAAATTGGAATTTCACAACATTACTATGCTTGACTCCCTACGCTGAAGCGTAGGGGTTGCTACGCTTGAGCGTATGTACTTTTTGGGCCAGAAACTTCAAGCGTAGGTCGAGAGTAGTTTTCACACTTTTTAGCCACTTTTAGTTACTGTTAGCGTAGGTCAAGCGTAGCAAAATTCTTGGAAACCACTTTTCTTGGGAATTGTGCCATTAGAACCCCCTCGACTCCTTTAGTATGTTTCTCAAAGTTGCGACTCCAAAAAATGATATTTTTGCCCTCCGGGAGACATTTTTTGCTTGAAAATACCTCTTTTGCTCTCTCTTCGGATAGACACAAACACTTCTTTAGTTAATTCACCAAAGTTAGCTCGTTTTCTTCATTAAACTCCTGAAACACGCTTAGACACGCAAATCGCATAAAAATATCAAATAATGGAATGTAAAGACATAACAATAGCAAGATATGGGCCTAAAATGTACAACATTTGGCACCTATCAGCGTTTAATGTCAAAATTATTTATTGTTTATGAAATAAGGTTCATTACTTATTAATTTTTTTTTTCTTTTTGAATTTGACAGTGCTTAGTACTTGTAATTTTCATATTAAAGTAATGTGATAAAATTATGATTTTGGAAATCAATAATGTGGTTTTTGGTTTAAGAATTTATTTATTTTTATAAATTTTGAAATTGACATGAGTTCACAACTTATGTTCATACATGTGACATTTATTTTGAAAGAATAGATTTGAGGAACCGTAGTTTTGAATCGAACTCAACCGATCTAAAAAACAACAGAAGGAGTGATCTGTGACAATAGATTTGAGGAATCATAGATTTTATTTATATATTATTATTTGTCTAAAAAAGGTAAGGGTATCAAGAGTAATAATATTAGTGGTAGTAATAATAATATCCCCAGGAAACAAGTTCCCTTATGTCAGTAGTGTATTGCCGATCGTGAATAAGAAGTCTCATTTATTTATTTTTTTATAATTTAAAATTTAAATCATATTTTCAAAATCATGTATTTCAAAAATTAATTATTTTAGCATATTTTTGCAAGAGCTTTTAGTTTCAAAGTAATGATTTAGGATGTATTTGAGCTTGCACATTCTGGAGTAGGCTTTACGTAGGATAATAAGTATAATATTGTCACTTAAAATTGAATTTAGGTGTTTAAAACTATATTAGAGCATCCAAATAACCTGAATCCCGAATCTAGTTTTAGATGTAACAACCTGATGAGATAGGATAAGTCTTATACCACGCATGGTTACAATTCATTTTCTAGACTCTCAAGTATAAATTGTGTATATATATTTTTGTGGATTAGAAGATTGGGACACTTTTGTATGATGCGTACCTAATATATTCTCTCTCACAATATCTCACAGGTAACCCTCAACCCAAGCATTTGGATTGTGGAATATCTATAAGGAAGGATTTCCTATATCGTGGCTTTTATTTCTAGAAGAGTTTCTATTCCCTCCTTGCATCCGTGGCATGATTCGCTGTGGCATTATTGATTTCGGAAACAATTTTGGTACCGGTGTAACGGATTCGGACAATACCGATTTTAAAAATAAGTATCGATGTTAAATAACGGTATCGACATTTCCCAAAAGGATCATGAACCGGACGATATGGTGAACCATGATCGGTAGTCTTTGAAATAGCTTATAACGTAAACTTTTCGATTCTACGATTTCAAATATTAGAGAAACACTAGTAACCTAAATATTTTACATATTTTTCCTTCATCTGCATCAGAGTTATAATGTTTGTTGTTTCATTATTAATATCTATCATGCCTTAAAATGCTCTAAGTTTGGTGATAAAGAAAAAGAAAGAAAATCGAAATAAAACTACAAACTGAAAAAACTACTGTTAAACCGAAAAATCGAAGGAAGATTAAAACTCCAATAAATAACTCCAAAACCAAAACTCTATTGAGAATGCTACAACCGACCGAGTACACAACAAAAATAATAAACACTCAAACCAACATAAACCATTCCCACTTGGAGATCCAAAGAAAAGACACAAAAACCCCATCGGTGGCACCATACAATTTCACGTCGGTATTTGAAAAAAAGCCTAAGAAAGACTCAACTGACCATGAAAGAACTTCTATGAGACCTCAAAATTATCCTTATATCACATTGAAAAAGTTTAACATCTCAAGATCTTTAAAGAATCTTCGAAAAAAAACAAAAGTCGCAAAATGACCGACAACGTCAAACTTGGACAAACAACTATAACTCCCTCAAATTAATTTAGAACTGACTGATTCAAAATTCAAAATTTATCCTCTCCAGGTCAGTTATTCAACACAATTTAAATCACTTTGTAGCCCAATATATGGTAAAAATAGTAAAACCGGTTGAAAATAAACTAAACTAGTGAATAGGAGAGTTTCGATTGACCAAAATTCAATGGAGATGACCGAAACTGCACTTTTGCTGAGTTAGCAAACGAAACTCAGAATAAATATTTTCAGTAAACATAAACTCAATTCGAAAAACTGAGAGTTGCCTTGAAAGCCTGAAATGACTTCAAAACAAATAATGTCACTCCAAAACATCCTAGGCGCATTCCCAGCCTCAAAAGAACAACAATAAACTAAAAAAACCCATTGATACATGTTGATAACGTGATGAATATAATGGATAAAAGTGAAATGTAATTAATAATCCTTTTGAATTAGGGCCAAAGGATAGAAATTACATGAGAACGGCAAAAGAACGTATTCGGTTCTCATACAAATGACATCATTTTAAGTTATAAAAATGATACGGATGACATCATTTGAAATTATAAAAATTCAAACATAAAAGAAAATTACAGGTCTAAGAATGTCAAAGCTAACATGTTAGTTCATGAATGTCACAAAATAACAAAACGAGAACTAAGTTCATTCGGCACCTTAAAAAGTACAAAGCCTTCTGTAGCAGACCTTTTTAAAAAAATAGTTAAATAAATGTATAGGGAACAACCAAGGCTAGTAAGAATGCATGAATCACTCGTCCCATGGTTCGCGGTAACGGCCGTTACGTAACGGATTTTTGAGTCGCTGATATTGTTATGGACCGTTATGGTAATCGTAACCCCGATTCCCACCGGTTTTGAAAATACTATAACGGTTAACACAGTTGAACTTTTTAAAATTTTGGGTTAAAAAAACTTTTTGTTATGTATATGATATGATAAATGTTACTCCATTATTGAAAAGTAATCTTTGCACAGAAAAGTAAAAAAAAATTGAAGTGGTAAAATAATTTTTGCATGTACCTTTTTTAAAATTATTTTGCATTGTTATAAAGAAATTATATCTTTTGTGATTTCAATTTTTTATTTATTTAAGTTTAAAATTAATTTAATAATATTATAACAAGTATATCATAAACATTGAAATAACGACGACACCTTTAGATTTATTAATATCTCATTTTTTTATATTAAATTTCTTTAAAAAATTAAATAAAATTCACTTAAATCTACTAAAAATCATCTTTATTCATTCATGTTGCCAAAAGTATCCAATTAGAACATTTTGGGTAAGAATCGTAGGATGTGCAAGATTTTAAAAAATTCACGATTGCGATAACCGAGTCCCGTTACGTAACCCCAATATTGATTCAAGTCCGTTACACCGATACCGTTACCGTTACGGCGAACCTTGCTTGTCCCACAACAGTACAAGTCATACTACTCCAAAAACATAGGTTCATGCGTTCCAACCTAATTAAGTTAATTCAATTTGCTCACTTTGGCACTCACGTCAAGCCCTATGCCTCAAACCCCAAGTGTAAACACAAGTCAATATAATCACAAGAACATAAGCATAATTAATAAATAATTTATCAGTGTACCGGTTGGTGAAATCTTCTGAAAAAATTCTAAATATAAATAAACATAAAAATCGACGGATTTTCCTCTTACTATATATATTACTTATATATTATTAGATTATGAGTTTAATCTAATTAATTCAAATTATGTAATGGAATGATTAATTAAAACTAAATTCACCGAAATAATTAATAATTTTAGAACGAATCACACTTTTACCACTAAACTTGCAATGTCGAGATTTCTTTTCGTTTATAAACGTGGCACTACATGACATGACATTATCATTTAATCACATTTCATGAGATTGCATGGATATTTATGCATTTGGAGGTCATGGGTTAGAGTTCACACATGCACATACACACAAACAACCATAGGGTATTAATACCCTTGGCCGCATGACCCCCTTGATGAGAGCTTTTTTCTCCTCTCGTTTTATCTATATCTCTCCTCTCTAGCTTTTCTCCTCATGACCCCCTTGAGGACTGGTGTTTGTCTAGGGATGGTAAAAATAATATTTAAAAATAGCCCCTCACGATAGCTTAGGTTTTACCTATCGCAAGCGCACGAATCGTATTGTAGTGCAATCGGCTTGAGAAAGGGAATATTGAACCCTCAGAGACTTGGATTATTCATTCTACAAATTTAAAAGTATTGAATTATATTTGAAAAAGAGTTGTTTGATTTGGTTTGAGATCTATAACTAAAATTGAAAGTAAATTGTGATTTTGATCAAGATAGAGAAAAGCAATGGTTTTCATCGCTCCACTACTTACCGCATAATATAGTCCTCTATTTGCTCAATTGTAAGAGGGCGATCCATCATTGTGAATCAGACGTACCGCAAATAGTCGTATATCTCCCAAAACAGATACTATCAACTGGATTTGCTATAACCCATCTTCGGACATAGTGTAACTAGTACATGTCATCTATTTCACTCTACTCCTACTACATGAAATTAAACTAAAGCATGTTTATAGTACCTCGCCGAGACATGGCCTGTGTAAACCTAATGTTTCAAGTGTTAAACATCATTGTGTAGAAAATCACGATATGTTTATGATAAGATGATTGGTTAAGATAATATATTTATTCAATCTAAGACAAAAATTAGAATAAATAAAAAACATTGTGTCAAAAATAAGTTCGGTCACTAATCTACACAATCATCACAGTGTGGTCACAGTTTCCCTTCGTTATAATTGAAACAAATAAATAAACTACATTACTTAGCTAGGATTTTGCTAGAAAACACTAGATACCGAATTAGTTGTTCATGGTGTTGGGTGACTATATCGTTGATATAGAAACAGCCTCCATGATCTTCTTCTCCGGATCTTTAGGTCTTGAATGACTCATTCTCTTTGAAATGATATAAATCTCCAGAGATAGTGCTCTGTAAATTATATAATTAGAAGCTCCTAAGGTTTGGTCCAGACCTTGGTATTTATAGAAGTGATTGAGAAGAGTCATGTTTGGATTAGACTTGTCCCGCTTGGAATAGGATTCATCTTTGATGTGTTTCTCCTCAATTTTGAGCCAAACCCTTCAATCTAATGTAAAATACACCTTATACACGTGCTTAGAGGTGTTGAAGTCGAACATAAAGTCATCCCAAGTCAAAATGATCAATTGGGGTCAAATTAGGATTTTTGGCCGAATCTGCAGTTTTCAGCTTTTTCCTGCAAACACATCTTACTCTTTTGATCATAACTAGAGTTACACAATTTAGATTGAGGCGTTATTTAGCTTGCTGGAAAGATGACTTCAAGCTCTTGTGTGTAGGCTCAAGAATCACTCCATTTGGACCTGTTTTGACCAAGATATGGTCATCTAAAGTTGGCTGGAATTCTGGACCTACGCATGGTACCTATGCTTAAGCGTAGGGGTTGCTACGCTGAAGCCTTGAGCGTAACTCCTTTCTAGGCAAAAAATGCCAAGCGTAGCTTGAGTGTAGTTTTATAACTTTCTAGCCACTTTTAACTACTGTAAGCGTAGCAAAATACTTGAAAACCACTTTTCTTGATTATTGTGCCATTAAAACCCCCTCGACTCCTTTGGTATGCTTCCCAAAGTTACGGCTATGAAAAATATCATTTTTGCCATTCGGGAGACGCTTTTTGCTTGAAAACTCCTCTTTTGCTCCATTCTTGGATAGATACAAGCACATTCTTGGTTAATTCACCAAAGTTAGCTCGTTTCTTCATTAAGCTCCTGAAACACACTTTAACACGCAAACTACATAAAAATACTAAATAATGAAATGATAAGCCGTAACAAAAGCGAGTTAAGGGCCTAAAATGGACAACATTTGACACCTATCAAGGATAACCGTTTTCTTCACCTTTTTGTGTGAGAGAGGTCTTGTCCTCATAAACCCCTTGAGGACAACAATATAAGTGTAAAATGTGAGATTTTGACCTAGTCCGGGGATCGTTTGCAAATATTGTGTTGTGGTTTGCCAGACGCAGATTGATTTTGAGTTTGCATTATTTTATGCATAAAAGACACCAAAATTCAAAGAAAAATATTTTCTCTATGAAAAGTAAATTTTTATTTTGAAAAAGTGACTTTTGAAAATTAAAAGTGCACATGCGGGCCCTGGTCCGGTACCACACAAAAAATTCATTGGTTGAATTAAAATAATCGGAAGATCATTACCAACTAACAAAGTGTTCTAAAAATGGCGGCGGGGTCCGATTGTCGATTTGACGGACAATTTTTTCTGAAATGGGAAATCACCCTTTTTGATGACAAAATGATGAGGTAAAGGGAGCAGACCTGTACTTAGGTTAAGACGAAGTGTTTCTTGCGTTCCAGACGAGATGGCAGAGTCAGAATTTCGGTCCAACTCCTCCAAAAGTGATATTTTAAAATGACCATTTTGCCCCTGAGCTCGGTGACTGTCCCGAACTCAGAAATGGTCGTGCCTTATATGATTTTTGAGGTTTTGACGTGCTGGTAAGCCATTGCTCTAAATTACATAAGACTTTTGACAACTTAAAAAAATATGATTAAGAAAAATGGAATTTTTAGAGATATGCTAGAGGTCCTAAAAGTAAAAAATAAATGTTGGAGGGGTGTCACCAAAGTTAGGAGACGTTACTCAAAGAAATAATGTTGTTTGAGTGAAGTCAGACAATCTGACGTATGAGTCAGGCTATATCTGATTATCCAAAGCGAGCATCTGATTAACTTAGATGAAGAAGTTTGGTTATTTGACTTAAGTCAAACAAACTGACTCTTTGCCTTAAAGTAGTTTTGTAAAGTGAATGCGTACTAATTTCAAATTTCTAGAGCTTCAGAGATAGATTCGAAAAATTATTTTGACAATTTTCAACTTCAACGTCTTTGTGTAAGGAATCTTTTGTTCGTCCCCTTTGACTTGTACCAATGTGATATTTTTTCCTTATGATTTTTTTTTTTTTTCAAAGCTTGGACAAATACTCGTAGCTATTAGCATAACCACATTATTATTGATTTTTTTTCTTTTTTATCAAATTATTGAATTTTTATTTGGTTAAAACTTTTAGGGCAACAAAATGAATATATATTTTTTAAACTCCCTTGACTAAAGGCCTTAGGGCGACCGTATATGCGGCCTAAACTCAGGACTAGCCCTGTTTGAGTGTGTTATCCTATGTGTTTTTTAAAGTGTTGAAATACTTCAACTATGGTGGAGAAGTTTGATATCAATCCATTAGTGAAAATTCTTACATTTCATATGCCGTGGTAGAAAGGATAAACGGGAGGGTGAGCCAATATTATACACTATAAAATCTCATCTCCAATATGTTTTGTACATAGCCACTATAAATAAAGGTACCAACTAGGGCAATGTTTGGTTCACGTTTTTATTTTATATTTTGTTTATTTTTATCATATTTTACAGTAAAAGTATGTTTGGCACTCAATGATTTGTTTTCAACACTAGAAAAACATAGAACAACTACGGTCATTTTTACAGAATAATAATAATAAAAAAATTATTTTTTTTATGTTTTGATTATTGTTCAATAAAAAAAGCTGCTTTAATATTTTCTGCTTTTACAAATTACACAGTAAAAATATCAGTACTAAACATACTTCCAATTTAGACTCATAATATTTCACAATAAAATCATGTACTTCTACTTTGTAATATCACGAAAGCAAAAGCACCAACCAATGTCGGACCCTAAATGTAAATTTTCAATACTTACACTGCACATCCATTATCTATTTCTTATTGTTTTAGCTTTTAATTTACCTTTTCTTTTTATATATATATATCCTTTGCACTCTTTTAGTTTCTACAACCTTTAATATAGGTTTCTAAGAACCTTATCACGTATTATCTATAAATAATAATATAAAACCTTATAAAAATATTCTTTTGCTCTCCATATCTTTCTATTAATCTCCTCAATTAATAAATAAAATAGCCTTCTCGTATGGACGTCCCCACATGAATCCAAACTTAATTTTCAACAGTTCAATTTTTGGTCGTCATTCAATCACCAAAAGTTTTTTAGCATGTCTCTCTCCCAATTATATTATTGTCAATGGATAGTTGTATCATCATGACCTTGTGTGACCAGGACTATCATAACAACAATAAATAAAGCACATACATATATGATATATCGATTAACCTAATAAAATATCCCTATTTGCCACAAATATAATCTGCATATTTAAGATGAGCACTAATTCTGCTATACAAATAATGAAATGCAAATCCAAAAATTCCTAATTTGCAACCCATCTATTAAAGTGACAATTACTGTTATCTCCCCCTCAAGATTTGTCAAATTACACTTGCATCCTCTTTAATTTTGATAACTACTATTACTTCCCCTTCTGGTTTACATTTTGTAACAAATATTCCTTTCGACAAATTTTCAATAATTTTTTAGTGGTGAAATGATTATAATATTCTTATTTATTTGTAAATACATATATACCCATACAAAAATCACATGGGTATAACATAATTTCATATTTTCGACAGCAATATGAAAGTCAATTCTTAAGGGGTGGAAATTATAATTATTCAATTGACAAGGAGTGTGGCGTAATTTAATAAATTTCAAGAAAAAACAACTGTAATTCTACCAATATTAAATGAAATGACCAAAGCCCTCTAATTCATACAAAATGAACAACCTAATTAGTAACATTCAAAAACAAACTAATGACAAAAATTAAGTAACACAAAAAACATTAAATCTTTAGAAATAACGAAAAAAACGCATGGCCTATTCATATTCGATGGTCGAGATTAAAGGGGCAAATTGAAAAACCCTAACTTCTAACAATTAAATAATACTGATTAAAACATATATATATATTTGTTTTAAAAAAAAAGAATTTCTTTAAAATAGTAAAATATTGTAAGTTTACAAATGGAGGTCCAAATTGTAATTTCGTCTGAGGCAGGGCCAGAGTAAAGGGCTTAGTAGAGAACTTTAGTACACATTTACAATAATACCCTTTGATCTGACTTCGGGGTTTACAGTTTCTTCACTTTTTACCATTTATATTTTCCTCTTCTCACCTTTGTCCCTCTCTATTCTTCGCTGATTCTACGGCGTTCTCTCTCTATTCTCTACTCTTCTTTCTCTCTCTAACCTTCTCCACAGTGCGTGAGAAGAACGAGTAAACATATCCACACGCAACCCACATAAAATAATATATATATCTTTATACATATATTTATATCTATATATGTATATGTGTATCTGAGCTATCTGCTCAGAAGTCGCATTCCCTCTTACGAATGAACCCAACTCTTCTTCTCCTAGATCTGACACCTACCCTTTTCTAGCAACGGTCACAGAGGTACGATATATATGTATTTGGTTTAATTTGATTCACAAGAAGGTTTTAATTTAATTAGTTCATGTAAAATGTTTACTATGTTTTGGTTTGATTTAATTAGTTGATGTAAAAGATTGATTATGTTTCAGTGCAAATGTAGCTAAATATTAGATCTGCTGATTTACCGCAAGCATATTGGGTTTTTGTTTCTTAAATATTTTATTTTAAACTCTATATTGAGTGAATATTAGTTTTTTTTTTTTTTTTTTATAACTTAAATGAAGGGTAGAATAGCTAATGTTTTTGAAAAGTTACCATCTGGGTTGTTTTTTGTTTTGGGTTTACTTTGTTTTTTGTGTTTTGTTCTGGTGATTTAGTGTAGATCTGGATAGCTTTCGTGGGTCCGGATTTGATTTGTCTTCTGATAATTCATTTTAGGCTATAAAAGCTTGGATTTGCAGTAATTGGTCCTCTGATGCTTTGAAATTCGGTTTTGTAGTTTTTGTATTGATGGGCAAGTTTAATTAAGTTATAAGTTGAAGTATTTGTATTAGCATTCAATGCTTGTTTAGTGGGACAATCTTTGTGGGGATCATAGATATATATATATACACACACACACACACATACACTTATGAAGGTATATTCTTAGGAAGTGATGAGATCTAGTGGTAGAGGGACAGTATACCCCAAAAAAATTAAGAGACACCATAGATGATCTTCAAGCTCTGACATAAAATACAAAGTGGCCATAAAGATCTCTCTTTTTCTTTAAATAATATTTTTCCTCCATAAAGTCTTTTTGGTCTATCCAAAATAATGGCAATTTGTTTTGAGTTTTGTAATATTTGAAAACTTGCTTTCTGATCTTGATAGTTGTAATTTTCTGTTTCTTATGGTCTGAACATAGATTGATCTGATATAATCCTCTTGTAGAGGTTAAGGTGATTGGAGTCAATCCTTTAATGCATCCTTTTGGAAATGTGAAAATGGAAGAGTAAAAAGGAAAGTTTAGTTTGCAGGTGTAAACTCTTCTCAAGGAATAATTGGCGTTCGGAAGCATGGTATTAGGAAAGTACTCGAGAGTTGATGGCAGAAAATCCTCCTCGAGTTACTGTTCGACAGTGACTCTGGTTGTGTTTGTGGCCTTTTGCTTAGTTGGGGTATGGATGTTGACGTCATCGTCTGTAGTTCCTGGCCAAAATGTTGCCGTGCCTGTTGAGGAGAACAAAAATGAGGTGAAGGAACAAGTGAACGAAAGCAATGATATCACTTCAAGCAAACAGAGCGATTCCAAGCAGTTTGAGGACAACCCGGGTGATTTACCTGAAGATGCAACGAAAGGGGACATCAATGTTAGTTTAGCAGAGGTTGAAAACAAGCCTGATTCTCAAGAGAATTCAAACCTTCCTGATAAAACAACTGAAGAGGAGCCATTAAAGGAGAGTGTAGACGAAGAGCCGAAGTCAGAAGATACCAAACCTGAGACGGAAAATGGAGAAGGGAAAGCAGAAGAGAGGGAGTCAAAGGAAGAGAAGAAAGATTCTGAAGCAGGGGAGAAAAACAGTGATGGTGGTGAAAGTAAATCAGAGGAAGAAAAGGAGCCGGAGCAAAGCTCTGATGAGAAGAGGGAGGATACTCCTGTCAATGAGGTGTTTCCTTCGGGGGCTCAGGCGGAGCTCTTAAATGAAACTACCACCCTAAATGGGGCATGGTCAACTCAGGCAGCTGAATCAAAGAATGAAAAAGAAGCCCAAAAATCTTCTGCACCTGATCTACAAACTGGGTATAATTGGAAAGTTTGCAATGTCACTGCCGGGCCAGATTACATTCCGTGCCTTGACAATTTGCAAGCAATTAGGAGTCTCCATTCTACTAAGCATTATGAACACAGGGAGAGGCACTGTCCAGAAGACCCCCCTACCTGCCTTGTTCCCCTTCCTGAAGGATACCAAGTGCCAATTGGGTGGCCTACAAGCAGGGAGAAGGTATGGTGTATGACTCAAGTATAGAAATTGCTTCCCAAGTTGCTTTTGTTTTTTCTGCTTGGAAGACTTCTACTTATTTACGTATTCTTTCATGCAGATATGGTACCATAATGTTCCTCACACTAAGCTTGCAGAAGTGAAGGGGCACCAGAATTGGGTGAAGGTTACCGGTGATTACCTTACCTTCCCTGGTGGTGGGACCCAGTTTAAGCATGGTGCTCTTCATTACATTGATTTCATTCAGCAGGTGACTACTTGTAACCATGCTCATTTCAATGTGCTCTCTCTTCTTTCCCCTTGAAGAACTATGTATGTATATGCATCTTTTGTATTGTTCGGTGTGTGCGTGTTGTCTCTATGGTCCTAGGTCATGTGTAGCTTCTTGTCTTTTGCTGACTACAATATGTTAATTCTCATTTTTTTTCTTCTTATCTTTTCAGTCTCCAAATACATTGGACTGAGAAATGACGTCTTATAACGTATTCTCAGAAATGTAAAACAAACATATTTGGACAAACTATTTGAGGGTATTAATTAAGTGTACTTGTGCATTGGAACTAAAAAAGAATATTTTCTCCAACAAAGTTCAAAATCACATTCTTATGGTTTTACTATCGGAATTTGTTCTGTTTTTATAAATTTTTTTTTTTCAAAATGTCCACACCATTCCAACTTATAAATACAACCTTTTATTTGTTTAGGTGAAAATATAACGCGGAAGCATCATCAAACAGAAAGAGAATTAAGTGTACTAGTGCATTGGAACTAAAAGAGAATATTTTCTCCAACAGAGTTCAAAATCACATTCTTATGGTTTTACTATCGGAATTTGTTCTCTT
The DNA here is from genome assembly GCA_963922005.1 of Cornus suecica. Lineage (NCBI taxonomy): Eukaryota > Viridiplantae > Streptophyta > Magnoliopsida > Cornales > Cornaceae > Cornus > Cornus suecica. The sequence continues at coordinate 39,253,881 of OY998245.1, read as the reverse complement.
TTTATAATTTTTTTTTCAAAATGTCCACACCATTCCAACTTATAAATACAACCTTTTATTTGTTTAGGTGAAAATATAATGCGGAAGCATCATCAAACAGAAATAACTGCATTGTTGCATTAGTCGGGAAATAGTTCGTTTGGACATGATCTCATGATTAAAACCAAGGAAAAAAATTCTTTCTGTTACTTAAAGAGTTATTGCCAATAAAGGTACCATGACAGAAGTATTTGAAGAAAAAACTAAAAGTTCTATTTAGATTGGAAGATACCAAAGGATGGAAACCAGAAATCCTATTTACTTACCAAAATTGTCCTTAATCATATGGGGTTTTTATTCAAATCAAACCTATCTTTCCCACAATATTGTATCCTGCTTTAAGATAATAGTTATAATATATATAAAAGCCCAATATTATCTAACCCATAGAATACTTAAATGTTTCATCTATCTTCCAGTTTATTTTGTTTTGTTTTGTTTTATTGTATTATTTTTTTTCTACTTTTTCCTCTTGACCGCTCTGTGATACACTTGTAACTTGTAAATATGTGTATATATATCTATATATTTTGGCACATGGATATGGTTGATTTTTTTTATATAAAGCGTATGCAAATGGAAATCTCTACAAAAATTAGCACCTAATTCTCATATCATGTTCTACTTTAGTTGTAATTGATATATTGCACAACATGAAACGATATTAGATAAAAAAAACATTGGAATCGGCGACAACAGGTTCTTAATTTCAGAAACATTGAGCATGTAAGAAAGTAAGTATAGAAGGATGATTTTCACGCATATTCCTCGGTATCACATGAGACTCGGCCGAGTTTCAGGGTTCGGCCTAGTCTCATCCAATTCCCAAGGAATTGTCGAGTCAGACATCTTATGTATGTGGATATATATTTACATCCCAACTGTGATACTTGATCCTATTCCCCATATAAGGAGTCGAGTTGGTTCAACCATGTTTGCATTGGCGGTGGCATATGCATCTTCAAAGCATGTTTCCAGGGAACATTGTACGGGAAGGTTGTCCAGAAAATTAGCCCTTTGCAATAATCCTGCAGCCCTTCTCTTAAAATTTTCCCTTTTATCCTTTGCAAACTCCTAAAACGCTGGGAAAGTTTCCAATTCCTTTACGTTCTGGTTATTTCCATCTAATTAGATGGAGCCTAATTGGTGGCTCTACTTCAAAGGTAATTGACAAAAAAGCTGAACATCTTACATTGCAAATGGGTAAAAGTATTCTTCGACTCCTGAAAAATTATCTAAAGATCTTATGTCAATGATCAAAACTCTTCCCAATGTGTCAACTGGGATATCGAATAATGAAATAGTGTACAATAGAAGTTCGTTTGTTTCATGGAATTATTTTTGGAACTTCTCTTTTTCTTTGTGAATAACTTCCGATAAATAATGTTTATTTTTTGACGGTTGAATAATATGCTATACTCAATACTATCTCAAATTTTACGGTTCTTTGGTTGTTCATATCAATATCGTGGATGATTCCAGCTTCAATGGTTATGGTTGGATGTGGCTTACTAGCTCTTGGATTATTAATTTTAAGAGTTCCATCATAGCATCATACATTTTTACTTAACATGGATATATGTACTGTTACTGCAGTCTGTGCCTGACATTGCATGGGGAAAACGCTCTCGAGTGGTATTGGATGTTGGATGCGGGGTTGCTAGCTTTGGAGGATTTCTATTTGACAGAGATACACTCACCATGTCATTAGCCCCAAAAGATGAGCACGAAGCCCAGGTTCAGTTTGCACTTGAAAGGGGAATCCCTGCTATATCTGCTGTGATGGGCACAAAGAGACTTCCATTCCCAGGCAGAGTGTTTGATGTTGTTCACTGTGCACGGTGTAGGGTGCCCTGGCATATTGAAGGTTTTTATTTCTTTTATTGCGAAATAAGCATTTAAAGTGCTAAATGTATTTACTTATGATTTCTTCTATTATTATTATTATTTTATTCTATTTTTTTGGCTTGTTTCATCCTTTTGATTCTTCATCTCTTGGGTTGTTCCGCTTTGTCAATTGTGGTGAACCTATGAGACTCTCTGTTTTGATTGTATCAATTCAATTTTTATTTATTTATATTTTTTATACTCAATGGTTGGTGCATTTCAGGAGGTAAACTTCTTTTGGAGCTGAATCGTTTATTGCGGCCTGGTGGTTTCTTCGTGTGGTCTGCTACTCCTGTTTATCAAAAACTTCCTGAAGATGTAGAGATTTGGGAAGGTAGATGATTCTAATTGCCTAATGCTTTAGTCTTTTCTAAAATTAAGATGGTTGATTAGTTATGACAAATGATGCATCTTTCTGGGGATCGTTACAGCCATGAAGAAACTGACGAAGTCCCTTTGCTGGGAAGTTGTATCGATAACTAAGGACAGATTGAACGGGGTTGGCGTTGCTGTGTATCAGAAGCCTGCTTCAAATGAATGCTATGAAAAAAGATCACTAAATGAACCTCCTCTCTGCCAAGAATCTGATGATCCAGATGCAGCCTGGTACTTTCTTCTTTAATTGAAAGGAGAATAAATCTTCAATTATCTTAATGGGATTGACTTTTCTGTAAGTCTGTTGCTTAGGGCGAAGGAGAAATGGATGGAATTATTAGGAAAATGCTTATAACGGTTTAATGATTATCCTTGGTTCAAAAGGCATTTTCTCTGTTCCAGACACAAAGATATGTCTATATCTGTGCCCTAACAAATGTTGAATTTTTGTGCCATCCATAGGAATGTGCCATTGCAAGCATGCATGCACAAGGTGCCTGTCAATGAATCAGAACGGGGGTCTCGATGGCCTGAACAATGGTCAACGAGGTTGGAGAAACCACCTTACTGGTTATTGAGTTCCCAGGTTGGAGTTTATGGTAAAGCGGCACCTGAGGATTTCACTGCAGACTATGAACTCTGGAAGCATATAGTGACCAAGTCATATCTCACTGGGATGGGTATAAACTGGTCTACTGTAAGGAATGTTATGGACATGAGATCTCTCTATGGAGGGTAAGCAAATAATTTATGGTTTTATATGTACAATGCTATAAGCAAAGTCATACATTTGCATAACAGAAAGGCTCCAAAGATGAGTTATCTGAATTTAAATATACAAAGATGTACTTTCTAGTGGAAGTATTTTCTGCAATACTTTATTATCGAGGCAACACGATCAAATAAATTGAGTTACTCCCATAGCCTCCTCCCCGTTTCCACTTCCCCTCCCACCCAAATCAATAAATTAACATAAATTGTCATTCTGTTATAGATAACTTGCATACTCCAGGAACATTTTTTTTCCCCTATGGTTAGATGCACTTTACCTGGGTTCTTAATTGCAAAAAGAAACCCCTATTCTATACAACTTTTGCATGTTGCTCCCTAGCTTGAAGTTTTCGCCAACTACTATTCACAGTTTCTCTGGCTGACAGTATTTTGAAGTCATTCTTTTTGACAATCGAAGGTGGGTGATGTGTAATATATATATTCCGAGGGAGAAACTTGCAAAAGTTGTGGGGTACAAGTTGTTTTTAGAATTTATCCACATATCTACAATTTTTTGCATTTTTTTTGCCTTGTGGGGGTTGAGGTGAAATATTTCTTTTGATATGTTTTTTGGCCAATAACATGTTTATCATAGCAATGTAAGACACTTGATTCTCGTTTTTGTTTTCCTTTCCATGATTCTGATCTTGTGGTTGTGCTTGCAGATTTGCTGCTGCTCTAAGAGACTTGAAGGTGTGGGTCATGAATGTGGTGCCGATAGATGCTCCCGATACATTACCAATTATTTATGAAAGGGGTCTATTTGGAATTTATCATGATTGGTGCGAATCATTTAGCACCTACCCTAGATCTTATGATCTCGTCCACGCTGATCACCTCTTCTCCAAAACTAAGAATAAGTATGTTTTCCATATTCCTTAGTGCACCTCTCACAGAACAGAGTCAATAAGTACCACACTTCCATCGACGCAATTATAATTTTGCTTTGCTTTTGTTGGTCACCAGGTGCAATTTGGCAGCTGTGGTTGCTGAGGTTGATCGTGTTCTAAGACCAGAGGGAAAGCTTATCGTCCGCGACAAAGTCGAGACTATCAATGAGCTAGAGAACATGCTGAAGGCTATGCACTGGGAGGTTCGCTTCACCTTCTCGAAGGACAAGGAAGGAGTGTTGTGTGTACAAAAGACCATGTGGCGACCCAAGGATGCGGAGACGATCACGTATGCAATTGCTTAATCATGTTATGAAGCCATGGTTATCGTCTCCGTAAGGACTTGATTCCAGTGAGAATAGGTGATTCTGTTGTCTTGGCATCTTAATTTAAATCATGGTAATTGTAGTTTTAAGAAATTAATATCTATTAGCCTCATTGGTGTCTGTTCTTTCTCTTGTTTTGGAAGTTTTGATGTCCGATGGTGTCCAGTTTATCAATTGTAATACCATGTTATTGATTATCAATGGAAAGTGTCATTCTTTGAAGTGTAGAAGGCCATTTGCTGTCATGCTTCAGTTTACAGAATGTATTCGTTGTACGAGATCAGCAAAATTATTAATGGTTTCTATTGTCCTTCCGAAATTTGTTAAATTTATTGCGACTTGTCTCAAATGATACTCGAACAGATCATATGAAATTCAGTTTTTGTTTTAATGCATGACATAAATGATTGAATCAGTTTGCAGATGATTTTAATGTATTTGAAGGGATTAGAAATTGTAAATGCAAAAAAATACACAACACATAATGAATTTTCTCTTTATTCAAACATATATTTATACATGTTTAGATGGGCCTCGGCCCATCTGTTATGGCAATTAAGATCATTTTTCCATGGAATTACCAATATCCCCTTCCACTCTTATCCCAATCCTTTTATCATAGGGATTAAATTCTAACCCATGTCTTGTAGCCCACTCTTCTTCCAGAAGCTTCCATGGGTTCAGCCCATTATCCAGCCTTAGCCCATACTGCTTGCCCTATCTAGGCCCATCTTTACTAGGTCATGATTTCACCTATTATACAGGTCCCTGAGGTTATGGGCATGTTTATAATTCACAGGCCCATGACCGAATCAATTTATTGCACATGTATACATATATATCTTTACTAACCTTAAAAGAAAAGACGACTGTGAGATGACTTAGACGGGCATTCAATGTGGGAAGGTGGACAATCATTTGAATTTCAAATGAATGACCCATATTCCCTCATTTTTCGCCCCTGGGGCTGAAATGACGGCGCGTGACCTTCGGTCTTCGCGCTGTCACTTGACATCCCCATAAACCTCTACCTTTCAACCCCTTCATATTTCTATCTTCTCTTCCCCTCTCTATCTTTTCTACCTTTCTGTAGTCATGTCTGAGAGTGACGATACCAGATCTGTGAGCCAAGTCGTTCTGTCCTCTAATATAGATGATAGCGAGAACATTAGCAGTCACTCTTCTGTCCATATAGAGGCCTCCGCACCACCATGTTCTTCCATTAATCCAGAGCCGCCTACCGAGGCAGACGTGTTCGATGACGATGACCTAGAGATCCCCACTGTGCCTGTCTTTTTTGTCCCTGCCCTTCTACCCGAGAAGTCACGAACCCTAGTTGATGTGAAACGCTTGAGGTCGGAGAATGATGTGTCTAAGGATGTGAACCTATCCCCATACCCCAAATATTTGAACTTTCTTCAAAGTGAGGGGATTGAACTTGGTAGCATCCTACTATCTGCTGTTCACCTCAAGATCATGAAATTTCCCCTTCACCCCTTATTCCACTATGTTTTGTTCATGCTAGGGTTATGCCCCCTTCAACTCAATCCCAACTTCTTTCGGGTCTTGGCCATGCTGATCTTGTACAACGGGGATCTTCATTTAGACCTTGGCCTATCTGACCTTCTTCAGTGTTATTTCTTTCAAAACGCCAGATAGTTAAAAGGCTGATATAATCTTTTTCCCATTCAGGATAAGGGCATATGTTCAGAAAATGAGAAATATGATAAAGGCTGGAAAGAAAGGATGGTAATAATCAGTGTCAGTGGTAACTGGTTTTACCCATTTTCCTTGAAAAACCCGATCCCCAAGGTTTTTAGACCCATCCGCCTAGATGTCTTCCCCTCCCTTCATAAAACCACATGCCTTTGCGAATTATGTGATCTGCATTGCGGGAGTATGTCCTTAGGTTTTTCGGTTACCAAGAGAATGAGCTGACTCCCAGACCCATAAATGAATGCTTTAGGCTTCTGAGGGATCAAATATGGAATAATGTCTGATCAACTACTGAACTATTAACTTCAGCTAACCTGCAAGAAATTTCTAACTTGGGCGTTGGTGTTGATAGGATGGAGATCCCACTAAGGTCTTTGACACTCAGGCGTGCCCCACAACCTAGAGGGCCTACACTTGTTCCCACTGTCACCATATCGGTGGCGCCACCTGCGCCACCAACTAACACTCAAGTTCCTGAAGCCAATCCTTCTCCCCGTGCTTCTTCTGTAGGAGGAATAACTCCCACAACCCGACCTCGTTCGGTTGTAGGGGGAGGAGGTGCCTCCAAGAGGGCCAGAGTCAGTGGTGCTGCCAGCACTTCGGGTGATGACCCTTTGCCATGCCATAATGCTTCTACTTCTTCTCCTGCTATCCCTTGGCAACCACAAGTCACTCCCTAGGATGGGTCTCCTATCTGTGCTGAGCATTTGACCATCTGTCAGTCTGACGCTCTTCGAGTCATGGCGAGGGATGTCTGGACTCATGCTGACAAAGCAGCATTGTCCAAGGTCACTAGGACTGAACTGCTCATGAAGGGCTCCAGGATGGCTATGGAGGTATGTTCCTTGCTTTTGGCCTTTTGCATTTCCTCTCTTACTTTTACTAAAACTAATATCAATATTTTATTTCTTCTGGACAGATGCTCTATGTCGTTCAATCCTACAACCATCTCCTGGAAGTAGATGTTCGGGAGATAACAAAGATGTAGGTTGCCCAACAGTAGGGAAATGAGCATCGGATCTCTCTAACGAGGGAGGCTGATGGCCTTCGCCAAAGCCTGTCATATCAGAGGGCTCTGGTGGAAACTGGAGAAACTGAAAGAAGAGCTCTGGCGGCTCAGATCGAGGAACTGAAGGCAGCGAACCTGAAGATCTCCGCTAAGAAAGTAGAAGTGGATAACCTTTTTGGCCTTGGAGCAATCCAAAGTCGAGATGTGCCATCTAGGTGGTTTAAACATGCATACTCGCTTTGTGGCCATTGAGGACATTCGAACAACTTATGAGTGGCGAATGCGAGATGAGTAGGAGCATCTACCGGAGTCTGAGCGGTCCATCAAGAGTCCTGATGAGATGGACACTCATCTTGGGGTGCTCTATCTGTATAAGGACCCTGACCCTACTCAGAACGAAGTCCACTTTACCGCTTTTCTCAAGGGTGAAGACCCTGTTCCCTAGCTCCTCAGCCTCCCCCATCAATCGAAATTGTAAATGACTTGGGTCCTGAGTTTAGGGGTTAGGGCTACAAGACTTAGGCAAATTTTCCCTTCTTCTTTTGTAATGCCCCCATCGGGGCCATTTTATATGCTTCCAACGCTTTTGAATGAAATATTGTTTTAACTTAGAGTCCCTCATGTTCTTTTTATTTATTTATTTAAATTTATTTCTTTACTTTTCTCAGAATATTATAGTTGGTCTGGATCGTCCTTTGTCCCTTGCTTGATTGACTATATTTGAATCAACACTTAAGAAAATTTTTGATGAAATGAAAGGCATCGGACTTCTTTATATTCGTCGGCCTTGATATCCTCTGGTTAATTCAAGGTGTATGAATCATTTTGAACTAACACTTAGAAAAAGTTTATTTTTTTCATAAGGTATGGGACTTCGGGCTTCTGGCCTTTCGGTTCTATTGATATTCTCTAGTTAGTTCAAGGTACATGAACCATTTTGAATTAACACTTATGACATTTTAAGTATTTCATAAGGTATGGGACTTTGGGCTTCTGGCCTTTCGGTCCCATTGATATCCTCTAGCCAACTCATGGTACATGGACCATTTTGAATCGACACTTAGGAAAATTCTACATATTTCATAAGGTATGGGACTTCGGGCTTTTGGCTTTTCGGTCCCATTGATATCCTCTGGCCAATTCAAGGTACATGGACCATTTTGAATCGACACTTAGGAAAATTCTATGTATTTCGTCAAATCTGAGTGCTATCAAGGAGAGTAAAGATAGTATAAATGGAAAATAGTGTTTTATTGAAAGAATAAAAGAATCAGATAGCAGAGGTGCCATGTAATAGGCACATATACTTATATTTGACATCAGAGGTTTCATACAGCGGACACAGATGCTTTATCATAAACTTTTGAATCTACCTAAGGATAATACCTCTTCAGGCGAAAGACGTTCTAAGGGTTGGGCTCGATTTGACCTATTTCGTTCTTCTAAACCCGATAGGCCCCTCGCCCTATGACCTTAATGACTGTGTACGACCCCTCCCATGTTTCTCTTAGCTTGCCGACACTTCTGATCTTCCTTCTGAGGACTATATCTCTTACTTGGAACTCCCTTATTTTAACCTTCTGGTTAAAACTATTCCTTATCTGCTGTTGGTACCCAACTAATCTGATCCCAACCGCATCTCTTCTTTCCTTCAGCAGATCAAGATTATGGGCTAAGTGCTAGTTGTTTGGACCTTCCTCCCATGCCTGGCTTATCAAGGTTGGCACCCTTACTTCAATTGGTATGAGCGCTCCCGCACCATAGGCTATGACGAATGGAGTCTCCCCTATCGGCTGTCTGGGGGTAGGACAGTAGGACCACAATACCTCGGGTAGTTTCTCTAACCATGCTCCCTTAGCTTCTTCGAGCTTCTTTCTGAGAGTACCGAAGATCGTTCTATTTGTCCTTTCTTCCTACCCATTAACCCATGGATAACCGACGGAGGACATATTCTGGTTAATCCCATACTTCTTCAGGAAGGCCCCGACCTTCTTATTGTCCAAATTGGTGCCGTTGTCCATCATTATAGTTTGGGGTAAACCAAATCTGTAGATGATATGGCTCCAGATAAATTTGATGACATGGATGCTCTTGATGGTTGGATATGCTTCAGCCTCTACCCATTTAGTGAAGTAATCGGTGGCCAATAGGACATGAGTTGTAGATCTGATGGCTTTCGGAAGAGGACCGACGATATCCATTCCCCATCGGGCGAACGAATGTGGAATAATTGTAGGGTTGAGCAATTCTGGAGGGGGATGAATGGCATCGACATGAAATTGACACTTCTTACACCTTCCAATGTGTACCTCTGCATTCCTTAAAAGGTAGGGTGATGTGGTTGTCAGGTGTATAAAAATATGTGGTTAAAAACAACACCTTAACAACTCTAGGTTTTACCATACGCAAGCGCACGTATCAATTGTAGAATAGCAAAACGGCTTGAGTAAGGGATATCGATCCCATAGAGACTGAGATTATTCACTTTAATAATTTAAAAATACTGAATTATATTTTCTGAAAATTATTTGTTTGGGTGGTCGGAGACCAAATTATCTAGAAAACAAATTAAATTAGTTATGATTCAAATAAGAGAGAAAACTAGGGTTTTCATCACTCCACCACTAACCTCATAACATAGTTCTGTCAACGTAACAATTGTAAGAGGGCGATCCATAGACTGTGAATCAGGTCGTACCGCAAATAGCTAAATATGACCCCAAAAAGGAGTACCATCAACTGGATTGCGACAACCCGTCTCATGACTGACCTAACTAGTACATGCCAATTATATTACTCTAATCTAATCCTACTACATGAAAATAAACTAAAGCATGTCTATATTAAATCGCCAAGGCACAACCTGTGTCAACCTAGGGTTTCAAGTTTCATTACCACCATTGTGTAGAAAATCATAATTAAGCATCCGAGTTCCTGCTCATATTGAATATCATAGTTGTGCAAAATAATATATTCATTCCATCTAAGACAAGAATTTAGAACAAACATAGAATTTTATATTGCAAATCAGTACGGTCTCTTAACTACTACAATCATCATAGTATGGTCAACAATTTCCCCTCTTTACAATTAAAAATAATGAAAGAACTACATTACCTGGCTAGGGTTTTGCTAGAAAACCCTAGATACTAAGTTAGCTGGCCATGGAAGATGGTTACTGCATCGTTGATGTAGAAACTTTCTCCATAGTCTTCTTCTTCGGATTTCTAGGTTTGAATATGGTTCTCAACAACAGAAAATCTGAATGAATGAACATCCTCCAAAAACTCACGTATGAACTCTCCAACAACAGAACTCTTTAACTCTGATGTATGGTCTTGTATATATAGATAATGGCATATAAAGGCCATTTTTAGTCTTTTCACACTAAAACTCATGCAAACCTTGACTTCTCATATATATAAGTGTATATAGAGGTCTGGAGTCGCAGACACGTCTTCCAATTAAGCCGGGGGTGAAACAGGAAAAATCCACGAAAAATCACCAAAAAGTTGCCGCACCTATGCTTCAAGCGTAGGGGTCCTACACTTCAAGGGTAGCAAGCCTACGCTTCAAGCGTAGGTTCCAAACGTACCTCCAAGCATAGGTTCAAAGTAATAATGTGTTTTCTAGCCACTTTTTGAAACTGGAAGCGTAGGTATTTTGTGGAAAATCACTTTTCTCCGTAAATGCACCAAAACGTCCATCTCGAACCACGATACTTTTTGCTGAAGATGACGACTTCTGAAAATGCCATTTTTGCCCTCCAGGAGCCATTTTTATCTCGGACTGCCTCTTTGACTCTCCTCTTGGATAGAAAGAACAGACTCTTTAGTTAATTCACCAAAGTTAGCTCCATTTCTTCATTAAGCTCCTGAAACTTGTCTTAACACGCAAACGCAATAAAAATACCAAATAATGGAATGAAAGAATGTAACAATAGTGAGTTAAGGGGTTAAAATGACTAATATTTGACACTTATCATAGGGCCAAAAGTACCCTTGCTTAAGAATCTTGTGAGCTAATGACCTTCCACCGGAATGGTTACCAGAAGAACCGCTATGCACCTCTTCCATTACTGCAAATGCCTTTGACGGCGTAAGGCTTCTTAAGTAAGGTCCGGAGAAGGATTTTCGATACTGTTGTCCATTGTAAAGTGCATACCTTGAGTCCTTCATTCTGATCTTCTTGGCCTTTGGCTTTGACTCCGGAAGGGTCCCTGTTCTTAGGTAATTGACTATGGGATCCATCCAACTCAGTTCCAAGGGAATGATCATCACTTCTTTTGGGGTCTCAAGACTTGACCTTTTGATGAAGTCGATCGGAACTATCCGGGCCATGCTTTTGCTAGTTGTTGAGGCTTGGTTGGCCAAGCGATCAACATTCTCATTATCACCTCTTGGGATATGCTTGAAGGTCAGCTGTTGGAATCCTTCGGCATCCTTCAATACCAAGTCCCTGTATACTCGCATCTTCGGCTCCCGGGTCTTGTACTCACCGTTCACCTACAGATGACTAATTAGGAGTCGCTTCTAATTTTGGCCCTTTGCACTTGTAAGCTACGGGCAAGCCGAAGGCTAGGCAACAAGGCCTCATACTCAGCTTTATTGTTCAAGGCTGGGAACTCTAACCGAATGGATTGCTGGAGGCTGGTACCGTCAGGGGTCACTAGCTCCACTCCTGCCCTAGCCCCTCCAACGTTAGATGATCCGTTAACAGAGACTATCCATAGGGCTGGTTCTTATTCTTCAGTCCGATCTACAGGTTCTACTTTTAGTAGAAAATCAGCCACTACCTGGCCCTTGATGGCTGTCCGAGGGACGTAGGTTATGTCATACACTCCCAACTCAATTGCCCATTTGGACACTCTCCTAGAGAGTTCGGGTTTTGCCATTATTAATATGATCGACGTGGTAGTGGGTACCACGATCAGATGAGCTTTAAAATAGTGTTAAGATGACATTTCGTATTGACTAATGCAGTATAACCTTTTCATGTCTGCTGTAGCAGGTCTCTGCCTCAGCTAGTGCTTTGTTGGTGTAAAAGATGGGCATCTGACATCCCTTGCCCTCCTTTACTAGATCGGCACTTGTTGATGCGGTAGAGACTGCCAAGTATAGTTGCAAAGGCTCATCTACTTCTGGAGTGGCAAGTATCATAGGTTCAGTCATGTAGTCTTTTAAATTTTTAAGTGAGTTTGTTTGCTCGGGCCCCTATATCTCCCCTCTTCCTAATTTGATGGATTGAAAGAAGGGGCGACATCGATTAGTGGGCAGGGAGATAGAGTGGTTGAGGGTTGCAACCCTTCCTATTAGTATCTGGACCTCATTGCATGACTTCGGATCCCACATCTCCAGGAGGGCTCTGACTTGTGCCAGACTCGCATGTATACCTGTCCGATCGATTATGTGTCCCAAGAACTATCCCGAAGAGACGCCGAATGAATATTTGGACGGGTTGAGATTCATTCCATATTTTCTGAGGGTATAAGACACCCGCTGCAGGTCTCCCAGGTGATCCCCTTTTGCCTTGTTCTTGACTACATTATCATCAATGTAGGCCTCGATGGTCGAACCTATCATGCCCTGAAAGACCTTATTCACCAACCTCTGGAAGGTCGAACCTGTATTTTTTTAGTTCGAAAGGCATAACTTTGTAACAGTAAGTACCTGATTCGGTAATGAATGATGTCTTCTCCTCGTTTAGAGGATCCATGCATATCTGATTATAGCTGGAGTATGCGTTAAGATAGCTCAAACATTCGTACCCGGCTGTGGCGTCGACCATCTGATCAATTTTGGGAAGTGGGAAACAGTCCTTCGAGCATGTTTTGTTTAGATCGGTGAAGTCCACGCACACTCTCCATTTCCCATTTTTCTTCTGAACTACCACTACATTGTTCAACCAAGTAGGATAATGAACGCCTCTAATGAAGCTGACCTGGATCAATCGAGTAACCTCTTCTGCTATAATCTAGTTCCTATGGATCCCATATGCCACTATTTCTGCCAGACAGGGTTTGCACTGGGATCAATATTCAGGAAGCGCTGAGTTATAGATGGGTCAATACCGGGCATGTTTAGATGACTCCAACCAAAAACATCAGCATTGGCCCACAAGAGGGTTTCCAATTCCTTCATTTCTTCCTCTGTCATGCCCGACCCGACATAAGTTATTTTCTCTGGCTCCTCGGGTATAACTGATACCTCTACCAATGGCTCTGCCGCCATGGGGGAACCTGTTTCCCACCCTGTAATTGCTATTGGTCATCGGGGGTCAAATCAACCAGCAAAGCCCGCTTGGAGTCCCTCCTTTTCTTCAGGCCCTTCAAAGTAATGACATAACACTCTTTGGCTACCATCTTATCTCCTTTGATGTATATCACATCTATGCCATTTGGGTCCACACACCGCATGACTTGATGAAAGGTTGAAAGGACACCATGCATCCGGTGGATCTACCCCATTCCCATGAAAAGGTTGTACGAAGGCTTGACATTCACGACTACGAAAGTTTCCCTGAGGGTCCGCCTGGCTGCAGAGACCGGTAATTGGTCCTCACCAATTGGCTCAAATCATATACCGTCAATTCCTGCTATTGGACTTCTGAAAGGTATGATCTCTTGTGGGTCGATCTCCAATTTCTCAAAGGCCCATTTGGAGATAATGTTAGCGCTACTTCTGGGATCCACCATTACCCTCTTGATCAGGCAATTGGATACCATTAAGGAAATCACCACGGGGTCATGATGTAGAGATTGAAATTTCTATAAATCAGTGGATGAAAAGGTGATTTGGGCATCTTCCTTCTGACCTTGGATCTCGCTTACTTCTCCAACCCTTTGGAGCTTCTGAGCCTGGCGCATTTATGACCTGCGGATCTCCTCTGCTTCTATCTTGCTGGTTCCTCCCTGAACCATATAGATAATCTTAACAGGCTGACTAACAGTGGATCTCTTGGCCAAGGTCAAGGAGGGTTATCCCGATCGACCATTTTCTTTGGCCACGTACTCGGACAACTCTCCTTTTGCTATCATTGCTTCTACCTGCCTTCTGAGGCTCTTGCACTCAATTTCTGATGCCCGTACTCACTGTGGAAAGCGCAATGCCTCATCATGTCCCTTTGATCCATTGGCTGCCTGATGGGTGGGGGTATCCGGAAGATCCCTTTCGCTTTATTTTCCTGGTACAACTTGCCTAAACTTACCTTTAAGGGCGTAATCTTATCATCAAACCTTTAGCATTTCTCCAGGGTTTAAGATGACACCATGGTTATGCTCGGACAATTTTGGTCGGGTGCCCGATCCTTGCCATTTGGCTCGGTTATATTTGATTCAAAGTTTGCGAAGGCGGCCCTCTTTTGTCGTATGGCCAACTCTTCCCCCATCAGGAGATGGTCCTATGCTTGGTAATTGAGCTTTCCAATATCCGTTGGTGGTCTTTTAACCAAGAACTGATGGAATTTGATTTCTGGAATGAGTGCCATCCGAAAAGACTCCACTGCCGAGTGCTGATCGTAGTTGTCGATCGAGGACATCTCCACGTTGAATCGAGGCATAAAACTCTTTAGTGATTCGCCTTTGTCTTGGATCATGGTGAACATGCTGGATATCGTCTTGTTTTACCTCTTATTACCGAGTACTGGGCGATGAAGATTTCGCAAAGCTTGAGCCAACTTCTAATGGACCGGGTTGGTTACTTTCGGAACCAGAGTGGGCTGCATCCATCAGGCTGATCGAGAATACTTTGCAAAGTAGGGCTTCATTTTCATTGTACATGTTTATCTTCTGGTGGACTTGGTAGATGTGCTCTGTAGGATCTTTCGTGCCATAAAAAAGGGTGAACTTGGGCAGTCTGAACCTCTCCAGATATGGCACGTTGGTTATCGCCAGGGTGAAAGGCGACTGTACCGAGTCTAGTGATGCCTCAGTAGCTAGATCAGTTGGAGTCTGTGCCTTCAGATCCTTGAGCACTTCTTTCTAGAATCTGACCATTAATGCGGCCGTCAGGTGTATAAAAATATGTGGTTAAAAATAACACCTTATGACTCTAGGTTTTACCCTACGTAAGCGCACGTATCAATTGTAGAATAGTAAAGCGGCTTGAGTAAGGGATATCGATCCTACAGAGACTTAGATTGTTCACTTTAATAATTTAGAAACACTGAATTATATTTTTGATAATTATTTACTTTGGGTGGTTAAAGACCAAATTATCTATTTTAACTAATAATTATCTAAAAAGCAAGTAAATTGGTTGTGATTCAGATGAGAGAGAAAACTAAGGTTTTCATCATTACACCACTAACCGCATAATATAGTTCATTACTGTTTCAACTGTAAGAGGGCGATCCATAACTATGAATCAGGTCGTATCGCAGATAGCTAAATACGACCCCAAAAAGGAGTACCATCAACTGGATCGCGACAACCCGTCTCATGACTGACCTAACTAGTACATGCCAATTATATTACTCTAATATACTCCTAATACATGAAAATAAACTAAAACATATCTATATTAAATCGCCAAGGCACGACCTGTGTCAACCTAGGGTTTCAAGTTTCATTACCACCATTGTGTAGAAAACCATGATTAAGCATCCGAGTTCCAGCCCATATTGAATAATCTTAATTGTGCAAAATAATATATTTATTCCATATAAGACAAGAATTTATAACAAATATAGAATTTTATATTGTAAATAAGTACGGTCTCTTAACTACTACAATTATCACAATATGGTCACAGTTTCCCCTCATTTATAGTTAAAAATAATAAAAGAACTACATTACTTGGCTAGGGTTTTACTAGAAAATCCTAGATACCGAGTTAGTTGGCCATGGTAGAAGGTGACGACATCGTTGATGTTGAACTGTTCTTCATAGTCTTCTTCTTCAGATATCTAGGTTTGAATATGGCTCTTAACAACAACAAATCTGAATGAATGAACAGCCTCCAAAAACTCACATTTGAACTCTCCAACTCAACATAGCCTAACATTGATGTATGGTCTTATATATATAGGCAATGGCATAGAGAGGCCCTTTTCAGTCTTTTCACTCTCAAAACTCATCAAAACCCTTAATATAAGTGTATATACATGTATACAGAGGTCTGGAGTCATAGGCACGTCTTTCAATTAAGCCCGGGGTGAAACAGGAAAAATCATGTAAAAATCCTCAAAGTTGCTGCACTTACGCTTAGAGGCTACGCTTCAAGCAGAGCCGGCATACGCTTCAAGTGTAGGTCCCAAGCGTAGGTCCAAGCGTAGATTTTGCAATTCTAGCCACTTTTTGGTACTGGAAGCATAGGCACAAGCGTAGGGTTTTTATCGAAAACCACTTTTCTCTGTGAATGCGCCAAAACGTCCGTCTCGAATCCACGATACTTTTTGCTGAAGATGATGGCTTCTGAAAATGCCATTTTTGTCGGGAGTCATTTTTGTCTTGTACTGCCTCTTTGACTCTCCTTTTAGATAGAAAGAACACACTCTTCAGTTAATTCAATGAAGTTAGCTCCATTTCTTCATTAAGCTCCTGAAACATGCTTTAACACGCAAACAACATAAAAATACCAAATAATGGCATGGAAGAACGGAACAATAGTGAGTTAAGGGGTCAAAATGATTAATATTTGACACCTATCACACCCCCAAACTTACATATTACTAGTCCTTTAGCAATAAACTTAGGAAACGTTTCTTGTGATGATCTTTTTACTCTAACTACTCTAACCTAATCTAACTACTCTAACCTAATCCCTTGCTTTCGTGAGGGTCGACGATTATACTTGGCACGTGTAACAAGCCTTTTAAACCCCTAGGTTACCCCTAGTGGATGAGTGAAGTCTCGTGAAAGTTTTCAGTGATGGTACCTATAAACATCTTAGTTTTCTATTAATCACGTCGTCATGAATTCACACACAAATTTAATTAAGTCATCATACAATGCAAAAGACAGTATGGATGTGATAGGTGCTCAATATTGGTCATTTTTTGCCTCTATCTTGTGTTTGTTATATCTTTACATTCCATTAATTGGTATTTTTATCTCGTTTGTGTGTGTAAGCATGTTTCGGGATTTTAATGAAGAAACAAAGCTAATCTTGGTGAATTAACTGACTTCGTGTTTGTTTCTATCTCGAGAAAGGAATCAAAAGGTGTGCCAAGGCGAAGAAGAGCTACCAGAGGGCAAAATGGTCATTTCCCGACATCATTATCGCACCAAAGGGCAAAAATGTCATTTTCAAACATTATTACTTCGCTACAAAATATTGGGAGTCAAAGGCGACCACTATAGTTCAAATATGAAAAGATGGATTTTTTCAGTAAAAATGCATCATACCCTACATCGTCAGAGAGAAAAAGGGGCAGATTGGACCTGAGCTATGCTCTTAAGCTACGCTGTGGTTTGGACCATAAGCCCTAGACTGACGCCCAAGTGTAGGTCAGGAGTATAGCCTACGTCCAAGCGTAGGTCAGGATCATAGGTCCTACCTTGTGGCCACGTGATCCCTTTACGTGTTGAAGTTGTTACAAAATTTTCTAGTTTTGTCCCTACTTCGATATTTTAGGTGATCAGTGATTTCAGACCTCTACATACAGGCTTATACACATTTACATTAGATTTTATAGAGATTATTCATGTATTATGAAATTACAGAAAAGGGCAACCATTAGGGTTTCCTCACTTGTCTATAAATATGAGAGGGTTAGGTTTAAAAAGGTGTGTTGTTTTTGGAGGCTGGTCCTGGTTTTGATTTTCACACACGTTCATTGAAGACTTACTTCTATTTAAGAAAACCACCATTAAAGACCTAGAGATATAGAGAAGAAGGCCATAAAGAGCGTTTCTACACCGACAATGCAGATTCTCTCAGCCATGATCAACTAATTCGATATCTAGGATTTTCTTAGCAAAACCCTAGCCAAGTAATGTAGTTCTAATTGTATTTTCAATTGTAGAGAAGGGAAACTGTGACTATACTATGATGATTATGCTAGATGAGAGACCATTTTTATTCATGATACAAGTTTATATATTTGGATTGATTCTTGTCTTAGAATTTTTGAATATATTTATCTTACACGATCACAATTATTCACTATGGGCTGGAACTCGGATGCTTAATTTGTGATTTTCTAGACAATGGTGGTCATAAAACTCAAAACCTTAAGTTGACATAGGCCATGCCCTGACAAATTGATATAAACATGCTTTAGTTTATTTTCATGCTTTAATTTACTACTTTAATTTACTTTTCTGTATTTACTTTCTGTTAGTAGTTGTCATGCACTAATCAGTTTAGTCTTGAGATGGGTTGTCGCGATCCGGTTGAGAGTAATCCTTTTTGGGGTTAAACTACTGGAGCGGTGCAACATGATTCACAGTCAATGGATCGTCCTCATGCAATTGAAATAGAATTTAGACTATATTATGCGGTTAGTGGTGGAGTGAGAAAACTCTAGTTTTCTCTCTCTCTGAATCACAACCATTATTCATTATTGTTTTCTGTTTTATTTTCATTAGTATTAGATAATTCACAAAATCAAACTCTTTTCGAAAAAATATTATTAAGTGGTTTTAGACTATTGAAGTGAACAATCCTCGTCTGTATGGGATCGATATTCCCCTACTCAAGCAAATCTGTCTACAATTAATCTATACGCTTGCAGAAGGGTAAAACCTAAAGTGTCGTTTTTAACCATATATTTTGTACACACCTGATGCCCACCAAGTTTTTGGCGCCGTTGCCGGGGACTTGGCATTGTTTAATAGCTTTAGTAGTTTATTTACATTGCGTTATTGTAGATTGTATCTAAAGTTGGAATTTGTGTGTTTTTGCGAGGTGTTCTGAGAAGCATAAGGGGATTTGGCAGAGCAGTGAAAGTTGTGTCGTTGGACCTCTTGTGAGTTTTAGTTTATCTTAATTATCCAAATATTTTTTACCTTTATTTTTGTTAATAGTTAGAAGAGTTTAGAAGTAGTTAATGTTATGTTCTGAAAAAAAATATATTCCAATTTTCGCAAATGAGGTGAGGTTTTTGAGTGGAAAAGGGCCATTAAACAAGACTTGAATTGAGCTCAGTCGGTTTTTGGCCTAAAAATATCGTTTAAGACCTCAAAACTGCGATTTTGTGCTTATTAAAAAAAATTTGAAAAAAAAACTTTTTGTGAGCTCAATGTATGACCGATAGATTGATCCATTCTAATCCAAGTACAACGTTAGTTGTTTATGACCCTGATATCAAAAGAACTCTAAGTCGTTTACGTCGAGATATTGAAGAGCGTCGTCATCGGATAGAAGAAAGCGCGATGGGTGACTAAAGAGTGAATCAACAGAGGGCACCAAAGATGTCGCTGAAAGGATACTACATGCCGGAGGCATATGATTCCTATGCAGATTTCCTAGAAGAAGAAGACGCGAAACACTTCGAAATCAAGTCAAGCATGATCAATATGCTTCCAAGATTTTCTGGCCTTAGGATAGATGACCTATACCAGCATATAAATGATTCTTAGAGGTTGCATCTACAGTTAGGTTTGAGGGTGTGACTAAAAATGATTTGTGAGTACATATATTTCCTTGGCCATTGAGAGACAAAGCTAAAAGATAGTACATCAAATTAGCTAAGGCGATTAAAATTGATTGGGAAGCCCTTCAGAGAGAATTATAGAAAAACACTATCCCATAGGAAAGACCTTAGAGGCACAAGATGCATTAAAAAGTTTTAGAGAATTGCCTGGTGAGCAATTTCATGATGCTTGGGAGAGATTAATGAATCTTGTATAAGTGTCCCCTCCATAGGTTCACTGAACAAGATGTGGCTAAGATTTTTTACATAGGACTTTGAGAGGCACATAAGACTTTGATAGATGCGTCAACACAAGGTCAATTTACCCTGAAGCCGGCAAAAGAACTTTTAGACTTGTTTGACAATATCAGTGAGAATGGAATCCAATATGAATCTGATTTGAGGTCTAGGGGTGGTCTTGACAAGAGATCTGAAAAAAAGTATGAGGTGAATCATGATGATGTAAGAGATTCAGTGGTGTTGTTAGGAGAGAAAGTAGACAAGCTTCTCAAGAAAAATTATTCACCCAGGAGAGAAGTCTCAGAGGTAGAAGCCAAGTATTCCCAAAATGAGTGTCAGGACATAATGGCCGCTGATGATAACGCATCGTGGAACTATTCAAATAATACTCCTTTCACAAATTCATACACTTCTAATGCCAGAAATCACCCATTCTTATCCCATACATCCACAAATGTGGAAAACCAACCAGAAAGGGTCCCACAAGGACAATCATCCAACAGTCAACCAAGGTTCATTCAGGAACAACAATCATATCTACAACCAAGGTTCCAACAGAGTCAACAATTATTCGAATCTCAGCTAAGAATAATGACTTGAAATTCTTAATTAAATTACCAACCCAGAGAGTCATCCAATAATTCTCAGGCTCTCCAACCATTCAATAATAATCAAGCTGTCCAGCCATATAACAACCAGACCTAACCTTAAGGAAACCAAAACCAAGGATTCAATCTAAATCAAGCTTGCCCTCTATATCCTCAAAACCATTTCCAACATCAACATCCAAATAAAAATTCATTATCAAGACCACCTAACTTTGAAGAGATGATGAGTACCCTGAGGGAGCTTAAAAATCAATCTAATAATTCTCAGGTGACCATCCAAACACTGAACTCTCATTCCCAATCCCTTGTTCAAATGGAAGCCCGAATGGTACAATTAGTGGATGCTATGGATTGGATAGTGAGAATATTGTCTAGTCAACCAGTGGTGAACCCAAAACCGCAACAAGTACTGAAGCCTGGATCCTTTGTTGAGACTCGTCATGAGACAGTCCAAGCAGTCACAATTTTTAGAAATGGAAGAGAAGTGGATAGTAATGCTGAGGAACAACATGAGGAGAGGCTGAAGAAACAAAAGGTAAAAAATTTTCAAAGAAAGGCAGAAGAAGAAGCTGAGAAGAAAGAGGCTGAGAAAGCTCAGAAAGATCAACCTCAAATGAAGGAAGATGAAGAACCAGAAAGGGCACCATATGAGGAAGTAACACCTTACCCTCAACGTCTCCGAGAGTCGATTTCGTATAAAGAGCATAAGGAGAAGGACATGTTGGATCCATGTCGGTAAGTCGAGATCAATAAACCTCTTCTACACATTGTTGACCAAATTCGACCCTATGCTAAATTTTTGAAGGATCTCTGTACTCAAAAGCATAAAAACAGAACTAAGGTACCAAAAAATATTTTATTGACTGTACAAGTGAGTTTGATCTTACTAAGTGATGCTCCACCTAAGAGGAAATATCCCGGTGCTCCCATTATTTCTTGTGTCATTGGTGACCAGAAGATTGGTAGAACTCTTCATGATTTGGGTGCGAGTGTTAATTTATTACCTTATATACGTCAAGACTGTCTTTTTTATTTTCAATTTCACCAAATTTATTCACCTATGGAGAACCACATCTTTCCATTTCTCCAATTTAACTATTATTCAGAAAAACAGAAAATAATCACAGACATCTAGTTTCTAAATTAGTCTCATGTCCTAATAAATTCACAAATTTAATCAAGAATATGTTAAAATCAAAGTAAATATAACTTAAATTAATTTTTAGAATATACTATAATAAATATATATTTTACATAGATCAATATATAATTATGTAAATATAATATATATATATATATATATATTATTATTTTTTCGAACGATCGCAGTATGATTCGATCGATCGAGCCATGCTTTTTACATTTCAATAGTGTCCTCCAGTAGCCTACTGCAATATTTTTCTGTTCTTTAAAAAAAAACTTTATAAATTTTGTATTCCTTATATCCATGTCTATAATATTCCACCCACAATATTACCACTAATTTAAGCAAGATTTCCAAATGGTGACTAAATCTCCCCCAAACTTGGTGTGTACCATAATCTGTATTCTAATTAGGACTAAAACAAGATCATAGTATATGTATTGCATTTAGACAAAGACTATAAAGGAATGAAATTTTCATTAATAACAGAAAATTAAAGATAGCTCAGCCAAAGGCCTATAAGAAATTGAAATTGCATGAAAATAAAACAAACTAATCCTAGAACTTGAAATAATGCAAAAATAAAAATAAACTAATTCCATCCCTAGCAGTAAGATTCATCGCTCACTCTCTAGCCACTTTCTTCACTCTTTTCTACATGGAATTGCTCCAATGATGTTCCCATCTATTCATATCCCCTTGTTTATAATTGTCAAGAAACTTCCACGAATCATATTCAGTAGGGTACCAATAACAAGATGGTATGTGAGAATTAACTTGATCACCCATTTGATCTTGAAGGAGTGCACTAATTAAGCACGGATAGGGTAACTTAATAAATCCTACTCCTAACCCTTTGATAATAGCGCGCCAGTGAGTAATTATAGTATTGAAAATGATATCGGGGAAAGAAACCCAATAATTGTTTTTCAGACAATAAATTATTTTTACCATAGTATAATCACACTTGTCTTTTGGTACTTCTGGACAAAGTTGCCTCCCTAACATGTTAACCGCCATCCAATAGCATGGAGAAACTCTAATCCTTGGAATCACACAAGCTCTAGATTTTACTCTAAACCCACCACATATATATTGAACCATAGTTTTAAATGAAGGATATGGTGAAGGGAAAGGTTTCTCTACTCTGGTGGGACTAAAAGGCAATTTCCAAACTTTAGCAATAATTTTCGGTGAGATTTTGATAATGTAGGTTGGGTTGACAATGGTAATCATGGCTCTCTTTCCACTATTCTTCTCAAACCCCAAATTCTGATAGACTTCATCTATGATAGAAGGATAGATAAGATCAGTACAATGCTCAATAGCAGGCTCAAGGAAGGCATCATGAAAGAAAACACATTCATATTTGAATTTTGGGGTGAAGTCAAGAAGAGAATAATTGGAAGCATAAGAGATCCCCCCCCCCCCCCCTCCCAATTGTATATCACTAATGGTTCTAGGGTTACTAAAGCTAAAGTAATATATTTATAAGAATCATAAAAACTAATAAAAGTAAAGTCATACTTGGGTAAAAAGAAATTATATATTATAGAATAAATATATAACCATAGTTAAAATTGTATAGACCAATATCAGTCTTTCCTAAACATATAATATTATAATTTTTGTAGGTTAGACTAAGAATGGAACTAGATGGGTCCTAAAAAGGCAAAAATCAAAATTTTCCCGAAAATATAAAATTCTACAAAGTCGCAGCCTACCGATCGATCATTCCAGTACTCGATCGATCAGTGACTTTTAATTTGTATTTTGTAGTAAATATATAAATAAAAGTATATATATATATATATGCAATATAGATTTTGTTAGACTACTTAAAAATAAATATAAAAATTCCTCCCCCAAACTTATTTATTTCATAAATAATAAAATAATTTATTTTCATAAAATTAGACAACTATTATTTATATAATAACACAAAATGTCAAAATTTTCATAAACATTATTCAAAATTTTTAATAACATAATAAACCAGAATGTAAAACATTTTTGGCATAAAATATAAGAAAGAAAATATGAGTGGATGGCCAATGATGACTAATGTGATCGCTCACACTCATGCTCTCCTGACCTAACTACTAAATAGGTGGATCTTAGGGCTAACGGGGCTATGCCTCCCTAGATAGGCGCATCTCCTCGGCAAGTGTATCAATACACTCTAAGATAATCCCCAGGTCTGCTCTAACTCCCTCCCACTCAGTCCTCGGGATAGTGACTGTTTCCTCAAGGACTACTGGATCCACTGCTGGGGTTACTGGTGGTGCTGGCGGTGGTGGTGGTGTTGCTATATGTCCTCGCTGGCTCTGAGGAATGAGATAACTACGGGATCATGTCCAATCATGTGGACCAATAGGCACTCTGGCCATAACGACCATGCCATCATCCTCAGGCCTGATTCCCGCATCCCAAATCAGGCTCAATACTAGTGCAGGGAAAGGAATTCCATAGCTCTTCTTCTCAATGGTCAACTTCTTCGTCATCTGCCGCATCGCCCACCGCATCTACTAAAAAATAATATGGGGAATGGAGATTCAAAACCCCAGCTAGAAAGCATAAAGAGCTAGGTTGAGTAATCCTCATTGCTCAACAATGTGCCCCTATGGGTGCACCTGTGCTCTAAGCACCTCATTAACAAACCAAATCCTAGAAGGACAATTGCCCTTTGTGGTACAAGTCTTGGCGTCGTCGCTAAACTTGTGGCCATATCAAGCTTGGGAAATTTGATCAATCAATGGCTCTGGCATTGGCAGAGGGGTATAGGTCCCCTGAAGATCGGGGGGAACTCAATTGGCAACCCCCAAGTCTGGGCAATCGACTCAGAAGTAACCTCGAGCTCCTGATGTCGGACAGAAGTAAAGAGCCGGACTTGGGGTCCTCCTCCACCCATATCTCCATCCGAAGCCAAAACTCCTGAACCATCCTCTCGTAAATCAACTCATAGAGGGCCAATAATAATGGCCCCAAGCCTCGGATGCTTTCTTTGCGCACACCATCGTTATTTTGAAGAAAAAGTGTAGATAAATGTTTTCGAACGATCAAAGTACTAAACGATCGATCGCGGGAAGCTATCGCTCGATCAAAGGAATTGGGAATCGATCGCTCAAAACAAATCGAACGATCACAGTAATAATCGATTGATTGCTCGTAGAATCTCTCGAAAGAATGTAAGTTTGATCGCTCTAAACAAAGTACGAATATTTTTGAATGAGTTTATAGTGTTTATATATGTAATTGTTATTTTTATTCATTATAACCTAATTTAAAAGTGAATTTAATTTTCGCTGGCCACCTACCTCGATCGATCGAGGTAGTCATCGATTGATCGGTAAAATAAACTTTTATAATTTTTCAAAATTTCAAAAAGTTAAATAAATAAAATAAAGCATACTTAAAATCCTAATTAATACACTCGGTTAAATTCTTAGGTAACTTTTAAACCGAAACAAGATACAGAACCTGTCCCTGACGCGAAGAAGCACATTCTAGTAATATTGGGAAGACCATTCTTAGCTATGGCAAATGCATGCATCAATTGCAGAACCGGAGCCATGTATCTGACATTTGGAAATATGAAGGTCCGAATGAAGTCACCGCTTGCCTGAATCTGAGGAATGTTTTCTGATTAATGAGTGCGATGAACTGGATGATATTATATCAAATTTTACAACTCAAATCTTGGAGGGAGATGAGTTGGAGTCATTTATGACTGGAGAAAGGCCAAATGAGGAAGTTACTGATTGGGAGGCATATTTGAATCTGCAGAATGAAGAGTTGGATGCAATGGAGATTGCATTATACACTCAACCATGGCAAGAGCTAGTTAAACCACTTCTAATAGTTTCAAATACTCCACCAATTCCATCTCTACTTATTCCTCCTGCCTTGGAACTCAAGGAATTGCCTGAAAAGCTGAAGTATGTAATACCAACTAAATGCTCATAAATGAAACTATAGAGATCATGATATGTTTAAGTTTGGGGCTTGATGAGACCGGAATAGTTGGTATTCTGGGCATTAATATACCTCTTGTTAGTCTCTTTATTCTATTAATTTGATATTTTTATGGAAGTTGCGTGTTAAGTGTGTTTTCAGGGCCTTAATGCAAAAGTGTGTTAATTCAGGGTTCTTAGGAAGTATGCGGAATTCGGAGCAATACTTTGAAGATATTTGCACTCGAAAATCAGCAAAGTACAAGTCAGTGAAGCAAGGTACAAGTGATGGAAGCATAAAATTCATGGATTAAATAAATATTAAAATTCAGGAGCCACCGATCGATCGGTGAGGCTTTTCGATCGTTCGGAATACTCCGTCTTGGAATCTGTGTGAACATATACTGCAAAATTCTGATTTTGTGTACAAGTATATAGCGGGGTAGAACCATCCATTCAACATAATTTCTTAGCCCTTAAGTTCTCTTGGAGTGCAAGCAAGGAACATACCATATCTGCACCAACTTTTGTTTATAAATATGAGTAGAAGTCATGAAAAAAATATATCTCTGACATCTTGAAAATATCTTTGTATTATCTCAAGAACCAACCATCCAATCATGAAGATGGTGGCTTCATCAACAATGGAGTCTCCCATTTCCTTGAGCAGCTAGTCTGTATCTAGGGTTTCCAACGAAACCCTAGCTGAGTAATGTAGTCTTTTATTTATTTTTATTGCAAAGAGGGGAATCTGTTGAAGGGAACTCATATGATGATTATGTAGTGAGAGAACGGACAAAACTACCTAAATAAGATTTATTTATTAATTCTTTACTTAAGATGAGACTGAATTAATAATTTATCTTGAACAACTGTGTTTTATCAACGGGGCAAGAAATTCCGTGATTTAATAACGGTTTCTACTTCTACATAATGGTACTTATTTGGCATGATTAAGTCTTAGGTTTACACAGTTCATTCCTAGAGAAGATGATTGTTAACATGCTTTTTAATTTCATGTTTTAGGAGTAGTTGTAGTATTGATGCAATCAACAGTCATACTAATCGAAGATGGATTATAGCGAATACGGACAGATTGCATCCTTTTTGGGACTAGGCAACTATTTGTAGCATTACTAGTTTGATTCATATGAGTTGTACCGCCATTATGCAATAATATAATTAAAGGACTATGTTATAAGGCTAGTGGTGGAGTTGAAATTCAACCATAGACTTGTTTATCTTGAGTGAAACCAAAAATATTTTTATTTTATTTTATTTTATGTTTAGTAGTTTAATACAACAAACCAATCAAACAAATTTTATAAATATAATTCAATTTGCTACTTTATAATTATTTGAAATACGACTTTGATCTCTATGGTTCGATACCCTATCTACCCAACTATATTATATACTACTTGCGTCCTTGCGACTGAAAGGTTAAAACTAGATCGTGCTAATTCCTTATTTTTAACACTATTATT
Source organism: Cornus suecica (assembly GCA_963922005.1). Lineage (NCBI taxonomy): Eukaryota > Viridiplantae > Streptophyta > Magnoliopsida > Cornales > Cornaceae > Cornus > Cornus suecica. The sequence continues at coordinate 39,226,860 of OY998245.1, read as the reverse complement.
TTCACACGTCTGGAACCGATCACCTGCTTTGTGAACCACCACCACTTATTTCTCGATCACCCCTTTGCTTCTTATTGGGACTGTAGCGTTGCTGATTTTGATTACCTCGAAACCTTTCTTGCTTTATTTGATTCTGATTATCTTCTTGCTCCACTCGTATAGCGCTGTCCACCATCTTGGAGTACTCACGGATACCCAAGGCCACCACCTTCCCTCGGATAGACCACCTCATTCCCTTCTCAAACTTGTCAGCCTTCATCTCTTCAGTTGCTATCAAGCATTGCCCAAAACGGCTTAATTCTGAAAATTTGGTTTCATACTGAGAAACTATCGTAGTACCTACTGAAAGGTGCATGAACTCTTGTATTTTGGCCTCACGAACCACTTGTCTAAAGTATTTTGCATAGAAATTCTCTTCAAATACAACCCATATCATGGTTTCCACATTATGCCTTTCTTTGATAGTGTCCAACAAATTATTAGTTTCATCCAAAAGTAGAGAAGATACAATAGATACTTTGAATTCCTCAGGCATCCCAATCACCTCAAACAACTTTTTGAGTTGCTTAAACCATCTCTCAGCTTCACATCCTCCCCGACTGGTTTTCCCATTAAAAGTTGGAAGATTTAGTTTCCAAAACTCATGGAGGTAGACCATTTTGTTTTCAGTCAATGTTAACTTCCGAGCCTGCTCAGGAACTCGGTTACCTCGAGCTTGTTGTTCCATACGGCCTGTAAGACCTTCTATATCTTGGAACACCCTTTGAAACCTTTCCTCATTTGCGGCCTGAGCATGAAACGTTCGTGAAGCTGACTTGGGCATGATTAGCTAACTGCACCTTTTATAGTTAGTAAGAAAAATTGACATATTTTTAACATCATGTGCAAGAAGTTAAGGCATGTAAGCAAAAACATGTAATCAATCACTTTTAAATCTCTTGAAAAGAAGCAAATGTTAACAAGGTTACAAACATGCTTCAAGTATGCACAATAACTCCCTAGGACCTACAACTTAGGCACTGACACCAAATTGTCACACCCCAAAAAATGTAAGGCGTGATAAAGTATAGTTATAAGCTAATAGGGTCTCGGTTAAAGATAACCTTACTTCCTATGAGTATCATAACACCAAAGACCTTTATGAAACATAAGATTAAACTAACAAACCAGATTTATTCACGACTATTTCCCTATTTAGGAAAAATCAAAACACCACAACCTCGAAGAGGAGTGACAATAATGTAGATATACACAAAACAAGCTTATTATTGACCTTAGGATGTTATGTACATACAAAGCCAGAGCCCATTCCCATATTACATTAGTAAAATTCCCTTTACAACAGACCACTACACCGGGCATCAACTATACAGGGCATTTTCTAAAGCATCCCCAAACACATTAGGCTTTACACAAAAGTGTGGTCACAAAAGTGTGTGCAAGGTGGATCCTTTAGAATCCACAGCTAGCACCACTCCTTTCGCCATGTTCAGTGGGATAACCTAAAATGTTGGGGGGTGAGTCAAAACTCCATAGGAAAAGTGCTAACAAGTGCTTCATTGAGGTTTTATGCACATGATTAAAACTAATGCAAAGCTGTAATAAAATGACATGCTCAAAGGTCAATATTTTCAAGAAAACTAAAATAATAGCTGAAGTAAATCACCTTTCCTTTAAGAAAGTCAAACCAAGTCCCCTTTGAGACAACTACTAAAATAATAGCTAAAGTATAACTACTATGAACCAGAACCACTTAGTGTTGTTTTCTCCTCCTCTGCCCAGCAAGAACCAACTCTAAACCCCCATATCAATGGGTCGCCCACGTGGGTATAGGGTAGATCACCCTCCCGAGTATCCAGAACCCATTATTTTAATCCAAAAATCTATCCCAAAACCCAGGGTTTTGTATAAAATTTGGAAAGTAAAGGTATCTTTAGAGACATGTATCAAATTCAGAAAGAGGAAATTATATGTGCAACATGTTTAGTTCATGAAATTCAAATGCACAAACATAGCATATCAAATAGGAAATCAGAAATAGAGAACAATATATATATATATCCGGATAAATCTCACAATAATTCACGAGGTAGAGAAATCCCTACTAAACAATTAGGCAGAGGAAAATATAAAGATTTCTATAGCTGCCCTCCTCTTCCTTTTTCTTCCTTCATTCTTTGGTTGCCTTCTTTAACTCTCTAATTTTTGTTTCTATCCCTTTTTACTCTCATGTGTCCTGGAGAAGAAATTGCCTACAGGTGTGTAATTCTGTGGTGACATGTGTTCCTAAGTTTTGCGTGCTTAAGACACCTGTTTTGTTACCCCCTTGTATGGCTGCCACTTGTCATCCTACTTAGGTTGTTTATACAAAATTGCAACCACCCCCTCACTGTCTAAAACAATTACTCTATGATCTATCAGCTGATCCTAAACTACTAAGGAAATACTTACACTTACACAACACATAATTTAATATTATGTAACTTTGAAAGAAAATATATAAAAAATGTCAATAATGCATGAACGATTAAAGAGAATAAGTAATTGACTAATGTTAGATGCCTAATTTAAATTAAGGGTGTCACACAATTGATGAACTCTCATTCCCAATCCATTGCTAATGTAGAAACCTAAATAGAGCAACAAGCTAATGTGGTGAATAGGCTTGAATAGGGAAGATTAACTAGTCAACCATTGGTTAATACAAAGAGTCAACAAGTAGTGGAGCGTGGTAAATTTGCTGAACGTAATTATGAGACAGTCCAAGCCATTATGACTCTGAGAAGTGGAAAGGAAGTGGAGAATAGGGTTGAGCAGCAGTTTGAGGAGAGGGCTAACAAGCGAAAGGTGACTGAAGAGGTTTAATGAGATCGATCAGACATTACTGGAACAGCCAGAAAGGGCAAGTTATAAGGAAGCATCGCCATTTCCTCAATGTATTAGAGAGCCAGCCAGATATGGAAAGCATAAGGAAACTGATATGTTGGAGACGTTCTGACAAGTCAAGATCAATTTGCCTCTTCTAGAGATTATCGCCCAAATTCCACCCTATGCTAAATTCTTGAAGGACCTCTGTACGCAGAAAATGAAAAGTAGAACTAAGGTCCCGAAGAAGATTTTGTTGACTAAACAACTGAGCTCGATCCTACTAAGTGATACTCCACCTAAGATGAAAGATCCCGGTTCTCCCATTATTTCTTGTGTCATTGGTGACCAAAAGATTGGTAGAGCTCTTCTTAACCTTGTTGCGAGTGTTAATTTATTGCCTTACTCGGTCTATCAGTAGCTAGGGTTGGGAGAACTCAATCATACCTCGGTGGTGATTTAATTGGCAGACAGAACAACTAAACAACCGAAAGGAATTCTGAAAGATGTCATTGTTCAAGTGGGCAAGTTCTACTATCCTGTAGACTTTTTGGTGTTACATATGGAACTTGAACACAGATCAGGGAGACATATCCCTATTATATTAGGAAGTCCTTTTTTGGCCATGACAAATGCGTGCGTTAATTGCAGAACAGGGGCTATGGATTTATCTTTTGGGAATCTAAAGATGAGGATGAATGCTTTTGATATCAACCATCAATTACCTGAACCAGCTGAGTGTTTTAACATAGATAATATTGATAAGATAGTTGGAGAATCTGTGCCTCAGAGTAGTGCAATAGATAATTTAAAGGTTATGATGAAAAGGTCGGAGGAAAAATTTGAAAACTGGGAGGATCAACAACAATTTAATTTGGAAGTTATAGAGGCATTTGAAGCTGCGTTATACTCGTAACAAGAGAAAGCATCGAGAGAGTCGCTTGGACCTCCACTTATTCCTCCACAGGAGTTGGTGCCTGAAAGTACGCATTAAGAGATGGTGTTGTATGGGTTAATTGAGGATCAAGAGGATAGTGTGCTGAAAGAGAAAAAGAGTGTGAAGATAGCTAGAGCTAATCATTTACCACGAACAATCATAGAGCCTACAAGGATGACAGTCCTCTTAAGGATCCCTTTCCAGATGAGCGAGTCTTGAGTATAAACATGATAGATAAGTTGTATGCCTAGGAAGATCCGTGATTAAGAACTAAGTGTGAGGGGATACAAAATTATGCGTATAAAGATGTTTAAATTTACATAGCTCAGACAAGAGTATATCATTCTAAGCATATTCGACTTAAGTTCTTTGAGCTTGGCCGGAAGGGACGACAGTGTAGTTCGAGACTGAAATTGTTTCTAGGTAAAATCTGATTAAGATAGGACATACCATTTTGAGTTAAATCAGTTTTCCCCTACGGAGAGGTAGGTTTTAAGAATGAGAGGTTAAAAACACATGGTCAACGACTGAAGATTTATGAGGAGATTGATCTAGGATCAGAATTTACGGCATCTATTAGTTTGGCGGGTTAGGTGTATGATACGGGGTAGGAGGAAGTGCCCACGTCGCGCCATCGATGTTAAACATTGGTCCTAGGTTGTGAAAGTTAGTTTCTAGCCTCGGTTTATAAAATAGGATGTTATTTAATTTCTTGAATTTCAATTTCGTAGGATTGTAAGCCCTTAAGGCCAAATCAAACTTTTTTTGTAAATATAATAATGTAAGAACATTTATATTATTATTTATGGTTGGCATGTTCTAGACAATAACCATGTTGAGTGAATTATGAGGTCGGATAGGTTTAGGAAATTTGAAGTGGTTTTGCAAAGGCTGATACAAGCTTAGTCAAATTCAAATCAAGCTTAAAGGACGTGAAAAATACAACAGAAATGGAGAAGGAACAAGTTTGAGCTAAAAAATGCATTCCGGAGGGCATAAATGATAGTTTTTGGAGCCGAAACTTCAAGAATCATTCTAATGAAGTCGAGGGGATTCAAACGACACTATTCCCAGGAAAAGTGGTTTATATGAATTTGCTACGATTAGCCTACGAACTCAGTAGCTAAAAGTGGCTAGAAAGTGCCTTTTTTACGCCCCCATCTACGCCCATCAAAAAGGGCCTATGCATCGTGCGTAGCCTGTGTCTACGCGCCACACGTAGGAGGGGCAACGAAATTAAGTTGTGAAATTTCAATTTTGACTCCGATTTGATTTCTTTTGATGCGGCTGTGACTCTAAACATTGATATACGTGATATATACATATTGAAGACCAGAGCTAAGGTTTTTACTCAATTTGATGTGAAATTAGGAGAAAGGGTAAAGCTAGGGTTTCCATCAGTCCTCTCTATAAGTAGGAGGAGTCTCTACAGATTTTGGAGAGCTTTTAGGGAGAGATCTCTACAATTCTTCACAATTCATATTCTTCTACACAGATAGAGATAGAGAGAGAAAATCATTAAGCGATTCTATATCTTTTAGTTCTCTTTTAGAGTTTATTTAATTGTGTTTCTACATCGATGATCTTATGCACAATTGAATGACCTAGATTCTGGAAAAATCAACACACCATCTATTGTAAAGTGGTTGCTTTCATCCGTTGAGAAGCGGAGCCGTCTGAGTGCGAAGATCAAAGCAGGAGGATTTGTGGATATTTGATCCTTTGAGAAACGAAGCCATCAGTGTACGGAGATCAGAGCGAGTGCTTCGTGTAGAGCGAGTGAATCTAGACTTTTAGACGTCGAGTGAAGAACAACAAATTACAGCGGTTGTAAGTTCTATTTTCATAGAGTGTGTACAAATTCTCTAATTCATAGTACATCGATACCCGAGCGTATCCATGGTTTTTACTTGGATTCTTTCCAAGGTTTTCCACATAAAAATATCGTGTCTCTATTAGTTTATTTTCTGCACTTAGATAAATCTTTGAATTTGCAATAAGTATTCTATAAAAATACAAGTTTATAAATCTAGCATAGCATATTCTAGTACATTTTCCGATAACTATAGTTATTGAGGGGAAATATCATTTCTCATATATTTGGATGATTGTTTCATATAAACATATTATATGGAACAACAATATACTCCCCCTCAATTGAAAACCCTCTCGCCCTTAACGAAACAATCTCTCCCCCTTACATAATACTTCTCCCCCTTTTTGTCACTAAAATAACAAGCAAAGATATACCAATCAAAACATAGGGAAAACCTCAAAAAATAAGTAGATGAAATGATCAGAGAGGAGACTTTATAGAATCTAAGTCAAGCACTAAATACTAAGATAAAGTACTCTATAAGATTATATCTAGATTCTCAAGTAACAAAAATCTCTACAATGCATGAACTTAAAACTAATGCATGAATACAAAATGCTCAACTTAAAAAAAAAAATTGTTCTTAGAAACATGTGAGCAGGGGCAATAGAGACAATGAGCTAATCATTAAAATATCATATTCGCATATTTGACTTAGCTATTACAGACATGATAGTGAAGAAAATCAGCACACGTACCTTGTAGTCATAAGCAGTCACAAGACAAGCTTTACATAGCATTTGCATATAAGAAAAATATTCAGGTGCAAGCAAACATCTAAGATGAAAGCAATACGTACTAATTCTAATAATATCCTCACTAACCGTGATGATACCTCAGTCCAAAACCCAAGCTAGAAGTCAAATCTCTAACTCGGACTTTATTGCTAATTAAGGGAACACAATTTAATATTTTCGACCTTTTCACGATATCCTTTTTATCTTTCTAATCTCCGGACTTTCCAGCGAGGACTTTCAGTCCCAACCAACTGGGCCCGAGCTTCTTCCATGGGATTTATGCTCATTAGTTTTCTCCCCTTTTGATGCGAACACTCTGCTACTTTTTGCATTTCTATATTTTAAACATCTCATTATTTCCTCTTTTCAACATTACCACAACATTCATAAGCATGCAAAAGGTATTCCAAAAATTAGATCAATCTAACATAGCTCATGAACCTACATATCATTTTGGGTTAAATGAAAAAGATTAACAATTTCAGCAGGCATTACTGTCACGCCCCTAAAATTCCCGTTCCCGAAACTCTAATCTAGAGAATTAGCGAATTTCCAAGGGATGACGTAAGTCAAACGACCACTAGAGTCAATAATGACATGAAAATACATGGGATAACAATGAAAGATATACTCCATGCCTAATCGAATACTAGAAATTCAATAGTATCATCTGATACCAACTGACACGCCCCTAAATTCCTAAGACTTCCGAACCGGGACATCCAAGGAATCCAGGATGTGATCCTAAATACGAACGACCAACTAAGATATCATTAACCATGAAAACGTATGGAATAATGATAAAATGGTTTATTTCATACCCAAATGAATGATAAAACAAAACAACGAAATCTAACGAAAATCCGGCAGAGTTTTGTTTGTAAATGGAATAACCGGACACACAACCACAATAGAATAACCTGCCAATAACAGTTCGATAATATCAATGGCTCATAGGCCCAATATTCATCAATCATACTAGGGCCGAGGCAGTGGAAAGAAGCACCGCTACCCCTACACAACCCTTTATAATCAACAAAGCCACAATTACTCGAATAAGAATACAGAAATGCACATGGCAGATCCGAATAGATACAATGACATCCTGAAATAATAAATACAGGAAATAAAAGATACACCAATAGGGATATGCCAACAGACTGGCTCCCAAGAGAAATATATGACAATCCCATACAAAATGGGCAAAGAAACTGACAGCAGATAACTATCGTCCCCAAACCAGTCGCGCTGCATCTGTAACGCATCACCCTGCGCAACTCCAAAACCTGTAATAAGGAAAATAAAGGAAACTGTCGTTGCACCGTATGTTGTCCGTAGCCGCAACATTTCCTGCAACCTGGCGTGGGAATACCAGGGGGCGATGAAATACCCCTGTGAGCAAATAAGCTCAGTGGGAAAAATGATATCCTAACTACCACATCCTCTGACTGTTTAGGTAATGCTAAACTATCTAGCAAGATACATAGCCCAAACCATAACCCAGCCACGAAAACCCAAGGCACGTACTCGTATACTACCATAAATAAGTATACATATCGAGAATATATATATATATATATAAGTACACAACATGAGTCTATAAGGTACCACTAAGACTCGTACTCCAAGTACCAACACCAGTAGTCTACACTACTCTCACCAACGTACACTAGGTACACGACACTCAGGTCCAATCTAACAAATCATCAAGCGCTCACAACGTAACCCAGAAGATTCAAACAGAGGGAATCACTCTCACCTCTAATATCCACAAGGATCAAAATCCACCACTAGTACCAAGGAATACTCATAACTCACTCCCTGAGAATACAGGAGGAAAAACACTCACGTCCTTGCGTACTAACCCAATCGTCATCTATACATATATATGTATAATATATATATATAACAAACCTCATCCCATTCTTAGAGAAAATCTACCTCTCAAGGGCTAGATCACCCCAATCATATCACCGTATGAATCTCAAAATACTATCCCCAACAAGGTCAATAAATCATCAACACTCTCACTATAGATAAGGAACGCTAAACAGTTAAATCTCGGAGAGTACCTGAACACTACTCTCATGACAACCACATAAGAGTCAAGGAACCAAAGCAAGGAAAAAGAAATCCCAATGCTAAACCAACGGATAACCGAGACAACAACGTCAAGGTTAAGAATACCACAAATGTTTAGGGAAAACACCCGAACAAGGAAAACCAAAAGCGAATGGCCGAGAGTGAAAGTTATAAAAACATGAATCCCAGGGATTCAATAGTTTTTAAGAAAAATGTTTTAAAACTCGAACCAATCCATTCGGCATCCATGCCCCTAACATGTGAAAAACTCAAATCACCTAGGTGGTGACATCAACAACCAAGAAGAAGCGAAAGACAACACTATATGTGTGCATTGAACAATACCAAGCCTCATACCCAAGAACTAGAAATGATCCGAAGCAAAGGTGAAATAAGAAACCACCTTTCAAAACACTACAGGTCAAGATTTTTGAGAAAGAAGTCTCGTAACCTCAGAATTTCTATAGAATAGGTTTTCTTTAAAAATCCACACAATGAAAATGACCGTCTTGCCCCCGGTCTTCGTTGTTCGTCTGTCCAGGCTACGGGGGTAGGTGAAAACAGGTTTTTCCTTTTAAATACAATGAGTTTGTTTTCAAAACTTGAAAAATCCCGTTTCCGACAGACAACCAGATAAGAGTGACTACAATTCCAAGGATTCCTATAATGTCCCGAAAGGACAATGAAGGAAGAACAATACGTTGGACTCATGGAACACAACCATCCGTTTCCAACTTCACAAAATCAAATGACAACACGAGGAAGAGGTTCGGCACCACGCCGTAACCGACGGCTCAAGGAGTGACATATGAGTCAAAGACATGTACTAGTATACAGAATACAGTAAAAGAAATGCTTAGGGAATGAACTAAGCACTAGAACCAAGACTGTCAAGCTACAGTACTTCGAGTATTTAATAAGATCACTTAGACCCCTTAATATCATGAAAAGGGAAAACTAGTGGCCGATACCACGGAACTAACTAGTTTCAATCAATACCTCTTCCAATTCATTATAACCTCAATTTCACATTTGATACTAACTCTCTAGATTACTAACAGAATCAACAGACCATTGTCACTCAACTAGACAGGTTTAATCACCACCTCGTCTAACCGCACTCAAAACCTTAAAAGTACGATAAAAGATACATCCCTCTAAGTGGGAAAGAAACATCAAGGGTCAGTAATGTTCACCCAACCAAAACCACAAGACTATCACCCACCTTCTCAAGGCCTCAACTCACCGTTGATACTACACAATCAACTAGGTTTACAATCTCGTCACCAGCCTTCTTTAAGGCATCAACTCACCATCGACTCTACAGTCCATCACTAACCTCAACTATCCACAGAGGTCACTACGCCATTATGCTTAACCTCCCCCAAGAGCACATAAGTATATAATCACAAGTATAAAAATATACATTTCATTATACTTCAACAATTACGACATTTAATTCATGTTTTCACATTATTCACTTTCAGTTGAGCATTTTATAAAATATGAATTCATTTTGCAATATTCATAATTAACATGTTCCAAAATCCACAGGTAATAATAACACATAATAAACTTGCTCCAACAATCCACAAGTAATAATATCACATATACATGTCAAGTGAAATCACATAAATGATGTACAATGCAATGTGACTCAACACCACCCTTTGCCCAATCACAGGTTAACGAATACGCACTCCACCCATACTATGAGCAAAAAGAGTACCGCACCGATTCTTCCCAAGTGAATTTTATCTCTTTCACTTTCAACAAGGAAGACGACCCGTGACAAAAGATCTGAATAACGGATGCACGAGATGACCCGCGACTTTGAGAATGAGACGACTCACCCTATACCCCATTCCCGGACTCATTACTTCCGTAGGTTGGGAACACCCCCTGGCCAGTTGTTTCTCAATATGTATTCAGGGCCTCAATAACAATCATGCCTCAACATAAATATGTAATGCATCATATTTATGAAAATATCCACATGCTACCACATGGATCCCATAATCTCTTTCACATGCTTTTAAAACAATAAAGCAATAAATCACGACAAGCAATTATATCACATAATCATGCTTGCAATTCGTCAACTTATCATTTGATTCATAAGGAAATAAGTTCATTCATTTAAACATGCTTTTAATTCCCTTAAAGCAAATAGTCCACGTATCATAAGGGGAACCTACCATAACGTCTAAGTTTTCACGTCCCTCCCGTTCACATATTCCCTAACACATTAAAAGGGGAACTAAGCCACCTATTATTTTTCAATTCAAATAGGAATCTATTTAATTTCGCAGGAAAATAATTTAATTAATTTATTAAATTAATTTCTAAGTCCTGCCTCTATTCTAACTCAATTATAGATATTTAAATTCATAATTTAATATATCTAAATTTAAATAAATACTGGTTTGCACACCCAAACCACGTCAACGATACGAAAGTGAGAATAAAATTACCCAACTTAATATACGCTTACAGAACAGCCCAAAACGGCCCACCGTGAACAGTACCGGTGCTCGTATATGGAGCCTGCCGACCAAAGTCACCCGAATAATATTTTGAATATGTTAAAACGTCCGTCTCGACAACCTATACGATATATATGAAGCCCATCAGCAATAGGTTAATTAATTTGGGTAAATCTAAAATAACCCAAACAAAAATTATAACCTATAAACGTGATTTCCGACAAACCGCTCAACGGAAAATTACGAACTTTTAGTATGACGTACCTAGCATCGATACGAAGCTACCCTCCAAACATCGGGGTCATCCGACATCGAAAAGCCGACCAAATTGCCGGCCAAAGTTCCGGCCGAACACCCTCTGTCGCGCGAACTGCGTGACCCAGCTGCGCCCAACCTTTTGCATGAACCAGACCCACCAACTACGGCCCTCGCTGCTCGCGACGCCGTCGCTACTCGCCGTTGTCGCTGCTCTAGACGGCGACTCCTCCGCCTAGTCGCGCTTCTACGCGCGACCTCACCTCCAGCCCAACACCTCTCTCTCTCTTTTTCTCTCTCTATTTCTGGCCATGGAGAAGCTAATGAGGAGGAAGAGAAGTTGTGGTCGTGAGAGGGTGAAAGAGGAATAATAAGATATTCGTGTATATATGCATATACATATATATGCTAAATCGCAAAAATGACCTTCCAATTATCCACAATTACAAACTAACCCCAAAAATAATATATATATATAATTACAATTATATATATATATATACAATAAATCCCAATAAATACCGGTAGCCTCCAAATAATATCGCGTGAACCCGTAAGTCCATAGGACGTCAAATAACTAAAATTGTCCGAAAATAATACACTAGGGTAGGAACCCAAATCGTCGGAACCCTGTACGTCGAATAAAATAAACTTCTCGTCGCCCCATCGAAACTCCAAACACTAAACATCTAAACGAAATCGCGTAATCGACAACAAGAATTCTCGAACTCGTCGAAGAGAAATCGTAATGTCGTCTAGTCGACTTTACAACTAAACGCGAAAAATTTACATGCGAAATACCAAGGATGACCAGGACGTCATGACCAAGTGACGTCATAACCGAAATTAAATTGGAAATAATTTCATTAAAAAGGAAAATAACATGGGGTGTTACAATTACGATCATCTCCGAAGTAAAACAAACACCTAAGATTAATGAGTTTCAAAAATAATACTTAAACATGTCAAGTGAATAACTCATTTGTACCCTTAGCCAAGCTCAGGTCATACTAACAACTCCAATTCCCATAAACATAATAAAAAAGGTAAATACGAGAATATAGTGAAATGTGACAACCATTTGTACCCTTAGCCAAACTCAACATGCTAAGAATTTTATTTTAAAATTTTTATCATTTGTTTTCATAATAATGCATGCATGAATAATCCTATTCGTCGCAAAACATGATGCATATTTAAAAAAATTATAATAAAAAAAATAAACATGAAAATAATACAAAATACATGATAATGTATCAATTCTAGGATAAAAGATAATGTAAGATAATCCTAGAATGAAACATATGAAGCCATTTATCCTAATGATAACATGTCACTAGATTTTCTAAGATGCACATGTTGTTAAAAATATAATGGTTTTGTAGAGAAGTCTGTTGACTGAGAATCTGTGGATATATACTCAAGACCTTTCTCAGAATTAGAGTCACACGCTCTACATGCAGTATGAGCAACCAAACAATGTAGTTCTTCTTTCCTAACCCATACTTGTTTAATTTTTTTGTGCTCTATTTGCTAGCCTCGACAACGTCCTCACCTCTTCACTCAACACCCGAATTTGATTTTCAACATTGGGTCCTTTTTGAGTTTTATGCTTCCACTCTGATTTTAATTTTTCTCCTCTTAACTTTGAACACACATGTCGAATGTGACCTTTCACTTCACAGTGATGACATACCGGGATAAACCTCTGAAAATCATTGTTCGAAACCTTATGAAATCTAGAGGTAAAGGAAGGCTTACTCTCAACTGGTTTTCTGACATAAGATTGAGCATTAAAATTCCTCTCAGACTTACCTTGAGAAGAACTAGATGCTACTTGATCAGCCCTAATAAAGGTTGTTTTGGAAACTATGTTAGAATCACTCAATGTTCCTTTGAACCCCAACCGCTTTGTATTTCCTGCAAATTTTCCTATACTCAACATGTGATCAAGCTTAAGAGTTCCACTAGACCATCTATGAATAGTTGAGTTAGCATCCTTCAAATCCTTTCCATTCCCTTAATCCGTGTAGATTTCTCACTCAATTCTAATATTAGAATGACTAATTCCTTATTGAGATCATCTACCCTCTTCAAAACCTGAGTCATTTCTTGTTTAGACTTGGTCAACTCATACTCTTCTCTCCCTCTTCTCTTAACCATTTTTGGCTCATATAAGATGTATATAGCATAAGAACACAATATAGCCGTTTGGGGGTGTTTTGGGAAGTTTTGGAACACTTTGAATCCGAAACTAGCCGTTAGAATTCAAATTTCGGATAAGGCAGTCGACTGGGTGTTTTGGGGCAGTCGGCTGGGTCTCTAAAAAATCATTCCGAACTTTATTTTTAGGTCTCTTACTCAGCAAGTCGACTGGCCTTCTTGGCCCAGTCGACTGGGTCAACAGGCAGTCGACAGGGTGGTTTACCCAATCGACTAGGCTGTTCAGCCCAGTTCCGATGCAGTTTACGCTTTTGGTCATAACTCGAGTTCCGTAACTCAGATGTAGGAATTCTTTAGCTTTTTCGAAAGCGGACTTCTATATATTGATTTTAGGCTTTTGAATCGCTCCATTTAACCCATTTTTGAGTTTGATATGCTCATTTGAATGTGACATTTCATTTCGAACTTCTAACCCACTTGATAGTTTTTCGTTAAATCTTTTGGGATTTTTCCGAAATGACTTAGACACACTCCTAGGATATCTTAGAGACTTAATAAGGTCCTTGACATGCCTAAAGTCAATATTAAGATCATAAAATATTTTTTCAATTTAAAGAAATTCTTAATATTAGACAAAAGTTTTTCATGGTTTAAGAATTTTGTTCAAAGCTTTAATATGCATTTAGAATCCATTCAAGTGATATGAGTTAAGTTAATGGTTCTAGGAGAACATCTTTGTTGAGTTCGTCCATAGTTTATGAAAGCTTGAACTAACTCAACTTTAGCAAAGACTAAATGATGTTCATAGTCTAATGCTAATGATGCAAGGACTCATGAATGATATGCATGATCCTATATGCTATATGGTCAAGAGTTGAGCTTTTAAATAAGTTATTTCAAAAATAACTTTACATTTAATCTAGCACTCACCCAAGACTATTTTACTCATTTCTTTGATCTTCAATTTCTTTAAGCTTTAGGTTGATGTCTCCATCCTTGTCTCCAATGTCTTTTGAGCTCTAAGCACATTTGCTTGATCTTCTCATGGATCCACTAGGTCTCTTGAGTTTATCTTGAATCAATAACCTATTAAGCATAAATCAAGTAGACATTAAATTCACTGCATTCAAGGGTTTGTTATCATCAAAATGTTATGTTTACCCATGGTAGAAAACCTTGGGTCAACAGGGTTTCGTTATCCTTAACAAATAATACAAGGATTCTCTCACTTAGGCCACACTACAAGACCATCCAAACACTAACTCTCTAAATTTCGTAATCCTCTACAATGCCTGCAATACTGCCTATATACACACAAATACAAAAACTGCCTATCTGATGTGGATGACAACCCCATTCACTTAGGCTGTGTTGGCACCAATCAGAGGCTGCCAACACCAATTGCACAATTACACTCTCAACTACAGATATGTCTTATAACAAATATAAAGATAGAGTAGCAGCCAGTAAAAGACTGAATTTTATTACTCAATGATGATCTAAAAAATACTTCGATTACAAACTCTACTAATACTGGGAAATTTCCTAAAAGATCTCAACAAAACACCATCATGCCTTACCAATTTATTTAGCTAAATAAAGACCACTAACTCCTATTTAATAGGAAAACTAAGTCAGATTCCTAAACAAATGGAATACTTAAAACAAACTAATGACTTATTCATCAAAACATAAAAACTAGAATCAGTAAGTTTCACTAATTTGTAACACTCCCCCTTAGTGCAAATTTACTGTCAACAACACCATGAGCACTTCGAAATACTTCAAACTTTGCTTTGACAAGAGCTTTGGTAAATATGTCAGCAACTTGGTCTTCGGTTCATATTTTCTGCAACCGAATGTATGGAGTTAGAACCTTTTCTCGAATAAAATGATAATGTATTTCGATGTGTTTTGTGCAGGCATGAAACATTGGATTTCCGGCAAGCTTAATTGCACTTTCATTGTCACGGTGGATGAGAACTGGATAGTCTAAGGCATAAAACATTGCTTGAATAAGCCTCTTAAGCTAAATACACTCTTGAGTGGCCATAGTAGCTGCTACATATTCAGCTTCACAAATAGAAAAGGCTTTTGTTATTTGCTTTTTACTGCACCATGAGATTACTGTTGAACCTGTATTGAAGCAATACCCTGTTGTGGAGCGCCTATCATTCATGTCACTGGCCCAATCCGCATCTACAAAACCACTCAAAGAAAATGGTATATGCTGCTTGTACATCAACCCAAAATTTAGAGTGCCTTTTACATAACGAAGAATCATATTTGCTGCAATTAAATGTCCCTCACATGGTTTGTCCATAAACTAAGAAATAACCCCTACAGAGTACGCAATATCAGGCCTTGTGATAGTTAAATAGAATAAACTGCCAATAAGGTGTCAAAAAAATGTTGCATTTTCCAGTAGCTTTCCTTCTTCTTTACTTAACTTCAAGCCAGGTTCCATAGGAGTTGTCATTGCTATTGACTCGTTCATACGAAAATGATTCAATAAACTTGCTGCATATCTGTTTTGGGAGATAAAATAGCCATTTGATTTTTCAACTTCTAGACCAAGAAAACAACTAGCTTCACCCAAACTCTTCATTTCAAAACGAATGGACAAGGCATCTCGAAGATGAGCTATTTCATCATTGTTGTCTCCGGTAATGATCATATCATCCACATAAAGGAGAAGCATAATGCACATTATAGGTGTTTTTCTAATAAATAAGCTTGGATCTGTAGCAGAAGACTTAAAACAACAAATATAAAGATATTGAGCAATCTTACCAAACCAGGCACGTGGAGCTTGCTTGAGGCCATACAAAGCCTTCTTCAGTCTGCACACATGATCAGGGAACTCCTTAAAAGTAAACCTATGTGACTGCATCATAAGGATATCACGATTTAACTCTCCATAGAGGAATGCATTATTCACGTCTAGTTGCCACAATTTCCAGCCTTTGTAAGCAGCCGATGAAATAATTGTTTGAATCGTCACCATTTTAGCAATAGGGTTGAAGGTCTCCTCGTAATCTAGACCATATTGCTGAGAAAAACCATGAGTAACAAGGCGAGCTCTATACATGTCAATTGTGCCATCAGCCCTTTTCTTCAACTTGTAAACCCATTTACAAGTAACTAATTCAATGTTCTTTGGCTTCGGAACAAGCTCTCATATGCAGTTCTTATTTAAAGCTGATATTTCCTCATGCATTGCCTCTTCCCATTCATAAATCCCTTTTGCTTCGTTGTAAGACTTTGGCTCATTTTCACACGAATCTCCCATCATAAAACATGACAAAACCAAACAATGATTTAACTGATCAGAATTAGATAAATAATCAAGTTGTTTTCTTTGTCTAGAAGACCTCTGAATCACAGCCTCAGTAGTCTCATCTTGTTGAATGATTTCCCCGGATGGAGAAATATTGCTTCCACTTTCACGAGATGGAGCATCACCAAAGAAAAGCGTAAGATCAGTTGTGTTGTTGTCCGCATTTACGTCAACTTGATGCGATGACACTTCGTCAAACACCACATCACAAGAAACAACAACCTTTTTTGTTTCTAGATCCATACATCTCCATCCTTTCCTGTGAGTGTCATAACCAACAAAAATACAACACCTTGCCTTTGGGTCAAGTTTAGTCCGATTACTTTTCGATACATGGACATAACAAACTGAGCCAAAAACTCAAAAATAACTCACATTGGGTTTGCGATGATATAATGCTTCAAAATGAGATGCTTTTATCCCTTGCCTTAGAGGCAATCGATTTATAACATGACAAGCAGACTGAATAGCTGCTACCTATAGCTCCCTTTAAAGATTCTTTGCATGTAGCCATGAAAAACACATAGTTGTAAGATGTGCCAACTTGCGCTCAACAACTCTATTTTGTTGTGGAGTTTCTGGAAAAGTCATTTGACGCCGAATCCCATGCTCCCAGCAATATTTGAGAAATTGATTGGACATGTATTCCCCTCCATTATCGGTGCATAGACAGTTTATTGGCAGCCCAAATTCTTTCTCCACCTGCTCCTTGAATTGAATAAATTTGGAGAGAGCTTCACTTTTGTGTTCCAAGAAATACACCCAAGTAAACCGAGAAAAGTCATCCGCAATAACCATCACATAACAAAAACCAACATAACTAGGTGTTCTTGTTGGCCCCATGAGATCTGAATGCACCAATTCTAGCGCAATAGAAGCTCTATTATTTGAATGCGGGAAAAAAAGACGGTGTGATTTTCTGTATTGGCAACCAGCACAAACCACATCATGATGAAACTTCTTAAAGAGAGGAACTCCATAGAGAAGTTTATTTGTAGATATTTTCTGCAGTAATTGATAACCAACATGGCCTAGCCGAGCATGCCAAAGTGTTGCACTTGCATTTTGACTTCTCTTTTCGATATATGCATCACTTGCAGACAATACATACAAAGATTCTTTCCTTTTCCTAGTAAATAAAAAATTAACAAAAATGTGTTTTACATTTGAAAGAATTTGTACATCATTTGGACCAAAAAGAACGTACCTCCCAGAATCAGCTAATTGGGAAACTGAGGCGAGGTTCTTCTTTAAGCCTGGAACATGATAAACATTTTTTAGAGAAACACCTCCAGCATTTGAAATATCAGTCTTGACATTGAAATATCCTTCTTTCACTACAGGATGGAATGAATTATCGGCTGTCACAATGACTCTTTTTCCACGATGCGGATGAACATCAGAAAGTAATGAAGCATTTCCAGTTGCATGATGAAAGCAACTAGAATCGACAATCCACTCCTTGATGTAGTCTATGGAAACATTAGCATCTGCATCTACGTCGGTTTGGTGCACAACAAAAGTCACGTTTGCCGGTTGATCAATAGCTTCAATGCACAAGCATTGCTCCCATTTTGGTTGTTCAGATTCACTAGTTTCATGTGCAACATTTGTTCCTACTTCCATGAGATTAACACGACAATTTGGTTTAATATGTCATGATTTCCCGCACCGATTACACACAACCTTCACTCGACAATCACGCTTAATATGTCATAGCTTTCCACACTTGTAACAGCCCTTAGAAATTCCCTTAGGTCACCTTACACTACTGGATTGCTTGCTGTCATCTGAAGAATGCTTGGAGGAATTTGATGAAAAATTCCTTTTTCTGTGATCCTTAGTGTAAAAAACATCATCCACTTGAGAAATAGGCTTGTTGTTGTTAGTCATTTGTTTCACCAAAGCTTCCTGATTTGAAAGCAAATTCTCCAACTCAATGATCGAAGGCTGAGTTACCCACCCTTGTACCAAAGAGATAAAGGGCATAAATTCTTTCCGCAAACCCCGAATAAGATAGCTACGCAAAATTTCATTGCTCACGGGCTCCTCTGCATCCAATTATGAGATTTCAGCACAGAGACTTTTAATTTTCAAAAAATATTATGAAATTGAAAGATTACATTGAGTCATCCCAGCAAGCTCATTATCCAAAATCTATAGATGCGTCATATTATTTTACGTGAACAGCCTTTCGAGTGTCTCCCACACTTGCTTTGGTGAGTTTATATTACGAACATGCTCGATGTATTATTTACTGATCGATGTGTGCAAAGCAAATAACACTTTCCACACTTGATCTTCCATTTCCGCCTCAACACAGCATTTTCCAGGTTATCTTCTTGAATTACAGATTCATCACCAAAGATAAGATCCCATAAATCATGCCCTTGTAGAAAGGCTTCCATACAAAGCTTCCAGTAACTATAGTTGTTACCAACAAGCTTTTCTACAGAGGCATAGGAAGCAACACTTCCACCATTCATCTTCACTGATTAATAAAATCAAATACCTGGTACATAACCTTGCTCTGATACCATATAACAAATATAAAGATAGAGTAACAGTCACTAAAAGACCAAAATTTATTACTCAATGATGATCTAAAATATATTTCAATTACAAACTCTACTAATACTAGGAAATTTCCTAAAAGATCTCAACAAAACACCATCATGCCATATCAGTTTATTCAGCTAAATAAAGACCATTAACTTCTATTTAATAGGAAGACTAAGTCAAATTCCTAAACAAATGGAATATTTATAACAAACTGATGACTTATTCATCAAAACATAAAAACTAGTATCAGTAAGTTTCACTAATTTGTAACATTGGCACTCTCCTGCAATGCCACATGCCTCTTGGTGGTTGTGTGTCTCAAAACTGCCCAAATACCTTGTATGAGCCACACCATATCTTGACTAGCCTTGCACAAGTCTGAATCATGTTGTACCATCACGAGCCATCTATGCCAAATATGAGCCAACAATGCCCAATGTTTGCCTTTGCTAAGCTAAATGCCTTATGCAAGCTCCTCTCAAAGCCTACACACACTTGAGAACAATTCCAAGTCTGAACCAATACCATCACTAGCGAGCATGCACCTAGCCACACCTATATCTTGGTTTCATAATGCCTTAGTACATAAGCATGTCGCACTATGACTATGTTTTGAACCAGTTTGCACCAAGCATTGCATGTTTCCGTGTCACAGTGTTGCCCCATGGGGCAAGTTGGCCTAGCCAAAGCTTGGTGTGCACATGGCTTTCTGAGCCAAGTGCATGCCAAGCTAAGCCATCACCTTGCCAAAGGCAAGTTGGCACACTCATGGGCATGCACACATAGCTTGCCAAGCCATGCGTGTTCCAGCAGAGCCCACCGTTTTAGCATCGAGCTATCCTCACCAACCGTGCCACTAAACCATGTCAAAACATGCTAATAAGCTTACCCATACATACCTTAGCCAAGGCTTGCCACAGCCTTGCTAAGTGGTTGGATGCCCACTGAAGTAAGGGACACTCCCCTCCCTATATATGCAGAAAACATAATCAGCACTGCACCCAAAACAAATATCATCCATGCTCGAGGAGTCATAATGGCCTTATTTACAAAACTGCCACTGTGCCATCCCCCCATGTCACACTGGCATGCCACAACACACTTCGGGACTTCACCGGGTAACAAACCTCCCCCACTTGAAGAAGTCTAATGTCCTCATTAGAGCCAACCCATCACGTGGTTAACCTCTGCTGTCACAACCCAACATTTCACAACTCAAGTGTTGTCCGAAACTTTAACCTCAGTTTCTGAAACAATAACAAGTCAACACCTCTGCGCAACAACTTTAAACTATAATTCTATAACAAACATTGTTTCACCTATACGTTAGTCATAAATTCGATCTTCGCATCATTCTCTGACCAAGTTTATCACATTCCTTAGCCACGAATTCGTCCTCTGTATCAATTCTGGCTAATATTTATCAAACAACACCAAGACAAGGTCTAGAATCCCATCATCCGTATCAATTTTGACTAAACCTTCAACAATGTCAGTCCTTGTTAAGAGTCCCAACCTCTGCATCAACCCTTGTCAAGCCAATAATAAAAATAACATGGACTCTGTTTGCAACCAGTAGCCCATCACAACCTTAACAAGTCGTTGGCAATATAATTTTTGTGAGCATCTCTGCACAACCTTCCTCAAAGCCACGCGCCCACCACTGCATAATCAGTATCATTTCTTAGCACGCAGGCCCCCAGCCTACCCATTATCCATCACTATCAATGGACTGAGTTGAATAGGAGCACCACCCCCATTCGAGTATGAACTTTCATCATCTAGACCATCCACTGTCATGGCATTCATTTTCTCCTTTCTTGGACACTTTCTGGCCCTATGCGGTCCTTTGCAAATGAAGCAACCCAAGTCATATTTTGGCCTCTGTTGACTCGTTGCTTCAGCCTTGCCTTTGTCCTCCTTAACCAGCGAATTTCTGGGCTTGTCAGCAAACTTGCCCTTCTTTTTTCCCTTGCCTGGATTAGGATCAAACTTCTCCATCCGTAAATTCAGCAGACTATCTACAACAACAATGGCAGAAGAGAGGTCAGTCACACCCCTCCTCCTTAACTCGATCTGAGCCTACGATTACAAACCCACCATAAAATTGAACAGCTTGTCACCCTCTAACGTGGCTTTGATGTCCAACATCAAGGATATGAACTCCTTCACATACTCACGCACCGAACCCGTGTGATTGATATTTCTCAGGCACTCCCTTGACACCCATCTTGAATTCCCTGGAAAGAACTACTTCTAGAGTTCTTTTTTCAATTATGCAAAAGAATTGATCATATGGTATGACTCATCCTCTAAGTGTATCTGCCACCATAACTTTACATCACCAGTCAAATACATATTGGTGATTGTCACTTGATTAGCCACTGGAATGTGGGCAGCACAAAAGTTCTGATCAACGTCCCATAGAAAATTCTCCAGATCTTTGGCACTCCATTTGCCTCCAAAAGCCTTCGGTTCAAGGATCTTAATATTTAACGATGGCTTTCCCCCCACCATTGTCCGGTTATGTATAGCCCTCTTAATCAGCCCGTACTCCCCCTCCAAGTCCCTCACATTTTCCTTGAAGACATCAACAGTGGCAACAAAGTCTTCTGAAACGGCCTTCATCTTGGAATTCATGTCAGTCATGTATTCCTCTATCAACTTGCATAGGGTCTGCAACTTCACAACAAGTAAATTTTTCTGCACCGATAAAGGGTTATCACCATCAAAGAATGGACCACCCACCAGGGTCTCCAACCGAGCAACTCGTTCTTATAGTACTTCTGTAGCGTTTCCACCATCCATTCTGAGATTTCAGCAGGGCTCTGTTACCAACTCTCATAGGGGTCAATTTTCACCATGAATTTTGGCCCTTATGATGGCACCAAATCAGTTTCACCAACAAACATAATTCCTGACTTGGTTAAGCCAACACTCACTTAGTGTCCTTGAAATACACTAAGTGTTGCACCACACACACACATTGTATATATATGAATGCAGTATAAACAAATACCCATAATTTACAAAAAACTACAACAATGGTTTCCCTACCTTTACTATCAAACACAAATAGTACAAGGATTCTCTCACTCAGGCCACACTACAGCACCATATAGGCACTAACTCTCTGAATTTCGTAATCCTATACAATGCCTCTAATACAATCTATATAGGCACAAATACAAAAATTGTTTATCTGATGTGGATGACAACCCCATTCACTTAGGTTGTGTTGGCACTAATCAGAGGTTGCCAACACCAATTGCACAGTTACACTCTCAACTGCAGATATGTCTTGGCACTCTCCTATAATCCCACATGCCTCTTGGTGGTTATGTGTCTCAAAACTACCCAATTACCTCGTCTGAGCCACACCATGTCATGACCAGCCTTGCACAAGTCTGAGTCATGTTGCACCATCATGAGCCATCTATGCTAAACATGAGCCAACAATGCCCAATGTTTGCCTTTGCTGAGCCAAATTCTTTGTCCCAGCTCCTCTCAAACCCATGCGCACTTGAGAACAATGCCAAGTTTGAACCAATGCCATCACTAGTGAGCATGCACCTAGCCACACCCATATCTTGGTTTCTCAATGCCTTGGCACATAGGAATGCCATGCCATGCCTATGTTTTTAACTAGTCTGCACCAACCATTGCTTGTTTATGTGTCACAACCTTGCCCCAAGGGCAAGTTGGCCAAGCCAAAGCTTGGTGTGCACATGAATTGCCAAGCCAAGGGCATTGCATGCACACCAATGCATGTCAAGATAAGGAATCGCATTACCAAAGGTAAGTTGGCACACTTGTGGGCATGCACACATAGCTTGCCAAGCCATGCGTGTTCCAGCACAGCCCAACGTATTAGAACCAAGCCATCCTCACCAATCGTGCCACTAAACCATGTCAAAACATGCCAACATGCTTACCTATACAGGCCTTAGCCAAGGCTTGCCACAACCTTGCTAAGTGGTTGAATGCCCACCGAAGTGAGGGACACTCCCCTCCCTATATATGCAGAAAACATAATCAGCACTACACCCAAAATAAATATCAGCCAAGCTCGAGGAGTCATAATTGCCTTATTTACAAAATTACCACTGTGCCATCCCCCCCATGTCACACTAGCATGCCATAGCACTCTTCGGGACTTCATCGGGTAACACCTGACATCATATTATACTAGAATATAACAAAGAACACATCGTGTTTTATGCTATACTCTGTTGGAAAAAAATAAAGAATGTAGCGGAATGCATAACGCGCTGCAGATTTCCTGGCTATGAAGCATGGACACTCTACCTAGGGGTGTTGTACCCATGTCAGATACTCAAGCACACATTTCAAACACGGGCACGTCCTACTAGTTAAATATTTTAGACACTGCATGAACACGTTTTAGACACTTCAAAGACACTTTAAAAATACATTATAAATAATATAAAACTTAATAAATAACATTAAAAATACAAACTTAAGATCTAAATAAGCTAAGGAATCGCATTAACTGAAGAGTGTATTCTTTCTATCCAATAGGAGAGTTAAAGTGGCAGTTCGAGACAAAAATGACTCCTGGAGGGCAGAAACGGTATTTTCAGAAGCCGTCATCTTCAGCAAAAAGTATCGTGGGTTCGAAATAAACGTTTTAGCGCATTCACGGAGAAAAGTGATTTTCCATAAAAACCCTACGCTTCCCGTACCAAAAAGTGGCCAGAATTGCAAAATCAACGCTTAGACCTACGCTTGAAGCGTAGCCTCCAACTGTAAGTGCGACAACTTTGAGGATTTCTCCGTGATTTTTTCTATTTTACGCCGGGCTTAATTGGAAGACATGCCCATGACTCCAGACCTCTGTATACATGTATATACACTTATATTTAGGATTTTGATGAGTTTTGAGAGTGAAAAGACAGAAAAGGACCTCTCTATGCCATGGCCTATATATACAAGACCATACATCAAAGTTAGGGTATGTTGAGTTGAATAATTCAGACGTGACTTTTTGGAGGCTGTTCATTCATTCAGATTTGCTGTTATTGAGAGCTATATTCAAACCTAGAGATCCAAAGAAGAAGACTATGGAGAACAGTTCAACATCAATGATACAGTCACCTTCTACCATGGCCAACTAACTCAGTATCTAGGGTTTTCTAGCAAAATCCTAGCCAAGTAATGTAGTTATTTTATTATTTTTAACTGTAAATGAGGGAAAACTGTGACCATACTGTGATGATTAAAGTAGTTAAGAGATCGTACTGATTTACAATATAAAATTCTATGTTTGTTCTACATTCTTGTCTTAGATGGAATAAATATATTATTTTGCACAATTATGATTATTCAATATGGGCTGGAACTCGGATGCTTAATCATGGTTTTCTACATAATGGTGTTAATGAAACTTGAAACCCTAGGTTGACACAGGTCGTGCCTTGGCGATTTAATATAGACATGCTTTAGTTTATTTTCATGCATTAGGAGTAGATTAGAGTAATATAATTGGCATGTACTAGTTAGGTCAGTCATGAGACGGGTTGTCGCGATCCGGTTAATGGTACTCCTTTTTGGGGTCATATTTAGCTATCTGCGATACGACCTGATTCACAGTTATGGATCGCCCTCTTACAGTTGAAACAATAATGAAATATATTATGCGGTTAGTGGTGGAGTGATGAAAATCCTAGTTTTCTTTCTCATCTGAATCACAACCAATTAACTTGCTTTTTAGATAATTATTAGTTAAAATAGATAATTTGGTCTTTGACCACCCAAAGCAAACAATTTTCAGAAATATAATTCAGTGTTTCTAAATTATTGAAGTGAACAATCTAAGTCTCTGTGGGATCGAAATCCCTTACTCAAGCCGCTTTACTATTCTACAATTGATATGTGCGCTTGCGTAGGGTAAAACCTAGAGTCGTTAAGGTGTTATTTTTAACCACGTATTTTTATACACCTGACGGTCGCATCAAGTTTTTAGCGCCGTTGCCGGGGACTAAGCATTGTTCAATAGCTTTAGTAATTTATTTGCATTGTGTTATTGTAACTGTAGCTAGAGTGAGATTTTTGTGTGATTGACAGGTACTCTGAAAAGCGTGAAAGGGAAGATCGGAACTTTTAAAGTTGCGTCTGGAACTTTTGTGAGTTTTAGTTACCTAGATTTTTGCATATTAATTCTTGTTTTAATTTCTGTAATTTAGAAGTAGTTAAGTTAGATTAGATTTTATTTCAGAAAATTTCAAAAATTTCAAAAATATAAATAGTTGTTTGAGTAACGTATGATCGATAGACCGACCTGTTCTAATTTAAACATTGCGTTAGTCGAGTAGGTTCCTGAGAATGAAAAGACTCCGTCATTTACGTCGATCTATTGAAGAGCGTCATCGTCAGCAAGAAGAAGCAATGGGCAATCACAGACCCGCCCCGCCGAGGGCACCAGAGACATCATTGAAGGGATATTACGCACCTGATGTGTATGACTCCTATGCAGATTTTCTAGAAGAAGAAAGAGCGAAGCACTTCGAGATCAAGATAAGCATGATCAATATGCTTCCAAAATTTTCAAGCCTTAGGATAGAGGACCCATACCAGCACATAAATGATTTTCTAGAGGTAGCCTCTACTATTAGGTTTGACAATTTACCCAAAAATGACTTGCGAGTGAGATTATTTCCTTGGCCATTAAAAGAGAGAGATAAGAGATGGTACATCAAATTAGCAAAAGAAATAAAAATTTATTGGAAGCCCTTAAGAGAGAATTCATAGAAAAACAATATCTAATAGGAAAAACCTCAGAAGCACAAGATGCAATCAAAAGCTTTAGGCAATTGCTTGACGAACATTTTCATGATGCATGGGAAATATATCATGAAATTTTGTA
This sequence comes from Cornus suecica, assembly GCA_963922005.1. Classification (NCBI taxonomy): domain Eukaryota; kingdom Viridiplantae; phylum Streptophyta; class Magnoliopsida; order Cornales; family Cornaceae; genus Cornus; species Cornus suecica. The sequence goes on along the minus strand of OY998245.1, from coordinate 39,200,671 downwards.
CAAATGCCCCCATCATTGGTTTTTTGACCAAGATATTGCTAAAAATTTCTATATGGGACTTCGTGAAACTCATAAGACCTTAGTAGACGCGGCCACGTTGGGTCAGTTTACTTTAAAGCCAGCTAAAGAACTTTTGGATATATTCGATAATATCAGTGAAAACATAATTGAATATCAATCTAATTTGAGGTCTAGAGGTGGAGAGTAGGATAGGAGATCCGAAAATACTTATGTTGTGGATCATGATGATGTGAGAGATACCATGGCATTGTTTGGAGAGAGAATTGATAAATACCTTCAGCGAAATCATTCCCCTCCTAGAGAGACATGAAGTTGAAGCTGAGTATTCCCAAATTGAGTGTCAGGAGATAATGGCTACTGATGCCAACACATCGTGGAACTATTCCAATAATGCTCCTTTCACCAATTCATACACCTCCAATGCCAGAAATCACCCACTCCTGTCTTAAAAATATACTAATGTGGAAAATCCACCACCAAAATTCCAACAAGGGCAATAATACAATCAATAGCCAAGGGTCATTGAAAGACAGCAGTCATACAGCCAACAACCGAGGTATACTAAAAGATAGCAATCATATGGCCAACAGCCGAGGTTTCAACAGAGTCAACAATCATTTGACTCCCAACCAACAATTATGGCTAGAAATTCTCAGTCCAACTACCAACCAAGAACATCTAATAATTCCCAAGCCTTCCAGCCATTCAATAACAACTAAACTTTACAGCCTTCCAATAATTCACAAGCTCTACAACCATTCAATAATTCACAAGAGCTTCAGTCATTCAATAACAATCAGGTTGTGTAACCCTATAACTACCAAGCCCAACCACCAAGAAGCCAAACTCCTCCACTTGGTTTCTAGACTAGTCAGCTAGAGCAGGTCATAATGGACATTCATAACAAGTTAGGCATTCATACTTAATATTTAGCACAACTACACATGCAGATGGACCTAATGGCTAATGAGAGGAATGTGAAAGATCCAGGAAAACTGCCAAGTCAGCCAATAGTCAACCCTAAGCCACAACAAGCATTGGAGCTTGGATATTTTGCTAATAATCCTCATGAGTCGGTTCAAGCAATCACGACTCTGAGAAGTAGGAAAGAAGTGGAGAATCAAGTTGAGGCCAAGCATGAAGAAAGGTTGCAGAGAAGAAGGGAAGCAAAACAAGATAAGAGGAAGGAAGCTGAAGAAGAGCAGAGGAATGAAGCTGCAAGGAAAGAGGTTAAAAGAACGCAGAAAGACCAACCATCGGTGGAGGACAATGTTTATGAGACATTACTTGAAGAGCCAGAAAGAACGCATTATGAGGAAGCAACGCCATTTCCTCAATGTCTTAGAGAGTCGGCAAAGTACGAAAAGATGAAAGAATATGATATGTTAGATACAGTCCTACAAATCAAGATCAATTTACCTCTCTTAGATGTAATCGCCTAAATACCGCCTTATGCTAAGCTTTTCAAGGATCTTTGCACCCAGAAACGGAAAAGCAAAGGAAAGAATCCAACGAAAATACTCTTGACTGAGCAAGTGAGTTCATTACTTTTAAGTGGTACTCCACCTAAGAGGAAAGATATCGGTGCTCACACTATTCCATGTGTCATTGGTGACCAGAAAATTGGTAGAACTCTTCTTGATCTAGGTGCAAGTATTAACTTACTTCCTTATTCAGTCTATCACCAGCTAAGGTTGGGTGATCTCAGTCCCACATCGATTATACAGTAATGGTGGAAGCCATTTTGATAACCAGTTTCTTTCCGCGCTTTGTGTAAAAATAATTTGGAAAAAACTGTGCGTCCGAATTTAAAGGATTGGCCTCAAAGGCTAAATGATGCACTTTGGGCGTACAGAACTGAGTTTAAGACACCAATTGGTATGTCACCATATCGTGTTGTGTATGGTAAATCGTTTCATCTCCTTGTAGAGCTGGAACACCAAGCATATTGGGTTATTAGAAGATTGAATTTTGATATAAAGAAAGTCGGTGCACAGTGAAAACCCCAACTTCAAGAGCTTAAGGAGTTGAGAAATAATGTGTATGAAAACTCTCGGATTTACAAGGATCAAACGAAAGCGTTTCATGATAAACATATTAGAAAGAAATTTTTTGAGCTCGGCCAAAAAGTCTGGCTGTTTAATTCGAGACTCAAGTTGTTTCCTAGCAAGCTCCAATCGAGATGGGATGGGCCATACAAGATTACGAAGGTTTTCCCCCATGGAGCTGTGGAGCTCGATGATCCTGACATTGGAAATTATTTTGTAGTGAATGGACAAAGATTGAAGCATTATATAGAGGTTCAACTAGTTGAGTGTGTGGTTGAAACGATTAATCTAATTGAACTACCACCCGAGTTGGATAAGCTTGATCTGGGGTATTGAGAAGTAGTAGTGTCATACCAACGACATTTAACATTGGTAATAGGTAAAGAAAAGTAGCTTTGAAACCTAGTTTGTATTTGTAGACAGTAATTTAGTTATTTCGGTATTTAAGATCAAGTTCGTAAAATCGAGTCGCGAGGCCATCATTGTTCAAGTATGGAGTTGAAGACGGGACGAGATGACAACAAAAGAGAAAAGGTTAATTTTTTTGGCTAGGGACCTACGCTTCAAGCGTAGGTCAAGCTACGCTTGAAGCGTAACTGTTAGCCTGTTATAAACAAGCCCGTCATTAGTTTCCCCCCACTCATTCAATTCAAACTCTTTGCTCTGTCTCAATTCTCCACCATTATTTGAGAGGTTTGATCCTACCATTTACCCATCCCATTCCTCATCATTCTTTTCCAGCGGATCGTTGGATTAGTTGGTGATTTGTCCGGATTCGGATGAAGAACTTGAAAAGTCTCCGAAACTCAATTTTTGGAAATCCATCGTTTCTTTCAATTCGGTGAGTTTTGTTCCATTATTTTGATTTCATATGACTTATTTAACTATTCTAAACTAGTATTGACGAACGAGTCCGATCAAAATCGTGTTTTCATCCGTTTTCTAAAAAGTTGAGTTTTTAGACTTCACAAGAGGATTAAATATCGATTTTTTTACGATGGCTTATTTTATCGTCGTATTGGATATATTTAGATATAGTGTGAGTTTGATTCGGTGTCTGGTTCATTATCAATTATTTTTCAAAAATTCCCTATTATAAGCATGGCACGGACCAAGGTGTCGGCGAGGCGAGGCGATTTGCTCAGGCCGCCATTGTGGCTGATCCACCAGGGCGACAGAGGTCTAGATCATCATCTCCTGCATCGTCCCCTATTTTCCGCCGTAGCACACGCGTCAAGAGTCCATAGTATGTCGACTTGGCATCCTAATCTTCCTCGTCTGTTGAGGCAGAGGTGCTAGAGAATTCAACATAGGAGCACGACATCTTATTACCACATGGTCACTTAGTGGTTGAGCCAGTTGCTCCACTGGCACCATCAAGTCCACTTATGTCGGAGCAGCAGGCTGAGGAAACGGAAAAGGATACAGAGGATGCCGTTGAGCAAGAGGAGGACGCCGCGTAGGGCGATGATAGAGCCGATGAGAGGGTACCGGAGCCACCTGTGGAAGGTGACCCCGGGGTTTTGACTACATATTTACCTGTGCCTCGGACAACATTAGTAGAAGATTTACTATACAAGGCAATCCGGAAAGGGTATCAGCAGGAGCGTACATACTTATTATAGATATTCGAGGATTTATAGCCAGTGCCAGCCTAGACGATCGTCCGATTGAGGGCCCAACGTCTACTGCATATTCTTGTCCCAGCTATTCCACACATTTGCGAGGATATGATTCGGGAGTTCTGGTTGTATATGCACCATTTCAGTAGGGGGTTGAGACTACGGATAGTGGTCTAAGGTACAGAGATCGAGATTAATCCCCAGATTATTGCTGAGGCGTGGGGTATTTCGGACGAGTGTCCACCCGAGCTCGCTGTTGTGTTCCCCCCTATGCTCGAGATACTCCCATTTATTTATGAGTTGGTGACACTTTAGACTACTGGGTAATGAGCCGATGATCATTGGAACTGCACAAAGAAGGTGAACTATCATCCTATGCTATGGTTCTGGGATTTGATAGTTCGATCTCAGATTCTTCTGCATAGCCACGTGACCATGTGTTATGTGTCAATTCTGGCCCTCCACTATGCATTTGAGTTCGGGTGGTGGATTTTTATCCCACGTATTTTGTGGGAGGGCCTATATACACATTATATTCATCTGTGCAAGGAGACCAAGGTTGGTCAGCATCTATTTCAGATTCGATTCCCGTGCTTGGTGATGAAGATTATGCTGGATGCCAGGATCGAGATGGATGCGGGTGAGTGGAACAGATTTTGAGAGGGTACCCTGTATGCTAGAGGGATGTGGACTAGTGTCTAGACCTGATTGCATGCAGATGGTATTATGCGACGCTGACTAGTGTTCGATGTATTACCAGGTGCACAGGCCCAGGAGTAGGCTGCTAATGCTAGTCAGGCTGATGTAGGTATGGCTCAGGAGGCTAAGGTTGTTGATGATGTGAAGATGCCACAAATGTCGGCTGCTGAGGAGGAGGTTGTATTGCCGAAGGTACCTATGGGTGGCACTGTTACTCTATGTCAGACACAATTTAATGCTCTGATTGCACGGATGCAGGGGATAGAGCGGACTTTGGGAGAGTAGAAACAGGCTCGACAAAGATATCAGAGGTAGTTATTTCATAGGATTACCTGTATGAGTCAGAATATGGGTGTGCAAAGTCCACCTACGCCACTGCCCTCTGATGATGAGTATTAGTTTAGGTTTAGTTATGTTTTTGTTTTCTTTTTATTTTTATACATTAAAGATAAATTGTCGAGCAGATAGTTTCGTATAGGGCTGGATGTGACTACTTGAATGATTATCTTCTGAATGTTTTTGATATTTTCATATTGTATAAAATTAAAACTTTTTGTTGATCAATCATTTTGTTAGATATATCCCCGGATCTTTATGCGTATTTTACATGTGCTAATAGTTTGAATTCTTTCAATAATTTAAAATGCACTATGCGGACATTTGTGCATTTAAGTTTGGGGGTGTATATGTGTTGGATTGATGAGTGTATTATTATAAAAAAAATAAAAACAAAATTCTTCAGGTCAACCTACGCTTCAAGCGTAGGGTACAGCGGGATGAGTTTTAAAATTTTGCAAAATTGACCCATTTGAGGGGTGTTTTGGCCTGGTTTCTACTTGTACTTGTATTAGGATTTGTTTAGGTTATTTCGAGGATCTTTTGTAGAATTTTTCTAGACTTTTTAGAGTAATCCTAATCTGACAAGGAGACGGAATGCAAATACAAGTTGGAGTTGGATTAGTTATTGCTTCCCCTTTCTTAGTCAGTTAAGGGTTTTAAATCATTTATTCTCTTCTAATTCTACTACATCTATCTATAAATACATACATAGGGTAGACAAAATTCATAATTCACAATTTCAAGGAGTGAGCATTAGATTAGATCATTTTCTTCTATTATTCTTTTTTTCTTTCTATTTTGAGGAGAATTAGTATGAATAATGTTAATGAAGATTATTCTGACCCGGAGGAATTCATGGAAGGTACAGGACCATATGTGGATATATAGACAACGAATGAAGGAGCTACGAGTTGGAATGGAAGCCGAACCACACCAAAATCATTTTTGCAGTATAGGTTGCAATTTGAAGAAATATTTCGTTCAGAGAGGATGAATCGAGTATTAGTGGCTCCCGAAAGGAAAAACATTTTAGACAATGAGGATTGAAAAGTTTAGAAAAACCAGCGGGTGAAAAGGTGTATTCGGGCTTGGTTCGAAAATTTTATGAAAATATGATAATTTTGGGACCGCCGGGATTTGAGGGGATGAAGGCTAAAGTGACTCAGTGGAGTGCTCCTGTTGTGATTGGAAGAAGAAGTATTGCCAATTCATGGAATATACCAATCGGTACTCCGGAAAACATACAAGGAATATTGAAAGAACTTCCTATAGTATGGCTACATAAGGATAAGAAGATGGTTCGGGAATTGTGTGAAGTATCAGATCCGAGAGATAGGATGTGTGATAATTGGTGGTTGAAGTCGGATCTGATTTATTTGGATTATGTCGTTGTGGCTCAACTTCGGCCTAATAATCGAACTAGTGTAAGGGATCATGTTATGCTTAGAACTTTGTATGCCCTAACTCATGGGTATGAAATGTGAGTTCCAGCATTGATTAGGGATGAGATGTCGATTGCCCGAGCAATTGTGAGTACAGAATGGGTGGGTGCCGATAAATTTGAACATTATCTTCCATACCTATTTTTGCTATCAAAGATTATTGCAGAGCAGTTGGGTGATAGGATGAAGGAGTTGGATGAGATATGGTGGATGATTAAGAAAATATATCCGGAGAAAAATTTAGAGAACTTGAAAGAGACTGCAGATTGCCGGATATGGTTGAAGACTGCAGACTGCAGACTGCAGATTTAGAGAAGTTGAAAGATGAAGGGTTTAGGATTTTTTGTGTTTTATTTTGTTTTTAGGGATGGTAGACCCTTAATGCCACGTCTTTGTTTATTTTATTTCATTTTAGGATTGTAGGCCCTTAAGGGCAATTCATTTTTCTTTTATTATTATTTTTGTTCTAAAAAAATGAGCAAAAAAAAGAAAAGAAAATTTTTAATTCCTTGGGAAAAATTGTGTGAATTTCTGGATATTTTTGAAATTTATTTTCCCTCGCAATGATTGGGTATTTGTGCTTTGTTGATGATATCTACAGGTGATCCAATTCAAGTTTGGGGGGAGAGGATTTGTGTTTTTATTTGGAATCCATAATTGAGCTTCAAGAGTAACTGTATCTGTTCTCCTATATTATTTTTGATCATGAAGAGATGGTCTCATTTAAGTTTAGGGGTGAGGGTATAGTATTATAAGTCATGAAAATGTTTGGAAAAAAATTGAAATTTTAAAATTTTTGGAGCAATTCTTTGTATTCATGCATGAATGTTTTGCATTACAGTTTGATTAAGTTTGTGTATATGATGCATGAGTAGTATGTGATGTGATATTCCCATTCACGAGAGTAATGATTAGATCAAGTTAGTGAGGTGATGTGATTTGACATTGGTGAGTGAATGAGTGAAATTGAAATTAAGAATGATGACTTTGACCAATAAGCACAAACACACATTCACTATCGGAAATATATTGATTTTTTACTATGTAATTGAAAAATAATGAAATTTCCTAGACGATAGTGAAAATAGCATAGAGGGGGGTGAATAGGATTTTTGTCGATTTTATGATCAATTAAAATTACTTAGCGAAAATTAAATTTTAATTAGTCAGAAACCCTAATTCTCAATTCAGTTCTCAAAAATAGAATTAAATTCTTAATAATCTTTAATTCTTAAGTATATCAATGCTATGCTTAACATAAATTCAAACTCTATTTTATAAATATGCGGAAATTATAAAGGGTAATATTTTTATAGAATCTAGCATAGCATATTCTAGTACATAGGTTAGCATTTATTAATATACTGATGGGAAGTAAATATTTATGTGGGATTCCATTATTGGGTCACATTATTGATAGAAAGATTAATTGTGTCAACTAGCTATACACAACAATGTCCACCAGACCTGGTCATATATATATATATATATATATATATATATATATCATGCAAGTCAAAGAAACTTCATTAGTTTACTATAGTATGTAAGATAACATTAGAACTTCATTTACATTGAATGAGGTCTGCACTAGTGTATATATATATATATATATATATATAGTTGGTGTAATTGTGTGAATGTAGTTATATCTATAACTATTTGTGTGTGTAATACCATTTCCATGCATTGTTATAGGAGTAGGAAAATTAACCCAATTACGTACCAAAACAAACATATGATCCCTCCTGTATAATATTTTTTTTATAGATGTATAATTTATGTGCAAGACCCAAAAATAGAAAATAAGTAAATAACGTTTGATGAGTCTAATATAATATCATTATGAAACTGGTATTCAAGTGTATATTGTATGTATATATGTATGTGTAACAAAAGCTATAGCTATACTTTTCTTTTCAGTACTTATGATATGCCATACATCATAGTCGATCTATGTCTCATATTCAAAATTATTATGCAGTAGTGATAAACCATTTTTCGTATCATTAATTGAATGATATTGGACCCATCAACCCTAACAGTACTATTCTTGTCCACATGTTTTTTCGTGTCACTACAGTTGTATGAAAAACACTGTTTTAATGATATAAAGTTGTATTTCATGTTGTGTACTTTCCTGTTATTTCTGAAAGAAAAAAAATAAAAATGTAAACAAGAATTCATTGAATTAATGCTATTTAAGCATAATTTTGGTGCATTTATTTTAATAAAATACTGAAATTTACTTGTAAGAGGAAATGATGGAGAAGTCGACACAGGCTTCTCAAAATTCTGATTGTCCAAATTCAAATATTAATGATGTCGAGATAGTTCTTGAACATATGGGTATCCGGAAAGGATATCCTTGTGGCTTAGGCCATGACTATATTATTCGAAATCGTCAATGTGCATCATCCTCATATGGAGAGATGTCTCGAAAAAGGGCACAAAAAGCCGAAGAAAGAAGTGAAAAATTAGAAGAGGAACTAGCACAAGTTCGGGGACACTTGGAAAAACTAAGCAAAGTGCAGGAGATGATGCTTGCCCAACAAAATGAACCTCCACAGTGGTTTCTCCAATACTGCCAGCAAGCTTCATCACAATCTCAACATCACCAAGTGCGACCACAAGACACTCACTTTCAGTCGTCGTCACCAACATGGTTTCAGTACCAGCAGCCATCGGCATGGTTCCAGTATTCTCAGCAGCACCAGTCCCTAGCATCAACACCACCAGCACCATCACCACCAGCACTACCACCAGCACCAACACCACCAACACCTTAATGACAAATGTGTGCATGTTTAAAGGCACATATATTTTTTGGGGAGTTCTTTTAGTGATCTATAACATCTTTACCATATTTTGTTTTTTGCTAACTAAAGTTTTAGACATGTAGTGATATGTATCACTTGAATTTGGTATGGTATGGTGTCATCAGCCTTGGAATATCACTATGATATTGAAGCTTTCTTATACTTCAATTTCTTTTGTACCTATTTTTGTTTATAGGTGTTACCTGAGACAAGAAGTTCTATATATATCAAGTGTTTTCTTTTATTTACATACTTTGTCATTTAATGATATTAGTAGTTCCTTTAAATTCTAGTATGTATTGAGAATTAACAGGCAGTGGTGGTTTAAAAGAACAAGATAAAATATAGTATATTCCTAAAACAAGTCAATGAGGAGAAAAAAAATCATCTATTAGGCCTTAATAATCTGCCTTTTAGCGATGGTTAATGTGTCGCTATTGGTTTGTTTTTAGGCACGGTAGTAGCGTCTCTAATACTGTGTTTTTAAGGACGGTATGAGCGTCGCTATTAGTGCATTTTTAGGCATGGTATAAGCGTCGCTAATAATGCGTTTTAGGCATGGTATAAGCGTCACTATTAGTGAGTTTTTAGGCAAGGTATAAGCGTCGCTAATAATGTGTTTTTAGGCACGGTATAAACGTCTTTAATATACCATTTTTAGGCACGGTAAAAACGTCGCTAACAGTATGGGTTTTGCGACAGTCCAACTGTCGCTAATTCTACATTTTTCTTGCGACGGTACAAGCGTCACTAATATTATATCTTTTTGGCGTCGTGAAAGACCTTTTACGACGCTAGTTTTTGCGACGGTCGTTTTGGAGTATTGGCGACGGTTTAGGGACTTTTAGCGATAGTTTTGACTGTCCCAAAAAGCCAGTTTTCTTGTAGTGCAAATTCGTTTGCAGAGAGTGATAGAAAGAGATTGCTTGATCATCCTATATCAAGTTCGTCTCTAGTTTTTGAAGGATATTCAATTGTGATTCAACGTACGTATGAGATCTTTATGCACAATCGAATTATCATGTTGCTGAAAAATTATCACACCACCTAGTGCAACGCAGTTGCATTGATCCATTGAGAAATAGAGTCATCATAGAATGGAGATCAGAGCAGGAGGCTTCGTGGTTCTTTGATCAGTTGAGAAGTGGAGCCGTCAGAGAACAGAGATCGGAGCAAGAGCTTCGTGGTAGCGCGACTGATTCAAGACTTTCAGACGTTCTGTGAAAAGTGGCAAATCAATATTTTTGTAAATCCTAACATCATACAGTCTGTAAACTTCTTTGATTCATAGTACATTAATACTCGAGTGTATCCGTGATTTTTACTTGGAGCTTTTCCAAGGTTTTCCAAGTAAAAAATTTGGTGTCGTCTCTGCTTTATTTTTTACACTTATATTTTTATTGCATGTATTATCTTAAATTGATTATTCCGCAATTAAATTTTTAATTTGTGGGTAAATCCATAAAAAGTATATTGACTCAACTCTAGGCTATTTTCACCTCTTAGTTAATTTCAACTCGCGTGATAATAATTCACATGATCACATGACAATTTGAGAGGGAAAGGAGGCCAAAAGTAAGGGACAAACTTCCGCTATATTTTGGAGGCATCATCTAGTTGGGAAAAATGGGCTAACAGTCGATTTCTATATTAAGGCAAAAGTAAGTAGATAGTTGTGACATGCACTTGAGGCCACTGCAACAAACCCCCACCCCACCCACCGTGCATTTTTCCACTCTTTTTATTTTGTTGACAGGATTCACCTGCCATTACACACATGATACATACACACACTTATATATATGTAGGTATATCATACGATGATAGGATATACTATCACATCTAATGCTCTTCATGCATGCACGTGACCATGTTTGTTTTTGTGCTGCATTTCTGGTTGTGGCTACGTGTCTGGGACCTGTGTTTTGATTTATCAACCAGTTGTACAATGGGATTAAAACTTACCCATCACTATCTATTCCTTTTTGGTGGAATGTATTGTAGAGGTCCTCATGTATTACTCTTGTATATATATCTATGTATCTATTATGTTCTTGTTCTTGTCTGGACCCATCTTACTAGGCCCATCCATGCATGAATGACTACTTCATTTACATTTTACATGTTATTCATATGCGTTATTTTGAGTTTGTTCATTTATCAACTTCACAATCTTCTATTATATATTTTTTATTTCTGCACATATAAACCTCCAAATCCTAATGTCTAAAAGACCAAAACAGTTTGCCAGGTGTTCGAAATATGTTTTAACAAGTGTTCCAAAATGATAGTTAAGGCAAACTCCTGTCAAGGTATAATTATAATAGATTGGGGACTGAGAGTCTCACGAAGCATTAAGTTTTCGAATTTTAATAGGTGCAAATAATTTGATGGAGTCACGATTGCAAATATAATTTGTGTGGAAGATCAATTTGCACTGGTTCGTAGATAAGTCGGCATAAAAGCCCGAACACCCCTGTTATGGGGAAAAGAAAATCCTGTCAACCTTTACTGTATTAAGAACAAATAAGTTTTGCATAATATAACGAAGTCGAGATATAAATTTTGATTATAATTTAACTTAGTTTTGACAACCTGACCTGATGGTTTCAGCCTCCTTTGTGCTATGTAGGCGACAATCACGTGATCCATCTGCATGACAAGTGTAGGAGTTATTTTTCCTTTTTATCTAGAGACTTGAAAGAAATATAGAGAGCGCGCGTCAATCATATCCAATCAGTAGTACTTCATAACTTCATACACTTCTAAAATTTAAAAAGTCTAACCCAAAGGACGATATCCTGTAACCTAAATCCCAAAGAGATCGTCCTTTGAAGATGTTACACGAACCGGGACTCCACAACTTGTGTAATGTTAAGTCACAGGAGTGGCGGGGATTCAAACTCACACTTAATACACTAGATACGGTTCGTCCAGATACCGAAGATTCGTCCTGCCAACCAACTCCTCTACACTTCTAAAATTTAGGGTTACATAAACTAGGTTGGTCCTGATATTAATAAAATCTTGAGAGATTCTAGGGCGAACTGTCAAAACAGAGAAAGCCCTAGTAGGAAATATTTACATATAAATACGAATGACTTTTACCTAAATATAAATTTGACGAATGGTCTTTTTATCTATTTTTTATAATTTCTAAATATATATATAAAAATTTCTATAGAGTTATAACTGAAAGATCAGCCACACTTCAATCCAATGGTCGCCTCTAAAAAAGTGAGTGGCCTCTAATGAAATGTGGTGTTTGAGTAAGAATATCACCAGGGTAGGATAGTCTTTTTATGTATTAAATTGATTTATATCTTTAAAAGGTAATGATATTGATACAATGGTAATTTGACATGTGAAATGGCAAAAAAAATGGATCTGTTACCTAGAGCTAGAAGATGGCAATATGGTATATTAACTCACTTTTGTAGGTCAGGGCAGTATTTTCCTCACTAAAAAATCAGAGGTGTTTTCGTAATTTTTCCTATAAATTCTTATATCCTTTTAATTTATTACTTAATCTCTTATTAAAACAATTTAAAGTCATTGTTCAATCAATTAATTTTGAAATTATGTGTGAATTAATGCAAATTTGAATAGAAAATATATGTCATCAAAGTAATATCATTTGTTTCATTTAATAAGGAAAAGGCATTAAGTTTAATTTAACAAAAAATTACATTGTGGTCATGAACAAAAAATTACCACGACATTGGGAATGTGAGAGTTCAAGGGATTCATTATGCAAAATATAATTAAAAAAATATATCTTCAAATATGAACATAAATAAGGGAAATGTTTTGCGTGTATATTAGTGTAGGATGTAGATGTTCAACTTTATTAACTTTATAATTGTGGAGTGAGTTAAGTTTGGCTCCATCTCATCCATTTTTTCCCCACATAAACAAACTTATCCTTTTCAACTTTATTAACTTTATAAATTGTGGAGTTGAGTTAGGTTGGTTCATCTTATTCATTCTTTTCCGCAAGTAAGTCATTATAACTTTTTAATAAAGACATTAGCTTGCACATCGACTTTCAATAGTCATAAACCACGTAATTCAAAAGTAACCACCACCCAATCAATCAAGTTGGATGACCACAATCCGATGTATAAATGAAACAAAAATATCACTCTTTCGTCAAATAAAGTAAACTTAAGAAACACATCGTACCTAGTGTTACAGGAGTAAATTTTCACCACAAATTTTGGCGCTTATGACGGCACCAAATCAGCCTCACCAACAAACACAATTTTTGACTTGGTTCAACCAACACACACTTAGTGCCCTTGAAATACACTAAATCTTGCACCACACACATACACTTTATATATATGAATGCAATATAAACAAATATCCACAATTTACAGAAAATCACAATAATGGTTTCTCAACCTTTACTATCAAACACAAATAGTGTTATGGTATGTGGCTCCTTTGCTTAGAGACGAAGAAACCCTGATCAAGTTTCCCCTTTGAGAGATAGCAATCACATATTTACATTCTTTTTCGGACTGGGATTGATTGGCCTTGATTGGCTTGTTCCTCACTCCAAGTAAACTTGGACTTCACTCTTATTTGTCCTATAAATACAGGCATAGGGTGAACATATTTTGTATGCCAGAAACAAGTAGCAATATAAAAATAGAGAGAGGGCTTTGTGAGAGAGAGAGTTATCCCGGTGATACAGGCGTGAGTATACACTGTATGTGCGTGTGTATAATTTGCAGATAATCCCCTTGTAATCCTCTCATTGATTATAGTGAATTGGTGCGCTCCGTGAACGTAGGCTTATTTTGTCTGAACCACGTATATATCTTTGTGTTTGTGTGTGTTCTAACTGTTTGATTATGTGTTTCTTGATAGTAAGGTTTCACTATCCCTAACAAGTGGTATCACAGTAATCTAGATGGAACCAAGATCTATATCAGAGACTTCGGTGGAAGCAGATCAGCATCAGAGGGTTAACGGTTGAAGCGAAATTGAGGCAACAACAATCTGGTCAATTTCGGATCTCAACAGGTGGTCGAAATTGAAACACGAGAAGCGGCTCGACGAGACGAAGCCAGAAGTGTCAAGCGTGTCGCCGAAAATAGCCGCACACTCCCCACGCATGATAGGTGTCAAATATTAGTCATTTTAACCCCTTATCTCACTATTGTTACGTTCTTTCATTCCATTATTTGGTATTTTTATTGCATTTGCGTGTTAAGACACATTTCAGGTGCTTAATGAAGAAATGAAACTAACTTCGGTGAATTAACTGAAAAGTATGTTCTTTCTATCCAAAAGGAGAGTCAAAGAGGCAGTTCAAGACAAAAATGGCTCCCGGAGGGCAAAAATGGCATTTTCAGAAGCCGTCATCTTCAGCAAAAAGTATCGTGGGTTCGAGACCGACATTTTGGTACATTTATGGAGAAAAGTGATTTTTCATAAAATAACTATGTTTTTGCCTATGCTTCTAGTTTCAAAAAGTGGCTAGAAAACACATTACTACGCTTGGGACCTACGCTTAAAGCGTAGGTGCGACAACTTTTTGGTATTTTTTTGTGGATTTTTTCTATTTCACCCCCGGCTTAATTGAAAGATGTGCCTGTGACTCCAGACCTCTATATACATGTATATACACTTATATATATGAGAAGTTAGGGTTTACATGAGTTTTAGAGTGAAAAGACTGAAAATGACCTCTCTTTACCATTGCCTATATATACAAGACCATTCATTAGATTGAAGGGGGGTTTTCATTGTGTGATGTTGGAAAGTTCAGACGTGAGTTTTTGAAGGCTTATCATTCATTCAGATTTGCTGTTGTTGAGAGCCATATTCAAACCAAGAGATCCGAAGAAGAAAACTATGGAGAACGTTTCTATATCAACGATGCAGTCACTATCTTCTATGGCCAACTAACTCGGTATCTAGGTTTTTTAGCAAAACCCTAGCCAGGTAATGTAGTTCTTTCATTATTTTTAATTATAAAGAGACCGTACTGATTTGCAATATGAAATTCTATGTTTGTTCTAAATTCTTGTCTTAGATGGAATGAATATATTATTTTGCACAATTATGATTATTCAATATAAGCAGGAACTCAGATGCTTAATTATGATTTTCTACACAATGGTGGTAATGAAACTTGAAACCCTAGGTTAACATAGGTCGTGCTATGGCGATTTAATATAGACATGCTTTAGTTTACTTTCATGCATTAGGAGTAGATTAGAGTAGCATAATTTGCATGTACTAGTTAGGTCAGTCATGAGACGGGTTGTTGCAATCCAGTTGATGGTACTCCTTTTTGGGGTCGTATTTAGCTATTTTCAATATGACCTGATTCACAGTTATGGATCTCCCTCTTACAATTAATACATTGATGAACTATACTATGCGATTAGTGGTGTAGTGATGAAATCCCTAGTTTTCTCTCTCATCTGAATCACAACCAATTTATTTTGCTTTCTAGATAATTCGTAGTTAAAATAGATAATTTGGTTTTTGACCACCCAAAAAAATCATTCTTCAGAAAATATAATTCAGTGTTTTTAAATTATTAAAGTGAACAATCTCAGTCTCTGTGGGATCGATATCCCTTACTCAAGACATTTTGCTATTCTATAGTTGATACGTGCATTTGTGTAGGGTAAAATATAGAGTCGTTAATGTGTTGTTTTTAACCACATATTTTGTACACACCTGACGTCCCATCACATAATTATAAGACAATCCAATCCATTATGACTCTGTGAAGTGTAAGAGAAGCTGAGAGTAGAGTTGAGGAGGAACATGAAGAGAGGTTGCAGAAAAGAAAGGAGGCGAAACAAGCACAAAGAAAGGAAGCTGAAGAAGAATGAAGAAATGAGACTGACATAGTTCAGAAAGATCAATCTTAAATGGAGGAAGATAAAGACCCAGAAAGGGCACCATATGAGGAGGAAGCACCGTTTCCTCATCGTCTTAGAAAGTTGACCAAAGATGGTAAGAATAAAGAGTCAGACATGTTGGAGACATTTCGACAAGTCAATATTAATCTACCTCTCTTAGACATTATACACCATATACCAACCTATGCTAAGTTTTTCAAGGACCTCTGTACGCAAAAGCAGAAAAACAAAGCGAAGATTCCAAAGAAAATCATGTTGACTTAATAAGTCAGCTCATTGCTTTTAAGTATCATACTGCCTAAGAGGAAAGATCCTGGTGCTCCCACTATTCCATGTGTCATTAGTGACCAGGAAATTGGTAGAGCTCTTCTTGATTTGGATGCGAGTTTTAACTTACTACTATATTCATTTTATCAAAAACTAGGGTTGGGAGAGCTCAGTCCTACCTCGGTGGAGCTCTAATTTACAGACAGGTCAATCAAGTAAGCGAGGGGAGTTCTGGAAGATGTCATCGTTCAAGTGGAAAAGTTCTACTTCCCAATGGATTTCATAATTCTCAATACAGAAATTATTCAAGACTTGAAGAAACATATCCTAGTGATATTAGGAAGACCGTTATTGGCCACAGCCAATGCGCATATCGATTGCAGGACAGGGGCGATGGATCTATCTTTCAGGAATTTGAAGGTGAGGATGAATATTTTTGATATAGGTCATTAAATCAATACACTGGTCTAGTGCTTTAATGTAGAATAAGTCAATAATACTTATAAAAAATCGGTACCTCAGAGTCGAGCAAGAAATAACCTGGATGTTATAATTGGAAGGTCAAATGCAAAGTTTAACACGTGGTAGGATCAACACTACTCTAATTTAAAAGTGATCACTGCATTTGAAAGAGCCCTAGGTTTGTAAAGGAGCAAAAAGATTCACATGAATCTCCATTTGTGTCACCAGCGACATTGGTGCCCGATAATTCACTTTATAAGATTGGGTTGTATGATGGCATTGAAGGTCGAGAGAATAGCTTAGTGACGAACAAGCAAGATGTGGAGGCGAAGTTTGAAAACTGGGAGGATCAACATCAATCAAATTTAGAAGTTATCGCGGCATTGGAAGTTGTTTTGTACTCGCAGCGAGAGAAAACATCAAGAGAGTGGGTTAGATTGTAACTTATTCCTCCACAAGATTTTATGCCTGAGAGTACACTTCATGAAATGGTGTTGTGTGGGTTAATTGAGGATTAAGAGGATGGCGTATTGAAAGATAAAAAGGGTGCGAAGACTGTGAGAGCTGATCATTTACTACAAATTGTTATAGATCCTACCAAGGATGACACCCCTCTTAAGGATCCCTATCTAGATGAACGAGTGTTGAGTATAAACATGGTAGACAAGCTGTATGCCTGGGAAGATCTGCGATTGAGAGATGAGTGTGATGGGATACGGAATTGTGTGTATGAGGATGTTCGAATTTACATAGCTTGGAGAATAGTACATTATGCTAAGCATATTTGTCTTAAGTTCCTTGAGCTTGGTCGGAAGGAACGACGACGTAATTCGAAACTGAAATTGTTTCCAGGTAAGATCCGATTAAGAAGGGACGAACCATTTAGAGTTAAATTGGTTTACCCCCGAGGAGAGGTAGGTTTTAGAAATAAGAGGATAAAGAGGCATGGTCAGCGGCTAAAGATTTATGAGGAGATTGATCCAATACCGTAATTTATGGCATTTGTCATTTTAATAGAGTGATGAATTAGTTGATGGAACATTACATAAGGTGTTGAAGGAGGATCTGTTGAACACATTGCATGTACATGGGGTGAAGTTAGAACGTGACAGAGGAGGTACTGTATATGGTGATTATTGTTCTAGATTTGATGTCATGGATAGTACTATTTTTCCACAGGTGAGAGCACTGAGAGAGTCACCTTCTACATTTTGTCCTATGAGTAGGGGAAGTGTTGAAGAGAATAAGGGGGTTGGATAGCTCTTCGAGGAGTTACCGTGCCAACGACGTTAAACATTGGTCCTAGGTTGTGAAAGTTAGTTTCTAAGCCTAGGTTTTTAGAATAGGATATCATTTAATTTATATAATTTTAATTCTTAGAGACTATAGTCCTGTAAGGACAAGTCTTTGCAATTTCAATTCTTAGAGATGATAGACCCTTAAGGCCACGTCTTTGTAATTTCAATTCATAGAGATTGTAGGACCTTAAGGCCAAATCTTTGTCATTTATTTTAATAAAATTCTTCATTCCTGGAGCAATATGTTGATGAGTTCCGGATATTTTTTATGCAATTTGTTTCCCTTGCTATGATTTTGGGTATGTGTATTTTGTTGAGCATATCTACAAGTGATCCAAATCAAGTTTTGGGGAGGAGATCAAGTACTTCATTATGCAATTTCGGAATCATGCTTCAAGGGTAACTATATTGTGAACTATGGGGATATGGTTTATTTCATGTTTGGGGGAGAGGGTATAGTTTAGGAATAAAAAATTTGAAAAAATTGAAACATTTTTGGAAAGAAATTCTTTATTTTCACGCATGATTTCTTTGTATTACAATTAACTGATTTGTATTTATGATGCATGAGTAGTATATGTTGTTATATTCCTATTCATTAGAGTAATGATTAAATCGAGCTGAGTGAAAGTGATGTGGTTTTACATGGGTGACTGAATTAGTGAAATTGAAACTGAGAAGGACGACCCTAACCTATATGCACATGCACACATTCACTATGGGAAAATAGTTAATCCTTAACTATGTAGTTGAAAAAGTAATTTTGCCACAATAAAAGGGGAGAAGGGGAGATGTTATGGTTGAAATGGAGAAAGTTGAAATTTTATTTTGAGAAAACAAAATGCAAAAAGTAGTCATTCGATCTAAGTAACCGGGCCTTGGTATCACCAATATCATTGTTCGCATAAAAAGGGGAGAAAACTAATAAGCATAAATCCCATGGAAGAAGCTCGGACCCAGCTGGTTGGGACTAAAAATTCTCGTTGGAAAGTCCGGAGCTTAGAAAAATAAAAAGGGATGAAAGTGGATTGATGGAAAGATTGAGTTTTTATTAAAAATTGAAAATTTTGATTAATGAAGTAGGAGAAGAGAAATTGAAATATCATAGTCGAATGTTCACAAGAACACGGAATGTTGTCTGGATTGAGAGTAGAAAGTAGCAAAATCATTCACTTTAGTGGGAACCATTCATGACACAAAGCTCAATATAATTGTTGTTCAGTAGTGAGTGTGAGTATTTGCATCTATGTTGTCTTTTGCATTATATCAAGACTTAATTAACTTGTGCGTGAACTCATAAAAGCGTGATTACAAAGAACTGAGATGTTTGTAGGTACCATCACATGAAACCTTCACGAGACTTCACTCGTCCACTAGGGTAAACCTAGGGGTTTAAAAGCCTTGTTACACGTGCTAAGTGTAATTGTCGACCCTCACGAAAGCAAGGGATTAGGTTAGATTAGTTAGAGTAGATAGATTAGAAACTATCACAAAAAAGTTCCCTGAGTTTATTGCTAGGGACTAAAAATATGTAAGTTTGGGGGTGTGATAGGTGTCAAATATTAGACATTTTGACCCATTAACTCACTATTGTTATGTCATTTCATTCCATTACTCGGTATTTTTATGTTGTTTGTGTGTTAAAGCATCTTTCAGGAGCTTAATGAAGCTATGGAGCTAATTTCGGTAAATTAACAAAAGTGCATATTCTTTCTATCCAAGAGAAGGGTCAAAGAGGAAGTCTGCGACAAAAATGGATCATGGAGGGTAAAAATGGCATTTTTCAGAAGCCGTCATCTACAGATAAAAGTATCGTGGGTTTAAGGCGGTCATTTATGTGCATTCACAGAGAAAAGTGATTTTCAAGAAAACACTTACGCTTGTGCCTAGGCTTTAAGAATAAAAAAGTGGCTAGAAAGTGTATTTTTACGCTTGAAGGTACGCTTGACCCTACGCTTACAGAGTAGGGGAGGTATGCTTAAAGCATAGATGGGTTACGCTTGAAGCATAGTTGCGGCAAGAATTTTATAATTTTTTATGGACTTTGCATGTTCTACCCCCGTTTTCCATTCCAAGACGTGGCTGCGACTCCAGACCTCTGTATACATGTATATACATACATATATATATGAGAATTTAGGGTTTTTAGGAGGTTTATTGTGAAATGATTGAAAAGGACCTTTCTACACCATTGGCTATATATACACGATCATATATTAGTGTGGTTCGTTCGTTCATCATTCAGTTGGGTGGTTCGTTCTTTACGTTCTCTCACATTCATATTCAGAAGTGTTGCTGTTGCAAATGAGAGCCATATTCAGACCTATAGATCCAGAGAAGAAGATCATGGAGAGCGTTTCTACATTAGCGATACAGTCACCTCCCACCATGGTCAACTAACTCGGTATCTAAGGTTTTCTAGCAAAACCCTAGCCAAGTAATGTAGTTTTTAATTATTTTCAATTGTAATGAGGGGAAATTATTAACCATACTGTGATGATTATAGTAATTAAGAGATCGTTTTGATTTTCAATATAAAATTCTATGTTTGTTCTAAAATCTTGTCTTAGATGGAATGAATGTAGTATTTTACTCAACCATAATTATTCAATATGAGCAGGAACTCGGATGCTTAATTTATGGTTTTCTACATAATGGTGGTAATGAAACTTGAAACCCTAGGTTGACACAGGTCGTGCCTTGGCGATTTAATATAGACATGGTTTAGTTTATTTTCATCTAGTAGGAGTAGATTAGAGTAATATAATTGGCATGTACTACTTAGGTCAGTCATGAGACGGGTTGTCGCAATCCTATTGATGGTAATCCTTTTTGGGGTCGTATTTAGCTATTTGTGGTCTGACCTGATTCACAGTTTATGGATCACCCTCTTACAATTGTTTCATTGATGAACTATATTATGCAGTTAGTGATGGAGCGATGAAAACTCTAATTTTCTCTCTCATCTGAATCACAACCAATTTACTTTGCTTTCTAGATAATTTTAGTTGAAATAGATAATTTGGTCTTTGACCACCAACACAAACCATTCTTTAGAAAATATAATTCAGTGTTTTTGAATTGCAAAAGTGAACAATCTCAGTATTTGTTGGATCGATATCCCTTACTCAAGCCATTGTTGTTCTATAATCACTACGTGCGCTTGTGTAGGGTAAAACCTAGCGTCGTTAAGGTGTCATTTTTAACCACATATTTTGTACACAACTGACGCACATCATCGCGCCACATGAAGTTCCGGCCAGAATTTCGGCTCCCACGCACAACAGTTTCTATTCGTGCCTATTTCATGGATCATTGTTGATTTAAACAAGGCGTATAATATATTAACGGAAAGCTCTTTCAAAGGCAAATGTTTCAGCGTAAAATTCAGCCCAATTGGAACAAGCACGCGGCTGCATGCTCCCCGAAAAGTCCCTGACGTCGTCGTTAATTTTTTTGTCTTTTGTGCATTTTCTTGTTTTTACGATTCCGGGCTTGTTTTAAGTTTGATTCAAGCTCAGTCAGAGGCAATTTTGGGGTTTTGGACCTTTCCAGACACAACTGTACAGTTGGTTTTACATGATTCGGCTCCAAAAATATCAAACAAGAGAAGTGAGTTCTATGGTTGAAGAAAAGGCAAGTATGATCGATAAGTTTTATGATACAAACTTCGGGTTTTGGAAGATGCAAATTGAGGACTTTATGTTCCAGAAGAATTTGTATAAACCATTGGAAGAGAAGCCAGAAAATATGCCGAATGGGGAGAGAAAGCCCCTTGGTCGGAAGGCTCTCAGTATGATTAAACTGACGTTGTCAAAGTCCGTTGCATTTAACATAAGGAATGAGAAAACATCAAGGTCTTTCATGGATGCTCTTTCTAACATGTACGAACAGTCGTCTGCAGCAAATCAAGTACATCTCATCAAAAGATTGGTCAATCTGAAAATGTTCGAGAATGGAAAGGTCAGTGAACATCTTAATATTCTCAAGGACATTGTTGGGTAGTTGGAATCGTTGACATGCCAATCATTAACGCAATGAAAACGGATTTGATCCTAAGCCTATTGCCAAAGAGTTGGAGCGACACAGTGGCCACAATTACTAGCTCTTCAGGGAAAGAAAAGCTACAGTATGATTCCGTAGTGAGTATGGTACTCACAGAAGAGATCAGAAGACATATGTTAGACACTTATAATAGTGGCTTAGCATTGAACGTTGATAGCAGAGGCAGAGGTTCGAATAGGAAGAAATGTGGAAATCAAAGACGTGGTCGTTCCAAGTCGAGATAGGGAAGATCATAGTCTTGAGGTCCCAGAAATTCCAAAAGAGATCAAGTGTTGGAATTACAGAAAAACTGGTCACTTCAAGAACCATTACAGATCTCCAAAGAAAGAAGCGGAGAACAAGATAGAGGCAAACATTCTTTTAGAAGAATCGGATGATGTATTGATATGCGCCTTGGAAAGCATGGAATAGTCTTGGGTCTTGGACTCCGGAACATCATTCCATGCCACCTCAAGTCGAAAACGCTTTGAGAGCTATGCACCTGGAAACCTGGGGAATGTTTATCTAGGTGATGATCAGCCTTGCATCGTTGTTGGCAAAGGTGAAGTACATATCAAATTCAATGGATCGATATGGAAGCTGAGGGATGTGAGACACATTCCTAACTTGAGGAAGAACCTGATCTCAATAGATCAGTTGGCAAGTGAAGGTTATGTTACAACCTTTTGTAATGAAAATTGGAAGGTTTCATGAGGGGCTATGACTATAGCTCGATGGAAGAAAGACGGTATGATGTACACTACCACCAGTGCTAGTACATTGATAGTAGTTGCAGACATCAAGGAGTATCAGAAATTATGGCACCAGAGGCTAGGTCACATAAGTGAAAAGGGGCTCAAGGTTATGCTCGCAAATGAAAAGCTATCAGGTCTAAAAATGATTGATATCAACTTCTATGAGGATTGCATATTCGGTAAGCAGAAGAGGGTTAGTTTTCAGAACAACGACAGAGATCTCAAAAGGAGAAGCTAGAACTAGTTCACACTGATGTCTGGGGCCTAGAAAATGTCTCATCTATTGGCGGGAAATCCTATTTCGTGACTTTCATTGACGACTATTCTAGAAAGGTATGGGTTTACTTTTTGAAGCGTAAATCTAAGGTGTACAATATGTTAAAGAAATGGAAGGCCATGGTAGAAAAATAGACGGGTTTGAAGATAAAGACACTACGATCCGATAATGGTGCTGAGTATGAAGACACTGGATTCAAGAAGTTTTATTTTGAGAATGGTATCAGATTAGAGAGAACTGTTCTAGGTACATCACAACAGAATCGCGTAACAGAATGAATGAACTGGACATTGACTAAGAGAGCCAGAATCATGCGCATACAGTTAGGTTTGCCGAAGCAGTTCTGGGCGGAAGTAGTCAAGACAACAACGTACTTAATTAATCGAGGTCCATCAGTACCATTGGAGCATAGATTACCAGAAGAGGTCTGGAGCGGTAAAGAGGTAAAACTTACTCATTTAAATTTTTTTAGTTGTGTTGTATATGTACATATTAGTGATCAAGTTAGGGGCAAGCTTGATCCTAAATCACTAAAGTGCACTTTCTTTGGATATGGCAGTGATGAGTTTGGTTACCGCGTCTTGGGGTAGGATGATACACGACAGTCTCCGACTCCTATTTATGTACCTATGAGATCTACTCAGCCACACGTGCCTAAGAAGAGATACATGATTTTTTTGTTGCTCATAGATGGAGGTGAATCTGAGTGCTATGACGAGGCATGTCATGAAGCAGATGCAAGCCAGTATGAGCTTGCAATGGAAGATGAGATGAAGTCCCTTATCTCCAACAAGATATGGAAGCTAACCGACTTGCCGATAGGAAAGTAAGCTCTCCATAACAAATGGGTGTACAGGGTCAAAGAAGAATATGAAAGTTCCAAGCGATACAAGGCAAGAATTATCATTAAGGGATTTCAGCAGAAAGAGGGAATTGACTACATCGACATATTTTCCCCGGTTGTGAAACAGAACACCATTCGTTCAGTTCTAAGCATTGTTGCATCAGAGGGATTGCATCTAGAGCAGTTGGACGTTAAAACTGTTTTCCTCCATGGCGACCTCAAGGAGGAAATCTACATGCAACAACCGGAGGGTTTTTCAGTCAAAGGGAAAGAGAAGCTTGTATGCAAATTAAAGAAGACCTTGTACAAATTGAAACAAGCTCTCTAAGGAAATTGTACAAGAAGTTCGATGGTTTTATGTAGAGACATGGATATAATCGGATATGGAATAAGGCAAAACTTTCCATCAAGATCGGAAGGTAATTCTTGGGGAAGTCCCCATGCTTTTTGCAATAGCCTTGGGAGTCACGTTGATAGACCTTGAATTGTATCGTATAGTTGTACAAGCGATCAAACCTCCTTTACCTTGAACATCATACCTCATGTTGTAGTAGAAATCACGTACAATATTAGGAAAAGCCTGTAAATTCGCCAGCTTGTAAAGCTGTCCCAATCGCCGCTCCTTGAAAGCCCGTTCCATCATGATCTCCAATGAATCGTACGTGATATGCTTATAGAACATTCGCTCATACTTGATCTTATAATCTGCAAGAGGATCACCCTTAGGGGTAGTATCATTGATCTCCTCCTCTGTTAAACTTCCAATGGCCATACCAGCTTTACTAATTGTCTAATAGTTTTGAATAAGATGTGAAAGAAAGACTAGGGGAGGCACTATATTAATAGATCTGAAATCGAAGTCCTTTCTAGGATAGGAATAAGTCAATTTACTGTAGAAGTCTAGAATAGGAATCATTGAATTGTAAAGTTTTGAAATGGTAATGAGATTTAATGCACATTTTCCATGGTTAAACAAGATTTCAGTATTTATGGAAACTTTTCTAGAACTCTCTTTTCTATAATATAAACATATAAAAACTATATAAAACTAGTATAATATATAAGTTAAAATCATAAATTAAGAAGAAAATAAAAATTAGTAAGTAAATTTTTATTTTTTTCAAAAATAATAATTTTTAAGATCCATCGAGTACTCGGTGGAAGCTACCGAGTACTCGGTCGTTCCTATACCAATTGTTTTCCAAAATTGATTTTATTTAATAAGTATATATATAAAGTTATACATAGAATATATATAATAAGTCAGTGTATAAACTTAAATAAAATATTTGAAATGAAATAAAATAAATATATATAATACATAAATAATTAATTAAAATAGAAGTGTATATTTATGTAAATTAGAATTTTATAAAAAATATTTTTGAAAAATCGTACCCTCCCCCCAAACTTATATCATTATGCTTCTATAATTAAGGAATTAATAAAATCATATTTTCTCATGAACTACTCGTGGTTTCGATTTTTAATTTAAATCTATGGTTAATAAAATAAAATTAAACATAAAATTAATCAAAATGAAAATTCTAAGTAAAGAAACCCACTCAAGAGAACCCAAACCTCCTGTTTGGGGCCCTTTTTAACGTTGTTGGCACGACGTTCATAGTTCTATGAATCTTTATTGTAAGTGGGTTCTATCAAATCGATAGAATCCATACAGCCTAATTTGAGATTAATTTTTATGAAACGTTTCAATTGTTTACCACATTCCTTATATCTTTTTCTTTTCCTCGGATCCTTAAGTTTTAATGTATTAATACTAAATAATTGCTCGTTTGGAAAAAAACCCATTAGCGGAGTGTTATCTACTGTTGATTCCACTATTATTCTTGATAAATGATTTGCCACTACGTTTTTCGTACCCTTTTTATCACGTAATTGAATATAAAACTTTTACAATAATAATATCCATCTAATAAGTGTGGGTTCGGATCGATTTTGTTAGTAAATATTTTAAAGTTGTGTGATTAGAGAAAATGACTACCTTGGTTCCTAATAGATATGACCTAAATTTATCCAAGGCAAACACTACGGCTAGCAATTCCTTTTCAGTAGTAGTGTAATTAATTTGAACATCAATAAGTGTTTTACTAGCATAATATATTACATGTGGTAATTTATCTTTTCGTTGTCCTAATATTGCTCCTATAACATAGTCACATGTGTCACACATTAATTCAAATGGTAGAGATCAATCAGGCGGTTGCATTATTGAGGCAGTTGAGAGTAATTTATACAATTACCGAGTACTCGGTAGTTCTTCACCTTGTATTTTCTTGTTGCATCTTCTTTGCTCCGTTTCTTTTCTCGACTTCATTCATCATCACTCCTTTTACATCCTTAACTTATTTTTGGTCCTTCATAGGTCTTTTATCCATGATTTTGGCTCTCGAACAATGTTGAGTCACAAATTCAGTTATTTCACCGAATTAAACTCATTTTACATGACATAGCCTTGAAATGTCTTAATACTCAAAAACCATACACCAATATAATGATGCTATATAGACATAACCATGTATAATTAAGAGCCTTAAATGTATAATATTTGGCTCCTATTAGTGACCCGTAGAAAGGCAAGGAATGAGGTCTCGTATGCATGCTATACATCTTCCTTAGAACCTAAAAATGTTAAAGAAACTCTTCAAGATAGTGAATGGATTAATGCTATGCAAGAATAACTTCAGCAGTTTGTTAAAAATGATGTGTGGTATCTTGTGCCTAGAACGAAAGAAATAAATGTGATTGGTACCAAGTGGATATTCAAGAATAAAAGGATGAAAATTGTACAGTTATTAGGAATAGGGCAAGGCTTGTTGCTCAAGGTTATACTCAGTTGGAGGGTATAGAATTTGATGAGACTATACCCAAGGTTATACTCAGTTCGAATACACGAGACGACCCGCGAATTTGAGGATGAGACGACCCACCCTATACCCAATTCTCGGACATACTAGTTCCGTAGGTTGGGAACACCCCCTAGCCAGTTGTTGCGACGATCCGACATAAGTCTACTCACGCATAAATACACAAACGAACGTAGACTAACACCAATTGAATTCTCAATACAAAAGGTGAACTCCATATGCACTATGTCTCAATGAGCCATGCACCAACAGAAATATTTATCTCATCAGATTTATAAAAATATTTGACTATCCTACACAAGTCAAACTCACCCATGGTTACACAACCCACATATACAAACAATCATGTACTCAACACGACACAGTGCACTCAATATGCAACTATGTCCCAAATGAACCATGCATCAACATAAATATGTACTACATCATATTTATGAACAATATTCTCAAAATGCCAACATGAATATCATAAACCCCTTAACATGCTTTTAAATCACAATAAAGCAAATAATTCACAGGGGTATAATCTTACGCACAATTCATGTTCTAAACAATATGTTTCCTTTAATTCACTAGGAGAATATTTCCATTTCTCTTAACATGCTTTTAATGCAATTAAAGAAAATATCCACAAGCATATAATCACATCTCCTTTAATCGGTTCCAGACGTGTGAAAATAATAGTGTTAAAAATAAAGAATTAGCACGATCTAGTTTTAACCTCTTAGTCATATTTAGAGAGTAGTATATATGTACGCGAGTAGTTTATAGTTAGGTAGAGAGGGTATCGAACCACAAAGATCAAAGTCATATTTACAATAATTATAATGTAGCAAATTGAATTATATTTATAAAAGTTGTTTGATTGGTTTGTTGTATTAAACTATTAAACATAAAATAAAAGAAAGATAAATATTTTTGGTTTCACTCAAGATAAACAAGTCTAGGGTTGAATTCCAATTCCACCACTAGCCTTATAACATAGTCCTTTAATTATATTATTGCAAGAGGGTGGTACAACTCATATGAATCAGACTAGTAACACTACAAGCAATTGCCTAGTCCCAAAAAGGATGTAATCGGTCCGTATTCGCTACAATCCATTTGGGATTGGTATGATTATTGTATGCATCTATACTACAACTACTCCTAAAAAATAAAATTAAAAAGCATGCTAATAATCATCTTCACTAGGTATGGACACTGTAAACCTAAGACTTTATCATGCCAAATAAGTACCATTATGTAGAAACCGTTATTAAATCACAGAATTTCTTGCCCCGTTGATAAAACACAGTTAGTCGAGATAAATCAATATTTCAGTCTCAACCTAAGTAAAAAATTAATAAATAAATCTTATTTAGGTGGTCTTGTTTGTTCTCTCACTACATAATCATCATATGTACACAAAGTCAGAATTCTGCATTATATGTTCACACAGATTCCAAGACGGCATATTCCGAACGATCGAAAAGCCTCACTGATCGATCGGTGGCTCCTGAATTTTAATATTTATTTAATCCGCAAATTTTGTGCTTTCGCCACTTGTACCTTGCTTCACTGACTCGTACTTTTCTAATTTTTGAGTTCAAATATCTTCAAAGTGTTGCTCTGAATTCCGCATACTGGCTTAGAACCCTGAATTAACACACTTTTGCATTAAGGCCCTGAAAACACACTTAACACATAACTTCCATGAAAATACCAAATTAACAGAATAAAGAGACTAACAAGAGGTATATTAACGCCCAGAATACCAAATATTCTTGTCTCATCAGCAGGTATACCAGAGGTCCTGATGAGTGTTATCATTGTGGGAAGAATGGGCACTTTAAACGAGATTGTCCTTTCTTGTATCCAGCCTCTCGAAGCGAGCAAGCTCAATATTTTCTCCTAAAATCCTCCCATATGTCTCAGCCACAACAACAATGTTCGTGGCATCCACCTCCTCAATTAGGGGTTACCAAAAATCAGTCTGGTGCACCTGCACCTTATAAAAGGAAGGAAATAAACCAATCTCCTAAGCCTTAAGGGCGAGTCTTTTGCATCACATCACCAAAGATGGAGGGGAAAGCTAGAAATGTCATTGTGGAAGGTATGATTTCGATTTTTCACACATGGGCTCGCATTCTATTTGACACGGGTTCTTCACATTCATTTATTTCCACATCTTTTGCTATATCATTAGGGTTGGATTCAGTTCCATTAGAATTCTCATTACACATAGCCACTCCCGTGGGAAAACCAACCAAAGGCACTAGAGTTTGCAAATCTTGTATCATTAGCATAGAAAGATATCCCTTTTTGGCATATCTGATTTTGCTTGATATATCAGAATTTGATATTATCCTCGAAATGGATTGGTTGTCCTCTCATCAAGGCATAATAGATTGTTACCGCAATAGCGTGACCCTCCAAAAAGAAGATGGGAATGTTATCTGTTTGCAAGGAGATGTATATCCTTCTACACCTACGTCTTCATGCAATTTGTTTTTGTTAAAGATAAAGAGAAGTAACGTGGTCCTACTTGCTTCTATTTGTGGAAAATAAAGTTCTAGGTCTCACGCTGATTTCACTCCACTAGTACTTCTTTTTTTAAAAATATTTCCATCAAAATTACCAAGACTGCCACCCAAAAGGGAAGTGGACTTGTCTATCGAGCTTTATCCCGGCACAGATCCTATTTCAATATCTCCCTACAGAATGGCACCAGCTGAATTGTGAGAACTCAAAAAGTAAATTCAAGAGTTGTTGGAAAAAGGATTTATTAGAAAGAGTGTATTACCATGGGGTGCACCAATTTTATTTACGAAGAAACATGATGGCACTTTGAGATTATGCATTGACTACCGGAAGCTTAATCGGGAAGAATAAGTGTCATTTGCCAAGAATTGACGAGTTATTTGATCAACTTAAAGGTTTGTACTTCTTTTCAAAGATAGCCATTCACTTTGGGTATTACCATATGCGAGTAAGAGATGAGGACATAGCAAAATATCATTTTGAAACAGTTATGGACACTTTGAGTTTCTTGCATGCCACTCGGGTTAACCTACGTACCAACTGCATTTATGGGTTTAATGAACATCATTTTTCAACAGTATCTGGACCAATTTATTATTATGTTTATCGATGACATACTGATCTATTCTAGGACTAAGGAAGAGCACGAACAACACTTGAAGACAATCTTGCAACTGTTGTGAGAGCATCAACTGTATGCTAAATGGGAGAAATGCGAGTTTTGGATGAATGAAGTTAAAGTTTTGGGTAATGTGGTGTCACAAAATGGTATATCCATGGATTAGCGGGGTATTATCATCCTTTTATAGCCAACTGCTCCATAATTGCAACACCATTGACATAATTAACAAAGAAAGGTATGAAGTTTGAATGGACTGAAGATTGTGATACTGCATTTTGGGAACTGAAATAGAATTTAACAACAGCCCCCGTGCTTGTCATTCGAAATAGCAAAGACAAGTATGTTGTTTATTGTGATGCTTCATCAAATGGCCTTGGATGTGTTCTTATGTAATAGGGGAGAGTCGTTGCTCATGGTTCTCGTCAACTAAATCCCCACAAAAAGCGTTATCACACTCATGACTTAGAGCTGGCAGCCATCATTCATGCTCTCAAGTTATAGAGGTGTTACTTATATGGTATGCAATTTGAGGTTTATTCTGATCATAAAATTTTGAGGTACCTGTTCACGCAAAAAGAACTGAATGAACGTCAACGGGGTTGGATGGAGTATATGGAAGATTATAACTTCACACTTCATTATCATCCGGGAAAGGAAAATGTTGTCGCTGATGCCTTAAGCTGTAAACGTCCAACTACAAGTTATAATTTTACTATCCAGGCTTGGAAAGTAAGGGAAGTTGTTGAGGACTATAACCTGCACTTGGTTGAAAATAATGGACCAGTCTACTAATTCACTATAATAGTCTGACCAATACTGCTCCAACGTGTTATTGAAGCCTAACAACAAGATAAGGATCTGGAAGCTACTAGAAGACAGATTCGTGATGGGAATGATGTGGAAGACTGGTCTATAAATAAAGATGGTGGTGTATGTTTCAAACAACGTCTTGTGGTCCCTAACAACACCAACAAAAAAAGAAAGTCTTGAATGAAACTCATCGCTCTAAGTTTACCATCCATCCGGGAAACACCAAAATGTATCGGGACTTGTGTCCCCAATTTTGGTGAAAAGGCATGAAGAAAGATGTCGCTGATTATGTATCTAAATGCTTCACTTGTCAACAGGTCAAAGCTAAACATCAATGACCAGCTGATCTTCTTCAACCTCTTCCTATCGCCAAGCAAAAATGGGATTGCATCACTATGGAATTTGTAACTCGATTGCCAAGGACTAAACAAGGTTATGACTTGATCTGGGTTATAGTAGATAGACTCACCAAATCTACCCAATTTTTTCCTCTTCGCATCACAGATTCCTTTAAAACACTATGTGAGCTTTATGTCTAGAGGATTGTGTGCCTCCATGGTATTCCTCTATCAATTGTTTCTGACCGAGATCCACATTTTACATCTAAATTTTGGAGGGGACTGCAACATGTTGTGGTAACAAGATTGAACCTTAGTACCCCATTTCATCCGCAAACTGGCAGGCAATCCGAAAGGGTAATTCAAGTATTAGAAGACATTTTAAGAGCATGTGCCTTAGACTTTAAAGGCAACTGGAATCAACATCTACTCTTAGTAGAGTTTTCTTACAACAATAGCTATCAAGCAAGCATTGGAATGGCTCCTTACGAAGCACTCTATGGAAGGGCATGTCGATCACCTTTATGTTGGGCAAAAAAAGAGGAAACTATTATAGTCGGTAAATGATCAGCTTTAGCAGCCTTAACACCCTTTTTCTCTTTCAGCACACTATCCTCTTGATCCTCAATTAACCCATACAACACCATCTCTTGATGCGTACTTTCAGGCACCAATTCCTATGGAGGAATAAGTGGAGCTCCAAGCAACTTTCTCGATGCTTTTTCTTGTTGCGAGTGTAACGCAGCTTCTAATGTCGCTATAACTTCCAAATTCAATCGTTGTTGATCCTCCCAGTTTTCAAATTTTTCCTCTGACCTTTTCATCACAACCTCCAAATTATCTATTGCACTACTCTGAGGCACAACATCTCCAACTATCTCATGAATATTATCTATTTTAAAACACTAAGCTAGTTCAGGTAATTGATGGTTGATATAAAAAACATTCATCCTCATCTTTAGATTCCCAAAAGATATATCCATTTCCCCTTTTATGCAATTAACGTACGCATTTCCGTAGTGAAAAATGGTCTTCTTAATATAACTGGGATATGTCTCCTTGATCTGTGGTTAGGTTCCATGTCTAACACTATAAGTCTATAGGATAGTAGAACTTGCAACTTGAACAATGACATCTTCCTAAATTCCTCTCGGTTGTATAGTTGATATGTCTGCCAATTGAAGAACCACCGAGGAATGATTGAGCTCTCCCAACCCTAGTTGTTGATAGACTGAGTAAGGCAATAAATTAACACTCGCACCAAGGTCAAGAAGAGTTCTACCAATCGTTTGGTCACCAATGACACAAGAAATAATGGGAGCACCGGGATCATTCCTCTTAGGTGGACTATCACTTAGTAAGATCGAGATCACTTGTTTAGTCAACAAATTCTTCTTCGGGACCTTAGTTTTACTTTTCCTTTTCTACGTACAGAGGTCCTTAAAGAATTTAGCATAGGGTGGAATTTGGGCGATAATGTTTAGAAGAGGCAAATTGATCTTGACTTGTCGGAACATCTCCAACATGTCCTTTTCCTTAAGCTTTCCATATATGGATGGCTTTCTAATACGTTGAGGAAATGGCGCTGCTTCCTCATAACTTGCCCTTTCTGACTCTTCTGGTAATGTCTGATTGATCTATTCCTCCTCTTCGGATTGATCTCTTTGAACGTCTTCAGTCACCTTTCGCTTGTTATCCATCTCATTAAACTGCTACTCAACCATATTCTCCACTTCCTTTTAACTTCTCAAAGTCGTAATGGCTTTGACTATCTCATAATTATGTTCAGCAAATGTACCACAATCCACTACTTGTTGACTCTTTGGATTAACCACTGGTTGACTAGGTAATCTTCCCTCTTCAAGTCTATTCACCGCATTAGCTAGTTGCCCTATTTAGGTTTCTACATTAGCAATAGATTGGGAATGAGAGTTCATCAATTGTGTGACACCCTTAATTGAAATTGGACATCTAACATTGGCCAATTACTTATACTCTTTAACTGTTCATGCATCATTGACATATATATTTTCTTTTAAAGTTACATAATATTAAATTATGTGTTGCGTAAGTGTAAATCTTTCCTAACTAGTTTAGGATCAGTTGAGGGATCACTGAGTAATTATTTTAGACAGTAAGGGGGTGGTTGTAATTTTGTATAAATAGGCTGAGTAGGATGACATGTGGCAGCCATACAAGGGGGTAATAAAATAACTGTCTTAAGTATGCAAAACTTAGGGACACATGTCATGTCAGAATTACACACATGTAGGCACTTTCTTCTCCAGGACACATGAGAGTAAAAAGGGATAAAAACAAAAAAATAGAGGGTTAAAGAAGTCAGCCAAGGAATAAAGGAAGAAAAAGGAAGAGGATGATAGCTATAAAAATCTTTATATTTTACTCTGCCTAACTGTTTGGTAGGGATTTGTCTAGCTCATGAATTATTGTGAGATTTATCTGGATATATATATATATATTGCTCTCTATTTCCTATTTATTATGTGATATGCTATGTTTGTGCATTGGAATTTAATGAACTAAACCCGCTCCACATATAATTTCCTCTTTCTGAATTTGATACATGTCTCTAAAGATACCTTTACTTTCAAAATTTTAAACAAAAGCCTGGGTTGAGTATTGCATGGTTTTTGGATTAAAATTACGGGTTCTGGATACCTCCGAGGGTGATCTACCCTATACCCACATGGGGGACCCATTGATATGGGGGTTTGGAGTTCTTGCTAGGCAGAGGAGGAGAAAACAACACTAAGTGGTTTTGGTTCATAGTAGTTCTACTTCCGCTATTATTTTAGTAGTTGTCTCAAAGGGGACTTGGTTTGACTTTCCGAAAGGAAAGGTGATTTACTTCAGCTATTATTTTAGTTTTCTTGAAAATATTTACTTTTGAGCATGTCATCTTAATACAACTTTCCATCAGTTTTAATCATGTGCATAAAACCTCAATGCAACACTTGTTAGCACTTTTCTTCCTAAGTTTCGACTCAGCCCCCCAACATTTTAGGTTATCCCACACAAGATGGCGAAAGGAGTGGTGCTGGATATGGATTCTAAAGGCTCAAACCTACCCACAGTTTTGTGTAAAGCCTTATGTTTTGGGGCTGCTTTAGAAAATGCCCTGTATAGGTGATGCTCGGTGTAGTGGTCTATTGTAAAGGGCATTTTACTAATGTAATATGGGAATGGGATATGGATTTGTATGTACATAACAACCTATGGTCAATAATAAGCTTGTTTTGTCTATATCTACATTATTGTAACTCCTCTTAGAGGTTGTGGTGTTTTGATTTTACCTAAATAGGGAAATAGTCGTGAATAAATCTAGTTTGTTAGTTTAATCTTATGTTTCGTAAAGGTCTTTGGTGTTATGATACTAATAGGCTGTAGGGTTATCTTTAACCGAGGCCCTATTAGTTCATAACTATACTTTATCATGCCTTACGTTTTTGGGGGTGTGACAAATTGGATGGCTGCCTAAAAATGATTAGATTGATTTTGTAACCCCCTCAAGGCACTCATTATCTCATCTTCAAAACCCTGTGGATTTTGGTTTTAAAACTGGGGTGGACTTTGGTTGAATGGTCATACTGATTAGGTATTATTAGACTGAAAATTATGAATATTGAATGATGGTTACTGGTTTTTATTGAAACTTGATTGAGGATTTTTAGTGTTCTGAGGATGATTGGACATATGTGGGTGATTCTTCCAACCCGAATTGTATGAATTAGAAAAATGATTATTGTTCAGGTTGGTCTAAGCTACATTTACATCAACGGTAACTATCGTATTGCCCTTATATCTATATTAGGAAAGGCCGGGTCCTATTGCTAAAACCCCTCTAGGGGCTGACTGACTCAGATTAATGAATTTATCAAACATTTATGACAATACAACTACTTGTTCTCTGACAAACGCTTTATCAGATCTTCTTTCGAATCTATGTCTAACACGCATCTCTGATTCATATTTAATCGAATTGTCACTCACATTATCAAACAGCTCCAAGAGTTCTTCTGCTGGCCTCAGTATGAACTAACCACCCACCGCTGCATCTATCAGATTTTTATGATCAGTACCAAGTCCAAGATAAAAATTACGTACGATATTTTGCTCAACGAACTTGTGATGAGGACACTTCCACAGAATTTCATTGAATCTATCCTAAGCATCATGGAATTCCTCAACAGATAATTCTTTGAAGTGGGTAATCATCTCCTGTGCATCATGGGTTCTTCCTATTGGAAGGTAGTTTTCTAAGAATTCAGCTTTTAAGGTTTCCCAATTGATTTTTGTATCCCTTTCTAAAGTGACGTACCAACGTTTAGCTTTCTCTCTCAAGGAAAAGGGAAATAATCGCACACGCAATGCTCTAGGGCTTAGATTCTCAATTTTCACGGTCGAGGCCATTTCTAAGAAATCACTAATACGTTGATATGGGTCTTCATTCTTAAGTCCAAAGAACTTAGGCAACATATTAATAACATTAGATTTGATCTCATAGTGTTTAACTCCATCCTCTTCTGGAAATTCAGCATATGTCTCATGAGTAGTAGGTGCATAGTATCCCTTCAAGGACGTGGCAGGCGCTTTTCGCGCTTCGTCATTACGATTGGCCATCTTATAAACAAGATTGTCGATCAGTCATGGATAAGTGAAATTTTTGTTTTCTTCCCAACAATTACAAAATCGTGGTTTTAAGATCCTAAACAACGTATTTCGGTTCAATGGACCTTTTCCAATCAAAAACCTTTCCTCTTTCGCTAAATTCGAACTTTCTGACAGTTTGACACGAAAATTGCAGATTTTATTTATTTATTTAATTTTTTTTATGAAAAATAAAAATATCTACTTCTAACTATTCTAACTATTAATATAAAACGAAGCTAAAATTATGCACAAAATTAAGCTAAACTAAAACTCACAAGAGGTCCAACGACGCAATCTTCACTGCTCCGCTGATTCCTTTAGCACTTTTAGTGTACCTGTCAATCACACAAAAATTCCAAATTTAAATACAATACAATAAGTCAATGCAACTAAACTACTAAAGCTAAGAATAATGCCAAGTCCCCAGCAACGGCGCCAAAAACTTGATGTCCGCTTAGGGGTGACAAAAATAATGGTTAAAAACAACCCCTTAGGACGGCTTAGGTTTTACCTATCATAAGTGTACGAATCGTTTTGTAATATAGCTTGGTTTGAGAAAGGTTATCAATCCCACAGAGAATAAGTCATTTTCTGAACTCTCGTAAAGTAATACTCTTGAATTGCTATAAAAATATAGTTTTTGGTTTGTGATTGATTAACTATTTAACTAATAAAACAAATAAAGATAGATTAAGACAAGAACAATAGAAATAAAATCTAGGGTTTCCATACTCCACCACTAACCGCATAACATAGCTATCTACTTGCTCAATTGGAAGAGGGCGATCCATCACTGTAAATCAAGTCCTACCACAAATAGTCGAATATGTCCCCAAAAAGCATGTGTATATCAACTCGCTGAGGCATGGCCTGTGTAAACCTAATGTTTCAAGTGTTAAGCACCATTCTGTAGAAAATCATAAATTAAGCATTCGAGTTCTAGCCCATAGTGAATAATCATGATTGAGTAAGATAATATATTTATTTAATCTAAGACAAGAATTTAGAACAAATATAAGAACTTGTGTAAAGAATAGAAAAGTCACTCATCTACAACAATCATCACTGTATGGTCACAACATCCCCTCATTACAATTGAAAACAAATAAAGAGGTACATTACTTGGCTAGGGTTTTTTAGAGAACCCTAGATATCGAATTAGTTGCTCATGGTAGAAGGAGACTACATCGTTGATGTAGAATCACCCTCCATGGTCGCCTTCTCCAGATCTCTAGGTCTTGAATGGTTCCCTTCTTTGAAAGATATAAATATCGAGAGATAGTGCTCTAAAAATTATGGAATTGAAAGCCCTATAGATCTGGTCCACACCTTGGTATTTATAGACAAAGCTGAGGGAAATCCTAGTTGCATTAGATTTGTCCCGTTTGGATTAGGATTCCCCTTTTATGCAAAAGTCAGCCAAACCCATCAATCTGATGTAAAATATGTCTAAAACATGTGCTTAGAGGTGGTGGGGTCGAATACAAAGTCATCCGAGTCAAAACGGATCAATTCGGGTCAAACTATGATTTTTGCCCGAATCTGAAATTTCCAGCTTTTACTGTAGACACGTCTCACTCTATTCATAATAACTGGAGCTACACATATTGGATGTAGGCGTGTAATATCTTATTGGAAAGTTGACTTCAAGAATCACTCCATTTGGACATTTATTGACTGAGATATAGTCATATGAAGTTGGCTGTTCTTTTCCCCTTGCTGTGTGCGCCCAACTTCGGCCCGAAATATCAAAATTCTAATTTTTGCGATTCTTCATATTTTCGGACACCATTTGTTCCTATGGCACATACATCGATATATAATACATGTTTAATGCCCATTTTGCCCTTCGAAATGCGTCTCTTAGTTCAAAACTCCGTTTTTCTTCGTTTCTCTTCTTTTGTGAATTACCAACACAACTTTTGTTAATTCATCTAAATTGGCTATTTTTCTTTATTAAGCTTCTAAAACATGCTGAAACAAACAAATGGCATAAAAATACCAAATAAATAAATTTAAAGACGTAACAATAGAAAGATAGGGGCCTTTGGCACCTATCAATAAGAAGGCTTCGATCTAGGAGAATAAACAGGCCTCACAATATTTTCCATGAGGTTTTTGTATTCTGACCTTCCATCAGAGTTGTAGGTGCTGCTAATGATTTAGCCAGCATTTGAGACGGTTGGGATGGTTGTGAAGCATTCGTTATCTCATGACTTGTGCATGAATTAGTTGCTATAGCTTGAACCATTCCTTGTAGTTCACATAGTAACTTGGTGAAATCAATTTTAGCTGTCGTTATGAAACCCTAGCCAGAGATCTTGGCGACGAGAAAAAAATTACCAAGAAAGCAGAAAGATCAATCGTGAAGACGAAAAAAGAAGATGACCAAGAAAAGAAGAGAACAAAGGATTTTGAAAGAAAGAAAAACAAAGATGTAGAACTCTTGAATGAACCGAAAACCCTAGCAATAAATGCCAACATGCACGTAGAGAAAGAGAGCAATAAAGAACAAACCCTAACAGGTTAACCCTATAAGAGAGCCATCATCATCTCCAAAACCCTAACTCTCCTTCAATTTCCACAAAATTTCCATTATCATTATGCATGAGTCTAGGGTCAACATCTTTGCCTTTATTGCTATGCTAAGTTTAACAGTAGTCCTCATAGAAGTGCGAGCTTCCTTAGCCTTTTCTAAACCCAATTTATTTACTAGTTCCAAGGCATATCGAGTTTGGGAAATAAAAATTCCATCATTTAATTTCCTAATTTGTAGACCTAGAAAGAAATTAAATTCCCCAATCATGCTCATCTCAAACTCATGTGTCATTTGTTTCCCAAAATAATGAGGAAGTTGGTTAGAAGTGGAACCAAATACTATATCATCAACATAGATTTGAGCAATAACTATATCACTCTTAATTTTCTGAATAAATAGTTTTTTTCCACTCCCCCTCTCGTAAAACCTATTCCTAACGGGTAATCAGTTAGTCTCTCATGCCAAGCTCTAGGAGCTTGCTTGAGCCCATAAAGGGAATTTTAAGCTTATAGACATGATCAGGACAATGAGGATCTTCAAATCCTTTGGGTTTCTCCACATATACTTCCTTATATAGAATGCCATTCAAGAATGCACTCTTAACATCCATTTGATAAAACTTGAATCCAAAATGACATGCGATAGCAAATAAAATAAGAATAGATTCAAGTCTAGCTATAGGAGCAAACATCTCATCAAAGTTTGTACCTTCTAACTGAGTATAACCTTGAGCAACAAACCTAGCTTTATTTTGAATGATAGTACCATTTTCGTCCTTTTTATTCTTGTATATCCATTTGGTACCAATATTATTATTATTATTATTATTATTATTTTAGAATGGTAAGATAAATTATAATAAAAGAACAAAGGCAAAAGGTTTACAAGGATCTTGGGGCATACCCCTGAAAATAATATGGAAACCATACATCCACCAAAAGAAAAACATAGAAAAACATCCACAATGCCTAAGCCTATGAAGGAGGGAGAAATAAGCACCCTTTTGAGGACAAAAATAACACATAGACTGCCCAATAATTCAAGCAATATAATTAGACATAACAGTGGTATCTAGAGATATGCATCAGCAGCCAGAATGCCAACCAATATAGCTAGATAAGAGCTCAACTTCCATGCAACACTGAGAGGAAACACCAGCAGCAAGCAAAATACCACATAGAATGAACAAACTCCATCCAAAAAAGCACCAAGCAGCAAAATCAGAAGCTAAAAACCAACATAAAATCCCATACCAGAGGAAGATTAAAGCCATTATAGTTGTATCAGAGATCCTAGCAGAACCAGAATGAGCAACATCCAAGAATAAACACATAGACAACAACATTTGAATCATTATCTCAGCAAAGAAGAAGGTAAATCCCATTTCAGAAGCAATTCTTGATTGTAAGCAGACTCACTGAAATTTGAAAGAGGAAATAGAGTATGTCTAACACTTGAGACTACTTTATGCAGGAGCTGATCCAAAGAGCTAAACTCCCCATTGTATAGCCTGTTGTTCCTCTCTATCCAAATATAATAAGTAACAACACAAAAAGCTAACTTGTTGAGCAAAATAGAAATGGATTTTCCTTTCAAGTGAGTGTGCATCCATTGAATTCTATCACCCCAAGATCCATCAGGCCACTCCAGTAATACTTTTTTAACAATTTGAGACCAAAGCCTAGAAGTAAAGCCACATTGGAAGTATAAATGATCCCTGTCTTCTTCTTTAAGAGCACAAAAGACACAAGTTGCTTACTAAGCCACCCCAATAGAGATAAGAAAATGAAGAGTAGGAAGCCTGTCAACTTGTATAGTCCATGTGAGAAAAAATGTTTAGGAATACAATGAGTAAACCAGATAGTTGTTTTCCATGAAACCTTATCAAAAGAAAGTTTAAGTAATTCCCATGCAGAATTGATTGTGAAAGAACCATTAGTTGGAAACCATATGAGCTTATCACTCTTAGATTGATCAGGTTTAAAACTAGTAAGGAAAATAGCTTTAAAATCCATCCAAGCTTGAGAATTAGGAGTTGGGAAGTGCCATCCAAAAGCACTTATAAGCCTACTAATAGTGGCATTATTCCCCATGCCTGAAGCTCTGATTATAGATTTAGGAAAGAAAGAAGTAAGAGGCCCTTAAGGATATCAATTATCATACCAGAGAGAGGTAGATCTACCATTACCTACAATGGATTTGAATGAAAGTCTTACAAGAGGCCTGGGGTTGAGTAACTTCTTCCAAGTCCAAGAGCACTTCTGAGGAACCTCAATCTCC
Source organism: Cornus suecica (assembly GCA_963922005.1). Lineage (NCBI taxonomy): Eukaryota > Viridiplantae > Streptophyta > Magnoliopsida > Cornales > Cornaceae > Cornus > Cornus suecica. The sequence continues at coordinate 39,160,170 of OY998245.1, read as the reverse complement.
CAAAAATTTCTATTTCTAATTAGATAATGACGAACCCAAATAAACCAAATAGAAGAAGAACTATCATGGAAAAGTTTCCACATGTGTTTAACCATGGCGACAACATTCATTCTTCTAAGTCCTTCACATCAAGCCCACCCTCATCAAAAGGAGCACAAACATTTTTTCAAGCCACTTTATAACCTACTTTAGTCATTTTGCTACAAGTCCACAAAAACTTCATTAGCAAAATAGTAAGATCATGTAGAACTGTTTTACGAAGGATAAAAATATAGGCCCAATAGACTTGAGTAGAAAAAAGCACAGCCTTGACTAGTTGAAGCCTTCCACCAATTGATAAGAACTTACTTGACCAACTTGAGATTCTTTTGGAAATTTTGGATAGCAAAAGCTCACAATCAGTTTGACCAAGCTTAGTGGTAATAAGAGGAACACCAAGATACTTTATTGGCAGAGTTCCCAATTGAAATTGCAATCTAGACTGAATTTGATCAAGCACTTCACAAGACACTTCAGAATGAAAGATAGTACTCTTAGAATTATTAGGAAGAAGCCCAAAAAGTTGACCAAAATTAGCAAGCACCTTGGCAATACAATTAGCAGAGGCTAAGTCTCAAGTAGAGGCTAAGTCTCCAGCAAAGAAAAGCAAAAGATCATCAGCAAATAGAAGATTTGTTAGCTTGAGAGGTTGACATTTCCAATGACAAAAGAACTCAGCACATCCTTCCACTGCTCTTTCAAGCATGCCAGTACTAACTTCCATAGCCAAAACAAATAGATATGGAGAAAGAGGATCCCCCTACCTGATTCCCCTAGAGCTTTTGAATTAACCTTTATAAGATCCATTTATATTAATTGAAAACCATGGAGTAGAAACACAAGTTATGATCAACTTACTTAAGTGAGTAGGAAATTGAAAAGCTTGCAACATAGCCTCAAGAAACTGCCATTATACAGTGTCAAAATCTTTTGTTAAGTCCACCTTTAAAGCCACCCTTGGAGTACCGATAATATTTATGTCCTTAGGTCTAGGCACAAGATACCACAAATCATTCTTAATAAATTGTTGAAGTTCTTCCTATATAGCATTTATCCATTCATTATCTCGAAGAGCTTATTTAACATTCTTAAATTTTAAGAATGATGTATAGCAAGCATAAAATTTTTGATTCCTAGCCTTTCTATGGGTCATCATCATTTTATGAACTAATCCTATAACTTTATATAGTGGATAGTTTAACTTAACTCTGGCAGTTGGTTCCTTGGTAGGAGTAAGATGAATATCAAGAGAAAGTTCAAGAGATCCTATAGAACTAGGAGTATCTTCAATAGGAGAATCATCACCTAACGGAAAAAATGGCTCATAACCTTCCTTCTAAATAGAAGCGTAAGACTCATCAACACATCAGTCATCAACCACAATATTTGCAGATTCTATCATAGTTTGGGTTTTAAGGTTGAAAACCCTATAAGCCCTACTAGTAAAAGAATACCCCAAAAATTTTCCCTCGTCACTCTCAGAATCAAATTTCCCAAAGGAGTCTATCTCTAAGAATATAACAATTTGATCCAAACACCTAAAAATATTTTATATTGGGTTTCTTGCCATTCCATAATTTATAGGGGTTTTTTAAGGTACCTGACCTAAAATAGACTCTATTTGAAGTGTAACAAGTTGTGTTCACTGCCTCAGTCCAAAAATTCCTTGGAACATTCCTTCCATGTAGCATAACATTTGTCATTTCTTGAAGAACTCTATTCTTCCTCTCAACAACTCCATTTTATTGTGGAGTGCCTATTGTAGAAAATTCTTGTTTTATTCATTTTTCATCACAAAAAGTTTTAATCTCAGAATTTTCAAACTCTTTTCCATGATCACTTCTCACTCTAGTAATGGGATAATTTTTCTCAGTCTGAACTCTTAAGCATATATTCCTAAAAATTTCAGGAGCTTCAGAATTTTCATTTAGAAACCCAACCCATGTAAATATAGAGTAATCATCTACCATAACAAAAATATACTTCTTACCCCCTTTGTTCAAGGTCATAGTGGGACCCATTAAGTCAATATGCAATAATTCTAAGGGTCTAGTAGTACGTATGGTATTTGTCTTCTTATGTTGACATCTAGCCTATTTACCTTTCTGACATGGACCACACACAAGACCTTTACCATAACCAAGCTTAGGGATACCTTTAATAATTTCAGTTTTAGTTATCGTAGTTAAATCACAAAAATTAATTAACATGTCCCATTCATTGGTGCCAAATCTCTATTTCGTCAAGCTTAAATTTATTGCACGATAATTTAGGATTAGGAACAATGCAATAACATTTATCAAATGAACGCATACCTTCCATAACACAATTTTTAGAAGAATCAATAATAGAGCACTTATTAGGAGAGAAATTGACATTATGGTTATTATCACAGATCAGACTAATACTAAGCAAATTAGCTTTTAGGCCCTCAACATAAAGAACATCTTCCAATCTAGTGATGTATGCTAGGTTTTAGTAAAAATAATGATTAAGAATGCGACCTATGTGTGCCCTAGTTTTACCTCTCGCAAGCGTATGAATCCCATTGCAGAATAGTATGCTTAAGATAGGGTTATCGAATCCACAAGACTAAGTTTGAATTATTTTATTTTCTATAACTAATTTGACAAATAATAAAAATAACTAATGAGGATAAATTTGGTGTGAGATAAATTAATAGATAGAGATCCTAGGGTATTTCTGACGCCACCACTAACAACATAACATAGACATGTATTTAACTAACTGTAAAAGGGTGATCCATCATATGCAAATCAGATTAGAGTCACTACTAGTAGACCCTAATCCCCAAATGAATATAATTCATCCGACTCGGCCACAATCTATCTTTGGAATGAGCATAACTTGTGCATGCATACTACATTACTCTAAACTACTCCTACAAAGAATTAAATTAATCTAAACATGCATTCATCACCTCTCCTTAGCATAAACTGTCTAAACCTATATATTCATGTTCATTAAGTACCATTGTGTATATTGATGAGACCAGAATATTCGATATTCTGGGCGTTAATTAACCTATTGTTAGTCTCTTTATTTTATTAATTAGGTATTTTATCCAAGTTGTGTGTTTAAGCATGTTACAGAAGCTTTAATGCAAATATGAATTAATTCCGGGTTTTTAGCAAAAATGTCTGATCCGGAATAACACTTAGAAGATAAAAGTGCTCAATTCAGAGCAAGGTACAACTCAGCCAAGTAGAGTACAAGCAGCTAAAGCATAAATTCGCAGAAGAATAATATAATCAAAATCAGGGTCCACCGATCGATCGGCCGTATTCCCGATCGATCGGTAATGCCGATATTGGATTTCGTGCGGAGACCTCCTGCAATATTTTGGCTCCATGTGCAAGCACATTGAGGGATAGATTGGTCCATTCACAGCTATTACTTGGTCCCGACACCAAGTCATCTTGGAGTGTAAGCAAAGACATGTCATAACTACATCAACTTTTGTCTATAAGTATGTGAGGACTTCATGAAGAAACGGGGTCTGATAATCTAATCATTCAGAACATTCAAGTCTTATATAAATTCTCTCTTTAGAGAGAATATTCCTCTCAAGAACTTAAGAACCAACCAACCAATCATGGAGATGATTTCTACATCAACGATGCAGTCTTCTCCTTCCATGAGCGACTAGTCGGTATTTAGGGTTTCCAATAAAACCCTACCCGAGTAATGTAGAACTTTAATTAATTTTATTACAAAGAGGGGAAGCTAAATAACACTTATATGATGATTATGTAGTGTGAGAATGAACATATTACCTAAATAAGATTCTTTGCTAATTCTATTCTTGTCTTAGATTGAATTATTAATTAATCTTGAACAACTATATTTTATCACTAGGGATTGGAACACAGAAGATTTAATAATGGTTTCTACATAATGGTTCTTAATTGGCATGATAATGTTTAGGTTTACATAGTCCACGCTAAGAGAAGATGATATAGACATGCTTTTAATTTAATGTTTTAGGAGTAGTTGTAGCATAGATGCATACACTAGTCATTCTTTATTCAAAGATGGATTGTAGCGAATCGGACCGATTGCATCTCTTTTAGAATTAGGCAACTGCTTGTAGCTCTACTAGTCTGATTCATATATGGCGCATCTCCCTCTTGCAATATTATGATTAAAGGACTATATTATAAGGCTAGTGATGGAGTTGGAACAAAACCCTAGACTTGTTTATCTTGAATTCAATCAAAACAACTATTTATTTATTTATTTTATGTTTAGTAGATGATAAAACAAGTCAATCAAATAATGTTTAAACATAATTCAATTTTCTACTTTACAATTATTTTAAATACATCTTTGATCTCTTTGGTTCAATATCACTCTCTACCCAGGTTTATGGTCACGTTAAGGTACCTCATGTCATGGGCGAGTATTAGGATATCTTTCCCAATTCCTTGACTTATTTGCCTTCTTTTCGCGAAGTGGAGTTTGCTATTGATCTTGCACCGGGTACTGATGCTATTTCTATGGCACCGTACCGAATGGCACCGACGGAATTAGAGGAATTGAAAGAGCAAATCGATGATATCAAAGATAAGGGTTTTATTCGACCTAGTGTTTCAGATTGGGGTGCTCCGATTCTTTTTGCTAAGAAAAGGATGGCTCACTATGGTTATGCATTGATTTTGAATCGGGTGACAATAAAAAATAGATATCCATTGCAACGGATATATTACTTGTTCGACCAAATTAAGTCAGTTCGACAAATGCGGGTTAGGGATGTAGATATTCTGAAGACCGCTTTTCGCACTCGTTATGGGCACTTCGAGTTTCTAGTTATGCCTTTAGGTTTGACTAATTCATCGGTGGCATTCATGGGTCTTATGAATCGTATCTTCCACGAGTTCTTGGATAGATTTGTCATAGTGTTCGTTGATGACATTCTAGTGTACTCTACTACGGAAAGCAAGCACGAGGTTCATCTTAGGACCGTTCTTCAAATCCTAAGAGAGCACCGATTGTATGCTAAGTATGAGAAATGTGAGTTTTGGCTTCAAGAAGTAAGGTTTTTGGGTCATGTCGTTGCCGGAGGAGGCATTTTAGTTGATCCTAAAAATATCGGGCTTCGGAAACAAGAAGAGACAACGTGATAGTGCTTCGGATCCGGTTACACAGCAGCCACAACAACAATGTCAGGGACAGTCTACACCTTCTTTGAGAGTATCTTCGAGCTTCACTCACCGGGAGATTGTTTATTTTCAGTGCAATAAGCCAGGGCATAAGAATCCAGAGTGTCCGTCTTGTCAGCAGGGACATAATAGTGGTTCGGTGCTTAACAAGGGTTGTTTCCAGTGTGGACAAATGGGTCACATCTCCAAGAACTCTAGCGAGATGAGTAGTGGTACTCCTATAAGTGGGACTGGGCAGCAGTCTAGGGCTACCCGGCCAGCAGGCCAGTCTGGGTATAGAACGTCGCAGCAGCCAGCTCCATCAGTTTAGGGTTCACAGGCCATAACATCTGCATCTACTATCCAATGGCCACCACATCCTCAGGGTCGTACATATGCAGTCGCAGTAGCAGACATGGTAGTAGGACCTTCTATTGTGCGAGGTACATTTCATGTGTACGGTTGTTGGGATCATGTTCTCATTGATTTTGGAGCTTCACATTCTTTTATTGCTTATGTTTATGCATCTGTTTTGGATATACCTATTTCCTATCTTTGTGTACCTTTATGTGTTGACATGTCGATTGGTGGTAGTGTGTGCTTCTCTAGAGTGTGTTGTAAATGCGAGATTATGATTGCGGAGCGACCGTTAAGGTTTGATTTCATTCTTCTGAACATGATGGGCTTTAACGTCTTCTTAGGCATGGATTAGTTATCTACTTTTTGTGCACAGATTGACTGCTTTAGAGGTCGAGTGTCGTTGTGCACGCCTAAGGGAGAGCATTTTCACTTATTCGGTGATCGCAACGACTCCTCCACTTCTTCCTATTATTTGTGGGGTCGTGATGTATCCAGTTTTATTTAGGCAAGTTTATTTTCTGACAAGGAGGTTCGTGGTCACATCAAGGTACCTCATGTCGTGGGAGAGTATTAGGATGTCTTTCCCAATGACTTGACTTATTTGCCTCCGCTTCGCGAAGTGGAGTTTGCTATTGATCTTGCACTGGGTACCGATGTTATTTCTATGGCACCGTACCGAATGACACTGGTGGAATTAGAGGAATTGAAGGATCAAATTGATGATCTCAAAGCAAAGGGTTTTATTCGACCTAGTGTTTCAGATTGGGGTGCTCCGATTCTTTTTGCTTAGAAAAGGATGGCTCGCTATGGTTATGCATCGATTATCGTAAGTTGAATCGGCTGACGATAAAGAATAGATATCCATTACCACAGATAGATTACTTGTTCGACCAAATTAAATGATGCCTTTCGGTATGACTAATGCAGGTTAGGGATGTAGATATTCCGAAGACCGTTTTTCGCACTCGTTATAGGCTCTTTAAGTTTCTAGTGATGCCTTTTTGTTTGACTAATGCACCAATGACATTCATGAGTCTTATGAACTGTATCTTCCACGAGTTTTTGGATAGATTTGTCAATGTTCGTTGATGACATTCTATAGTACTCTACTACAGAAAGCGAGCACGAGGTTCATCTTAGGACCGTTTTTCAAATCCTAAAAGAGCACCGATTGTATGCTAAGTATAAGAAATGTAAGTTTTGGCTTCAAGAAGTTAGGTTTTTGGGACATGTTATTTCCGTAGGAGGCATTTCAATTGATCATTCGAAGATAGAAGCGGTGATGAGTTGGAAGCGGCCGACTAATGCTTTTGAGGTTCATAGTTTCCTTGGCTTAGCAGGTTACTATCGACAATTTGTGAAGGACTTTTCTCGTTTGGGGGTTCCTATGACTCGCTTCACGTGAAAAGGTATGAAGTTTGTGTGGGATGATAAATATGAAGAGGCATTCATTAAATTGAAGACATGTCTAACTACGGCTCCGATTTTGATTATTCCCGAGCGTGGTGTCGGTTATGTAATCTATTGTGATGTTTCTCACGAGGGACTAGGATGTGTACTTATGTAGTCTGAGAGAGTTGTGGAATATGGGTCTCGACAGTTGAAGACTCATGAGCGAAATTATCCTATGCATGATTTAGAGCTTGCAGTGGTACTATTTGCACTTAAGGAATGCCAAAATTACTTGTATGGTGTGATATTTGAGGTTTTCTCCGATCACTAGAGTTTACAATATATATTTACGTAGCGGGATTTGAATTTGGGGCAGCGTTGATATGTCTAGTACATGGAGGACTACAACTTTGCACTCTAGTATCACCCCGGGAAAGCTAATGTAGTGGCGGATGCATTGAGTCGCAAGTCACATCCATCGTTATCTAGCATCTTTATTCATGAGTGGCGGATGATGGAGAACATCGCAGAGTTGGGTTTTCAGTTCCATGATAGTGGAGAGTCACTTGTGACCTTGTTTAGCATGGTGGCACAACCTTCACTTTTGAGTTTTGTGTTGAGGCCCAGGGGCAGGATGCCAACATTGCTTCGGGTCGCACTTGCATTTCTAGTGGCGAGGTCATTGGTGATTGGGTTTTGCATTCCGACGCAGGTTATCATTTCAGGGGTTTACTTTATGTACCGTAGGCTTGTCGTGATGAGGTTTGGTGAAAATTTCACATTTTCAGACTTGCAGTTCAACTGGGTGGCACAAAGATGTATTACAATCTTCGACGTCACTATTGGTGCCAAGGAATGAAGAAATCAATTACAAATTTTGTAATCCTTTATCTTACTTTTCAGTAGGTTAAGGTTGAGCACTGAGGACTTACTAGGTTGTTGAATCCTTTATCGATTCCCGAGTGGAAATGGGAGCATATTTGCATGGACTTTCTGACAGGGTTACCAAAGATGAAGAATTAGAAGGATGCAGTGTGGGTGATCGTTGATCGATTGATTAAGACCACATTTTTTCTACCTATCCATGAGACAAATAATATAGAGGTTTTTAGTAGGCTGTACGTGAAGGAGATCGTTAAACTTCATGGGGTTCCGGTTACTATTGTTTCGGATCGGGATCTGCGATTCACGTCACGGTTTTGGTAAACTTTTTAGACCCTATTGGATCGCAGCTACGATTAAGATCGCCTTCCATCCTCAGGCGGAGGGTCAGTCAGAGCATACCATTCAGATTCTCGAGGACATTCTTCGTGCTTGAGCTATTGATTTCGGAGGATGTTGGGAGGATCATATTCATTTGGTGGAGTTTGTGTACAATAATAGTTATTAGTCCAGTATTCAGATGGCACCTTATGAGGCGTTGTATGGTAGACCGTGTCGTTCACCGACTTGTTGGGCCGAGGTTAGTGATGTTGCGCTTTTGGGACCCAATATGGTTCATGAGGTGACCAAGAAGATTAGGATTGCTCAACAGCATTTGGTTACAACATAGAGCCGACAAAAGAGCTATGCGGATTCGCGTAGGCGTCCTTTATTCTTTGAGGCCGGTGATCATGTGTTTCTAAAGGTCTCACCTCGAAAGGGCTTGATGTGATTCTGGAAGAGCGATAAGTTTTCCCCACATTTTATTAAGCCTTTTGAGATTCTTGATCATATCGGCGAGGTGGCGTACCCTTTAGCATTGCCACCGGATTTTTCACAGGTTCATAATGTTTTTCATGTCTCTATGTTTCGCAGGTATGAGCCGGATCCATCTCATGTCTTGAGTTGGGTAGATGTTGATGTTGCCGAGGACATGTCCTACGAGGAGCGACCCGTGAGGATCTTGCATACGCGAGAGCAAGTTTTGGAGGGAAAAACTATTCCACTAGTTAAGGTCTTATGGCATCATCGCGGAGTCGGTATCTAGTTTTAACCTCTCAGTCGCAAGTACGCGAGTAGTATATAGTATAGTTGGGTAGAGAGAATATCGAACTAGAGAGATCAAAGTCGTATTTCAAATAATTATAAACTAGCAAATTGAATTATATTTATAAAAGTTGTTTGATTAAACTACTAAACATAAAATAAAATAAAGATAATTGTTTTTGGTTTCACTCAAGATAAACAAGTCTAAGGTTGAATTCAAACTCCACCACTAGCCTTATAATGTATTCTTTTAATTATATTATTGCAAGAGAGCGGTACAACTTATATAAATCAGACTAGTAACGCTACAAGCAGTTGCCTAGTCTCAAAAAAGATGCAATCTGTCCGTATTCGCTACAATCCTTCTGCGATTAGTATGACTGTTGTATGCATCTATACTACAACTATTCCTAAAACATGAAATTAAAAAGCATGTTGACAATCTTCTTCTCTAAGCATGAACTGTGTAAACCTAAGACTTTATCATGCCAAATAAGTACCATTATGTAGAAACCATTATTTAAACCTTGGATTTCTTGCCCTTAGTAAAAACATGGTTGTTCAAGATAAATCATTAATTCAGTCTCAGCTTAAGTAATGATTGAATAAATAAATCTTATTTAGGTGGCCTTGTTCGGTCTCTCACTACATAATCATGATAGAAGTGCCCTTCATCAGATTCCCCCATTTGTAATAAAAATAAATAAAAGACTACATTACTCGGCTAGGGTTTCGATGGAAAGAAGAGAATCCATTTTATATAAAGCCGTTATCTTCATGATTGGATGGTTGGTTCTTGAGTTTTTGAGGAAGAGAGTCTATCTCAAAGAGAGAGACTTTTTATGAACGATCTATTCTATATTTAAATATATCTTTTCTTCATGAGGTCTTCACATATTTATAGACAAAAGTTGGTGTAATTATGGTATGTCTTTGTCTGGACTCCAAGAGAACTTAGGGACTAAGAAATGGCATTGAATGGAGGATTCTTCCCCTTGATATACTTGTACACAAAGTCAGAATTCTGCAATATAGTTTCGCACATATTCCAAGCCGGCGATTTCCAAACGATCGAAGGCTCCACCTATCGATCGGTGGCTCCTAAATTTTATTATTTATTTAATCCATGTACTTGCTTCAGCCAATTGTACTCTATTTTACTAACTTGTACCTTTCTTATTTAAGTGCGAATATCTTCTAAGTATTGCTCCGAATCAGGCATATTTGATAAAAACCCAGAATTAACTCATTTTTGCATTAAGGCCCTGAAAACATGCTTAACACACAACTCGGATAAAAATACCAAATTAATAGAATAAAGAGACTAACAAGAGGTATATTAACGCCCATAATATCAAATATTCTGGTCTAATCACACCTCCAAACTTGTATATTGCTAGTCCCTTAGCAATGAAATAAAAGAAAATGCCATGAAGAATAAACTAATCTAATTTATCTAAACTATTTAAACTAAGCCCCTTTCTTTCGTGATGGAAAAATGATTACACTTAGCACGTGTAACAAGACTTTTAAACTCCTAGGGAAAATCCTAGTGGACAAGTGAAGTCTCGTGAGGGTTAAATAGACTACCCACAACTTCTTTATAATCTTTACTTGCACATATTAATGAATATTCTTGTTCATTAACTAAGAAATGATATAATCTATAAAATAAATGCAATCAAATAAATTTTACTTATACAAAACAATAATTATCTCAGATTAGCGTCAAGAATGCTCTCCACTAGTGGTGAAACTTAGTTAATTTCTACTTCTAGAGGCAACAATATTTCGTGTTTTTGTGAACTCTCTCTATAACACATTTACTCTCATTTATAGTATTTCTCTATATTTTTTTTCATTTGGAGAGGGGTTTCCTCTCTTTTTGCTTTTCCACTCAGAATATATATTTTTTTTTTTGTCATATACCTCTCTTTTTCATGGAGAATGATTTCTTCTCCTATTTTTTTTTTTGATTCATTTTTTTGATATTCCATCCTCCACTCTTTTATTATTGTTTAGAGGGAGAATGTTTATATATATCTTTTCATTGTATTTTCAATATATATATATATATATATATATATATTTTAGAGATAATACCTTATAGGTCAAGATTGTCTTTTCTATTTTTAATTTCACCAGTTTACTCACCTATGGAGAATCACATCTTTTCACCTTTCTAATTTAATCATTATTCAGATAAACAGAAAATATCACATACATCTACTTTCTAGACTATTCTCATTTTCCTAACTAATTCACAAGTTTAATCAAGAATATGCTTAAATAAAGATAGATAAAATATAGTATTTGAAATAATATAGTAAATATTTATTTTACATATAATTATGTATATATATCTAAAAACAATTATTTTGTGGATATTAGGAGTTAGTTATATATGTATTATAAATATATATGAAGCTATATATATTGTGTATATATATATATTTAAATCAGTCGGTCGATCGCATCAGAGCTCAATCGATCGCCCACTACTCTGCACGTTTTTAACTGTAGCAAACTAGTAGGTAATGCAAAATTTTCCAAGTTTGTCGAAACCTCCCCCAAACTTGGTGTGTTCCATAATTTACATTCTAATCAGAACTAAAACCAAGATCATAGTATAATATTTGAATTTAGACAAGAAATATACAGGAATGGAATTTTTATTGATAATAGAAAGTAAAAAATAGTGTGGCCAAAGGCCTTCAATCAATTGAAATTGCAAGAAAAGAAAAATAATCGATAATTTATTTTATAAATTAGTCAAATGATTTATATATATATATATTATTAAAAATATATTTTTATAAGATAGCATGAAACCTATAAAATAATATATAGCATATTAAAATTATTTTCTCTCCCCAAAACTTAGTTAGAAGATAGTTGAAAAATCAATAAAGAATATAGTTAAATATTATATATATATATATATAGAAGCTATGGTTTGAATATACATGAATTATTAGTATATATATAAATATATATTTAGTTATTTTTTTATTTTAACTAAAAATCCTCCCCTAAACTTATTTTCAACAATACCCTTCAGCCCATAGAATGTGTAATTAATATTGGAAATTCAAAAGACGCAATATGAACCAAGAAAATAAATTTTATTTTAAGGGGTAGGTATAAACATAAATAAGACACGAGTGGGTAAATGACAAGATTTCTTGAACTAAGCTCACACTCGCAAAGTATTAAAAGTTAGTAAATTTTAAAACTTAAAAATGAAACATTCCTTAAAACGAAATCATAAAACATGCCAAAATATCGAAAGTGAATAGTGAACCCAGTATACAAGTCCGGAGTTCCGGTGCAAATATTTACCATCTTTGGCAAGACAGCTCTAAAAAAATTAAACTATCCATCTCTTTTCCTCTCTGCCACACTTCCCTTGATTGTGGGACAAAATATAGGAAGTGATTTTTAAGTGTTCTCGTTTGTGGATAATTACCAATAAGATTGTCATTGAATAATAAATCATTTTCATATAATGGCGCTCCTTTGTTATGTTGTAACTTTATCCCATGTATGGGTAATGTTTCCAACAAATCTGCTTTCAACTCATAAGGTAATGTTCCCTCCATCAACTCATTCACCTCTTCTATAAAAAACATTCATCACTTTCTTGTTTTTTATAATGAGATGGCTCATTGAGGCATTGGGAAGATGGTATACTAGGTTCATATGTTATCTCAATTAGCTCTTGTGGTGGGGGAATAGGTTGCTCATACCCCTTTTTTAAAGTTTCTTCTGAATCTTCTTGTTCCTCATCCTCAATCTTAATAACTTCCTCCACTTGCTTATCAATTTTGTTTATGTTTCTAAAAGTCGTGTCGGCCATAATTGTCTCTAGTTTAAGTCTACTAGTAGATACTAAGTCACTTATGTGTTGCTCTTTTGGATTAACTACCATTTGTATGTTAGCTTCTAAATTGCTAAAAGTATCTATACTTTTTCCTCAAGAATGGACGTGTAGCGTCCGGTATTTTTACGTTCTAATTTAAAAAATTTATTAACACTTAAGTGCTATTGTGATTATGTGCTTAACGTGTTTATTTGTCTAACATGACTTACATATTTTATGTGATATTAAGAATTGTAAGTTGCATATCGTATTTTCATTTTGAAAATAATGAAAATTATTGAAAACAATTTCGGGAAAGAAATGACCGAAGGGTAAATGAGTAATTTCATATTTTGAGCACTTAGAGAAAAGTGTAGAGATTTTGACTAAGTGTTGGGACATGAGTGGCATGTTTGTAATTAGAGAGGATGACAATGGGTGGAAGGGTAATTTACAGTCATGATGGCACTCTTGTAACTAATCCAAAGTTGTCTAATTCTTGACCATTGATTCAAGTATTCCATCTTTATTATTAGCCCTTGGATCATAGGGCCTTGTTTGGATGATACAAAAATGCATTAATGCATTAATTTTGGTCTTCCATTGGCAAGACTAAGTTGTGGCCTTTGGATTGTTGTCTCACCTTTCCTAGTTTTAATCTCCACCCTTTGATTTAAAAGTATCTTATAAGTCTCGTGTTTATACACTTGTGTGTATTTTCTTCTCTTCCATTCTCATAATATCAAAGACAACACCAAGAGCTCTTACTTCTCCCTCTCACATTCTTTTTTTCTCTATTGGTTCTTCTTCAAGAACATTATCGTTGGTTTGGAATTTCAAGAACCTTTGGACATGAGAGTTCTAGAGGGTGGCCTTATCTTTCCTTTGATCTAGAGTTGGTAAGTGTTCTTCACTCCTTGAGGGTTTTTCAATTTCAAACCTTAGAATTAATCCTCTTAAAGTTTTGTGTTCAATTATTGATTTTTGTTTTCCTTCATTCTTGAAACTTGTTAAGGACCATGAATTGAACATTTTCGCCAATTGTTTCGGTTATTGAAAGCTCGGAGCTCATCTTGTGATTTTTTGTTCATATTGTGGAGGAGTTTGTGGTAAGTTCAAGAATCCTTTCTCTTGAATTGTGTCTTTCATAAAACCCTAAATTTATTATCATTAGGGTTAGTTTTGTTCTTGTGGTTGGAGCCACTTTTGGTTATTAAACTTGTTGTGACACCTTTTTTATAATTGCTTTCATTAAATGGTGTATTGAATAGAATTGGGGAGGAATTGTGAATCAACTCTCAATGCTATAGGAGGCTTTCCTTGGACTCTTGAAAATAGCTTGCTTGGACCTCTTTTGGCACTCTTGAAAGTAGCTTGCTTGGATTGAGGTAGGGGAAAATGAGTTGCTTTCATTTTTGTACGAGGGTGTGTGCGTCTATGTGTATATATGTCGTATATATATGTATATATGAGATTTGAGTCTTGATAACCTAAATGATGAATTAGGCCCTTGAAAGCATGATTATGTGGTATAAATGCATGTTGTGATGTACAATATATTGCAAATGATAAATGCATGTTGTGGTTTATTGCTTATAAATGTGATATTATGAGCATGTGGATAATTTTGGCATAATATATTGCATAAAGAGAAAAAGCATGTATTATGATGAACCATGGTTATAAGGTGTACAATATATTGCAAATGAAAAAAACATGTATTTTGATGGATTATACTTGATATGAAATCATTCATACATTTTGAGTACACCATGTAGTGTCAAAAATATGGGTGTTTGTTTATACGGGTTCTGTAAACGTGTGTGAGTAGTCTTGTGCCGAATCGTCGCAACAACTAGCCAAGAGTTGTTCACGCCTACGGAACTAATAAGCCAAAAATGTGTTACCGGTTTGGGAGTCGTAAAAGAGGCTCATATTCATGACCTTTGGGTCTAGGGGCACGGAGTTTCAAGTTGGGCTCTCGTGCAATCGTCTTCCTTGTTGAAGTGATAGAGAGAAAAATCACTTTGGAAAAGTCGGTGTGGTACTCTACATTACTTGATGAGCTTGTATCGTCAAAAGTAAATGGACAGAGTATGTATCCGTTAACCTTAGTTGGACGTTGTGTGTATCATGGGGTGTGTTGAGTCATGGTGCATTTAGACTATCATATATGTGATTATGATTTCGGTTTTGAAGTATGTTATGTTTGAATGACTATAATGTAAGCATGTTGGGGAAAAAATTCTTGTTTGGTTCGAAAGAGTTCCAGATTGACGTGAGAGCCATGTAGAACAAAAGACCGACCTAGGAGTAGTTGCATATACCATGGGTGGGTTGTACCACTCGGATTACCGAGATTGAAGAAATGACACTTCCTCTACAGGGCTAGTGAGCTCACCCCACGACTTATATATTTTTCAGGTGGTGATCCCATTCCGGGAGTTCAGTAGCCTTTCGGTAAAGAAACAGTGTGGATTTTGCCTTTATGTATAAACATGTTACTCTTGTTGTAAAATTGTAAACAAATGCTAGATACTTATATTTTGTCGGCTAGTGTATTAGTCGAGTAGCTTGCATGATGTACATCCCTTGGAGCGCTATACGCAGGGATTATGTTCTTTTGGTGCACTTCGGTGTCAAAAATGTAAGACTAGTTCGTGTTATGAAAACTATGTCCTATTTTGCCTTAGTGTGGTTTCACTATTAAATGTATAAATTATTTTATCTTGAGTGTGATGTGAATAATAGTTATTGAATATGGTTATTAGGTGTCCGGCCGAAAATGGCATTTTTCTAGGTTTTCAAGCAAACCCTTTCGTTTTGAACGAAAAAACCCCGGTAAACTTCCTTGTTTTAGAAATGGATTTAAATAAATTCATTTTCTTAGAGATTGTAACTTTTAGAAACCGGCGGTAGTTAAAACAGAGACCGGGGGCAAGACGGAAGATTTTACGAAAACTTAAAAAAATCATTTTTATGCTAAGTTTACATTTTAGGCGTTTCCCAAGGTCTTGGCAACTATTTTTGGGTTCTGCCAATGAAAAACTCACTTTTCCGATATTTATGATTTTTCGGGACTGACGGCTTGAAAAACGAAGCCATATCGCAAAATATGAGATTTTGCATGTTTAGAAGATTTGTTGAAAAACAAATGGCTGATGCTTCCAACACTTAGAAAATTTTTTATTTTTTTTAGTTTGGGCATGTCAGCCAGCAGCAGGCCGCGCATGGCTGTTGTGTGTGCGCACGCGGTGCACTGCAGCGTGCAATGCTGCATGCGGCATGGCATGCCATGGCCTGTTGCAGCGGCATGCGACGTCCCATCTTAAAAAATCCGTATTTTCCTCCTCGCACGTCGGAATGGGCCCCCGTTTGTTTCTATGGGTTGTCCTATATCCAAAATATTGAAATAAAATTTGAAATGACCAGTTTAACCCTGAAATAACTATTTTACCCTTAGTGAAAGAGGGGTACATCAAGTTTTGTTTTGGGTCGGTGTTGTCCAACTCCATTTAAAAAAATTCATATCTCTTCCCTCGTGGCTTCAAATTAGGTTTTATTTGTTCCTATGAATTGTGCTAGGTTCAAACTTTATAGTTGTAGTTGGAAATTACTATTTTACCCTTGATTTGACCATTTTACCCTTGTGTAAACATGGGGGGTTGGAATGATTCGTTCAAGGTACTGACTGTTTCGGTTTACCTTCTTTTCGATCTCGTGTGATCATTTTTGCATATTTGAGATGTTGTATGTCTATTTTACCCTTGTACGGGTATTTGACGACTTAAAAAGGATTTTATTTCATTTTTATTACTTCCGGATTCACTCCCCTAGCTTTTAGGCTCGTGTTTTGGAGTCCTAAGAAATTTGAGGCGTGGCAGGACGACTTTGGAGGTGGATTAAAATTAGGATGTTTGAATTGAGGTGGATTCGGGGGTTGAGAATTATATTGGAATTTTTCATGCTTTTCAAAAGTTTGTGTATTTGTATGGAAATTCTGGTTTTGGTTTTTATTTCCCACAGCTAGTAGATGGTATGAGGATTTGGAAGGATCTCTCAAATCCGGGTTGTATAAATTAGTATAGGGGTTATTAGCCAGATTATTAAAGGTAGTATTGGATTCTTCTAGTATTACCCCAGTGTTTTGGTACACCATTTGACGATTTTCAGCAAAATGGAAAGAATCGGAATAATCGGGATAAACTTCTTTTGGGGAGGAGTTAAATAAATTCAAGAATTCGTTAGACATTTGTCCCAACTCATCAAATTTTACGTCGACGTACAATTCCTCTGACCTATTCGTCTTATTAAGAATTATCTATGGAACTCTAGTCATTGACGTATTTTGATATGATTCTTCACTCAAATCCTCAAACAACTTCCAAAGTTCATCTACCATTTTAAGAGAAAATGTTCCTCCACATGCCAACTCTACTAATTTTCTACATGAATCATTCAATCATCATCCTTAGAATTTCATTATATCGTTCTCTCATTGCATGGAATTCCTCTCCCACAATTTGTGAAAAAGTGAATATAGCATTCCGCATCTCATAAGTTCTACTTATTGGGAAGAATTGATGCAATAATTCTCATTCAAGAGTCTTCCAATTTGTTCTGACATCTAGCTTTAAAGTCTGAAACCACATTTTCGCCTTATCTTTCAAAGAGAAAGGGAAAATGCGTAAGCACAGTCCTTCATTCGTTAATCCATCAATTTTGGTTGTCGAACAAATTTCTAAAAACATATCAATATATTGATACGGGTTTTTGCTATTGTATCCATAAAATTTTGGTAACAGGTTAATTATGTCCAGTTCAATGTCATATTGATCTTTCGTAATGCCCGATAATTTAATATCAAATGGGGAAATGTAACTAGAAGGAGTGTAGTAATATCTCAATGTTATTGGTTGAATTTTATGGTTAGTCATGTGTTCTATTGCTAGGTTCTCTCCTATTGAATTATTTTCTGACTTTCCCTGACAGTCACAAAATCATGGTTTTGAGGTCCTAAATTCGTCTGAGTTGTCTTGTTTATTGGCCATTTTCCACTCAAAAACCTGTCCTCTTTTACTAAAATTGGACTTTCTTACAGTGTATACGAAATCTAGTTTTTTCTTTTTTTTTAACTATGTAAATATTGTATATAAACTGTATGCTTTCTATATATATTTGTTTTCGCACGAACATAAGCAATTCCGATCGATCACCAATCAGACCGAGCAATCAAATTATTTTCCGATCGATTAGAGAACTTACCGAACGATCAGTGATGCTTATCAATCAATCGTTGAGACATTATCACCCATATTTATGCTATTTATATTGTTTAATAAATTATTTCTTTTATTTATTTCGTACGTTCGGTTAATTTCAGGGTCAAAGGTTTGAAGGGGGCTATTAACTGAACGACGTCCAAGCATAAACAATAAATAATATTTAAATAAAATAATAACTTGAAAGAAATAAATAATGCAACCATAATATAAATTGAAATGAATATTATTTATTTAGTTTATTATTTATTTATTTTTATTTAATTAAAATATATATATTTATTTATTTAGTATAGAAATATACATATATGTATATATATATAATTTTTTAATATATATAGTAATAACATATATTGTAGATACAATATTTGCACAACACAAAAAGATTCCTTTCTCATTGCTATTCATTGGGTTATATACATTTTTCCTATGGGCTTTTGGTCCATTAGGGCAACATTCCATACTTTGGAATTTTGTCCCTACTTTACACGTCAGCTATTTTTTCCCCATTCTATGGCGTAACCTTGAGCTGCAAGTCTATTATGGAATCTTCGAGTTTATTCTAGAATGGTTTTCGGGTCGGGCCACAAGATAGGACTAGCGGTCGAATTACGGGACGGACCACAAGGCTGACGTGTTGGTCGGGTTGTGGTGTTGGAGAAGTGGCCGGATCATCATCTCGGGTCTTTACATGGGTCAATCCAGTCGGGATGAGGCTTTTATATGGGCCGGGAAAACTCACATGTACACAGACCCTCTTTTAGCTCATGGGCCTTCTTTTCTATAGGTCCATTAGATGAAAGAATCTTAAGGCCCATCACAAAAAGCCTTTGAAGTTGGTGCGCGGAACGCGTGCCTGATGTTGCGGAGGCACATTTAATGCTACAACTGTCGTCATCATTGCAAATTTGAACTTGTGGCTGAGATGGCATAGATTTGCGTGAAATGGGTCGGGTCATGTCGGTCCGGTACCCTGACCCGGGTAGATGAAACGTCATGCCTATATAACTTGCATATCGTTCACATGCGTCACACTTACACGATTTTCTGTTATTCCTTCATCATTTTCTCTCTGCCATATACTCAAGCAATCTTCAAATCCACTCTCAAATCCACATACCTCCCAGTTTGTCTCATCAATTGCTGCAAATTCCAGTGACTGTGGTTGAGCATTTCAGTGTGTGGAGAGTTTTGTGCCTTGCAGCGAAGTGTTGACCGGACGCACCCATCTCTGCTTGTTAGTCCAGCCGCCGGCCTCTGCAAATAATTCGCTGGAGAAAAACTCAACGGGGGGATTGCCGGAATCTTCCTTATCTTTTTGTAAGTTTATTCTTCTCACTTTCTACCTTTGATCAAAAATTTCGGGGAGTGACGACACTAGGTCGGTTAGTGACCTGCAACTGACAGACACCGACCTAACCATTACCGATCCCGAAGCCTCAGTAAGCACCCCCTCCGTAGAGATTACCCGAGTCATTAGGTCTAGTCCACCAGAAGTTACTCAGGACGCAGGGGGTCGAGTTGTAGAGGGTGATTCTGGGATTGATCAGGATCAGGATGTTGAGGAAGAGGATAATTCTTGCACCGACCCCCTTCCGGCCAAGTACAGGAAGGACGCTCAACTTAAGAGCCTCAGGGTTCTCAAAGGGGTGAAGTTTAGGCATTACCCTCGGGACAAAGACTTTAGGATTGGTGAGGGGTTGAAGGATGGGGAGATCATGTTCTCCTCATTCCACCTAGCTATACTAAAGTTTCCCATACATCCTTTCTTCCTCTTGGCACTGGCGACTTTGGGTCTGGCCCCCCTTCAAGTCGGTCCCAACTTCTATAGGATCCTGGCCATGATCTTACTGATCAACAAGGAGTTGCACCTAGACCTAGGTTTGGCTGAGCTTCTGTTTTCATATAAACTTCAGGAGCAGAAGGATAATAGGGGTCGGTATAACCTAACATCGTATGCTAAGAGGAAATTGTGTGACAACGTCCCAACCTCCAACAAAGGATGGAAAGAAAGGATGATAGTAGTAAGTGGTCAGTGGAGGCATCCCGACGCTATGAACATACCTGTCAGCCATGTTTTCCAACCGACCCGACTTCCTGAGTTTAAGAACTTTCATACCCGAGCCTCTTGCCATTGCGACATGTGCAACGATAAGTTGGGCATGCTAGTGATGGGCTTTCTTCAGGCTCCTCAGGAGAAAAGGGAGGTCGGGTACATAAGATCCTGATTTGAACTGTTGCAGGCCAGAGTGTGGAGTCAGGATTTGAGGGATAGCCAGAATTGCCTGACCATATCTGTATTGCAGGAGATTGCATTGGGAGTGTCTGTGTCTGCGATAGCCTCGGGTTCCACCGTGACTACGTCTCGATCGAAGAGACTCAAGTCAAAGTCATCAGCAACCAAAAAGTTCAAGAAAGCTATGTCGGGAGGTCAGCAGAAAAGGAAAGCGGTTACCATGCCCAAGCTTTTGATAAAAAAGGCTAAACGGGCTGGCACCGGTTCCACATCCTTTGTTTGCGGGGTTGATGTCCCTCCAGTTCCTGAGAACCTTCCAGTTACTACATCCGCGGGGCCGACTGAAAGGCGAGCCGCCACGCCTCCTCATCCTCCTCCGTTAGAGCATCCTCCGGTCACGCCCCCTCCTCCATCTGCTCAAAACCCTCAAACGGTTGCATCGGGGGCATTCGAGGTCGAGAATGATCATGCCTTGGTCCCGAGGTCTACAGGTTCGGGTCAGAGTCAGAATCCATCTCAGACCGATCCCTCAGTCAGGCCCGGTTCGAGCCTTAGTATGGTGCTGGGTGTTCCTGCCCCGACGTATGATGCTCGTGAGAACGACTCTGATGAAGAGGGTCAATCCCGACGTATGAAACTGTGAACTGCTATCTCGCATTATGTCAGGAAACAAGATAACAGGGAGATCGAGAAAGCTGCTGAAAGTGGGAAGGATATTCCCCATGGGCCCCGGTTCAGACTGGAGACTAGGAAGGGCCATCCATACTTGTCCGTGGGGGATCAGACGATCGGGAACTCGGAAGCCCTGTGACAGATGGCCCTTGGGGTATGGACCCCGGCCGATAGGTTGGCAATGGGGCGGTATGACAGGATGAGCCTAGCCTTGAACGGGCCCAAGCTTGCAATGAAGGTAAAACATATATGTATATTATATATATTTATATATATATTAATTTATTTTTATTTTATTTTGCCTTAACTTTTACTTCTGTGCTATCGTTCTTTTTCAGATGTTTCACGCTACTCAGGCGTATAATTGCAAGCTTGAAGATGATGCCCGGGTCATAAATGCCCTGACTCGGGAGGCTCAGGTCAATAAAGCTGGATGTGCCAAGGCTCTGGAGCAGGTCAAGAAGGCTAACGACAAGATTCAGTCCCTGATATATAGGGTTGTTTCAGCTGAGGAAGAGCTCGCAGCTGCCAAGGCAATGATCTCAGAGCTCGAGGGCAAGACTCGGGAGACTGAGCAGATGGCCAATCGGGAAGCCCAGGCTCGGGAGGCCCTAACTCTCCAAGTGCAGGCCCTAACCGAAGAAGTTGAGAAGTTAAAGACTTCCGGGTTGCAATTGCTTGAGGAGAAGGTCGAGGTCGAGAATGCGTTAGGCGTGGAGAGATCTTGGGTAGAGATGTGCCACAAGGGTGGTAAACAGATGATCTCCCATTTTGAGCTAACTTGTAAGTACCGTTACGAGCAGGGTTGGTGAGAATGCATACTTGAGCTTCAAAAGCCCGAGGAGGATAGATATATCCCGACTATAGAGGATCTTGATCTCAGTATAAGAGTGGGGCCTCCGTATGATGATCCCGAGGCTGAACTTGAGGATCTAGCATTCGGCGAATTCCATCAGGATCCCTTGCCCGCTTCGTCTTCTCATTCTGGCCTGGATGAGCCTCAAGCCCCAGAAGGACAGCCCCTCGGAACCAAAGGCTCGGGCATAAATGGAGGTCTTAAAGCGGTGGAATAGGGCTCTTCACTCGGTTTTTGTCCCTTTTGATGTTTTCCCTTTGATCCTTGTATCAGCCTTGGCCACCGGGGCCCTAATATAAACAAATTTATTCATTCACATTTTGTTGGAGGATCTGTGTTATCCTTACCTATTTCTTTTGATACGATAATAAGAATTGGGATCCTGAATTATGACTTCGTAAGAATAATAATAAATACCAGATAATAATCGTTGGTATATAGATAGTTTGTAAAACCCGACCACTAGTGGGTCTGTGAAGATCTCTCGGGCACATTGGGCCCATGAAGAAGATCCAACACTTATGTTTTGAAACTGATTTTTGTAAAACCGGACCACTGGTGGGTCTGTGAAGATCTCTCGGGCACATTGGGCCCATGGAGAAGATTCAACACTTAGGTTTTGAAATTAATTTTGTAAAACCCGACCACTGGTGGGTCTGTGAAGATCTCTCGGGCGCTTTGGGCCCATGGAGAAGATTCAACACTTAGGTTTTGAAATTGATTTTTGTAAAATCCAACCACTGGTGGGTCTGTGAAGATCTCTCGGGCGCTTTGGGCCCATGGAGAAGATTCAACACTTAGGTTTTGAAACTGATTTTTGTAAAACCCGACCATTGGTGGGTCTATGAAGATCTCCCGGGCGCTTTGGGCCCATTGAGAGGATTCAACACTTAGGTTTTGAAACTGAAGTTCGTAAAACCCGACCACTAGTGGGTCTATGAGGATCTCTCGGGCGCTTTGGGCCCATGGAGAGGATTCAACACTTAGGTTTTGAAAATTAAGTTCGTAAAACCCGACCACTGGTGGGTCTGTGAAGATCTCTCGGGCGGTTTGGGCCCATGGAGAAGATCCAACACTTAGGTTTTGAAATTGAAGTTTGTAAAACCCGACCACAAGTGGGTCTGTGAAGATCTCTCGGGTGCTTTGGGCCCATGGAGAATATTCAACACTTAGGTTTTGAAACTGATTTTATCATGGTGATTTTGATACTCGTGGAGATGATCGGGGAAAAATGGAGCTTCTATTGTAATCTTTTGGGCTCTAGTGGCCTTCCTTTACAGCAGCAAAATCAAAGTATTTCTAGAGATAATACCTCTTAAGTCGGGATGCATTATGTGTGTTGGGCTCCCTTCTGTTATCAGAGTTTCTGAGTAATCGGTAGGCCCCTCGCCCTATCACTTCAGTGACGGTGTAGGGTCCTTCCCATGGCTCTTGGAGCTTACCCACGTGTCCGATCTTTCGTCTAAGGACCATGTCCCCGACTTGGAATCCTCTTCTTCTCACCCTTTTATTGAAATGATTTCTGACCCGCTGTTGGTAAGCAGCCAGTCTTATCCCGACAGTTTCTCTCCTTTCCTCCAGGAGATCGAGCTCGTGAGCCAAGCGCTGGTTATTTGCTCTCTCGTCCCAGGCCACTGATCTCAACGTCGGGACGGCATACTCCGTCGGGATTATGGCCTCTGCCCCATACACCATGGCGAAGGGTGTCTCACCGGTTGGTTGTCAGGGAGTGGTTCTATATGACCATAAAACCTCTGGTAATTTGTCCAACCATGCCCCTTTGGCCTTCTCAAGTTTCTTTGCCAGGGTGCTGAAGATGGAGTGATTGGTCCTTTCAGCTTATCCATTGGCTTGTGGGTATCCTACCGAGGAGGTATTCTAGTTGATTCCATGCTCGGCCAGAAATGACCTGACCGGTTCACAATCTAAATTTGTGCCATTGTCCATCATGATGGTCCGAGGCACCCCGAACCTGCAGATGATGTGATTCCATATGAACTTGACTACGTGGTTGCCCTTTATAGAGGGATAGGCCTCGACTTCAACCCATTTGGTGAAGTAGTCGGTGGCCAGGAGTACATGGGTATTCGACCTGATGGCTTTTGGGAGTGGTCCGACTATGTCCATCCCCCACCGGGCAAAAGGATGCGGAACGATTGTCGGGTTCAGAAACTTCGGTGGTTGAAGTATAGCGTCACCATGCATCTGACAGGCTTTGCATTTACCCACATATTCCACTGCATCCCGGGACAGGTAGGACTAAAAGTAACCCTGGGATAAGATTTTGTGGGCAAGAGACCGGGCTCCCGAGTGGTTTCCACATGCTCCGTCGTGTATCTCTTGCATTACTGTCTCTGCCTCAGAAGGGGTTACGCACCTCAGATACGGACCCGAGAAAGATCTTCTGTAGAGTTGTCCCTGGATTATTGAGTATCTAGTTGAATTCATCCTGATTTTCCTTGCCTCTGCCTTATCAGTGGGTAACGTCCCAACACTGAGGTAGTCGATTATGGGATCCATCCAACTAGGCTCTCGGGGAACTAGACATATCAGTTCATCAGGCTCTCGAATGCTCGGTGTAGCGATGAAGTCGGTTAGCACTACTCGGGTCATATCCTCACCGGCTGCAGATGCCTGATTGGCTAAGTGATCAGCAGAGGTGTTTTCTTCCCGAGGGATTTGGCTGAATGTTAACCTTTGAAAACCTTCGGACTCCTTCAGTACAACCGCCCTCTAGGATTCCATTTTGGGGTCCCTGGTTTCATACTCTCCGGTTATTTGCCTAACTATCAGCTGGGGTCACTGTACACGGATAGGGATTATATTTGCAGGCTCCTGGCCAATCTCAGGCCCGATATGATGGCTTCGTATTCTGCCTCGTTATTAGTGGCTGAGAATTGCAATTGCATCGACGCCTGTAACTTAGTTCCGTCGGGAGTATGGATTTCCAGCCCGACACCGGCTCCATTTGCGCTAACCGACCCGTCTACGAATAATTTCCAAATTTCTAACTCGACGGGTTGATCGGCTTCCTCGGTTTCTCCTTCTAATAGGAAATCGGCCACGGCCTGCCCCTTGATTGAGATTCTGGGAATGTAGGTTATATCATAAGTGCCCAGCTCAATGGCCCATTTGGAGATCCTTCCGGAGAGGTCGGGCTTTGCCATGAGCACACGAATAGGAGTGATAGTGGGGACAATGATCTGGTGAGATTCAAAGTACTGCCTGAGACGTCGTTTGGCATTGATTAGGGATAGAACTAACTTTTCTTGTTTGCTGTACCGGGTCTCGGGATCGACTAACGCCTTACTTGTATAGAAAATGGGCATCCGAAGGTTCCCGTCCTCTCTGATGAGTACGACACTCGTTGACACTGATGATACTGCCAGATACAAGAGTAAGACATCATCGGGCTCGGGCGTTGCAAGGATGGGAGGCTTGAGCATGTATTCTTTCAATCGGGATAGGGCTTTGGTTTGCTCGGGTCCCCATACCTCTCCCTTCATTGCCTTTATCGCCTGAAAAATGGGTCGGCATCTATCTGTCAGTCTTGCGATGAATCTGCTTAAAGCTACAACCCTTCCTGTTAGAATCTGGACTTCTTTGTGAGTGGTTGGTTCTTTTGTTTCGAGCAGAGCCTTCACTTGGGTCGGGCTGGCCTGTATGCCTGACCGATTGGCAATATGACCGAGGAACTGACCCGAAGACACCCCGAAGGAGCATTTGGCCGGATTGAGTTTCATTCCATGTTTCCTCAGGGTGTCGAACACTTTTCGGAGATGCTCCAGGTGGTCAGTTCTCTTTCTGCTTTTGACTACTGTATCATCAATGTAGGCCTCGACCACTGTGCCCATCATCCCTTTAAGGATCCTGTTCACCAGTCTTTGAAAAGTTGCTCCTGCATTTTTTAGTCCGAAAGGCATAACTTTAAAGCAATAAGTACCTGTCTCGGTAATGAAGGAAATCTTTTCTTCATCGGTCGGGTCCATTGGGATCTAGTTGTATCCCGAGTAAGAATCCAGGAAAGTTAATCTCTCGTAGCCCGCGGTAGCGTCCACCATTTGGTCTATTTTGGGGAAGGGGAAGCTATCTTTCGGGCAGGCTTTGTTTAGGTCGGTGAAATCGACGCAGACTCGCCACTTCCAGTTCTTTTTCTGCACAACCACCACGTTGGCTAACCACTCAGGATACTGAACTTCCATGTTGAACCCTACTTTGAGTAACTTTGACACCTCGTCAGCTATGATCTGGTTCCTTTGGCCTCCCATTCGCCTCTGTTTCTATCGGACAGGTCTTACGTTTGGATCAACATGCAGTGTGTGTCGGGCTATGGAGGGGTCGATGCCGGGCATATCAGTATGTTCCCACACAAAGACATCATGATTATCCTGTAAGAATGTTGTCAGTTCATTTAATTCACTTATGGTGAGGCTTATACCTGCGTAGGTAATCTTGTCGGGTAGGTCGGGCCTCACGGATATCGGTTGCAGAGGTTCCGGGACGATCGGGGGACCCGACTCCCCGTCCTGTAGTTGCTATTTGGGCTGTGAGTCGAGATCCAGATCCTCTTCTCGGGACCTCTTTCGATCGGGCTTATCCTTCATTCCTTTAACAATGATGGCATAACATTGCTTGGCTGTTACCTGATCCCCTTTAATATCAATTATGTCGTAACCATTTGGCCCGACGCACCTCATCATTTGATGGAGAGTTGATGGTACGCCTTGCATCCTATGAATCCATCCTCTTCCCATAAGTAGATTGTAAGAGGGCTTCACGTCCACAACTACAAAGGTCTCGGACAGAGTTCTCTAGGCTGCTGACACGGGCAGGCTGATCTCCCCGAGGGGTTCGACTTGCTTTCCGTCGAACCCGATAATTGGATTTCGGGAAGTCAAAATATCCCTCGGGTCGATTTCCAATTTATCGAAAGCCCACTTGGTCATGATATTGGCACTACTTCCTGAATCAACCATGACCCTCCGGACAAGACATCCCGAGACCATCAGAGTGATGACTAATGGGTCGTCGTGTGGGACTTGGATGTCTCAGAGGTCATCCTGGGAGAAGAGTATCTGAGACTACCCTATTCGGTGGTGGACTTCATTTATCCCGACTATCTTTTTAACGTGATGTGCTCTTCTCATTTGTGATCGTCTCGATCCTTATCCGCCTCGTGGGTCGGGACCTCCATGGATTATGTTGATGATTCTAACCGGGTGAGCAGGGGCTTGATTCCATTGATTGTTTTGTGCGGGTTGATGGGCTCTTGGACCATCCCTCTGGACATAGTCCTTCAGCTCTCCTCGGGCTATCATCGACTCGACCTGGCACCTTAGGTTCCGGCAATCATTTGCCTTATGGCCGAAATCACCGTGGAGGGTGCAGTGCTTTGATCTATCCCTCTAGTCGAGTGATTGCCTTATTGGGGGAGGAGTTTGGAAAATTCCCTTGGCCTTGTTTTCTTTGAAGAGCTTGGCGAGGGTTACTTTTAAGGGAGTGATCTTCTCTTCGAATCGGGCACGCCTCTCGGGCTGCTGAGGAAACTGAGATGAAGAGGGGATCGGGGGATTCGAGCGTTTGCGAATGCTCATATGTCGGGATGTATCAGGAACTTTATCCTTCGATCTGATTTCCACATTGACCAGTGCCGCACTCTTCTGTCGGGTTGCCTCCTCCTCTTCCATCCTTAGGTGACCCTGAGCCCTAGAATTGAGTTCTCCGATTCCCGAGGGTGGTCGCTTCATAAGTGACTGGTGGAACTTGGTCCCCGGAATAAGTGCCATCCTGAAGGCCTCCACGGCTGAGTGCTGGTCGCAGTTGTCGATGGAAGACGACTCGACGTTGAATCTGGACAGGAAACTCTTGAGGGACTCGCCTTTTTCTTGGGTCATGGTAAAGAGGCTCGAGATGGTCTTCTTTTGCCTCTTGTTCCCGAAATACTGGGCCACGAAGAGGTCGGACAGTTGCTGCCAGCTGCCGATGGATCTTGGTGGTTGCTTCCTAAACCAGAGGAGTGGAGCGTCGACGAGACTGGTCGAGAATACTTTGCACAACAAGGCCTCGTTCTCGGCATACATGGTCATTTTTTGGTGGATTTGGTAAATATGCTCCTCGGGATCCTTCGTTCCGTCGTAGGGAGTGAATCTTGGCATGACGAACTTCTTGGGGAAGGGTTCCCGGGTGATCTCTAAAGTGAATGGTGACTAGACCGAGTCGGAGGAGGCTTGGAGGGCTTGGCCATCGGTAGATCGGGTCCTCAGATCCTTCATGACCTTCTTTTGGAACTTTGCCATCATTTGCTGAAGTTTTTGCGATGTCAAAGGCTCGTCGGTGACGGGAACATGGCCCGCTGTCGGGGTTCCGCGTGGTCGGTGAGAGGTTTCATCGTGCTCCTCCTGTGGTTCGGCCTGTTCCTGGATCTGTGACTGATCGGGAACTATCGGAGGGGTAGTCACCCGATTCAATCTCATCAGGAGCTCCTCACTTCTTCTCTCCGCCGCCAGGCTTCTTGCTTCGATGGCCTGGCTTCTCTTCTCTGCTTCGACGAGTTTCCGTAGGAGGTGCTCGATCGTCGGTGGGGCACTGGGTTGTCTATCACTGGGGATTTGTACCTCCGATTGGGATCTCGTTATTGGCATGGTCGGGTTTGGACGGAGAAGGTTATTTTTATGGTCTGGTGGTGGTAATTTGGTTTTGCTCAGCTTTTTGAGGTAGGAAGTTGGTCGGCGAAATGACCTAATTTCCCACAGATGGCGCCATTGTGTAGATACAATATTTGCACAACATAAAAAGATGCCTTTCTCATTGCTATTCATTGGGTTATATACACTTTTCCTATGGGCTTTTGGCCCATTAGGGCAACATTCTATACTTTGGAATTTTGTCCCTACTTTACACGTCAGCTATTTTGTCCCCATCCTATGGCGTAACCTTGAGCTGCAAGTCTATTCTGGAATCTTCGAGTTTCTTCTAGAATGGTTTTCGGGTCGGGACACAAGATAGGCCTGGCGGTCGAATTACGGGACAGACCACAAGGCTGACGTGTTGGTCGGGTTGTGGTGTTGGAGAAGTGGCCGAATCATCATCTCCGGTCTTTACATCGGTCAATCCGGTCGGGATGAGGCTTTTATATGGGCCGGGAAAACTCACATGTACATATATATATATATATGTTATGCAAATCTGTATATTTTTATTTTAGGAAAAGATTAGATATTTATTATTTTATATTATGATAATAATAAGAAATATAGGTATGTAAATCTATATATTTTTTTATTTTTATAAAAGATTAGATTTTTATTATATATGTATATATATATATTTATAATAGTAAGATATATTTATATAAGTACACAAATATGTATATACAGTATCTTTTATGCTTATCTTTATTTTTGTACGAATAGAAGTATTTCCGATCGATCACAAACCAGCCCGAACGATCGAAATGAATCCCGATCGATCAGAGAAGTTTACGAACGATCAGTTGACTTACCGAACAATCACTGATGTGGCCGATCAATCGAAAAACTGGAGTCCGTGAATTTTCTAGAAATTTGCAGTCTCGGCAGTAACAATTCCTGCAAAAAAGAAGAAGAAAAATGCGAAAAATGAAAAAGAAAAATTAAAATTAATACAATAATTTAAAGAACTTCAATATAATAATTTGAAATATCCGTTTGATCCCTAGCAACGTTGCCAAAACGTTGTAATCGATTCTAGATGTGTGAAAATAATAATGTTAAAAATAAGGAATTAACAAGATCTAGTTTTAACATCTCAGTCGCAAGTACGCGAGTAGTATAGAGTATAGTTGGGTAGAAAGGGTATCAAACCACAGATATCAAAGTCGTATTTCAAATAATTATAAAGTAGAAAATTGAATTATATTTATAAAAGTTGTTTGATTGGTTTGTTTGATTAAACTACTAAACATTAAATAAAATAAAGATAATTATTTTTGGTTTCAGTCAAGATAAACAAGTCTAGGATTGAATTCAAACTCCACCACTAGCCTTATAATGTATTCCTTTAATTATATTATTGCAAGAGGGCGATACAATTTATATGAATTAGACTTGTAACACCCTGTGTTATTTTCCTATTTCCTGAAATTAATTATAATTTAATTTCGGTAATGACGTCACATGTTCTTGACGCATTATTTATCCTTGGTATTTCGCGTGTAAATTTTTCGCATTTACTTTTAAAGTCGACTGGATGACATTACAGTTTCTCTTTGACGACTACGCGAGTTCTTGTTATCGACTACGCGGTATCGTTTCGACATTTAACGATTAGTATTACGACTGGGCGACGACACATTGTAATTGGATCGGGCCTGTTAGGTGTTCCGACGTTTGGGTTCCCAACCCGGTGTATTTCTTTCGGACTAATTTGGTTATTTGGCGTCCTGTGGACTTACGGGTTGACGCAATATTATTTGGAGGCTTCTGGTAATTGTTGGGATTTATTATATATATATATATATTGAAGTGGGGTTATTTCGCAATTATGGATAAGTCGAGGGTTAGTTGTGCGATTTTGCATATATATGTATATACATATACGCACAGATCTGAACCACTCCTGTATGTCTTATTCTCCTCCCTTTTCACGCGCACGACTCATTATTCCTCTCCACGACCAGAGCTGCATCTCATCTTCTTCTCCATGGCAACTTGAGAGAGAGAGAAAAAAAAAGAGCTTGGACTGGAGGTGAACCACACGCAGGGATGCGTCTTGGCAGGGTCGCTAGCGTGGCGGCGACGAAGATTCGCAGTGGTCGAGGCGATGGCACTGGTGGCATGATGGTGGTGACGTCGTGCAATACTGGTCGCGCACAGGTGGGGTGGCTGAAGCAGCGACGCGCAGCAGTGGCGGGCAGTGCCGGTTCGGCCGGAGCTTCGGTTGGCATTTTGGGCGACTTTCGGTGATCGGTTTAGGCTGATTTTTGGTGAGTAGCTTCGTATATACGTAGTATTCATCATACTTTAATTTCGTATTTTTACGTCGAACGGTTTGCCCGAAAATCGCGTTTATAGGTTATAGTTTTCATTTAGGTTATTTTAGATTTACCCAAATTAATTAACCTATTGCTAATGGGCTTCGTATATATCGTATAGGTTGTCGAGGCGGACGTTTTGATATATTCAAAATATTTTTCGGAGGATTTTGGTCGGCGGGCCCCATATTCGGGCGTCGACACTGTGTTGTTTCGGACTGTTCGATAAACGTACTTTAGGTGGGAAATTATATTTCTCACTCCGCATCGTTGAACTAGTTTAGGGGTGCAAACCCTTATTTAATTAAATATAGATATATTAAATTGTTAATTTAAATATCTATAGTTTGCTTAGAATCGAAATGGGACTTAGGGATTAATTTAAGAGAATTAATTAAATTATTTCCTATGTAATTAAATCTTTTCCTATCTGAATCGAATAGGAATAGACGGCTTAGAATTTCCCTTGATAATTAAATGGACTAGAGAATTTTGTAAACGTTGGACGTGAGAAACTTAGACGCAATGCTAGGTTTCTCTCATTATACGTGGATTATCTGTTTAAATTATTTTAAAAAGGCATGTTAATTGAAATTGAAAATATTTTCTAAGGAATTAAAGAAAATATATTTTTGAGAATATGAATTGTATATGAAATTATTTTCATATGATTTAAATGTTTTATAGTATTTTAAAAGCATGTTAAAAGGAGATTTTGAGATTTATATTACCATGTGGGTATTTTCATAAATATGGTGCATGACATATTTATGTTGAGACATGATTTTCTTGCATACACCATGTATTGTGAGACATGGGTGTTGGTGCATGTAGTGCATGTGTTCACCATTTGCAGAGAGATTCATTTGGTGTGGTTTACTACCATTTGCGTGCGGGTAGACGTTTGTGTTTGGATCGTCGAAACAACTGGCCAGGGGGTGCTTCTTGCTCCTACAGAACTAAAAAGCTGAGAAATGTAGACGATAGGGGGAGGACATATAGTCCAAGGCCCTAGTGCGCGACTAGGTTGTGGAGACACGCTTTCCCATTAAAAGTGTAAGTGTCAAAAGCACTTGGGATTGATGGTTCGATGAGTCCACATTCCCTAGTGAGCCTGCAGACTTAAGGGAATGGTGGAGAATGATCCAGTACCCTTGGGAAGAGTGTGTTTTAGTGTGTGTGTACCACAGGCGGTCTGTGAGTACGGTGCATTGCATATCATCATGTGATTTTATTGATATGTATATATGATATTGGAGCATGTTAAAATTATGAATATTGCAAAATAAATTCTTATTTTATATATGCTCAATTGAAAGTAATTAATGTGAAACATTAATTAAATGCGGAAATTGGAAAACTAAACTGAATTATAATCATTTACTTGTTGTTATATACATTTATGCCTTTAGGGGAGGTTAAGTATATTGACGTTGTGACTTCTGTGGTTGGTTGAGGTTAGTGGAGACCGTAGAGTTGATTTTAAGGTTGAGGCCTTAGAGAAGGCGGTTAACTATCTTGTGATTGTGGTTAGTAGTCTTGTGATTGTGGTTAGTAGTTTTGTGAGTGTGGTCAGTTGTGTGACCTTGTTAGAGATTTGAGATCCGAGATTGATTTTAGTATCAATTGAGAATTGAGGCCTTAGAGAAGGCAGGTGATGAGATTGTGTGAGATTTCGATTGATGAGAAGAGGTTATGGTTAAGTGATTTCATTAAGTACTTGGAGTATTGTAAGTGTTGTACCATTGTTTCTTATGCTTAGTTCATCCCCCTAAGCATTCCATGTATTGTGTTTTGTACGCTAGTACGTAGTCGTTGACTTGTATGTCATTCCTTGAGTCGTTGGTTACGGCGTGGTGCCGAACCTCTTCCTCGTGGTGTCATTGATTTTGTGGAGTTGGAAACGGACGGTTGTGGTCCGTGAGTCCAATGTATTGTTCTTCCTCTACTGTCCTCTCGGACATTATAGGAATCCATAGAGTTGTGTTTCTTTTATTTGACTGTTTCGAAAACGGTGTTTTCTATGTTTTAAAATAAACTCTTTATATTTAAAAGGAAAAACCCGTTTTCGCCTACCCCCGTGGAAATGAAAAGTTTTAACACTTATAAACTGATCTTAGGATCTTCTTTGAAAATATTTTTAACTCTAAAAGCCGGTGATGGCAACTGACGGAGACCGGGGGAAAGACGGTCATTTCTACTGTGTGATTTCGTAAAAGAAAACTATTTTATTACTTTTCTTGGGGATTCTGAGGTTACGAGACTTCTTTCTCAAAACCTCGACTTGTGGAGTTTTGAAAGGTGTCTTCTTGTTCACCTTTGCTTCCTATCATTTTTAAGTCTCGGTTTTGAGGCTTGTTGTTGTTCAGTGCACACATATAGTGTTGCCTTTCCCTTTTCTGGGTTGTTGGTATCACCACCTAGGTGATTTGAGTTTTTCTTACGTTAGGGGCTTGGATGCCAAATGGATTGGTTAGAGTTTGAAAACCTTTTTCTTAAAAACTATTGAATCTCTGGGATTCATCTTTTTATTACTTCCACTCTCGGCCATTCGTTTTTGGTTTCCTTGTTCACTTTTGGTGTTCTTTCCTTGTTCACTTGTGGTGTTTTTCCTTGTTCGGGTATTCTTAACCTTGACGTTGTTGTCTTGGTTATCTGTTGGTTAGCATTGGGAATTCATTTCATTTGCTTTGTTTTGGTGACCCTTAGGTGGTCGTTCTTCTGAGTTGGGTTCGTGTACTCTTAGTGATTGATTGAGTGATTTTCCTCGCCTACAGTGAGAGTGTTAGTGATGTAATTGACCCTATTGATGATAGTATTATCAGGTCGATGTGATTTATGGTATGGTGATATGATGAGGTGATTCCATCTTTGAGGTATAGATTTTGCTAGGAATGGGATGATGTTTCTTATATATATATATATTGTACATATATATATATATTGATGATGATTGTGTTAGTACGCAAGGACGTGAGTGTTTTTCCTCCTGTGTTATCGGGGAGTGAGTTATGAGTATTCCTTGGTACTAGCGGTGGATTTTGATTCCTGTGGATATTAGAGGTGAGTGTGTTTCCCTCTGTTGGGTTTGTGGTTAGTGTGGTGAGCATTTGAGGATTTGTTAGAATTGACCTGGGTGTCGTGTACCTAGTGTACGTTGGTGAGAGTAGTGTAGACTACCGGTGTTGTGTACTTATATATGTATACTTATATATATATTCCCGATATATATATGTATACTCGTTTACAGTAGCTTATGAGCGCGTACCTTGGGTTTGCGTGGATGGGATTTATTGGGCTATATATATCTTGCTAGATAGTTTAGCATTATCTAAACTGCCAGAGGATTTGGTAGTTAGAGTATCTTTTCCCACTGAGCTTATTTCTCACGGAGGGAATTGCATTTGCCCCCCTGGTATTCCACGCCAGGTTGCAGGAAATGTTACGGCTATGGGCAGGAAGCGGTGCAACGGCAGCTCTCTTTGTTTTCTCTTGTTTCCTTGTTACAGGTTTTGGAGTTGCGTTGGGTGATGCGGTTACGGTTGCAGCACGACTGGGTTTGGGGATGCTAGTTCTCTGCTGTTAGTTTCCTTACTATTTGTTATGGGATTGTCATGTATTTCTTTTGGGAGCCAGTCTGTTGGCTTATCCCTGTTGATGTATCTTTTATTTCCTGTATTTATTCTTTCAGGAGGTTATTGTATCTATTCTGCACAGCTAGGTGCTTTTCTGTATTCTTATTCAAGCATTTGTCGCTCTGTTGATTTTAGAGGGTTTGGAAGGGTTTTGGTTTCTTTCCACTACCTCGGCCCTAGTATGATTGATGAATGTTGGGCCTGTGAGCCATTATTATTATCAAACTGTTATTGGCAGGTCTTTGTGTTGTGGTTGGTTGTCCGGATGTTCCATTTACAAACGAAACTCTGCCGGATTTTCGTTAGATTCCGCTGCTTTGTTTTGTCATTCATTTGGGTATTTAATATACCATTTCTATCATTAACCCATATGTTTTCATGGTTAATGATGTCTTAGTTGGTCATTCATGTTAAGGATCACATCCTGGATTCCTCGGATGTCCCTGTTCGGGAGTCTTAGGAATTTAGGAGTATGTCTGTTGGTATTTGAGGATATTATTGAGTTTCTAGTATTCTACTTGGCATGGAGTATAGTTTTCATTGTTATTCAATGTATTTCTTATTATTGTTGACTCTAGTGGTCGCTTGCCTTACGTCACCTTTTGGATATTCGCTGATTCTCTAGATTAGAGTTTCGGGGATTTTAGGGGCGTGACAACATGGTATCAGTGCATCTTTACCCTTTTGTGGGTGTTTGATGACTGAATGTCGTTGGTTCTCATTTCTTTTCACTTTCGTTCACTCCCTTAGCTCTTAGGCTCGGGTTTCTGACTTCTAGGAAATTTGGGACTAGTAACGTTGCAAACAGTTGCCTAGTCACAAAAAGGATGCAATCGGTCCGTATTCACTACAATCCATCTGCGATTAGTATGACTGTTGTATGCATCTATACTACAACTACTCCTAAAACATGAAATTAAAAATCACGCTAACAATCATCTTTTCTAAGCATGGACTGTGTAAACCTAAGACTTTATGATGCCAAATAAGTACCATTATGTAGAAACCATTATTTAAACCTTAGATTTCTTGCCCTTGGTAAAAATATGGTTGTTCAAGATAAATCATTAATTCAGTATCAGCTTAAGTAAATATTTAATAAATAAATCTTATTTAGGTGGTCTTGTTCGGTCTCTCACTACATAATCATCATATAAGTGCCCTTCATCAGATTCCCCCATTTGCAATAAAAATAAATAAAAGACCACATTACTCGGCTAGGGTTTCGATGGAAATCCTAGATATCGACTAGCCGCTCATGGAAAGAGGAGACTCCATTATTGTTGTAGCCGTCATCTTCATGATTGGATGGTTGGTTCTTTAGTTCTTAAGGAAGAGAGCCTCTCTCAAAGAGAGAGACTTTTTATGAACGATCTATTCTATATTGAAAGATATCTTCTCTTCATGAGGTCTTCACATATTTATAGACAAAAGTTGGTGTAATTATGGCATGTCTTTGTGTGCACTCCAAGAGAACTTAGGGACTAAGAATGACTTTGAATGGAGGATTCTGCACCTTGATATACTTGTACACAAAGTCAGAATTTTGTAATATAGTTTTGCACAGATTCTAAGACGGTGATTTCCAAACTATCGAAGGCTCCACCGATCGATCGGTGACTCCATAATTTTATTATTTATTTAATTTTCGAATTTCCATGCTTTAGCCACTTGTACTCTGCTTTACTAACTTGTACCTTGCTAATTTGAGTGCGAATATCATCTAAGTGTTGCTCCGAATTAGACATATTTGCTAAAAATCGAGAATTAACTCATTTTTCCATCAAGGCCCTGTAAACATGCTTAACACACAACTCGGATAAAAATATCAAATTAATAGAATAAAGAGACTAACAAGAGATATATTAACGCCCAGAATATCAAATATTCTGGTCTGATCATTTGGGCAAACTAGTAAATTGGGTTCATAATGGTAAGGGTGTGATTAACTAATATAGGGGTGGGCAACTTAGATATTTCACCACCACTTTTAGTGTTATCACACTAGTGGCCATTGGATTATCTCCTTTCTCCCATCCTTGATCTCAACCATTAGATCATAAGGCCATGTTTGGCAAACAAATGGGTTTAGTGTGTGTTATGTATATACTTCCACTTTGCAAGACCAACTTTGGACCCTTGGATCTTTCCTACATTTTCTAGATTTAATGTGCACCATTTTATTATGAGAGGTGGGAGTTGAGAATCTCTACACTTTATAAGTCTTCCATTGCAAGACTTCTCTAATTGTCTACAAACTCATCCTCTCTTTACACTACGATTTCCCTCTTCTTCTTCATCACTTCTTCATTGATTTCATCTCCTTCCACTTGGAGTTTGAAGAAGTGTTCAACATGAAAATTACTTGGATTACTCAACTCTTCAATTTGCTCTAAGTATTGGGGTAAGTCTCTAGCTCTCTTGAGGTTTCTAACTTCAAACCCTAGAATTTCCATTCTTGAATTATTATGTTCAACTTTTTATGTTTTGTTTACTTCTCTCTTAAATCTTCTTAAGGACTATAAGTTGAACCATTTCACTGATTGTTTCAGTTATTGAAAGCTTGGCGTTCATCTTGTGATTTGAGCTCCTTTTTGTGTTGGAGATTTTGGTAAGTGTCATAACTATCTCTTTCCTTTTGAGTACTCCATTCATGAAACCCTAAAAATTAGTTATTATTCGGGTTTGTTTAATTCTTGTAGTTGGAGCCACTTTTGATTATGTCAGTTTATTGAGACACCATTGTAATATTATTTTTCATTAAATGGTGTGTTGCTAATTGGGAGCTATCCTTATGATCACTTGACTTGGTAGCCTGGCTTGAACCTCTTTTGGCATCATTGTGTTAGCTTGCTTGGATTGAAGTAGGGGAAAAATAAGTTGTTTTAGTTTTTGTACGAAGGTGTGTGCATCTGTGTATATATGCCGTATATATATATATATGCGATATGAGTCTTGATAACTTAGATGATGAATTAGACTCTTGAAAGCATGATTGTGTGATATAAATTCGTGTGATGTTTTCTTGTCTATGATGTGAAATTATGAGCATATTGTTAAGTTAGGCATAATATATTGCATAATGAGATAAAACATATATTATGATGGAACTTGGTTAAATTGAGTGCAATATATTGCGTAATGAGATAAGCATGTATTGTGATGGAGCATGGTTGTTATTGAAAACCTTGATGCATTTTGAGTATACCGTGTAACGTCGAGTATATGGGTGTTGGTCTGTCACGCCCCGAATCCGAAAATCCGGATAATGACTTAAATTTAATTAAAATTCATAAAAATACCAAATGGTCAAACTGGTCAACCGACATTGTTTATAATTCACTAGCGCGGAAGCGAAATAGAAATAATAAAATCACATACAAATTCCGAAATCAAATCAAATTACAACACGAACACACTAGTCCAAAGCCAAAAACAATACAAATCATAATAAGCACGCAATCTCCATTATTACATAAAGATGTAATTATTATAGGTTCAAATTCCACAAATTTCCAATAGCTCACGCATCATCCACCAATGGTTCTTTTCCTGAAAAATGTTAAGGGGTGAGCACAAACGGCCCAGTAGAGAAAAATCATGAAGCGTAAGATTCCGCAAGTATGTAAATTAATGAATACGTATAGGGTCAAGTCTCTACCCTAGTCCAATGTCAAGATATAAATGCATAAGGAATCACAATATAAACTCATGTAGAATAATTTAAATAATACCATCAAGATAATTTAAAAGTTCTATAATCACGAAATTAAAACCAATACTCTGAATATGAACTCAAATCCAACTATCACAACCGAAATAGCATCAAATTCAAAATCATCAAATGGGAAAATTATGTCGTGAAACAAACCCTAGGACATGAACTACCTGTTCATCTGCCTAGTCGTCTTGGGGCTACTAACCCTACGGTGACGTCAACCAATCGCGCGATAATTCGAGGACTTGCACCCCGGGAGCTCCTTCGTCCCCCCATTGCTCACACCACACGACCATTTCCCAAAATCAACAACCAATCCACCATTCACAATTCACAATTCATAAATGTCATTCACATGCGCACATAAGTAATAAATATATCCGCACTCCATGATCCACCTAATAAAATTCTATCGTGGCATGAATCAATGCATTTAAACACATTAATGCAATTTCACAACTCATGTCAAACATAGCACAATAAGATGATGAATCTATATATAAACATTAAAATGCATAAATGAAGATTCTTAAACTCACACGATACCCCAATAAATCCCTACCTCAAACTTGATAAAATATCTAGTAAAATACCAGCAATCAAAACAATATGGTTGTGTAGAGAATGAAGAAACGAACGGTTCTCCCTTCACACCTTCATTTGTACCCTGTTATGCCCGAAACCAATTAACACATATTGAATAATTTTTATATACATAACCATATTTATTTTTATAATAAGATTTGCCAATAAACATTCTGATATATATAAATATCTACTAAAAAAATATTCGGAATTAATAGACAAAATTTAGCTACTTAATTAAGAATCGAAAAGTTCGGTTTCGAATACTACCGTAAAACGGACAACAAGTAATCTATGATTTTTAGAAAACTCTACAGGTTTGATAAAAATATGAACTTTACAGGATACACTCCAAACCTCTAAGTAGATCTACTGTAAAATTTTCATAAGCTTTAATCAAAGGACAGTGGTCCAAAATAATTATAAAAGACAGCTTTCCTAACAGTTCCGAAAACTGAACACCCTTTACTCCAAGATTTTTACAAACCTATCCATGAATTATATGACTACCAAAATCTCCAGATTTACATATTATATACTCAAGATCAGGTGATAAAATTATAAGTACAAAATTAGAATTATAGATAGCTCAAATCGGTAACACAAGTTCCGGTTTTAAACTACGGTTAAAACTGAACAGTTACTACTCAACAATTTTTATTACCAGTATAAATTAACTTAAAATTCTTGATCTTCAGTACATATGTCCTAGACATATACAAAATGTTATAATAAAAGTTTCAAGATTTATAAGAATACAAAACCATATGAAACAATTGGCTAAACCGAAACCGAAATCGGATCAGCAAGCAGTAAAATATCACTGGACAGCGTACTTCCGTGATTTTTAGAAAATTTAATATTTATCTAAATGATCTGAAATTTTGAGAGATGATAATAGACATATACAACAGCATACTGTAAAAGTTTCAAAAATTTATAAATAATTTAACATGGTCTATAAATTTCTCAAACGGAGTAAAAAAAAACGGTCTGCAGCAACAACAATATCCGAATAACATGTTTTTTCCTAGATTTTTAATTGACTCTCTACTTATCTATAAATTCTGAAATTTTCAGGAACATATAATCACATACCTATATATGATCTGTAAAATTTTCATAAACTAATTTTGATCCGTACATATATTATAAATTAGAGATCTAAAGCCTTGATTTTCACTAAACATGTAAACTAGCAATCTGGAATTTTTGAAAAATCAAATCAAATTAAATAATATAGATCACATACCGTAATTGGTATTAAACCGAAGATCGGAACACGTAGAACAACTTCCTAGTTGAGCACAAAATTGAATCCCCACTCTAAGATGCCCAAAATGTAGAGAGAAGAAGATAGGAGAAAAATAGAGAATGATGAAAAAAATGGTTTTGCTTGATTGTTGAGAATATGCAAAAGCTAACCTCAACACATCAATATAATGGCTGAAAACTTTCATCAATAATGTCATAAAGTGGTGTCAATATAATAGATGTATGATTGCACCTTTAAATGATGGAGGAATATGCTTTTGGAAAGTTGAAGATAAAAATAAAAATAAACATGTGGAATTCGGTCACACATTTACATATAATGAATATATTGCAAAAGTTACCCTCATCTTTATCAAACTCAAAAGTAACCCCCACATTTAATTAAAATATCGAAACTACCCGATCAACGACAAAAATGAAAATTTTACAAAACATAGGAATGAACTCAAAAATTCAAATCATGAAATCCTTAATGCACGAAAACACATGCAATGCCACGTAATGCACAAGATAAAAATATATATATTAACCGAAGAAAAAGAAATTATTTAAATTAACCTGGTCATTACATGGTCTATACGGGTTGTGTAATCATGTGTGAGTTGATTTGTGTTGGATCGTTGCAACAACTAGCTAGAAGGTGTCCCCCACCTACAGAACTAGTAAGTCCAAAAATTATGATATAGGATTGGTAGCTCCCCATTGTGGTGGAATGCGCCACTCTCAAAGTCTCGGTTTGTCTGTCCATTCAATCTTCGGATCTTGAGTCGCAGGTTTGTCTTGTGCAACCGTTTATCCTTGTTGAAAGTTAAAATGTCAAAATTCACTCGGGAAGAATCGGTGCGGTACTCTTTCTCATTATGAATGGGTAAAGTGTGTATCCGTTGACCCTTAAAGTTAGGGTATGTGGTTGTGCGTGTGTACTACCAGACACATTGAGTTATCTTACATTTTGATTATCATATATAAAATTGAGATATTTATATTGATGTATGTTATACTCATGAATGACCACAATGTGAGTATATTGAATAAATTTGTTGTTGGGTTTGATGGGGTTCCGGATTGGTGTGAGAGCCATGTGGGACAAGAGACCGACCTAGGATTAGTTACATGTACCTTGGGTGGGTTATACCACTCAGACTACACAGATTGAGGCAATGGAGCTTCCTGTATTGGGCTAGTGAGCTCACCCCATGACTTATTTATTTTTCATGTGATGATCCCTTTTCGTGACGCCCGTAGTCTTTCGATAGAGATACGGTGTTGGCTTCGCCCTTTTGTGCATATGGAGGCGGAGTACTTCTTTTGTAGAGCATATTTGATAATATTATACGTGAGCCG
The DNA here is from genome assembly GCA_963922005.1 of Cornus suecica. NCBI lineage: Eukaryota > Viridiplantae > Streptophyta > Magnoliopsida > Cornales > Cornaceae > Cornus > Cornus suecica. The sequence goes on along the minus strand of OY998245.1, from coordinate 39,118,774 downwards.
AGTAGTTTGCATTAATGTATGTCCCTTGGAGCGCTATGCGCGGGGACTTTATTCTTTTCGTGAATTTCGATGCTGACATGTAAAACTATTTTATTTCTATTAGAAACCATTCTATGTATTGGTTTAGGCATTTTAAAGTGATGAAATCCTTGAAGTTCTTTTGTTTTGTCGATTCTAGTGTTGAAATAGAACTTTATATGTTAATTGATAATTTTACGGAAAACGACATTTTTCTCGATTTAAGAATGAACCTTTTTAATCCTCGAAGGAAAAATAAATTTTCTCCTACCCCCATGATTCTGGAATAAATCTCGTGTTTTAGAAATGGTTTTTAAATTCATCTTTGATAGAAATATGGCATTGAAAACCTGGAGTATCATAAATGGAGATCGGGGGCAAAACGGAGATTTCACAAAAACATTTCAAACCATTTTAAACAAGTTTTCAAATTGCAGGCCACCGAGTACTCGGTACTTGCTTTGCCGAGTACTCGGTGAGAGCGCAATAGTGCTCCATTGCGCAAAGGCCTCTGGAATTCGCACCATATTTGTGCCTTAGTGCAGCCACCGAGTACTCGGTGGAAGGGTCACCGAGTACTCAAACCTTCCACCACCAAGTACTCGTTGCACAACTCGGTGGAATATGTTTTGCGTACACTTTTACAACTTGTTTTCGTTATCTCCCACATGCTTCCCTATTTCTTTTGCCAGTCTTTGGGCATTGATTAATAGTCATTGGGATGAGTTTTATGAGGTTGAAGGATCGGTTTAGATCCACCTTTTGGCTTCTGCATTTGTCCTTTCGTAACTAGTTATCAATTACGTCACCCTTGGGCTTCTTAGGCTTCGTTTAGGGAGTAAGGAAATTCGGGGCATGACAAGTTAGGAAATTTGGGGTGTGACAACATACAATTCTTCGGACCTATTAGGATTATTAAGAGTTATCCTAGGAACTTTAGTCATTGACGCATTCTGATAGGATTCTTCACTCAAATCCTCAAACAACTTCCAAAGTTCATCTACCGATCTAAGAGAAAATGTTCTTCCACATGCCAACTCTACTAATTGTCTACACGAATCATTAAGTCCATCATAAAACCTAAACACCAATTCATGTTTCGGGATTTTATGGTGTCGTCACTTCCTTAGAATTCATTATATCGTTCCCACATTGCATGGAATTCCTCTCCCACAATTTGTGAAAAAGTGAATATAGTATTCTACATCGCATAAGTTCTACTTATTGCAAAGAATTGACGCAAGAATTCTCGTTGAAGAATCTTCCAGCTTGTTCTGACATCTGGCTTTAAAGTCTTAAACCACATCTTTCTCTTATCTTCTAAAGAGAAAGGGAAAAGGCGTAAACACAGTCCCTCATTCATTAATCCATCTATTTTGGTGGTCGAACAAATTTCTATAAACAAATCAAGATGTTGATACGGGTTTTCGCTATTGTATCCATAAAATTGTGGTAATAGGTCAATTATGTCCGGTTAATGTCATATTGATCTTTCGTAACGCCCGGTAATTCAATATCAAATGGGGAAGTGTAACTAGAAGAAGTGTAGTAATCTCCTAATATTATTGGTTGTATTTTATGGTCAGTCATGTCTTCTATTGCTAGGTTCTCCCCTATTGGATTATTTTTCTCCTCATTTACGGAGTTAAGCACAGTACTTTCAATTTCAGAATCCTAAGAGTGCGTTTCTTTTGATGGTTCATGACAACCATCGATACAACCAATGAAATCTTCAAAAATAAAATTATAATACATTTGACTAAACTACTAAAATAAAGCAAAATAAATAAAAAAAGAGAAAAATTAAGCAAGAAAAGTAAACGGTAACCAAATATACAATCAACTAAATATAAAAATAAAACTAAAACTCAAATAATAAACACATTTATATATATATTTTTTATTTATCTATTTAATTAGTACTATGTTATATATAGAGAGAGTTATATATATATATTTTTAAATAATTTGAATTTTTTTTCTAGATTATACAATAGGAAATTAATATTATTTTCTATTATGAATTTTTTTATTATATATATATTTTTTATACTGTGTAAATATTGTAAATAAACTGTATGCTTTTTGGTTATTTTCATTTTTGCACGAACAGAAGCTTTTCCGATCGATCACCAGTCAGCCCAAACTTTCGATCGATTATAGAACTTACCGAACGATCGTCTAACTTACCGATCGATCGTTGATGTTGCATGTCATGCCCCAAATTTCCTAGAACTCCAAAACACAAGCCTAATATCCAAGGGAGTGGTACGGAAGTAAAACAAAATGAAAAGGACTTTAAGTCGTCAAATTTCCCTATAAGGGTAAAATAGTCATTTCACGTCATAAATCGACTAATTCAGCATTAAAAAGGTCTTGGCAACATAAAGGAACGATTTCTGGGTCACAAACCAAAAATAAGTTTTACATAGTGTTTTCAGTAAATCAGTTGACTAGTTTGAAGAATAAGTCGACTAACAGGGGTCAGAGGTTTTACAAAAATTTCATGAAAGAATCAGTTGACTGGTCCTCTAAATCAGTCGACTGACTGCAGTAAATTAGTTGACTGATTTGAATAATAAGTCGACTAATGGAAGTTAGCAGCTTTTATGAAAAAATACATGGAAATGGTTAATCGACTCATATAGAACATCGGTTGACTAGTAGTCCTGGAAGCTCCAAAATGACACCAATTTGACTCCCAAAAGTGATTGAATCATAAGTTGACATAATTCCATACCTAAAATCATATTTTCACAAAGATTACTACGCCAAAATGACACCAAAACAAAAAGTGTTTCTTTGAAAACTTAGAAAAATGTTGTTTTCGGCCATACACCTAATAACCACATCAATATCGAAAATCCATTACACATCACTACACAAAAGGATTCTTAGAGTAATATTCAAAGCCTTAAGGTAATACATGCTATTGTTTTCCATAAAATGAAATAGTCTTTACATTTCCGACAATGAAGTGAACTAAAAGAATAAAGTCCCTGCATATAACGCTCCAAGGGACATACATCCATATAAGCTACCCGACTAACATGCTAACCAGTAAAAGACAAGTATCTATCATTTATTTACAAGTTTACAAGAAAAGGAGCATAGTTATACATGTGAGTTACACTAATGCTCTACAAAATAAGTAGTTCACCTCCTTATGCACAAAAGGGCGAAATAAACACCGTGTCTCTACCGAGAGACAACGGACCTCCCGAAAAGGAATCACCAACTCAAAAATATAGAAGTCATGGGGTGAGCTCACTAGCCCAGTAGAGGAAGATTCATTGCCTCAGTCTCAGTAGTCCGAGTGGTACAACACACCCATGGTACATGCAACTTCTTATAGGTCTGTCTTATGTTCCACATAACTCTCATGCCAATCCAGAACACCATCGAACCCAACAAGCAATTCCCCAACATGCTCACATCATAATCATTCAAATATAGCATGCTTCAACATCTAAAACCACAATCACATATATATAGCATTTTAGATGTAATGTGACCCAACACACCCATGGTACGCACACGAACACATACCCTAACTCCAAGGGTCAACGGGATCATTCTCAAACACTTCCCCTTTTTCTCATGAAGGAAGGTAGATTTATCGTACCGATTCTTACCAAGTGATTTTTGACACATTCATTTTTAACAAGGAAGACGTCAAACATGACACGGTTGTGGAATAGGATTTGGACAAGTCCTCCCCCCTATCGTCTGTATTTCTTGAAAGATTAGTTTCGTGGGAGAAAGAAGCACCCCCTGGCCAGTTGTTATGACGATCCAAACACAAGACAACTCCTACAAATGTTATGCAAACCGTAGAAACCAACACCCATATTTTGACACTACATTTTGTACTAAAAATGCATCAAGGTTCTCAATCACAACCATATGCCATCATAATACATTCTTATTTCTTTATCCAATATATGGTACTCAAATTATCACAATGCTTATAATTTCACATTTATAAGCAATCAACCACCACAAGCATTTATATCACAAAATCATGTTTTCAATGGCCTAATTCATCATCTAAGTTGTCAATACTCAACTAGCTTATATATATATGGCATATATACACTTAGACGCACACACCCTCGTACAAAGACAAACACAATTCGTTTTTCCTCTACCTGAACTCCAGGCAAGCTACACAATATGCCCAAAAGAGGTCCAAGCCAATACTAACTCAAGTGCTCAATAGAATAGCTCCCAACACTAGCAACACACCAGATGAATAACACAAATACTATGGTTTCACAAGAAACCATAATTTATACATAAGTGGTTCCAACCACAAGAATCCATTCAAACCCTAATGATTTATATTTTAGGGTTTCATGGAGAATTGAAAACTCAATAGTACATGATAGGAAAATTACCACTAGCTCTTCATAATAGGGAAATGGAGAGCTACTACCAATGAGACTCACTTGGTAGTTGAAATAAAACTCAAGCTTCTATATTACAAATAAAAGAAGGCTAGAATCAATATCCATATAAGGAAAATTTATAACTTGAAAGCTAGAGTTCTTACCAACAAAACCCTAAAATGATTAGAATACTTACCAAATGATTCAAGAACACCAACAAGAGCAATCCTCCAATAAGCAAGAAGAGGAAGAGAGAGCTTGTTTGTGAGAGATGAAAGTCTTGCAAAGTGGTTAACCCTAAAGATTGCAGAGATTCTCCACTCACCATTCTCACCATCCAAGGGTTGAGAATAAAGCCATGAAAATAAATAAACCATTCAAGGGTTGACAAGAAGTCTTGCCAAGTGAAAGACCAATAGTAATGCATTCTTGCATTTAAGTATCAACCAAACAAGGCCCTATGATCCAAGGGTTGAGAACAAAGATGGGAGAAGAAAATCAATGGCTAGAATTTAGACAACACCCCAAAAGTGGGAAATGACCAATATCTTCTCAACTTAGGGTTATTCACAAGACTGCCATCATGCCTCTTAATTACCCTTCCACCCCTTGTCATCCTCTTTATTTACCAACATGCCACTCATGCCCCAACACTTAGCCAAAATCTCTACACTTTCCACTAAGTGCTTAAAATATGAAATTACTCATTTACCCTTCGGTCATTTCTTTCCCGAAATTGTTTTCAATAATTTTCATTATTCTAAAAATAAAAATACAACATGCAACTTACAAATTTAATATCACATAAAACATGTAAGTCATGCTAAGCACATAAACATATTAAACACATAATCACATAAGCATTTAATTATTTTAATAAAAAATTTAATTAGCACGAAAAATACCGGACACTACAACTTTCATACCTTAGGAGATTTCGCCCTCAAAATCAAGACGTACCTATAGTAGTAAACAAGTCTGGGTATTTTTCCCGAACTTCACGCTTATGCTCCCAAGTTACCTCCTCGACTCCGCGATGGTACCATAAGACCTTAACTAACAGGATAGTTTTGCCACACAAAACTTGCTCTCGTGTATCTAAGATCCTTATGGGTCACTCCTCGTAGGACACGTCCTCGGCAACATTGACATCCACTCAACTCAAGACATGAGATGGATCCGGTTCGTACTTGCAAAACATGGAGACATGAAAACATTATGAACCCGCGATAAATCTGGTGGCAACACTAAACGATACACTACCTCACCGATATGGTCAAAAATCTAAAAAGGTCCAATAAATCATGGGGAAAGCTTACCACTCTTCCTGAATCACATCAAGCCCTTCTGAGGTGAGGCCTTTAGAAACATATGATCACTGACCTCAAAAAACAATGGACACCTACGCTGATCCGCATAGCTCTTCTGTCAGCTCTGTGTTGTAACCAACTGTTGTTGAGCAATCCTAATCTTCTCAGTTGCCAGATGAACCATATCGGGTCCCAAAAGTGTAACATCACCAACCTTAGCCCAACAAATTGGTGAACGACACGGTCTACTATACAATGCCTCATAAGGTGCCATCTGAATACTGGACTGATAACTGTTGTTGTACGCAAACTCCACCAAATGAAGATGATCCTCCCAACTGCCCCTGAAATCAATAGCACAAGCATGAAACATATCCTCAAGGATCTAAATGGTACGCTCCGACTGACTGTCCGTCTGAGGTTGAAAAGCGGTACTAAACCGTAGTTACGTATCCAAGACTTTATGAAAATCCTGCCAAAATTGTGACGTTAATCGAGGATCTCGATCTTAAAAAATAGTAACCGGAACCCTGTGAAGTTTATCAATCTCCTTTACATACAGCCTTCTAAGAATCTCTACATTATCCATCTCACGGATAGGTAGAAAACGTGCAGCTTTCACCAATCAATCAATGATCACCCACACTGTATCCTTTTGATTCTTCATCTTTGGTAACCCTCTCACGAAGTCTATGCAAATATGCTCCCATTTCCAATCAGGAATCGATAATGGATTCAATAACCCGACAGGTCCTCGGTGCTCAAACTTAACCTGCTGACAAGTAAGACAACGACTCACAAAATTTGCAATTGATTTCTTCATTCCTTGCCACCAATAGTAACACCAAAGATTATGATACATCTTCGTGCCACCTGGGTGAACTGCAAGTCTGGAACTATGAAACTCTCGTAAATCCTCCTCACGGTAAGTCTACAGTACATAAAGTAAACCCTTGAAATGATAACCTCCATTGGAGTGCAAAACCCAATCGTCGACAACCTCACCACTAGCAATGCTAGTGTGAACCGAAACAATGTTGTGATCGTGTCCCTGAGCCTCAATCACACGACTCACAAGTGAAGGTTGTGTCACCATACTAAATAAAGTCACTAGTGACTCCTCACAATCACGAAACTGAAGACCCAACTCTGTGATGTCCTCCATCATCCGTCACTCACGAAGAAAGATGCTAGATAACAATGCTTGTGACTTGCGACTCAACGCATCCGCCACAACATTAGCCTTCCAGGGGTGATACTGGAGTGCAAAATCGTAGTCCTCTAGGTACTCGACCCATCGACGCTATCACAAATTTAAGTCCCGCTGCGTAAAGATATACTGCAAACTCTTATGATCGGAGAAAACCTCAAATCTCTCACCATACAAGTAATGCTACCATCCCTTAAGTTTAAAAAGAACTGATGTAAGCTCGAAGTCTTGCGTAGGATAATTCTGCTTATGAGTCTTCAACTGTCGAGACCCATAAGCCATAACTCTCTCGGACTACATAAGTATATATCCTAGTCCCTCGCAAGAAGCATCACAATAGATCACATAGCCTACCCCACGTTCAGGAATAATCAATACCGGAGCCGTAGTCAACCGTGTCTTCAACTCAATGAATGCCTCTTCACACTTGTCATCCCACACAAACTTGATACCCTTTCGCGTGAGGTGAGTTATAGGAACCGCTAAACGAGAAAAGTCGTTCACAAATCGCCAATAATAACTCACTAAGCCAAGGAAACTACGAACCTCAAAAACATTAGTCGGCCTTTTCCAACTCATCATCGCCTCTATTTTCAAAGGATCAACTGAAATGCCCCCTCCGGAAATAACATGCCCTAAAAATCTAACTTCTTGAAGCCAAAACTCATATTTACTATACTTAGCGTACAATTTGTGCTCTCTTAGGATTTGAAGAACGGTCCTAAGATGAACCTCGTGCTCACTTTCCGTAGTAGAGTACACTAGAATGTCATCAATGAACACTACTACAAATCTATCCAAGAACTCGTGGAAGATATGATTCATAATCCCCACGAATGCCGCCGGTGCATTAGTCACACCAAAAGGCATCACCAGAAACTCGAAGTGCCCATATCGAGTGCAAAACGTGGTCTTCGGAATATCAATATCCTTAACCCGTAACTGATGATAACCGGACCTCAAGTCAATCTTGGAAAAAAACTTAGATCCCTTGAGTTGATCGAACAAGTCATCAATCTGTGGCAATGGATATTTGTTCTTAATCGTCACCCGATTCAACCTACGATAATTGATCGATGCATAACTGTAGTGAAACATCTTTTTTCTTAGCGAAAAGAACCGGAGCACTCCAATCGGAAACACTAGGCCAAATAAAACCCTTCGCCTTGAGATCGTCAATTTGCTCCTTCAATTCCTTTAACTCCACCGGTGCCATTCGGTACGGTGCCATGAAAATAGCATCAGTACCCGGTACAATATCAATAACAAACTCCACTTCACGAATCGGAGGCAAATAAGTCAAGTCATCGGGAAAAACATACCAATACTCGCCCACGACATAAGGTACCTCGAGGTGACCACGAACCTCATCATTGTATAATAGACTTGCCAAAATAAAACTGAACACATCACGACCCCATATACTATAGGAAGAAGTAGAGGAGTCGTTGCGATCACCAAAGAAGTGGAAACGCTCGCCCATAGGCGTGCACAGAGACACCCGACCTCTAAAGTAGTCAATTTGTACACGAAAGGTAGATAACCAATCCATGCCTAAGATGACGTAAAAGCTCATCATGTCCAGAAGAATGAAGTCGAACCTTAACGATCATCCGGCAATCACAATATCACACTTACAACACACTTTAGATAAATACACACTACCCCCAATTGGCGTGTCTACCACAATGGTACCCCAAGATATGAAATAGCTATACCCAAAGTAGATGCATAAGCATAAGCAATAAAAGAATGCGAAGCTCCAAAATCAATAAGATCACGAACCCAACACCCATACACAGGAAATGTACCTCGCATAATAGAAGTCCCTGCTACACTGTTTGCTGTTGTGACTGTATAAGCACGGTCCTAAGAACATGGTGCCTGCCTGATAGTAAATGCTGAAGTCATGGCCTGAGAACCCAGAGCTGATGGTGCTGACTGTTGTGGTACTCTATACCCAAACTGACCTACTGGTTGTGCAGCCCCAGACTGCTGCCTAGTCCCACTTTTAGGAGTACCACTGTCCAATTGAGGACAATTCTTGCAAAAATGACCATGCTATCCGCACTGAAAGCAACCTCAATTTTGCGCTGAACTACTACTCCATGTCTAGCGACGAGACTGATAAAATGGCTTTGTATGCCCTGGCTTCCTACACTGAAATCACACCACATCCCGGCGAGTAGAACCCAAATATGCCCTAGTAGAAGTTGCACACCATCCCTGACATTGCTGTTGTGGCTGCTGCTGCTGTTGTGAAACCAAAGTAGAAGTGCCCTCATGTTGCCTTTTCTTATTCCCAAAACCTGAAAAAGAAGAACCTCTGAAGCTCTTGTCCCTAGCCTCACGAGCTAGTCGACCCTCTCTTGCATCCTCCTCATAAAGTAATGCCTTTGTAACAGCCTTGCGGTACGTAGGCATGGTATGCACAAAAATCTTTGACTTGAGATTTCCCCTCAAGCCCCTCACAAAATGTCGACCTTTCACCTCATCATCCGTCACCATCTCAGGCGCGAACCTAGACAAGCTGGTGTACTAAAGCTCATACTCAGTCACTGACTAATCACCCTAAACCAACTTATTGAACCGGTCTCTCATGCTTATCCTAGCAAGTGGTGGAAAGTATCAATCCAAGAACAACGTGTGAAAGTCCAACCATATGATAGCCTAGATGTCCCTCATGTTTCTGAACAATTTCCACCAACCCTTACCATCACCAGTAAGTTAAAATGACACAATCATGAATTGTACATCATCATCAACCACTTTGAGAATGTCAAACCCGTTGGTGATCTGCTCCAACCAATCGTCGGCCACAAGTGGATCTGGACCACCCACAAAGGTAGGTATGTCCAATCGTACAACATCCCGGAGATCCTTTTGAGCATGTGAGCCCTTGTCCTCAACATGTTGTCTCTGAGGAACCTGTGCCATAGCTGCTGCTAAAGCACGCACAAACTAATCGCCATCCATGAAAGGAGTCGTCAGCACACGCTTTCCTATATCGGGATGTTTGGGTATATTCTCATCCATAACCAAAGGTACTTAACCCGGAGCATCACCCTCTCTAACGACACGTGATCGACCTCTACGTGGCGGCATGCCTTCTTCATGACAACAACTAAACATGTAAGGCAAAAGTACAATCATTGTATGCCAAATAAAACCACAAAGCCATGCCGACACACGCATAAGTCAATTACACACAAAAGACAAGAACTAATACGTATGCACATAATATGAAAGAAACAAGAAGCGTAAAGCGATAACGACCCTTACCCATCATCCCATAGAGAAAGAACACGCTCTGATACCAAACTGTCACACCCCAAATTTCCTAGAACTCCAAAACACAAGCCTAAGAGTCAAGGGAGTGGTGCGGAAGTAAAACAAAATGAAAAAGGACCTTAAGTCACCAAATGTCCCTATAAGGGTAAAATAGTCATTTCATGTCATAAATTGACTAATTAAGCATTAGAAAGGTCTTAGCAACATAAGGGAAAGATTTCTGGGTCACAAACCCAAAATAAGTTTTACATAGTGTTTTCAGTAAATCAGTTGATTGGTTTGAAGAATAAATCGATTAACAGGAGTCAGAGTTTTACGAAAACTTCATGAAAGAATAAGTTCACTGGTTTCAAGAATAAGTCGACTAACAAGAGTCAGAGGTTTTACGAAAATTTCATGAAAGAATCAGTTGATTGGTCCTCTAAATCAGTCAACTGGTTGCAGTAAATTAGTGGACTGATTTAAAGAATAAGTTGACTAATGGAAGTCATGAGCTTTTATGAAAAAATACATGGAAAGGGTCAATCAACTCATATAGAACATCAATTGACTAATAGTCCTTGAAGCTCCAAAATGACACCAAAATGACTCCCAAAAGTGATTGAATCATAAGTTGACATAATTCCATACGTAAAGTAATATTTTCACAAAGATTACTACGCATAAATCCCATGCAGTCATTTTTACAAAATGTGAGCTTTTAACAAAAACACTCCTTTATGTTCGTAAAATTATCCGTCTTGCCCCCGGTCTCTGTTTTAACTACAGTCGGCTTCTACAAATCATAGTATTTATAAAAATGTGTTTAAACTATTTCTAAAACAAGATAATATGTCGGGGCTACGGGGGTGGGCAAAAACGGGTTTTTCCATTCAAAACGAAAATGTTTTGTTTGAAAATATAGAAAAAAGCCGTTTTCGGCCGGACACCTAATAACCACATCAATATCAAAAATCCATTATATATCACTACACAAAAGGATTCTTAGAGTAATATTTAAAGTCCTAAGGCAATATATGCTATTGTTTTCCACAAAATGAAATAGTCTTTACATTTCTAGCACCGACGTGCACCAAAAGAATAAAGTCCCCGTGTATAATGCTCCAAGGGACATACATCCATGTAAGCTACCCAACTAACATGCTAGCCGGTAAAAGACAAGTATCTATCATTTGTTTACAAGTTTACAAAAAAGGGAGCATAGTTATACATGTGAGTTACACTCGTAAGAACATTTATAGTATTGTTTGTGTTTGGCATGTTCTAGACAATAACTATGTTGAGTGAATTTTCATGTCGAGAATGTTTTTATATTTGAAATCGAGTTATTAGTATGTTCGTTTCTATCTCTAGAGAGAAGTCAATGAGTGTGTCAAAGCAAAGAAGGCTACCGAAGGGCAAAATCATCATTTCTAGACATCGTCACTTCACCGGAGGGCAAAAATGTCATTTCCAGACATTATAACTTCAACCAAAATCATCGAGAGTTTGAGATGACCAGTCTAGCTCAAATATGAAAAAATTGCAAAAGATGCAACATACCTACGTTGATAGAGGCTGAAATAGGAAAAATTGGCTCTGACCTACGTTGTGGTTTTAGAGCTAGGAGGGGACCCTACGCCTTAGAGCTACGCCCAAGCGTATGTCCCAATGCTTGGTCACGTGATCACTTGTTATGCAGGATTTGTTTCGAGCTGCTTTCGAACTTTTCCAATTTTGTCCCTACTTCAAGTTTTTAAGTGATCGGCGACTCCAATCTCTACGTATAGGTGTATACACATATTTACATCATATTTTAGAGGATTTATCAATGTATTATGAAATTACACAAAAGGGCAAGGTTAAGGTTTTCTTTGACTTGGTCTATAAATACCAAGGTTCTACAAGAGAAGAGGTTACGGTTTTTTACGATGATTTTTGAAAAGGGTTTTTGGTGAGAGCACTGCAATATTCTATCATTCTTATTCTTCAACAGAGTGATACACAGAGAGGTGATTATTGAGTGATCATACATATTGATGTTATCTCTTGTGCTGAGTTTCTCCAATCGTGTTTCTACATCGAAGTTCTATATGCACGGTTGGATGAGTGGTTGTTGAAAAATCAACACACCGTCCATTGCAATGAGGTTGCATTGATCCGTTAAGAAGCAGATTCATCTAAGTATGGAGTGATTCGAGGATTTTAGACCGCAAGTAGAGAAAGGAAAATCAGGTGTGATTTGTGAGTCTCTCATAGTGTTTGGCGGAGCAAGCGTGCTTCGTGAAGTATGAGTGATTCAAGGATTTCAGACCGCGAGTTGAGGAAGGCATATTAGGAGTGATTGTCAGTCTAAAACTCTCATAGAGTCTATAGTTGTTGATTCATAGTTCATCGGTACCTGAGTGTACCCATGGTTTTTTCTTTGGAACGTTTCCTTGGTTTTTCCACGTATAATTATCTGTGTCGTCTCTTGCTTTATTTTTGCACTACATTGATGTTTGCTTGATATTGCTTGAATGATGTGGTTTTAGAATTAGGGTTTTGTGATTGAATTAAAATTAACTTTGCTGCAATTAAATATTAATTTGTCAATAAATCTATAAAAAGCCTATTCACCCCCCCCCTCTAGGCTATTTTCACCATTGTCTAGGTAATTTCAACACTAATGCTCTACAAAATAATTAGTTCGTCTCCTTATGCACAAAAGGATGAAATCAACACCGTGTCTCTATCGAGAGACTACGGGCCCCCGGAAAGGAATCACCACCTCTAAAATATATAATTCGTTGGGTGAGCCCACTAGCCCAGTAGAGGAAGCGCATTACCTCAATTTCGGTAGTCCGAGTGGTACAACCCACCCATGGTACATGCAACTACTCCTAGGTCGGTCTTATGTTCTACATGACTCTTACGCCAATCCAGAACCCCATCGAATCCAACATGCTCACATCATAATCATTCAAATATAGCATACTTCAACATCCAAAACCACAATCACATATATATAGCATTTTAGATGTAATGCGACCCAACACACCCATGGTACGCACACGAACACACACCCTAACTCTAAGGGTCAATGGGATCATTCTCAAACACTTCCCCTTTTTCTCATGAAGGAAGGTAGATTTATTGTACCAATTTCACTTTTCCAAGTGATTTTTGACAATTTCACTTTTAACAAGGAAGATATCAAACACGACGCGGTCGTGGAATAGGATTTGGACAAGTCTTCCCCCTATCATCTGCGTTTCTTGGAAGATTAGTTATGTGGGAAAAAGAACACCCCTGGAAAGTTGTTACGATGATCCAAACACAAGACTACTTCTACTAAGTTTATGCAAACCATAGAAACCAAAACCCATGTTCTGACACTACATGGTGTACTCAAAATGCATCAAGGTTCTCAATCACAACCATATGCCATCACAATACATGCTTATTTCTTTATCCAATATATGGTACTCAAATTATCACAATGCTTACAATTTCACATTTATAAGCAATAAATCACCACAAGCATTTATATCACAAAATCATGTTTTCAATGGCCTACTTCATCGTCAAAGTTGTCAATACTCAACTAGCATATATATATATATATACGGCATATATACACTTAGACGCACACACCCTCGTACAAAGACGAACACAATTCATTTTTTCCCTACCTCAACTCCAAGCAAGCTACACAATATGCCCAAAAGAGGTCCAAGCCAATACCAACTCAAGTGCTCAATAGGATAGCTCCCAACACTAGAAACACACCATATGACAACACAAGTACATGATAGGAAACTTACCACTATCTTTTCACAAGAGGGAAATTGAGAGCTACGACCAATGAGACTCACTTGGTAATTGAAAGAAAACTCAACCTTCTATATTACAAATAAGAGAAGTCTAGAATCAATATCCATATAAGGAAAATTCATAACTTGAAAGCTAGAGTTCTTACCAACAAAACCCAAAAATGATTAGAAGACTTACCAAATGGTTCAAGAACACCAACAAGAGCAATCCTCAAATAAGCAAGAAGAGGAAGAGAGAGCAAGAGTTTGTGAGATATGAAAGTCTTGCAAAGTGGTTAACCCTAAAGGTTGTAGAGATTCTCCACTCACCATTCTCACCATCCAAGGGTTGAGAATAAAGCCATGAAAATGAATAAATCATCCAAGGGTTGACAAGATGTCTTTCCAAGTGAAAGACCAATAATAATGCATTCTTGCATTTAAGTATCAATCAAACAAGGCCCTATGACCAAAGGGTTGAAAACAAAGATGGGAGAAGAAGATCAATGGCTAGAATTGAGATAACACCCCAAAGGTGGGAAATGACCAATATCTTCTCAACTTAGGGTTATTCACAAGAGTGACATCATGCCTCTTAATTACTTTTCCACCCCTTGTCATCCTCTCTAATTACCAACATGCCACTCATGCCCCAACACTTAGCCAAAATCTCTACACTTTTCACTAAGTGCTCAAAATATAAAATTACTCATTTACCCTTCGGTCATTTCTTCCCCGAAATCATTTTTCAATAATTTTCATTATTCTCAAAATGAAAATACAACATGCAATTTACAAATTTAATATCACATAAAATATATAAGTCACCCTAAGCACATAAACACATTAAGCACATAAACACATTAAGCACATAATCACATAAGCACTTAATTGTTTAAATAAAAATTTTAATTAGCACATAAAAATTCCGGATGCTACACTACCGCTCGATCGGTGGATGAAACTCATGAATTTTCTGGAAAATTGCAGTTTCGACAGTGGCTAAATATTTACAGGAAAAATAAGCAAATAAACAAAAATAAATTGAACTTAATACAATAATTCAAAGAACTTCAATACAATAATCTGAAATATTCATTTGATCACCAGCAACGACGCCCAAAACTTGTGATCGGTTCAAGTCGTGTGAAAATAAAAGTGTTTAAAATGAAGAATTAACATGATCTAGTTTTACCTCTCAGTCGCAAGTACGCGAGTAGTATATAGTATAGTTGGGTAGAGAGGGTATCGAACCACAAAGATCAAAGTCGTATTTCAAATAATCATAAAGTAGAAAATTGAATTATATTATAAATGTTTTTTGATTGGTTGGTTTTATAAACTACTAAACATAAAATAAATAAAAGATAGTTGTTTTGGTTTAAATAAAGATAAATAATTCTATAATTTTGATCCAACTCCACCACTAGTCTCGTAATATAGTCCTTTAATCTTATTATTACAATAGGGAGATACATCTTATATGAATCAGATTAGTAACGCTATAAGCAGTTGCCTAATCCCCAAAGCGATGCAATCGATCCGATTAACGACATTCCTAAAAAATGAAATTAAAAAATGCTAAGAACCATTTTCTCTTAATATGGCTTGTGAAAACCTAAGACTTTATCATGCCAATTAAGAACCATTATATAGAAACCATTATTAAATCTTCAGGGTTCCAACCCCTAGCAATAAAACATAGTTGTTCAAGATTAATTATTAATTCAATCTAAGACAAGAAGAGAATTAACAAAGAATCTTATTTAGGTTATATGTTCGGTCTCTCACTACATAATCATCATATAAGTGCTCTTTAGCTTCTCCTCTTTGCAATAAAATAAATTAAAGTTCTACATTACTCGACTAGGATTTCATTGGAAACCCTAAATACCGACTAGCTGTTCATGGAGGGAGAAGACTGCATCACTAATGTAGCAATAGTCTTCATGATTAGTCAGTTGGTTCTTGAGTTCTTGAGAAGAGCCTCTCTATAGAGAGACTTTGTATTTTGTATATCTCTCTATTGAAAGATAGAAGATCATCATCTTTCTTCATGAAGTCTTCACATATTTATAGATAATAATTGGTGTAATCAGGGCATGTCTTTGCTTGCACTCCAAGAAGACTTAGTGTGATGACCAAGTAAAAGTTGTGAATGGACCAATCTACCCCTCAATATGCTTGCACAAGGAGTCAGAATTCTACAGTACAATTTCGTACGTATTCCAATATCGGCATGGCCGATTGATCGAGGATTCCACCGATCGATCGATGGTCCCTGATTCTAAATATTAATTAATTTATGATTTTATGCTTTGACCACTTGTACTCTGCTTCACTGACTTGTACTTTGCTCTGAACTGAGTGCTTTAATCTTCTAAGTGTCATTTTGGATCAGGCACAATTGTTAAAAACCCGAAATTAACTCAAATTTGCATTAAGGCCCCTGAAACATGCTTAAACAAGCAACTCGAATAAAATTATCTTATTAATAAAATAAAGAGACTAACAAATGTTTAATTAATGCCCAAAATATCGAATATTTTGGTCTCATCAATCCTCTATTATAGCCAAGATAGCTAAATCGTACACCGACGAAGTCTTAGGTCTCAATAAGATTTAACACCAAATTTCCTCGTATTATAAGCACAGTTGAATAAAACAACCAAACATTAAGTACGAATCAACCTCGACTTGTGTAACGAGGTACACCACTGAAACCCATAAAAGTACACAAACTACCCAACCATGAAGTTAGAACAACTGTATTCTAAGTACGCGATGAAGGGAAAAGAAGAAACACGACAACTCAATACTCACATGAAGACATAGACACGGTCAATGACGTGAAAGACCAAGGCAATTCGCCATAGTAACTCGACACTGCCAATGCCCACATTGTCACTCAACACTCGACAAATCAAGGGTTGACAGAAGAACTCACTCTCAATCCGACTCCATGAACTCTAGTGATCAACCACTAATGAACCTTCAGGTTACAAGTCATACCTCCTTTCGAATAGAAACCACATTACATACCACACACTGCCAATAATTATTTACCAAGTCCACAATCTCCTCGTGACAGATAACCACACTCTTAGTCTATTCCTTAAATCATGCTTCAATAATTAACAATTTTGTATCCTAGTTAATAATCATGCCTTAAATGAATCACCAAATTTATCTTTGTGATCAAAAGCTTACATGGCAATGATTAGCTACAACACTACAAAAATCCACATCAAAATCTCTAATCAAAATCTTCACTAATAAGTGAGTTTAAACGTACACTAACTCCCAAGATTCAACCATCACCAATTAATTAGCAATTGTTTCCTCGAACACCATTCCTAGTTTCAATAAATAAAAGACTTGTACACAAGCCCACTACTTACAAGTTAGAGAAAATGTAAGATCATAAATCGTATCTCTAAGTCACACACAATGATTTACAACTCTTTCATCACAGATTTCCACTCCAAGGCTCATAACACATCTCCTAGTGATTTGATTGGGTTTTCCTCGCCTACAGTGAGAGCGTTAGTGATGTGATTGACCCTATCGATGATAGTATTATGAGGTCGATATGATTTATGGTATGGTGATATGATTGAGGTGATCTAGCCTTTGAGAGGTAGATTTTCCTTAGGAATGGGATGAGGTTTGTATTATATATATATATATTGTACATTTACAATATATATATATATATAGACGATGATTGTGTTAGTATGCAAGGACGTGAGTACTTTTCCTCCAGTGTTCTCGGGGAGTAAGTTATGAGTATTCCTTGGTACTAGTGGTGGATTATGATCCTTGTGGATATTAGAGGTGAGTGTGTTTTCCCTCTGTTGGATTTTCTGAATTGTGTTGTGAGTAATTGAGAAATTGTTAGATTGGATCCTCGTATCGTGTACCTAGTGTACGTTGGTGAGAGTAGTGTAGACTACCGTTGTTGGTACTTGGAGTACGAGTCTTAGTTGTACATTACAGACTCATGTTGTGTATTTATATATATATATGTATCCCCGTTATATATATACTTATGTACGGTAGCATGTGAGTACGTGCCTTGGGTTTGCGTGGATGGGATTAGTTGGGCTATATATATATCTTGATAGATAGTTAGTTTACCTAAACTGCCAGAGGATGTGGTAGTTAGAGTATCTTTTCCCACTGAGATTATTTGCTCACAGGGGAATTTCATTTGCCCCCTGGTATTCCACGCCAGGTTGCAGGAAACATACGGCTATGAGCAGGATGCAGTACAACGACAGTTTCCTATAGTTTCTTGTTACAGGTTTTGAAGATGCGTTGGGTGATGCGGTTATGGATGCAACACGACTGGTTTTGGGGACGGTAGTTGTCTTCTGTTAGCTTCCTTACCCATGTTTTGTGGGATTGTCATGTATTTCTTTTGGGAGCCAGTCTGTTGTCATATCCCTATTGATGTATCTTTTAATTCCTGTATTTATTCTTTCAGGAGGTTATTGTATCTGTTCTGCACAGCTAGGTGCTTTCCTGTATTCTTATTCGAGCAATTGTGGCTCTGTTGATTTTAGAGGGTTTGGAGAGGTATTGGTTTCTTTCCACTACCTCGGCCCTAGTAGGATTGATGAATGTAGGGCTTGGAAGCCATTGTTATTATTGAATTGTTATTGGCAGGTTATTGTGTTGTGGTTGGTTGTCCGGATGTTCCATTTATAAACGGAACTCTGTCGGATTTTCGTTAGATTCCGCTGCTTTGTTTATTATTCATTTTGGTATGAAATATACCATTTTCTATCATTATTCCATACATTTTCATGATTAATGATATCTTAGTTGGTCATTCGTATTAAGAATCACATCCTGGATCCCTGGGATGTCTCAGTTCGGGAGTCTTGGGAATTTAGGGACGTGTTAGCATGGTATTAGAGCATTTTACCCTTTTGTGGGTGTTTGATGACCTTAAGTCATTTGTTCTCGTTTCTTTTTACTTCCGCATTCACTCCCTTAGCTCTTAGGCTCGGGTTTTGGAGTCCTAGGAATTTGGGGCGTGACATGCACACATTGAGGGGGAGTATCACTTGATACTTCACCATTTACACGTAAACACGAAATGTTTTGTCAACATCAAAAAGGGGGAGATTGTTGGCCTTGAAATTTATTCTCGGACAATAAATCCTATTTTGATATTAACAAAACATTTAAAGCATGTTTAATACTAATGAATTACCGAGTTCTTGAGATTAGGCATCATTTAAAGCGTGAAGGAAGGGCCATAGTGAAAGGATCGGAAAAAGTCTCAAGAAGGGGTTCTTGAGCCGAGGAGTAGGAGTTACCGAACCTCGAAAAATCAAGGTGTCAATCTCTCTATCTCTCTCTCCTTATTTCATTAATTTGTATGCTATATTTACTTGAATATCTTGTATGCTAATTAGTCTTGTGATTAGTTGTTACATAAATCGAATTGAATTTATTCACTTGACTATTGAAGAAATTGAGTATTGATTATATATTGTTCCAATTTTGAAAAGGAGTAGAAATATTTTGAACACCCTATTCACCCCCCCTCTAGGGTTAATTAGTGACTAACATCATTAAAAATGTTTAAGGAATCTATGACCAATCATATTCTCAACACTCTACCGTTATCAATCACTCAATTTTGTTTTGCGACTACAGTTGTTTCAACATGCTTCTTCGTGTTTTCATTTTCTCTGCATTACCTGTTACACGGGAAATATTTAAATAATGTTACAGTGGACAAAATTTGATTTTTTTTTTAATTATATGGCTTCTGAATTCCCCTTTTTGGCCCTGAATCACCTTATTTCATAAAACTCCCAATAGTTAAGAATATATATATATATATATATTTCAGAAAAAATGTATACTTGGGAAAAAATATTTATATTTCGGAAAGAGTATAGATTTGGTAAAATAACAAATACTCATGACAAATATACATATTTTTCCCAAAATATATATATTTGGGAAAAAATATATATATTTGTCCTAAATATGTGTTATTTTCCGAAATCTATACTTTTTCCGAAATGTAGATATTTTTCCTTCCAATATAGATTTTTTCCCTCAATATATATTTATATATATTTTCGGAATAATTTTTTTTTTTGATATATATATTTATTTCCTGAAATATATGTTTTTTCAAAATATATATAATTTAAGTACTTTGCATTGAAGTTTTTGGTTCGATATAATATTTACAAAGAATTCTAAATTATTATACAGTTAGTTTAATTACAATATATATATAATTAATTATGATGAATATCGATTTACTTAAATACATGAAATGAGATTAAGTTGAAATTATAATTGCGATAATATTTACACTTGATAGATAATTTATAACAATTCTAAAATATGTCATAAGAAGTATTTAGGAAACTATACTATTTCTATTTATGAAGATCAATTAACACTGTATAAATTTAATTTTCATTCTTTGTTGTGCACATGCGCCGACACTATATTGCACTACAATAAATGATATTGCTTACAATATCTGAAATATTTGATGCACAAAAGTGAAAGAAAAATTTATTCACTCTTGGGCAGGTGGGGAGAAATCTGAGTTACAGAGATATGCTTATTCCATGGTGAAAAGAGAACCCTCCCAAATGAATGCCTAAACTCAGTAGCCCTAATAGGTCATCATACCTAATTTCAATTAATGCAATGTCTATAATTGAAAATACTAAAGTATAATATGCTACATATTATTGCAATGGCCGGTAATTTTCGATCATTCCACTTTTTAACAAATACATCCCCTGAGATTTGTAAAGTATTTAAATGACAGTAGGGATGGCACTAAGGTATTAATTTTCATGTTATTGGTGTAATGTATTGTAATACTTGTGGGGCTAATATTGGACACGTGTATGTTATTGTCCTATTTTTGGTGCAATGTTCTTTTATTTCCGGTACAATATATCACAAGATATTGTGCATTGTACTCGAGTAGAGTTCTTTTCATCGTTATATGGTTAATATATATCATTTTCTTTTAATTACACTGTGTAATTAATTTGTACCCTGTGGTCATTTGGTGAGGTCATCAGTACCAACGTCATTAGAGATGGTGCAATGAAGTATGCAAAGATATGGAAAGATCTTATGAGTTATCATCACTACCAATGTATCAGTTGAAAAGATATGTTATTAGATTATGTTGGCCCAATTTTGGAGACAAACATGTGTTGTCATTATACATGAGTGGATGGCCATATATAGCTATAATGTGGAATAAATCATTACCTATATATAGTAAGGTAATGATTGTATGAAGATAAAATTTAAAACTATCAGATATTTGTTCTTAGTTGCACATAAGACTACAGTTTTTACATGCTTGAAAATCTGTTTTAGGATTTATAAAGAGATGATAAGTAGGTGTCATCTGCAAACCAACTTCTCCATTACATTACCGTGGGGCAAGAAAACCACACCCTACATTTCATTACATTACATTACCAGCTTCTACATTACATTACATGACCAAAATATACGGCGACAAAGCCACTAACCGGGAAGAAAACCACAGAAAGAGACTTCAAGGTGCAAGAAAAGCATAACAAAAAGAACTCCACTTCACAGTGGACAAACCCAACCCCAACCTAGTCACCCTACATCATATGCCCGGATACACTATAAGCACCATAATAGGTTCAAAACAAGTGCCAAATACCCCCCCCCCCCATGAATAGCTTCGGGGACTTCATCTAAGTTCGTCCAACCCATCATCATCAGAGCTATCAATGGAGATGATGACGGTACCGGAGTCCTCGCCATCGGTGTCCTCGACGTTCCTTTGGCTTTATCCTGCCACAGTTGGGGGTTGTGTCCTCTGGATGTGCTGGTTGAGACGTGTTCCTATGTCTCTCACTTCCAGACTGAGCCGCTGGAAATGGATATAGACCTCCGCCATATGTTGCCGGTTGCGCTCCTCAATTGCCGCGACTTGCCTTCCAAGTAGTTGTACCTGTTGTACAAGGTCATGGTAGGAGGGCAAGGGTGGAGGGGGAGGCATGGGCGCCTGTGGAGGAATGTTGATGGATATCCCACCTCAGCTTCTAGGTATTGGGCTTCGCAGCCCAGAGCGTTGTAGGACTTGCCTGCCAACGCTGGAAGAACCACCGGAATTTGACCCAACTGAACTTTCCATAACTTCGGAACAAAGCTTGAAGGAGGCTATAACATAGTAGAACTTCCCATAACAAGAGCAATGACCTGCGTTTTATAGGAGTAAATGAAAACGCTTCAGTAATTTAATGTGCTTGGAAGTGGTTGTTAGGTCATTTAATTGTACTTAAATTTCATGTGAAAAGTAATTATAGTTATCATCATGGCAAGTGGATGTTAGATTGCACTTATTATGTAGTGGAATATTATGTGAAATTGTGCAACTATATATTCGTGTGGTGGTTAAAATAATTATTTATTCATCAGCCTAAATATTTAAAGGACCCTTCATCATTATATTTCTATGTGCGATGTAACTGGAAACAAATTAACTATGTAAGAGAAACTTATAGTACAATGTAAGATAAATATGTGAGCCATCAGTATACATATATGTTCACTTTTGGAGCCAATAAAATGAAGAGATCATTTTTTAGTTTTGATGATTGTATATGAACGTTAAGCTCGATATTTCCAACAAAAAGAACAGTGAATGTGGAATTATTCGTCAATGTTTGAGTCCTCATCGTAAATCTTAAAACTTGCAAGCATTATTCTATTTATATGTGCAATGTAACTGGATAGGAATTAACAATGTTACATAAATTAGTTGTGCATTGTTGTCGGGTGTATACTCGAGCCTTCCCCCACGTACAAAATATACATAGAGGACAATTGTGTGAAGGGGGATATAGAAGAGCGGCAAGGAGGCTATAACCAATTGTCCTATTGAAATATGTTGAAGATTTTGTAAGAGAAATATGTGAGCCATGAGTAGAAATAATTAAGTTGACCCTTGGACCAAATAGAAACAAGAGATAATGTTTGAGGTGCCGATTATTGTATAGGAATGTTTACATCGATATTTCCATCAACTGAAACTGTTTCGTGGAATTAATCGTCAATGTTTACTCCTCATCCGAAATCTCTAAACTTGCAACCCTTATTATATTTAGATGTGCAATGTAACTGGATAGGAATTAATAGTGTTACATATATATATTGTGCATTGTAGTCGGGTCTTTCATCGAGCCTTCCCCCACGTACAAAATATACATAGAGGACAATTATGTGAAATAGGGTATAGAAGAGTGGTAATGAGGCTATAAAAAATTTAATAATTCTAATATCTTGAAGATTGTTATTCCGTATTTTCTCACATATGTAAACCATCAATATATGGCAATTGTTGGATGAAACCTCTAATAAGAGATAACTTGTGAGTTCCGAACATTGCATAGGAACGTTTACCTTGATATTTTCAAAATAAATAAAAACCGAATGTAAAATTATACGTCATATGTTTTTTCATCATCCTAAATGTTTAAACTATCAGCCCTTTATTTTTTTCATGTGCAATGTAGCTTGAAAGAAATTAACTTTGCAAGAAACAAATATTATGTATTGTAGTGGTCAGCTGATCATTTTTTTCAATATCAACATTTCAACCGGGTCGATTCACGCAATTATAACAACTGTGGTAATGGCTCAGATCTTTAAAAAGTAGATCCTATCATGATTGTGCTTTCTATACAGGACTTCACATAGCATTGTGATGTAAAAAATAGATCAAACCAAATACAATTACATTGTGTTGGCTTTGAAATTTATTTTCGGCAAACAATACCAAAATTGATGATAACAAACAATTAAAGAGTGTTTGATACTGATGAAATATCTACTTCATGTTTTCAGGAAAAGACAAGTCAATGACTCGAAAAACATGGTAAAAAAAAAAAGCTTCATAAAAGCGAAAAGGGAAGAAAGAAATTGAAGCACGAAAACGGAAAATAAAATATTCAACGAAAAAAGCGAAATTCGAAGACTCAAGACTCGGGATAGATAGGTCAGGATGCAATCATTGTAACAAGGTATTTTATGCGTTCATAATATCTTATAAGCTCAAGTATTAAATGAACCGAACTCAAATGAAAGAAAAAATTATTTAAAACAAGTGTTCTTTGAAGCTATAGTCGACTAGAAGACTCTGTGTAGTCGACTGAACGATGACGAAAGTTAGAGTTTGAAATCAATTGAGCTGTAGTTGACTAAATGCACCAAGTAGTGGACTAAAAAATCATCTAGTCAACTAGACCTTCTCAAGTAGTCGACTAAACCATGCCGAAAGTTAACAATTTTTTATCACTTCATTTAGTCGACTAAACCCCACAACTAGTCGACTAATGACTACCATCCAGTCGACTAAAGCCTCATTGAGTCGACTAGGACTTCATCTAGTCGACTATAAGACTTCATGTAGTCAACTAAAGTCTAGCAAGTAGTCGACTAAAGGCTCATTATTCTGCACTTTGACATAATACATTTCTCCATCATTTGAGCAGCATGTCTAATGCTTTTGAAACGACTATTGTCTCTTTTCAATATGATATTCATTCTCAAGACCCTAAAACCTCCATATATAAAGAATAAGAAGTGTATTTGCAAAACAAGAGATTGAACTACACATTACGGTCATAGAACCATTATCAAAACCCTAAACCAACATATATGGAATGGGAAACAAAATTACTTGCTATCGACGCAAATTACCTTCCCAACCAAAATTCTATTAACACTACACATTACGGTCACAGAAAAAAGGACCCCCAAAGTTTTACAACCATCGAAGCTCAGAAAAAATAATTGTTTCTGGTTAGCGTGAATACATTTCCTTTAACTTAGTCCTTAAATATTCAACTTGTTCGTTGCTAGGGTCGTCCATCAATTTCAGCAGATATTCCGAACGCAAGTACACTGGATCGGTTTGTATTCATTAAAAATACAGATGTTAAGATCGAAAAATAGAGGGGTGATGGAAGAGTATAGATTTGTAATTCTGAAAAGTCACCGAGATCAAGTCTCCAGCCAAGCATTGGCCGTTCCAAGCCTCCATATTTACATGGCAAAGCTACCATATGAGGACTTGGTCATAACAGTGTATTACTTTCATTTTTAAACTTATTTCACCATATAACTCAAAGTGGAATACATTAATCGGTTGCATCTTACCCGTCCTTTGATATGGGTATGTTTTGGACCTTTGTGTAGACGTAGTTGCTGAAGTCCTTTCCGAATACGAACCCCGCAAAGTCACACTAAGAGGTTGTTTTACATGAGACAAAAAATAATAACATTGTACCATATATATAAATTAAACCTTTTAAATTGCGTTCAAAGGTACTAGTGTTTTCATACCAGTGTTTCAATCAATGCACGGTATCTGATTTGTTACCCCCCCCGAGCAAAGGTAATCGACGGATTTGCGTCATTGGTTAACAACTAATAGAAACCAATGGCGATCTACGCAAGCTGGGAGAAAAATCTGAAACAATAGGCAAGGTAAGCAGAGATAAGATTATGACATGAATGAGTAATATGAAATATTAATCAGGCATGGCAATTAAGAATCATAATGTACCAGCTCGGCATCCTTCACGTTATCCAAATACGAACATGGTGAGACTCTCTTATAGTAAGTAAAAAGCTCTTGAGGAGTCATTGTCGAAGTGTGAGCTTTTTTCTTCCTATCGCAACCGCCCATTGCATCTATCTTCGCGACGACTTGGGATTTGAAATAATATTTCGCTCGTCTTTCTCCTTTTTCCCTCTGGTTCAACTCTCAGCAAATACATTAATTACCTGTGTTCAATGAGAGAGTGGTATATTTACGAAAAAAATTAATAAACTAAACATGGCCCACCCCCAAAAATATTTCACTTGCATTTAGATAGTGTTTTATTAGTGGACAAAATGCTTTGTGAATTGTTGAAGGAAATAATGAGCGATGAGGAGGAAATAATCACCGAATTATTGGAAAGCAAATAAAAAATATTAAAAATTATAACTCATTAGTATGGAAACTGTTAGATAATTTTTGCATATGAATTTCATGAATAAAAAATTAATGTTCGAAGCACTGACTTTTTACAACATGAGTTTCTGCGCACTTAATTGGTTTTTCCTTCTATGAATGTCATTGGGAATGTACAAGTTCACTTACAGTGTCAACAAGCCATTGTTTATCGAAGAGAGTCATAAGGTGTCAGCGCTCCACACATTGGTTTCCATACTTCACCAAAACCTCCCTGATATAATCAACAAAATAGTACAATTAATAGTTGGCAACAAAGTACTATTATGATGTAGCGAATAAAACATAAATTGTTACCATTTTCCTTACACACCTTTCATCGCAACCTTCCATCGAGGCATAATGAAGAAGATCTAACTGGTAGTCGCTACGATTGGTTACTTCCTCTACAGTATGAATCCATGGCGAGTACGCGTAACGTCTAGGCCTCTTGCTCCTTTTTCCCCTACCGGCGTTTTCACATTCTCTCATCTTCCTTTCCCCCCTACCGGCCTCTTCACAGATTGTCTTCGAAGATGAAAAAGAAACCCGTCGTGCCTTCCTAGGTGCTAGAGTAACTTCAACACCCACCATTTTATATTCCTCTTGGATGGAATGTCCAATGTGTTCTTTCGCTAGACGATACACAATGCCTGCAAGTTGACGATATCCATTAGAGTCATTGGCCTCCTGTAATGATTTTTCTGCTCGGTTATCCATTCTCTCATTCAAAATATCGTGCGAAATTTTACACGATAAGGAATTTGCAACCCGGTCATCAATGTCGTCGTTATCCACCGGAACAACAACATCAGATGAGGATTTTGCGATGTCATATTGTTCCTCCTCTACTTTAGCAACTCCAACAACTGCAGATTTTCCTCCTTCTACTGCTACACCTTCACCTTCTATATTTCCTTCACCTACTCCATCATCATTATTTTCCACAATTATATTTAACATTACTGCTTCTTGATTTGCTGCTGCACCATCGACTTCTTTGCTGCCTCTTCCTTCTCCTACACTCATTTCTCCTCCATGTACATCTGTTTGTTCTTGTACATTTGATTCCATTACACCATCCCCAAATTTTTCAGACCCCAGGGCCTCATATGAGTCTTCATGTAGAGGTGTGTGTTCTCCCCTGGTTTGTTCTTCTTCTACTCCTTCTTCATCCACTGATAGAGCCTCTCCTCTTGCCAATTCTTCTTCTTGTCTATACTCTTCCTCTTGATCATTTTCTTTCGAATCAGAATCAGATTCAGAGTGGAAATCTCTATACTCTTCCTCTTCCTCTTCTTCTGATTCTAAATCGTCCGACTTTATTTCGGCTTCTTCCCTTACTTCTTTAACAACAGCCTTGCCCTTGCCCTTGCATCTATCTCTGACCTCGGCACTCTCCACGCCTGCCTTCCTCCGTTTCGGTCGCTCAAAAACCTTAACCTTAGATCTGCCATCGGCCTTCTTCTTGTTCTTGAGATTCTCAAGCTTTGAAGCTTTATTTCTCCATTTTTTAGCACACTCATCAGCAGTAGCTAGAATCTGTGAAGCTACATACCTCATGCGATGAATAACTTCCTGCAAATATTCACAGAACCGCAAATAATTTAGGCAATAGATTAGGAAACATAAATACTAAAGAAAATGCAACATAAATATGTAGGCATTAACTTACATCAGCTTCGACGTCCACCGAGTCCTCCATGTGTACATTGCGTGCTCTCTCGCTATTTGCCGACGTACAACCAGTGGAACTAATGGTTGGCAGACTGATATTCGTGCTTACAGTAGCAGCACCAACCGGGATCAACTATGGACATATTTAACACCATAAATTTATGAAGACACTTTAAAACTAAAACATAAATATAAAGGTCATGTCTTACCTTGTGTGTGCCATATGTTCCCATACCCTCATCCCATTTAATTCTGTGGCGTATGAGGTCCACCGTCCAATAGGCAAGGGTCTGAATGTTGCCTTGCGGGTAATGAAATTAGACAGACTCAAAACGCATATAGTATAAAAGCTGTTGTAAAGGTAAAAAAAATTAATAACAATTGTTACATTCAGTGGATAACAAACATTCTTAAACATGACGCATAATACCTGCAAGAACAACAAGCATCCACGATAGGCTGTCTTTAACGGCCCCCCTGATCCGGGCCTTATGGCTTTCACAAGTGCATCTGCAACATATTTTGCCTAGTTGTACGTGGCAATGGCATCGACTTCGGTAACAGCAGGCAACACGGACAGGTGACAATCATCACGGGATGTTGGTGTTAGCACAACAGCACAAGCCAATACAACAAACAGTCATTTGAATTGTTCATTGTTTTCTTCCTTTATGACTTTTTCTACAACCTTGGATATCTTCAAACCATCAGGCTCATAAAGACCGGCTGCCACCATCCACTTTGCCCTTTCAAAATGTTGTTTCATAGGAAATTTGTGTAAACCAATAGGTATTCCGAATACATTGCCCACTTCACAGCCATTGACATGAAGCTCTCTGACATGAGGAAGTAGAACTCGGTTGGTTCTACAATCGAAGTTAGAAATCAAGTACATGGTTAAATCTTTTCCTATCACATTACAGTTGAGCTCCAACAGCTTTCCAAACCCAATATTCTTGACCATTTTCCGCTGGTCAACGGATAGCTGGGACACGGTATTGATAAAGAGTTTCAAGTGTGACCGTTGGAAGCCAGTTCTCTTCTCCTCTTTACCTTTAGCTTTACCTTCAGACATGTTTCGTAATGAATTATAAATTTAAAAAAATTCAAAGCAATCAACCAAATAATTCCAACTCCTCTTATATACAAGGTTAATAGACGAGATAAAATAGAATAAAAGGCATCCCCGACCCAAGATACGAGGCCGGGCCTAGAGGACATGAACACTTTCAATCATAGGGTCCTCTCACCTCATACTTTATAGCGAAGAATTAGTTACTTTACATAAGTATGAAGGGATTGATGTTCATTCATATACTAACCACCTCAAGTACATTAAGGATGGATTAAATAAACCTTAATGACTGAAAATATTGCATCTTTCACAAAAACTAACCACCTCAACTACATGAAGGATGGATTAAACAAACCCTAATGACTGAAAATTAGCATCTTTCGCAATTTCATACCTATGAACCAAATCATTCTAACTCCGGCTATAAAAAGGTTTATAGCCGGATTTAACAATTTTGAGAATATATCCAAATTAATTCCTTCTTCATTGAACAGAATTCCTAGGGATCCAACAAACAAAATTCCTTCTTGATTTAACATATTAATGTACGACTCATAAGGATATGAATAAGGAAAATGCTAGACATCAAGATTTTAACTTGAATGACGTGAAAGGATGAGGTGGAATAATCTTTAATTCACTTATAATTTTGCCTTTTCATTTCAAATTTTCTACGTTCTTCATTTTATCTCCCTTTATCTCAAGACCCAAACACTCAATTCTTTTCCCCCCTCTTTCTTGTGTAATCAAATATTTTGTTCATCAATTTTTATAAATTCTTTGTTCTACATACCTTTGCAAAGCACCCTGTTAATGGGTTCTCTGCTGGCTTGGTTGATGAGACCAACGTGTTTCAATGCAGTGTCACCATTATTGGACCTCCTGAAACTTTTAGTATGCATTAATTCATTACCAAAGATTAAATATTTCCACCAAAGATTGTTTTTCCTTTTATGTGGATGGTACATGCTCGGATTACAAGAAAATTGAGAGAAAAATTGTGATACCCCTTAATTTTCAAGCATAGGTTGGCCATGCCTATATCGAAAGCTAAGGCGCATCAACACTCAATAATAAACAAGCACGGAAGCAAAAGACATATTTAAGAAATAACAGAGTCTCAAAAGTTTAACTTTCATGAATAAACAAATTCAAAAATCAAAAACCCCCAAAGGGTACAACTCGGGAATCCATATCTATGGACCCCTAAACCTTAATGAAAACAAGAGTCTAAAAAAAAATATAACTAAATTGAGTCCCTACACTGCACTGAAGTCAAAATGGAAGAATTTGCGAATGAATGATAAGAGACCTCAACCCTGTGGCTGAAACTGCCAAGAACCTGAAACAACAATGGTGGGTCAGACCCACGAGCAAAGTAGACTCTACATGATCCCAAACAGAGTACCAATAATCCCATCATCTACTCACTATAAAATAAGAGTAATATTATAATTCCTATAACTCTAAGTATCACACCTAAATATATAACCTCCAGAAAATAGGCATAACAAATAAGGTGCAATCATAATTAAATAACAAGTCAATAAACAAAACAAATAAAGTACAACCAAACAAATCAATTCACAAATCAATAGGCAAAATAAATAAAATAATACAATAACTAAAGCACAAGTCCTTTGGCAAATAACCCATGCCGAACCATAACCACGTACCCGAACTCCGTGTCATGGTACAGATGAGACTGCGTTAATAGTCAGCCCATCGTGGTTCCTCCATTACTCAATCACCAAAAACATATAAAGAAATAAAAAATCAAAGTTAATCCAAAGTAAGTACTAAACAACTTATCTCTTGAGGTTACTGTTATACTAATAACACCAATTAGATGAAAATTATGAAATTTAGCTTTTGCCATTTTATTTTATTTTAATAATAGCAGTTACTATTATTTTATAATTATCATGATCTTTATAGATATATTTTCTTTCGTTTCCATCTTAACGAACACACATAATATATATACGTATACCCCTAATCCTCATCTAAACATCCATATTATACTGCACCTAAAAAGTCACTGTTCTAATAAATCCCATCACCTAATTAGATAAACTTCCTCAACCACCACACATGGGTTAATCACTTTTTTTTTAATTCCTTTTCCTAATAACATTGAGTAACAATTTGGATTACTCCACCAAAATCCACTTATATAGTATATACGTATATAACTTTATATATATACATATATATACAGCAGTCAATCAATTGTAACACCTTTGAAATTTTGTGACTAAAGTCCCATGCTACATGAACAAACAGTAGCAAAATCCTATCCATGAATTTGTCACATGAACTTGCTAACAAGTCAATTATCACATGCCACAAGTTCGGTGCCCAACAACAGACCTGTTCATATTACAGTAGTTTACACATAATACATATAAACATAGAAAACTCGGATATATATATATATAATAACACCGATTTATATGAATATAAATAAATAAAAATATATTCATGTACAAGTTCATACAACCGAAGACACATAAACAAATCAAAATTTAAACAGACACATGCATAGACGATACGAACACAAACCTATTCATATATATATATATATAATAAATGGAGATAATAAGATTAATGGTTCAAAGGGGAAGAGAAGAACATTCTACTTGCCTGATTTAAGAACCAAATCACACGCAACTGTAGATCGATCGTTGCTTCCCTTCCTCTTTCACGTAGCTGTCTCTCTACTCTCCCTCTATAGAATCGGCTGATAGAAAACGTAGGACTATCTTAGGGTTTTATTTTGGTTATATAAAAATATATATATATATATATATATATATTTAATCCTTCCGATGGGCCCAAAAATATATTATAGCCCATTAGCTAATAAGCCTAACTAATTAACTCAAAAATATTAATATTATAGCCCATTAGCTAATAAGCCCAAATAATTAACTTATAATTAATTATTTAATTAAATTAAATATATCCAATATAAATAAATAAAAATTACGGGATATTACAAAAATAATTCTGGAAACTTGTACTACCAAGAAGAATTGATTAAGGACGATGAATTTTTGTTGCGCTTTGTCTATTGCAGGAAGGTTAAAACTTATTCAAACTGTCTTTGTTTGTATCTCAAATCTACTGGGCTTCTATATTTTTTCTCCCTAAATATGTGATGAAGCAATTGAATACTATCATGAGAAGATTTATGTGGAAGGGTATTCAGTTGAAACACGGAGGTGAAAAAATAGCTTGCCACCAACTTTGCTTCCTAAGGATGAGGGGGGTTAGGTTTAAAGAATCTGGAAAATATGAATCATCCTTCCATTTTCAAATCTATTTGTGGCCTTTATGGGTCTATGAGGACTTAATTAAAAACATGAATTTCTAGTTACTAAAGATTTCAGACAAATGTTCATGGATTTGGAGGAAAATCCTAAATTTCAGTAGTCAATTTAAAAGATATTTTGCTTTCAACATTGGAAATGGTAGTTCCATATCAGTGTGGTATGATAAAAGGCTTTATAAAGATTCTATATATGAGATTATGGGACACAGGGTTTTGTATTATTCAGGCTTGAGCAGGACTGCAAAGCTAGAGGTTTTTATTGATCCTCAAGGCTCAACTTCCCAACCCAAATATAAATCAGGATAACAGAATTATATGGAACCCTACTGGGCACAAATTTAGTATCAAAACTGCTTGGGAAGCTATCCAATCTATGAGAATGAAAGTGGAGTGGGTTTCATTGGTTTGGTTTTCTTCTTGTATTCCAAAACATGCTTTCAATCTTGGGATACAATGCAAACTATGGGTATAGTGCAGGCTTGAAAATGCTAAATATGTCACTTGGAAGATGAATCTACAGATCACTTAATTTTCTATTCTCCTTTCTCTAAGCAAATTTGGACTGTTATTATGCATAAAGTAGGTTATGGTGTTATTGGCTATTCTTGGACTATCATTTTGAACTGCTGCAATATTCATTTAAAACGCAAAAGCCTTCTCAAAGACATTGCAAAGCTATCTTTAGCTGCAACTGTGTAACATATTTGAGGAGAAAGGAACAGAAGAATGTATGGTAAGGATGTGAGAATTGGGAAACTCATCTTGCATGACATTATAAAAATGTAAGATTCAGATTGATGTCTCTCAAAAGGATGAAAGTTAATTCAGTAAATGAGAAACACAACCCTAAATTAAACCCCTCTAAACCGGAAAATCCTTTAAATTGAAAAGCTAAACTCAACCCTAAATTAAACCCGTCTAAAATGTAGCCCTAAATTGAAAACTCTAAACGTATTAACAATTGATGATTTCAGCTAGAGGAATGTAGTAACATACATATCCCTATAGTACATAGTGTGAGCACTAAGCAGATAATATTGTATTCAATATATATGTGATATATAATGGAAAAAGTCCGTTTCTTTTCATGGATATTCAAACAATGTTTACATTCTCACAGAAACCCAACAAAATTTATTGAAAACCCACACAGATTCTCTCAAGTTGAAAGCTAAAATTGTGATAAATTGAGCTAGGGCTCTCCTATGAAGCTGTTGCAGAAACTACGATAATGTCTGTGGAGTCGATTTATGCTTCAAATAATGATAATATCAAAGGAGTGCTCACTCATGGCAGTTGATATGTCAAGTACACTGTGTATGGAAACTTTTTTCAGGTTTCTAACAAGTATATCCTTCCCATTAGACTTATTGGTAGAGGTGCTTATGCCATTATTTTTAGAGGTCCTTATGTCATTGTTTCGTAACTTAATCAAACAATTGGATGTGTTATATATATGTATCTATAGGTTAATTTGAAGTTGGTTCTGGTTTAATTTAGGTTATTTAGTTTTATGGTTTTGAGATTGAGAAAACCCAAATTCTAGGTTTTACTATTTTTACTAGTTTTGTTTTGCTCAAGCCTGAAATGAGTCTTGGGACATTTTAAATATAAATATGTGGAGTATTGTTTATATATTAAGGTATAGGTTGATGTTTGCTTCTTACTGGATTTTGGGGTTAACTTGGGTTGGTTTGTTTTATAACTATGTGCTTATGGCTTATGATCACCCAAAGTTCAATTTATTTACTATTGCATGTTAGCTTTATTTGGTTTAGATCTCAAATGGGTCTTTGGATATTTTACTTAGGAATATTCAGATTAGTCTTTATGTATCCTCAAATTTCTGAGTTGAAGTTTATTATTACTGGATTTTTGTTTCGTTAATTTGGACTCTTTGTTTTATATCTTAGAACTTATCCCAAGTTTCATAAATTTAAGAACTTTTTTAGTTTTTCATGCTTAAACCTCAAATGGGTCTTCGGATAGTTTAGATAAGGTTTTTTGTGGATGTTTCTTTTATTTATGCAAATACTAAGTTGAAGTTCGTTTCTCGGTACGTCATTCAGGTTAATTTATTGTTCTATTCTGTCTTGGGACTATGTGCTTATGAATAATTATATTAGTTTCTTTCGCTTAAATTCAAATTAGTCTCGTGAGATTTTGGATAGGAATGTTTAGATGAATTATTTGTACACTTCTTTATCCTTTATTTATTTACAAAATTATTTATTTTTTCCGGATAAGAGACACAACATAATCAAGGATAAATTAAGAAGTTTCATTCAACCCTAAATTAAAAACTCTAAACATATTAACTATTCATGCCTTTTGCTATCAAAACCTGAGTGCTCATGTATGATAATTTCACCATTTTAATTGTCCTGGCCACCAAGTAATGAGAACAAAAATCTACTTCTGTGTGTTTGTGTATGTGTTTCATGTTATACATCTACTAAACATAATACAATAATGGGATGGGAAGATGGTTTCTGCAATTTTGCAGCCTCAACGGATCCCAAAACTACTGGAGACTTTCCGAGCTCATAGGTATATGGACTGCAACGACCATGGCGCTTGAAAACTCTAAACTCAAGTAAGAAACCCTAATTTAAACACCTCTACAATGTAACCCTCAATTGAAAACTCTAAACTCAACCGCTTGAAAAATCGATATTCAAACATATCACATACCAAATTAACAAACCTGGATTTTAGGATGACATACCTAAGTCTATGCAAATTTTCCACCGGAATATTGATGGACGATGGAGGAGGGACAGCCCCAGAAGAAGATGATGGTGGGTTTTTCGCCGATTTCTTCACTCCTTTCTTGCTAGCTCTCTTCAACTTCGTCTTGGATGAAGCTTTTCCCACGAGTGATTTCTTCGACGCACCGGCAACATCCTTGCCCTTATCCACCATTTCGAGTGATGAATTGCCCTTATCCACCTAAATTGGGGGTTTTTAGGGATTCCCTCCCGTGATTTTTAGGGTTAGGGGTTAGGTTATAAATTGGGGATTTCTAGGGTTAGGGCTAGAATAGAACACACATGCAGACTAGAGAGGGAGTTTAGGGTTAGGTTTTAGGTGGTTGATGAATTAGGTTTACAAACACACACAAGGAGCTCTCAAGGGGAAGAAGAAAGACATAGTTCTCAAGATGAAGATTGCTACAGTGGTTCGCACAATTAGGAAATGTTTTAATTTCAATTTTAGGATGTGTTTGATTTGGAGCCAAAATGGTGTAGTTTTCGGAAGTCAAACATGTATTTCCAAACAGTTCCGTATAATTATGTGACATACACAGAAATATTTATATGAGCTGATATATGTTGATGTGGATAATTAAATACCGTGCAACCAACCACAATCCGCCACCTGTGAATGGAAGGTGGTCCAATCAGAGAAAGAATGGACCTGATTTTTTTCCTCGCAGCAGGGTGTGAAAACGGATTAATCCAACTTTGGTTTTATTTTTAATTTTTAATGATCCAATTAATCCGGTCCAATTTATTATTGTTCATATATATTATTTTAAAAGTACTTATAAAAGTAGGAGCCATTTTTAATATTTTATATATTTATCACTTTTAAAATAGCAAAAAATTTATAACTAAAATGTATTATGATTTAAAGTGTATACATTTATCAACATGTAAAATACAAGAAGAATTGTAAGCAACCATGAAGTTTTAAGCACTTTTAATATCTGTTTATGTTTTTCTTATTTTATTCAACTATAAACATATAATAAAATATTTTTTTCATTTTTTATTTTGGAATTAGTGAGTTACAAGTCACTTAATTTTATCATTTAAAAATAAATATATTGATAACATATTACTATTCCTTTAAAGATTAATGACCTTTTATAGTTTTTTATCCAAACATTTGACACTTTTGGTATATTGTGTTAGATGTGAGGTATTTTACTTGTGCCATGAGATATTAATGCTTATTTGATTTGTGAACTATGTAATTGATTAAAGGTTTTAATTTTGTTATTGGGCTTGAATTGCATTACAAATTGCTTTCTAAAAAAGATGTTATCGAATAGAAATTAGTACAAGTAACATGTAGCGTCAGATATTTTTACGTCCCAATTAAAAATTTTATTAACAATTAAATGTTTATGTGATTATGTGATTAATGTGTTTATGTGGTTAACATGAATTACATGATTTACTTGAGATTAAAATTGTAAATTGCGTGTGGTATTTTCAATTTGAGAAAAATAAAAAGTGTTGAAAACGATTTCAGAAAATAAATGACCAAGGGGTAAATTAGTATTTTCATATTAGGAAGACTTAGAGGAATTTGTAGAGAAATGGCTAAGTGTTGGTGTGTGAGTGGCATTGAGGTAAATAGAGAGAAAGATAAGGGTTAAAAGGGTAAATTGAGAGTCATGATGACACTCTTGTAATTAATCCTAAGTTGAGATGGATTTAGTCTTTTCCCACTTTAATGTGTTGTCTTATTCTGAACCATCGATCTCAAGTTTTCTTCCACCTTTGTTCACAACCCTTGGATCATAGGGCCTTGTTTGGATGATACACAAATGCATAAATGCATTAACCTTGCTCTTTCATTTGCTAGACTTCCTTTCCACTCTTGGATAATTCTCTCATTTTATTTTCTTTATTCTCAAATCTTGGATTGTGAGAGATGTGAGTGGAGAATCTAAACATTTCTTAAGTTTTTTCCACTTTGCAAGACTTCACATTTTCTTGCAAACAATTTCTCTATACATTTCTCTCTCCTCTCCTCCACAGTACTTCACTCTCTCTTGCTCCATGGATGCCAAGGTTTGATCATCTCTTGCTTGGTTGGTAGTGAAGTTGTTCTTGAGCTTATGTTGTTACTCTTTTTCATTTGAGTTGAACTTAGTAAGCTCTTCTCATCTCTCTTTGATTCTTGTAGATTTGTAAACCCTAACTTTCATTAGTTTTGGAAAGCTCTTTGAAATGACATGGGTTCTTAAATTCCATTATCAAATCCATTATAAAAATCATTACGGATATCTTATTTCTTTTCCCCATTGATTTGTTGTTGCTAGCTTGGAGGAGATTTGATTATTAACTCTTGAAGAGTTGTAAGTGTTCTTGATCCCTTGGTATTGGTTCTCTCTTGGGTTCCATCTTGCAGTTGAGTTATTGGTAAGAGTTTCATCTCTTGATTCATCTAAATTTTGAAACCCTAGAATTCACCATTTTTGGGGTTTTGGCTTAACTTTGATTTCTTGCCTCTATTTGGGTTTATTGTTATTGAAAAACCCTAAGATAGTGTTATGGTTATATTCTTGCTCAATTGATGGCTTGGAGATCTTTGAGCTGAACTATCGAAATCTTCCTCTTTGAAACTCTCTTGAAAGTCCTTGCTCGGTTCGTTATTGGCGTCTTTTGGACCAATAGGTTGTGCCTTCTTGATTACTAGGACTTGTGATTGCTTGGAGTTGAGGTAGGTGAAAAATGAGTTGTTTTAATTTGTGTACGAGAGTGTGTACGTCTATGTATAGATATGCGATGTATATATGCGAGTTGTGTCTTGAAAACGTAGACGAGAAACTAGGACTTTGAAAAACATGATTGTGTGATAATAATGCTTGTTGTGGAGTATTGCTTATAAGTGTGTGGTTATGAGCATGATGATAAATTGGGCACAATATATTGCATAATGATGTAAAACATGTATCGGGATGAGACATGGTTTTTATTGAGATCCTTGATGCATATTGAGTACACCTTGTAGTGTTGAGTACATGGGTGTTGGTTTATACGGGTCGTGTAACCATGTGTACGTGAGTAGATTTGTTTCGGATCGTCGCAACAACTGGCCAGGAGGTGTTCCCAACCTATAGAACTATTATGTCCGAGAATTGTGGTATAGGGTGAGTCCTCCCATCCTCAAAGTCGCGGGTCGTCTCGTGCATTTGATCTTCGGATCTTTAGTCGCGGGTCATCTCGTGCAACCGATCTTCCTTGTTGAAAGTGTCAATTCTCATAAGGGGATGATCGGTGCGTCACTCTATCTTTGTCATGGGTCATCTCGTGAATGGTTAGAACATGAATCCGTTGACCTTAGTGGACAGGGTGAGTACCATGAGGTGTGTTGAGTCACATTGCATTTAATTTGTCATATATGTAATTGTGATATTTATGTTGATGCATGCTATACTCTTGAATGACTATGATATGAGCATATAGGGTGAGTCCTCCCATCCTCAAACGAATGATTAAATACTTATATTTTTCCGATAAAATGTTAGCCGAGTAGTTTATATTGATGTACATCCCTCTGAGCGCTATGCACGGGAATTTTATTCTTTTGGTGCACTTCGGTGCCGACAATGTAAAATTACATATTTTGATCAAACTATGATATGTTTCGCCTTAGGACGCTTGAATGTACTCTTTTAATCCTTCCATTTTGAGTTGTGAAGTGTATTATTGCTATTGAACGTTGTTATTAGGAGTTTGGCCTAAAACGACATTTTTCTAGGTTTCAAACAAATCATTTTCGTTTTGAATGAAAAAACCTTTTTCTCCCACCCCCGTAGCCCGACAAATTTCATTGTTTAGAAATGATTTTAAACTCATTTTTATAAAGATTTTGACTTTTAGAAGCCGACGATAGTGAAAACAGAGACCGGGGGCAAGACGGATAATTTTATGAGATTTTAAATAATCACTTTTATTCAAAGTTTTAATTTTACGCGTTTCCCATGATTTTGGTGATTATTTTTGAAATTTTCAAATGATAAACTCCCTTTTCAAATAATTGTGATTTTTTGGGGTTGAGGTGCAAAGAACAGAGTCCGTATGAAAAATTAGTGTATTTTCAACTTTAAAGAACCACTTGGGCGCAGCCTAGGGGCAACACAATGCCCATTTGGGGTGCATTTGGGCACCATCTGTAGGCGCCATAACGCCAAAGGGCACTGCAGCGTGTGGCATGTTATGCCAGCCTGCATGCCATGGCCTGCAGTGGTGTCGCCCGACACCCGATTTTTAAATTTTCATTTCTTCCAGCTCGCACCTCCGAATTAGGTCTTGTTTATTTCTATGATTTTTCCTATGTCCAAATTGTTGAGATAAAATTTGAAATGTTATTTTTACCCTTGAAATGATTGTTTTACTCTTGGTAAAATTGGGGTTCTTCAACATTCTGTTTTGGTCGGTGTTGTCCGACACCATTTTTTAAAATTCATATCTCTTGCCTTGTTGATTCTATCTAGGTTCCCTTTGTTCCTATAGATTGTGCTATGTCCAAACTTTATAGTTGTATTTATAAATTACTATTTTACGCCTGAAATTACCATTTTATCCTTGGATAAACATGGGGTGTTTAAATGATTCATTTAGAGTGTCGTTTGAGTCGTTTCATTTCCATTTCAATCCCGAGGGATCTTTTCTCATCTTTGGGATGTGAAATTACTATTTTACCCTTGTACGGGTTTTTGGAGACTAAATGTTATTTTTTTTGTTTCTTTTAACTTTCGCGACGCTCCCTTAACTCTTAGGCTCGTGTTTCGGAGTCCTAGGAAATTCGGGGCATGACAACTTGGTATCAGAGCATGTCACTTTTTGCTTCGTTGTCTTTCGTTTACAAATTGTG
The DNA here is from genome assembly GCA_963922005.1 of Cornus suecica. Classification (NCBI taxonomy): domain Eukaryota; kingdom Viridiplantae; phylum Streptophyta; class Magnoliopsida; order Cornales; family Cornaceae; genus Cornus; species Cornus suecica. Next base: position 39,079,023 of record OY998245.1, on the reverse strand, counting down.
GCTTACTAGTAGTTGTTTATTTTATCGTGTTGACTTGTGCGTATGTCAGCATGGTGCTAGTATTTAGTTTCGCATACCTTGGGTTAGTCATGCTTTAATCCTTTCCTTTTTGGTTTTGAAAGTTGGATTAACTTACTTACGGTGCAGGATCTTCGTATCCCTTTTATTGATTTTGCCTTTGCTTCTCCCTTGTTTCATCTTTGTGATTAGCTTTTTCATCTCTTGATGATGCATGGTTTGTCTATGCGCTAGTGAGATGTAGTGTGTACTTGACTCGAGTGTGTCGTGATTGTAAAGTCACGATTTCTTGATGGTCATTAACATTCGACTTCACTCCCTTTGGCATGACAAGCTTTAGCATCATTTTGGGCATGGATTGGTTATCAACCTTCCGTGTGCGAATTGATCGCTTTCGAGGTCGTGTGTCCATGGGAGCGCCTTCGGGCGAGCACTTACTTTTATTTGGTGATGGCAATGACTTTTATTTTTCTTCCTATTGTGATAGGGGTTGTATAACCGTGCGTACACTAGAAAGTGAGTACTCATTCGTGGGCACTTGGAGCGACGCTAGTGTTACTTTTTATGGTTTGTGGAAATCGTGACTTACCTAGCTTCTTGTTGGCAAGGGTGACCGATGAGGAAGTAGGTGGTTTTGTCGATGTACCGAGTGTTGTGTACGAGTGTTGGGATGTCCTTCCTGATGATTTAAATTTTTATTGCGTCCTCAAGGTGATGTAAAGTTTTCTATTGGGTTTAGGTTATGTACCGTGCCAATTTTTGTGGCATTGTGCCAGAGGGCACTGACATCATTCATGAGTCTTGTAAACCACTTGTTTGACGTGTTCATGAAGCGTGTTGTTTCGAAAGGTAGTGTCTCGGTCGATCTTTTAAAGTTCAAAGCAGTGTTGAGTTAGAACTAATTGACTAATGTCTTGAGATTCATAACTTCTCGAGTGAGCGAGTAGCTATCGATGGTTAGTTAAGGGCCTTTTATGCCTTGCAACTGCAATGTTTTGACTTACGTGGTAGAGCGTTCGGTTCATGTGGGGTGGTAAGTGTGAAGGGCTATCCTCTAGTGAATGACACGATTGACTATGTCTCCGATTTTAACCTAACCCTAGTGAGGCATTGGTTAAGTTGTTATTGTGATGCTTCACGTGAGAGTGTATGCTTAGGATGGATGAACTGTTTTTTTATCCGGCCATGAGCCTCTTCGGTATCATTTTATGTTTGGGGATGAGTTCCTCTTTCCTTTTATATTGTGATAACATGTCATTGGTGATTGAATGGTGTATTTTCTAAGCTTTGGTATCCCGTTTTGCTTGAGCCATTAAGGGGTTTTGTAATTAGGTGTTCTTGTGTAGGCATTGTGAGGTTGACTTTCCTTATTGGAACCGTTGCTAGTATATATTTTCTCTTGTGGTATTCAATATGTGTTACTCGAGTATTATTCTCTTGTAGTTCGAGGTTGCTTTACTTGGAGTGTGATGTAACCGTGTCCCTCCATTGTTATAGATGGACTTTAGGTATAAGAGTAGTGATTCATTAATTGTGGATTGTCGGTGGAGTACACGAACTCAACTCACAAGAACGACCACCTAATGGTCACTGAAACAAAGCAAAGGAAAAGACTTCCCAATGCTAAACCAACAGATAACCGAGACAACAATGTCAAGGTTAAAACACCACAAGTGTTTAAGGAGAACACCTGGACAAGGAACCCAATCCACTCGGTATCCATGCCCACAACATGTGGAACAACTCGAATCACCTAAGTGGTGACGTCAAAAACCAAGAAGAAAGGAAGGGCAACACTATATGTGTGCACTGAACAACACCAAGCCTCATACCCGAGACTTAGAAATGATAGGAAGCAAAGGTGAAACAATGGAACACCTTTCAAAACTCTACAAGATGAGATATTGAGAAAGAAGTCTCGAAATCTCAGAATCCCAAGAAAGTAATAAAAATAGTTTTCCTTTTAAGAGACCATATAGTAAAAATGACCGTCTTGCCCCCGGTCTCCGTCAGTTGCCATCACCGGCTTTTAGAGTTAAAAATCCTTTCAAAGAAGATCCTAAAATCATTTTATAAAGTGTTAAAACTTTTAGTTGTTACGAGGGTAGGCGAAAACGGGTTTTTCCTTTTAAATACAAAAAGTTTAGAAAACATAGTTTTCAAAATGACAGCCACATAAGAATGAACACCACTACAAGGATTCCTATAATGTCCCGAAAGAACAATGAAGGAAGACAATACGTTGGATTCACGAAACACAACTATCCGTTTCCAACCCCACGAAATCAAATGACGACACATGGAAGAGGTTCGGCACGACGCCGTAACCGACAACTCAAGGAGTGACAGATAAGTCAAGGACATGTACTAGTATACAAAGCACAGTAAGGAAAATGCTTAGGGGAATGAACTAAGCACTAGAACCAAGTCTGTCAAACTACAGTACATTGAGTACTTAATAAATCACATCAACCATAACCTCTTCTCATCAATCCAAATCTCACACAATCTCATCACCGCCTACTCTAAGGCCTCAAACATCAATTGATACTAAAGTCAATCCCTAACCTCAATCTCCAACACGGTCACACGACTAACCACAATCATCCCAAAGAGATCACTACACGAATATACTTAACCTCCCCCAAGGGTACGAAAGTATATATACTCACAAGTATAAAAATAAACATTTCATTATACTTGATTTATTACCTCATGTAATCATTTTCTTCCACGTTAATCATTATCAACTGAGCATTTATAAAATATGAATTTAATTTACAATATTCATACATAACATGCTCCAAAATCCAACAGGCAATAATAACACATATTAAACCTGCTCCAACATCACATGTAATAATATCACGTAAACATGTCAAATGAAATCACATAAATGCCATACAAATACAATGTGACTCATACACCACCCTTTGCCCACATCACGTGGTTAACGAATACGCACTCCACCCATTTACAAGGAGAAAGAGTACCGCACCGATTCTTCCCAAGTGTTTTTGACACTACACTTTCAACAAGGAAGACGGTTGCACGAGACGACCCGTGACCAAAGATCCGTATAACGGATGCACGAGACGACCCGCGACTTCGAGAATGAGACGACTCACCCTATACCCCATTCACAGCTCATTATTCTGTAGGATGGGAACACCCCCTGGCCAGTTGTTGCGACGATTCGACACAAAGACACCCCACATGATTTCACAACCCACATATACCAATATCATGATTTAACACTACATGATATTCTCAATATGCATCCAGGTCCAAATGACAATCATGCCTCAACATAAATATGTAATACATCATATTTATGAACAATATCCACATGCTACCACACGAATCTCATACTCTCTTTCACATGCTTTTAAAACAATAAAGCAGTAAATCAAGATAAGCAATAATATCACATAAGCATGCTTGTAATTCATCAACTTATACTTTAATTCCAAGTATACAAGTCATTCCCTTTTAACATGCCTTTAAAATAAATTAATGCAATTAATTCACGTATCGCAAAGGGAACCTAGCACAACGTCTAAGTTTTCACGAATCTCTACTAACTCATTTAATTCTCAAGGAAATTTCTAAGCCGCCTATTCCTATTCAATTCAATTAGGAATATTTTTAATTATATAGGAAATAATTTAATTAATTTTCTTAAATTAATTCCTAAGTCCAATTCCGATTCTAAACGAATTATAGATATTTAAATTAACGATTTAATATATCTATACTAAATTAAATAAGAATTTTGCACCCCTAAACTACTTCAATAATGCGGAGTGAGAAATATAATTTCCCACCTAATTATACGTTACCGAACAGTCCGAAACAGCACAGTATCGGCGCCCGAACACGAAGCTCACCGACCAAAATCGTCCGAAAACTATTTCGAATATATCAAAATGTCCGCCTCGACAATCTATACGATATATACGAAGCCCATTAGCAATAGGTTATTTAATTTGAGTAAATCTAAAATAACCCAAACGAAAATTCGAAACTTCAAATCAAATTTCCCGACAAACCGTTCAATGTAAAATTACGAAATGTTTACACGTCGTACCTGACATCGAGACGAAGCTACCCTCCGAAAATCAGCCCAAACCGAGGTCGGGAAGTCGACTGAACAAATGGTCAAAGTTTCTGGCCAGAACTGCACTGTTGCGCGAATCCAGCTCTGCTACGACCACGCGCTGCTGCACCACCACCTGCAGCTCCGGCGACTTCCGACAGCCTCCCTGATTGCGCCGCCAACCAGCTACCTCCGCCGCTATCGCCGCCCCTTGCCGCAGCAGTTGTCGGTGAACCATAGCCGACTGCTCAAGTCGCAACTGAAGCGCAACTCTTCTCCCTTCAGTTCTCTCTCTCTCTCTCTCCGACGAGCTGCTCCCTTGCCGGCGACGTGAAGGTGAAGATGGAGGTGGGAGAAGGAGGCTCAGTCGTGGAGAAGAAGATGGCTGTTGCGTGAAGAAGAGAAGGAATGAGGAAGAAGGAGCTGCGAGAATCAATACAACGATATATACATATATATATATATATATATATAATTCAATTTCAATTGAATTTTGTGCAACCTATTTCCAATAGGCTCATGTGACATGCCATGTGACCAAAAGAAATAAATGTGACAATAGCTTCCCAAATTACAATACTAGCCCTCTATTTATTTAGAATCACGAAATAACCCCCAAGACTATATATATATAATTATAATTACAATTATATATATATACAATAAATCCTAATAAATACCGGGAACATCCAAACATAATCTCGTAAGCCCGAAATAACAACGGGACACCCAATTAAGTATACCGGGTTAGGAACCCAAACATCGGAACACCCAACAGGCCCGATCCAATTAAAATGTGTCGTCACCCAGTCGAAACACTAAACGTTAAATGTCGAAACGATACCGTGTAATTGACAACAAGAATTCGCGTAGTCGTCAAAGAGAAACTGTAAAGTCATCCAGTCGACTTTAAAAGTAAACGCGAAAAATTTACACGCGAAATAAAATGAATAATATGAACGTCGTGAACAAGTGACGTCATAACCGAAATTAAATTAAATATAATTTCAGAAAAAAGGAAAATAACACGGGGTGTTACAGTGCATTACATGCTCCCCCTTAGTAAATATATTTTTTCAATTTCATACACTAGCATGGAGGCACACATAAACATGACTTACATACACGAAAGCATGATACACGAAAGCAACTTACTTCTCCCCATTTGGCAACATAAAAAGGTGGGAAGTGATGGTTAAATAAAGAATTTATCATGCTAATACATCAACGTCCAAAGCCAACCCAATTTCTCTATGAATTTTGAAAGAGAATCCTCCGGAAAAAGGCTTTGTGAAAATATCCGCTAATTAATTTTTAGTGTCAATAAAAACCAATACAACGTCTCTTTTAGCAACATGATCATGTAAGAAATGATGCATAATCTCGATATGCTTAGTTCGTGAACGATGAAAAGGATTCTTTAACATACAAATAACGCTTGTAAAAACGCATTCAATGGGCACATGATTGAAAATAAGCACATAGTCATATGTATAAAGTTTGGTATTTCTTCCCCTATCACCAAGGAGCAAATCTCCCCCTAAGAATGTGCATACAACATATACTCATCAACTAATTTTCTCCTTCTTTGACATCATTAAATATAGTAAATACAATTAAGTACAAGAAGAGAATCAAGTTGCATAAATGAATTGTGATCATATAATATATCATTTAAAGTAACACAATCTCATAATGTCCACACATTTCATGAATATGCTTAAGAACATTATCAAATTACAAACATAACTTTGCATTCATGAAGGCAACGAGGACATGCTAGTACATGTCATCAATGATGACTAAACCATTTGCTTGATTTTCATAGACAAATAGGATATATGTTCAACATAGATTTTCATAAATCAATTACATAGATCAAGTGAATGACTCAAATGAAAAGTGACTAAATGTTCAAGTGAGTGTGTTTGAATTAAAGCTCAAACCATAAGTATTCAACATACTATATGTAAACAAAGAACATTCAAACACTAGATCATTTAAACTCACATAGTCATGTATGAAAATTCACTTAAAATCACATATGAGCACTTAAGAATAAGTCAACAACACCTTCATCTTAATCACATGAAAATAAATAAACACATATGCAACATCTAATTATAGAATGTAATGTGAATAGAGTAAAAATCATGATGATGACTAAGAAAAGAATATTTTAAAATAAGCAAGTGCAAAATACACAAGAAAATAAATTCATCTATCATGCTCATTTTGAAATAGATTGCATGTTTGTGATAAACGTCTTTTCTCAACACATCAAAAATTGGTAAACATAATACTCCAATGAATCTTATAACCAAATTTGTGATAAGTTATAAATGATAAACAACAAAAAGAATGTTTATCAATAGGTTCTAAAATATCCTTCATCCATAAGAAAATCACTTAAAGTCATTCAAAACACCCTCTTGGATCATTTTTCAAATTAAGTACGGCTTATGATAGTTTTAAACCCATTTTCTAAAACTTATACATTTCAAAGCATTGTGAATCACTACATGAAAAATTTTCATATAGGAATGCATTAAATAAAAATATTTCATGCAAAGAAGCATGTGGCATTTTTAGAATTTTAATTACATTCATATGTGCAAATAAAAATCTATATCCTTCTTGGTTAAGATCTTGGAATAATAATGGTCAAAACCTTGGGTAACCATTATTAGACATAGATTGCAACATTAATATGCATTATAAGATATACAAGAGTATGTATGTATGATAATGATATAAAAGTTTAAGATATAGAAAATATTATATATCATTGAGAAAATCATAATAATGCAAGAATAATAAAAACGTATGTCTTTCATGATATGTGCACATAAAACTCATGAATCATGTTTTTCAATAAACATTCAAGATAGCAACATTTGAGCACAGAATCTCCATCTTTTCAACATGCTTCCTTCAAAGAGGAACCTATAGTACCTTTTCATAATAAAGATCCAAGCATATATTAAATATCTTCAACCAAGGTTACAATTACAAACAACAAAGGCTAAGCACATGAATATCATTTTTATGAGAATCTTTATGCAAATATCTCTAGAATGATTACCAAGAAGATATATAATAGAGGATGATGAATCATTTAATCGTATAGAACTTCATCACATATTCCTTATCCTCATTTGCATTAGATAGATCATTCAAAGAAATTATGCTCTCTTGAGGTTTACTAGTGTGGACATATTTGATTAAACATATATTCCAAGTCCGTCCAAATTTCACTTCAAAATTAAACACCTCAAATAAATGTGCAATATGTCATGTCAAGAGAATTTAGATAAAGCACTAAAATCATGAAGGCCCATGAACAAATATAAGATATAGCTACTCAAGTAATCAACCAAAATCAAGTGAAATAGCTTTGATGGTCTAGAGATGGTCATGACAATATTCTTTAAAAATCATGCATGATCAAGACTTTCTTTCATATATCCAAGTCATTTCAAAACAAACTATTATCAAGAGTTCATCAAAAGCATGGTCAATTTCATGCATCTAGTAGCCAATCACCCTTAATATGTATGTCATATTTAATCTCAACAATGAAAGCACATTAGTAATGGAGAATAGAAAATGTGTACCATGGTGCTAGCTTCACCCATTTTACTTAGAGTTGTTTGTTGATGATTTGTATTGTCCACTCATTTTGTGAGAGACCTTGATTTCATCTCCCTTTTTTAGTTATGACATCACAATTGAAGAATCAATGGTTCTTGAGTAAGGAATCAATCCACACCTACAAAACACATTCAAGTAGCTTTCTTTGGTACCCTTTTTGCTCTAGGGTCCATTTGTGTTAGCACAATTATGGGCTGTCCAAAACCCGATGTGTATTGAATAAAACCCAATGTCTACTAAATAAATAGTTAATTCAAACCTTATAGAGAAGTCAATCTATAGATTTTATGAAAGCTTCAATCCTCCTAGGTTATGTTTCAGGTGTGATTGAAATTTATTAATTCATTCAACTCAAGGCTACCTAGGGACATGATAGTTTACAGTAAAATGTTACAATAGAACTACTATATATTCATATCTCTGGTGAATCAAACATTTATTCTGCCATTTATTGTGCACACGGTTGTCATCGATTGGGTGAATTATAATGGTGTCCGATAAATATAAGTTTTAGCACCGGAGGCCGTTGAGATTTCATGACCCTGGCTGAAAAATAAATATGAACACATAATAAATGGGAGTCAATGTAAAATATAGTATATTGGAGGGAATTATAAACAGTAAACTATCGGATTCAAGTTACTTACATGATTTAGGGTTGGGTGAATGATCATGGCGTCCGGGAAAATTGAAGTTTTATCGCCGAAGGTTATTCAGATTAGGGGACCTTGGACGAAACAAATATCCACAGATATGATTGGGAGTCGATGTATAAAATACTAGTATTTCGAAGGGGACTGTGTACAGAAAAGTATCGGATTCAAATTACTTACATGATTTAGGGTTGTCGACCCCTTGAAAGAAAATGGAGTGCTTAGAAGGCTCAATCCTAAAGCAGACTGTTGTTCATTGTAACAACACACAAAATAAGAAGATGCAGCTTGAATTAGTTTTTTAAAAAATACAAAATAAATCATTTAAGTAGAGAAGCATGACCAACTTCATATAAAAATGTGAAGGAACACTAATAAGCAAACATGAAATGGAATGGCGATAATACCTGATGCAGGTTGTTAACACCCATTGACTCATCTGTAAAATGAATTGGAATGTTTGTGGCATCGGAGCCAGGGCTTCGATACCCACGACCAAATAAATTGCTTTGAATTGGACTGAGATTGGGTATCCTGAAATACAGCAGAGAGCGATAAAAGTTTAAGCTCATAAAAATTTGGGTCGCAAACATAGTTCAAGAAGATAATATTACATATATGTACACCAAAGCATATGCTCAAAGAGTCAGAAGGAAATACTACCTCTACTCGAATTGGTACGGCAATTGAGTGATCTGATAACAAAACAGCAACGCACGATGGAGGAGCTAAAGGGGCATGACCAGCAAGAGGGAAATTGGTTTCCATACGGTTTTCTGATCTAACATGATTATCATTGACCTGAAAGGGAAAACAATGACGCTAAAATGAGAAAACAAATGGTACAATCTGTAACTAATGCCACTATAAATAATATGCAAATTGAAAGCAATACATTATTGAAAAACACCTCTTGTCCCGTGGTTAAAGGAATTGATCCATCGACGGGAGCATCCGATGGAGTAGGTAGAGGAGAGGAAATTCCATAGGCCATAAATTGTAAAAAGGGGTCAGATGAATAATCAGGATTCTCTGTAACCTAAAATGGGGAAGAAGATAACCTCAACATAATTAGAAAGGGAAAAAATTTCTAGGAAACTACATGAACCGAGATAATGCAAGCAATAAATATGAGGTATGACATGCATAGAAGGAAAATATAAGAATTACTTTGGTAAGTTCTGTGAACTCAGATGATGGTGAGTTGAAGCTGGATAAGAAATCTGAGGTGCCGAAAGCAATGTTAGGGCTTGATATCTGATGCAACAGGATTATATTTTATCAAATAATGGATGTAATTACAACAACTAAGCATGTTATACTCAAACCTGGATATACTTACCAATTTCCGTAAATCCACATTCGTAAACTACCATTTGCAAAAGATATTTAAACCACAATAATAATTTCCCTCTACTAATACTGGACTTTATCGCAATTTGATGCAATAATATCCGAATAGGTACCTTCGTTGCTACGGGCTATTTTTTCTTCTTCATAACCTTCTCAATGGTAGGTATTAGCCTCCGTCTCTGCCCTTTAGTTCTGTCTTTCACAGCTATACCCTTCACTTTAGCAACGGTGGAAGTATTGGCATGGGAATTCTCAGGCAACTTTTCAGATATGTTGACACCAACATTATTGGGTCGAATGGCCAGTGGGTGGGTGTGGCGACGTACAAGACTCTGCTCAGCAACTATTTTCATCTTAAAAGCCAAGGCCATAACAGTTTCAAAAGCTTCGGATGATACGTTGGCAATGTTGGCTACTTCAATCATAGACCGACAAAGAATTTTATGCCTTCTTTGTTTCTCCAGTCTTTCATCGGTACAAACATCATTTCGAACGAGTTCTTGTAGGTTGCCCTCCTTCACATTTTTGGTCCACCTCTTCAAAATGTAGCGTTGTGGGATTTTGTGCACTCTAATTATATCTTTCATCACTTTGAGGGTATGCATGCACATAATACTCTCGGATTCAAATTTCATGCAAGAACATGTGAGGTGGTCATCCAACAAAATTCTCGTAACCACATGTTTGTTTGGTTTATCAGATTGACCAACTTCATAAAGACAACACCCATTTTCGTCATCACGGAACGCAGTGTCAATCTGAGCATTCATGCAAGCCTTCATGTATTCTGTCTCGACTCTGTCATAAATTTTATTCGTGTACACCTTTCCTGCTTCAGTCAGAAGCATGCATGGATTTGCTATGTTGGGAAGCTTTTACAACAGCCCATACTCTGCTTCCAGATCTTTATAACGTTTGTCATACAACAATGTGTCAAAATGTTGGAAGAATTCGGGTAACGCATATTGCCGAGCAAGGTACTGTTTCAGCCTACCGTTAAACTCTCGTTAACTTAAGTACTACGTATTGCGGCAGTCCATACACCCTTTACATATGCCTTTCCCCAAACATGCTTCAAATCATACATGTTTGTTATCCATTTATTGTTCTGCAATCCAAACAATTTGACCATCACATCCCACTTTACATCAAACTCCTTTACATCCTCCACCCCAAACATTAAATGAGATATTGTCCCCTTAACCGTAAATTTATCCACCTGTTTCGCACCCGCATACTTGTGTACGTTTTGCATGAGGTGCCAACAATAGAGAAGGTGGGTGGTATCGGGCATGACCTGCGACAATGCCTTGGCCATTGCTGCGTCTTGGTCGGTAAAAATGGTCTTCAGAGCTGTATCGCACATGAACCGCAAGAATGTAGCGAACAACCACGCAAAGGAATCCGCCGTCTCGTCGTACATCAATGCAGCACCAAAAACCGTTGTCTGACGATGTTGATTTAAGCCAATGAACACAACAAATGGTCTGTTACATTGCACAATCTTGTATGTAGTATCGAAGGACAAAACATCTCCAAAAGCAACATAGTCGGATACCATCTTCTAATCTGCCCAGAATATATTAGTTATCATGTCGGCAACATCGAGCTGGACAGCGTGCACAAAACTAGGATCAACAACAAGCTAATTTTCAAAATACTTCATAAGCCAACCGACTTCCCCGCTTTCCAGATCCTTCTGCCTCCTTGTCCTCAAATGGTTTTGGACATCAACCTTGGAAAACCCGACAGATTCTCTCCCACCAGATTGTCTGCACGATAATTCAAAAGATTGTCGTCAGGGTATACCACAGTCTGCAGCCATCTCAACTTGAATTGCCTGCACACTATTGATTTTCCATTGAGAGGTCAACATGTGGGTCAAATTGCTCGGTTTGAGATCGTGGTTATGTTGTTCAATGAATTTATGGACCACATACTTCCCTAAACTAGAATCATAGGTTATTCCCATGCGTGCAAGGCAGTCCGTTCGTGTATCAGCTCTAAGACTCTTCTTCTTCCGTGCCTTCGAACTTCTTCTTACACCCTCCTTTGAACATACAAATAACCTTGAAGTCAGTTTCCTTTCTGATTGTGGCACCTGATCTCCGGCCTTCCTACTAGGATTGCCCCACTCGCGACGGATACTAAATCCTATATTACCTCCGTAAGCATTATACAAGTCATATGCATGCTGCTCGGAATCAAAGCACATTCTAATGCATGGTTTACCATCCAGAAGATCAGCCCCATTTACTTGTTCAACAACATTAACCTGGCTGTTGATTTCTTCATCCATTATCCAACTTTTATCTCCCACAACAATACTCAACTAAATTAGGAGCTGCAACAATGAAATATATAACCGAATCATATTAGTTACAACTAAAACTGCAATAAATTTTAACGTGTAATAAATATTGTCAAAGTATATTGAATAATGCGAAAGAAAAAGGCATACAGGGAATATGAGTGGCCGAAACAAAAAGGTTAGAGGTACTAGATTCTTAATCTAAAGGCATGAAAAGCTTCTGTTTATTTTTTCATCCATCAACTAATTATTATCGGCCACTTTCATCCATTTTTTCATCCAGGAACAATCAATTATAACCGTATTAGTTACAACTGGAGTAAAAAATTCAAGAACCGTATATTCTCAATATGTCAACATATATTGAACACTTTCGATACAGAATATAGGAGCAATATTTATAATAACAAAAAGAGGTAGGTAAATGGGAGGTTATATAAAGGTAAACCATCACTCTCTAGAGGGAGAAAAAAAACACAGATAGTAGTAAGGAGTTAGTAGTAAAGAAAAGGCATTAACCGAAAACCATAAACACAATTGTTAGAGAAAATGGGAACACAACAGTACCAACTGCAAGGCTGCAACGGATATGGGAGGCAAAAATAGAAAAATTGGACTTACAAGACCAGATTCAACACCACAATTATTCATGCTAAAGTAGGTGCGGAGAAAACATTAACATAAAACCAATCTAAATACCCCGACGAACAAAATGCATGTCTTAGATTCTTAATTTACTGTATAGAAGACCAATTTGTAACGCTAAAGGAAAGAAAAGCTCAATTTAAATTGTTAAGGGTCCGTTTGATAGATGAAAATATGATGGAAAGTAAAACTGAAAAATTAAATGAAAAGAAGACGAAAACTAACTTTCCACCATGTATTTCATTAGATTAAATGGAAACAAATGCAATGAACCAGTAAGAATTTAATTTTATCTTCCATACCATAAAAGTGAAAACAAAGTGATTATACTTATGAAAAAGACCCTTTAAATTACGCACTATATTTTTTTGAATTTTTTTAAAAAATCATTTTATTCAATGATCAATTAATACATTTACTGACTAATTTTTTCACATATATTTTGTAATAAGATATATCTCATAAGCATGTATAAGTCATATAAATAATTTCCTCAAAACCAAGACAATAACAGGATAAAGGTTTTATATACATGATACATTAATTAATTTTTGCACATATATTTAGTAATCAGATAATATATGATATGTATGAGTAAAAAATATTTTGCTAAAAAATAAAGCAGATAAAAACTTTATATAAATTTCTAACTAAAAGAAACATGTAAATAAAACGTGGAATTGCAAAAAATAAAATACAATATAAGTAAAAAAATTCAGCCACTGAGGTTACTATATGAATGTTAATGTCGAAGAGTGTACTAAAGATATAAAATACCTAAAATAAATAACATTCATAGGTTAGGTTCTACGTCATCCTAACATCAATAACACCGTATATAAGAATCATTTGTATACATCTATAATATAATGAGGTTTAAGTCTTTTTCACCTTCATGATGTTCTACAATTGAATGAATCCAAGACTATATAAACAAGTAAATAAGCTCACAAGCGTAACTTTGTCTTCAAAATCGATAACTTTCACGGAATAATCAAAATTTTGAGGGTTTTGTATGTGAATAATACATTTATATATGATATGTATGAGTTAAAAATATATTCCTAAAAACAAAGCGCATAACAACTTTATATAAATTTTTAGATGAAAGAAACATGTAAATAAAGCCTGGAATTGCTAAAGAGAAAATACAATATAACTAAAAAAATTCAGCCATTGAGGTTACTATATGTTTGTTAATGTCGAAGAGTGTACTAAGGGTATCAAATACCTAAAATAAAATACAGATTTCACAATTGAAAAATTAGATTGTGTAAAGTTGTAGTAGAAAATGAACAACTTCTGTAAATTATACATGCAATGTTATTAGAATAATTTTTATCCCTCTATAATATAATGAGGTATTAGTCTTTTTCAACTTCATGATGTTCTACAATTGAATGAATCCAAGACTATATAAACATGTAACTAAGGTCACAACCGTAACATCATCTTCAAAATGGATAACTTTCACGGAAGAGTCAAAATTTCCAGCGTATTGTATGTGAAAAATTATGGACAAAATTTAAAGGATAACACTACCAAACGAACCCTAAAGTAACTAAAAAACATAAAAACACACAACATTTAACAAATCCAAACAATAGCCTCTTTTGAAGAATTACATTGTGTAAAGTTGTAAAAGAAAATACACATCTTCTGTAAAGTATATGTGCAATGTTATAAGGCAATGCTAATATTCATATTCAACACTTGTTCATCAATAATATTCATATTCAATACGAATAATATTGAAATTCAACACCAACCATAGACACCAAGAACAAAAATCCACAAGATAGATGCAAACTAAGAGAAACACTTGAATCATCAGACATGACGTATTTTATCAATTGAATGAATCCAAGACTATATAAATAAGTAACTAAACTCACAAGCGTAACTTCATCTTAAAAAATGGATAACTTTCAAGGAAGAGTGAAAAATTTAATGGTTTTATACGTCAAAAAGTTTCAACACCATTTAGGGGATCAAGCTAACCAAACGCACCCTTAATAGAAAATTAACAACTTCTCCAAATTATACATGAATCACTAATATTCATATTAAACACCTACCATAGGTAGAACAACACTCATCAATAATATTCATATTCAACAACAACCATACAAAAATAAACATTTATCCACACAAATCAAACAAACTAAGATAAACACTTGAATCATTAGGAAGGACGTATTTTATCAATTGAATGAATCCAAGATTCTATATAAAGAAGTAACTAAGCTCAAAAGCATAACTTCATCTTCAAAATGGATCACTTTCAGGGAATGGTGAAATTATCGATGGTTTTATATGTAAAAAAATTTCAACAAAATTTTTTACATTACACTAACCAAACAAACCCTAAAGTAACCAAAAAAACGTAATAACACACAACATTTAACAAATTCAAATCAATAGGCAAAGAACATAAAGATTTCTTTTGAAGAATTAGATTGTGTAAAGTTGTAATAGAAAATGAACAACTTCTGTAAATTATACGTGCAATGTTATCAGAATAATTTTTATCCCTCTGTAATATAATGAGCTATTAGTCTTTTTCACCTTCATGATGTTCTACAATTGAATGAATCTAAGATTATATAAATAAATAACTAAGCTCACAACCATAATTTCATCTTCAAAATGGATAACTTTCACGGAAGAGTCAAAATTTCAAGCGTGTTATATGACAAAAATTATCGACGGTTTTAGGGGATCACACTAACCAAACAAACCCTAAAGTAACAAAAAAAAATAAAAACCCACAACATTTAAGAAATCCAAATAAAAGAACATAAATATTTCTTTTGAACAATTAGATTGTGTAAAGTTGTAATATCAAATGAACAACTTCTGTAAATTATATGAGCAATGTTATAAGTCATCGCTAATATTGATACTCATCAACAATATTCATATTCAGTATCAATAATATTCATATTCAACAACAACCATAGACAGAAAAAACAAAAACCCACACTGATCAATCATATCAACAGAGAAACACTTGAATCATCAGACATGACGTATTTTATCAATTGAATGAATCCAATACTATATAAATTAGTAACTAAGCCAACAAGCATAACTTTATCTTAAAAAATGCATAACTTTCAAGGAAGAGTCAAATTTTTTAGGATTTTATATGTCAAAAATTTTAAACAGCATTTAGGGGATCACGCTAACCAAACGCTCCCTTAATAGAAAATGAACAAATTCTCTAAATTATACATGCATCGCTAATATTCATATTCAACACCCACCATATGCAGAACGACGCTCATCAATAATATTCATATTCAATATGAATAATATTCATATTCAACAACAACCATACACAGAAAAAATAATAATCCACACAGATCAAACAAACTAAGACAAATACTTGAATCATCAAAAAGGACGTATTTTATCAATTGAATGAATCCAAGACTATATAAATAAGTAACTAAGCTCACAAGCATAACTTCATCTTCAAAATGGATAACTTCCAAGGAAGAGTCAAATTATCGATGGTTTTATATGTAAAAAAAATTTAATTTTTTTTTTAAAACTAACCAAACAAACCCTAAAGTAACCAAAAAACTTAAAAACACACAACATTTAACAAATTCAAATCAATAGGCAAAGATCATACAGATTTCACTATTGAAGAATTAGATTGTGTAGAGTTGTAACAGAAAATGAACAACTTCTGTAAATTATACGTGCAATGTTATAAGGCATCGCTAATATTCATATTCAACACCAACTGCTCTACAAAAAATGAAAATCCATACTGATCAAATAAACTAAGACAAACACTTGAATCATGAGGCAGAACGTAAAACATAAACCATATAAACCAAACGGACAACAGTACCTGGAACAAATCTAAATACCACAACTTCACGTTTCTACACTCTCAATAAAAAATAGATAATGCCTTCATAAAACGAAGAACGATATAATTAAGGGTGAAAAGTTCATGAATAAATCAATCTGCAAGAAAACCCTAAACCACAATATGAATTAATTGCAACCCAACCTGCAAT
The DNA here is from genome assembly GCA_963922005.1 of Cornus suecica. NCBI lineage: Eukaryota > Viridiplantae > Streptophyta > Magnoliopsida > Cornales > Cornaceae > Cornus > Cornus suecica. The sequence continues at coordinate 39,062,250 of OY998245.1, read as the reverse complement.
AAATTAATTGCAGTACAAAAACAAATAAACACTAATCCTTTGACGAATTTCATCAGGAGCTAGGTCGATACTCCTTTTCCCGCAATATTCTATAGATTCCATTGAATGTGCTGAATTTATGGACGAATCGAATCTGCAACCTTCATGAAGCCTGGACTGGATTGGATTTTACTGTTCGGGATTGGATTTTCGTTGAGATATGTTTTTCCTTATTTTTCAGAAATGTATATATATTTCTTTCCTCCTCATCACTATTGACCTAAATCTCAAATTGGGGGGATTTTTTATTTTTAACGAAATTTAAAATGGAAACTGGGAAGGGTTTTGCGCACGTGGCTTGGTTGACTTTTACTTTTCTGATATACATTAACTGTTCAATTATACTGAAGAGGAAATTATACAGACCAAGTCTTGGCTTGTGGGGACACTAATGCTGACTGGGATGAATGGGCAGTTCCAGTCAGAGAGTAACATGACTGAATGTATATTCACTATATGAATGTTAATGTCGAAGAATATACTAAAAATATGAAATACCTAAAATAAAATAACATTCGTAGGTTAGGTTGTACAATTTCTAACGTCAATAACATTGTTTATAAGAATAATTATTATCCATCTACAACATAATGAGTTATTAATCTCTTTCACCTTTATGATGTTCTACAATTGAATGAATCCAAGACTATATAAACAAGTAATTAAGCTCACAAGCGTAACTTTATCTTCAAAATTGATAACTTTCACGGAATAGCAAATTTTTTGAGGGTTTTGTATGTGAATAAAACCTTTATATATGATATGTATGAGTTAAAAATATTTTCCTAAAAAAAAGCGGATAACAGCTTTATATAAATTTTTACATGAAAAAAACATGTAAATAAAGCCTCCAATTGCTAAAGATAAAATACAATATAACTAAACAAAATTAACCACTGAGGTTACTATATGTTTATTAATGTCAAAGAGTGTACTAAGAGTATAAAATACCTAAAATAAAATAACATTCGTAGGTTAGGTTGTACATAATTCTAACGTCAATAACATTGTTTATAAGAATAATTTTTATCCATCTACAATATAATGAGGTATTAGTCTTTTTCACCTTCATGATGTTCTACAATTGAATGAATCCAAGACTATATAAACAAGTAACTAAGCTCACAAGCGTAACTTCATCTTCAAAACGGATAAATTTCAACGAATAATGAAATTATCGATGGTTTTATATGTAAAAACATTTTGACAATATTTTTTAGATCACACTAACCAAACAAACCCTAAAGTAACCAAAAAACGTAATAACACACAACATTTAACAAAATCAAATCAATAGGCAAAGAACATTGAAAAATTAGATTGTGTAAAGTTGTAATAGAAAATGATCAACTTCTGTAAATTATACGTGCAATGTTATCAGAATAATTTTTATCCCTCTGTAATATAATGAGGTATTAGTCTTTTTCAACTTCATGATGTTTTAAAATTGAATGAATCCAAGAATATATAAACATGTAACTAAGCTCACAACCGTAACTTTATCTTCAAAATGGATAACTTTCACGGAAGAGTCAAATTTTCGTGGGTATTGTATGTGAAATATTTTGGACAAAATTTACAGGATAACACTAACCAAACGAACCCTAAAGTAACTAAAAAACATAAAAACACACAACATTTAACAAATCCAAACAATAGCCTCTTTTGAAGAATTACATTGTGTAAAGTTGTAAAAGAAAATGCACATCTTCTATAAAGTATACGTGCAATGTTATAAGGCAACGCTAACATTCATATTCAACACTTGTTCATCAATAATATTCATATTCAACACCCACTATAGGCAGAATGACCCTCATCAATAATATTCATATTCAACAACAACCATACAGAAAAAAAAATATAATCCACACAAATCAAACAAACTAAGACAAACACTTGAATCATCATGAATGACGTATTTTACCAATTGAATGAATCCAAGACTATATAAACAAGTAACTAAGCTCACAAGCATAATTTCATCTTCAAAATGGATCACTTTCAAGGAACGGTGAAGTTATCGATGGTTTTATATGTAAAACAATTTCGACAATATTTTTTACATCACACTAACCAAACAAACCCTAAAGTAAGCAAAAAACGTAATAACACACAACATTTAACAAATTCAAATCAATAGGCAAAGAATATAAAGATTTCTTTTGAAGGATTAGATTGTGTAAAGTTGTAATAGAAAATGAACAACTTTTGTAAATTATACGTGCAATGTTATCAGAATAATTTTTATCCCTCTGTAATATAATGAGCTATTAGTCTTTTTTACCTTCATGATGTTCTACAATTGTATGAATCTAAGATTATATAAATAAGTAACTAAGCTCACAACCGTAATTTCATCTTTAAAATGGATAACTTTCACGGAAGAGTCAAAATTTCAAGCGTTTTATATGACAAAAATTATCGACAGTTTTAGGGGATCACACTAACCAAACAAACCCTAAAGTAACCAAAAAATATAAAAACCCACAACATTTAAGAAATCCAAATAAAAGAACATAAATATTTCTTTTGAACAATTAGATTGTGTAAAGTTGTAATATAAAATGAACAACTTCTATAAATTATACGTGCAATGTTATAAGGCATAACTAATATTGATATTCAACACCAACCATAGGCAGAACGACGCTCATCAACAATATTCATATTCAGTATCAATAATATTCATATTCAACAACTACCATAGACAAAAGAAACAAAAACCCACACTGATCAAACATATCAACGAAACGGACAATAGTTCCTGGAACGAATCTGAAAACCACAACTTCAAGTTTCTACACTCTGAATAAAAAATATATAACATCAATCTGAAATGAAGAAGAATATAATTAGGGGTGAAGAGGTCATGAACAAACCAATTAACTAATCTACAAGAAAACCCTAAACTACAATATCAATTAATCGCAACCCAATCTGCAAGGAATTAATTGCACTACAAAAACAAATAAACACTAACCAAACTCCATACTCAGATTATCTTGGGACTCAACGAATCTCATTTCTCATCAGGAGCTAGGTCGATACTCCTTCTTTTGCAATATTGTATAGATTCCACTGATATGGACGAATCTCATCTGCAACCTTCATGAAGTTTGGATTGGATTGGATCTGATTCTTCATGGATTGGATTTTGGTTGAGAAAGTTTTTTCTTTATTTTTCAGACATGTATATATATTTATTTCCTCCTCCTCATTGTTGACTTAAATCTAAAATTGGAGGGATTTTTGAATTTTTGCGAAATTTTAAATTCAAACTGGGAATGGGTTTTGCACGTGTGGGTCTAAGTTGACTTTCACTATTTTATTATACGGATACAGAAATTATACATAACAAACTTTACATATTAGGTCCACCACTACTGACAGGGCTGAATGGACGATTCCAGTAAGAGAGTAACATGACTGAATGCATATCCCTGCTATGAGCCCTCGAGTCCGTTAAGTGTCCTTAAAATGTGACACATTCATGTGACCCCACCACTCCATTTTCACATTGTGGTGTCTAGATATACCATTGATTTGCCCAACTCAAAACAACTTATTTGCTACTGGTCAACCTCAACATCAAAGTACACGTCACTAAGAAAACAACAATTACAATTGATGCCTGTGACACTGAACGTAGGCTCAAATATCATTATGGATCATTGCACATTTGATTTTTCAAGGCTATACTACAACTGTGAACAGACTTTTAACTTTTTCAGTAGGTTAGGAAAACAATAACTCGTTTAACCCTCAAATCCATATCATTTAATTTCATATGAACATGCAAATCCTGTATATTATTTCAAGACTTTTTGTTCATCCAACAACCCCAAATTAATATATATTTTTGTAGGACAATGCTTGGATCCATTTTGGGAATTCATCCTTGAGGCTAATGTGGTGCAATATAAAGTGGACAGATGGTTAAAAAATTTCAAAGTGCATAAAAAATATAAATAAAGAAATTGACCTCAATTCTATTTTTAAAAAACTTAAGCCACATGTTTACATTATATGTGACCATATTAGCGAGGATTACCAACTTCATCCTAAAATAAAATCTTTCTTTTCCAAAACATAGATCCCTAAGATAACTAGAGAGAGACCTGAGATATCATCTTCTTGTTAAAATACAATTACCTTTGTCAATAGTTTATTATCTTGAAAATGATTGAAGCGAGAAAAAATATATATATATTAAATAAAGAGAATGTGTTTCCATAAAAAGACAACAGAAGATCATTTATTATAAGAAAAACACTTATATGTACAGTACAAAGTGATGAGTGGTGATAACCCTACTCACTACTTGCGTTACATAAACTTGGAAAAAGAGAAGAAGCCAACAAGGTATGATCAAAAGCATCCAAGAAACAGTAGCTAGCTAGGTGTTAGTTGGCTTGGAAGATAGAAGCCAAGGAATGAAGCATTGGAGTGTTGTAACATCGGCTCTGTAGTGCTTTTGGGTGAATTCAAACAGATCCGACCATGTGAAATCCGGATACTTCCTTGGCCCTTTTATGTCAATAAGATCCTGTGGGGGTCTCACCACCTTGTCTTCTTTTGGGCACACAAAGAACACCAATGATCGTCTCTCTCTTTCCCTGTTCACCACTGCCCTATGGAGGCAACTCTTGTATTTCCCATTAGACAATGCCTTCAAATCAAACAAAATTAATACTCATTAATTAATCATATCATCATGCACATTTCTTTTATCATCATTTATACAATTATTCCGAGTTCCGGGAAAAATGGGAAAGAACGTAATAAAAATTGAACATAACGAATGCATGACTGCTAGTCAGGTAATCCTAGTTGGTTCTATATCGAGTGTAGGCTGGAATCTTCCCTCCTAATAAAAATTAACTCATAATGTAAGATTTCTGTCTTGACAATGAATAAATAAATAGGTATCATGCACGAGTCTAACTATACATAACAAAATTTGTTACTTTAAGTCGTCCTACAAAATTCATAATAATTAATAATAACAACAATAACAATAATAACATTCACGAATATATATATAAATCAAATTTATATATAGTATTAAGTTGCAATTTTGGAAAGGCCACAATTAGCTGGTGTATGGGTTGGGTGTCCCTCAAGAATTTAAACTGTAGCCACTTTAAAAACAACTAGAATCCAACACCATATAGCTCATATGGACATGCGCCTGTAGTTCCAAATAGTCTCCTGAAAATCTTGTCAACATCTTAATATAATTGCTAACACCACATCACTACCGTGACCCACTTGTCCCATACATGTCATTTATGTTGAATCAATAAGTCATAATATGAATATCATTTTGTACACAATATTAACCAAACTATATATATATATATGTATATGTATATAAGCAAGAAAAGACGTAGCACTTTTCAAAAAAAAAAAGAAAAGAAAAGACGTAGCACCATTAATATAAAACCTACCACAAATGTATCACCGATGTTAATGACAAGGGCATTGGGTTGAGGCTTGACCTCTTGCCATTTGTTGTCTGCAAAAACTTGGAGGCCACCAACTTCATCTTGATGGAGTATTGTTAAGGATGTTGGATCACAGTGAGGGCCGGTCCCTAGGGTGAGGCCAGGCTCATTGCAGGGTGGGTAGGAGTTGCATCTCATTATTGAACTTCCATCTTCGAAAAATCTCCGGTAGTGTGACCGATCAACCCCCAAGCTAATGGCCAAGAGTTCCATAATCACTAGAGAGAGTTCTTTCATGGCTTTGCAGTAGCTCTGATAGATACACCTGTATACCACAGTTTTTTATAACCTTGAAATTCTATATATCGGTGATCCATCACATTCATATAAAATTAAGACAAAAGAGGTTAATAATGTTTACATGAATATAACTTTTAACCACTTATTCAAAAGAGATAGTATATAAATATGATAAATTTGTCGAAAAACATTAACCCAAGATAAGTAGACAAAAACAATACTAAATAATCGTAGGTGATATAAATAAATAAATAAATAACGAAAAAAATATTCTACGAGATGATAGTCTACTTTCGCAATTTTAACTATTGCATGTAAAGTATTAGCGTATTCATCGTGAGTAGCAATGCAATATAATTTTAACTTTCTCAAATTATTCTTTTGCATTGAAAAATATTGTATAATGAACATCACCGAAAAAAACAAAAAGGATAAAGTTAGATAAAAATCAAAATACTGTCAATACTATTAAATTCAATCTATTAAAAGACCAGAAAATAAAATATGCACAATTAATATGAGACCGAGAGAGTATTCTTACCCTGCCTCGTCAAAATCATTACCCAAAACGGATTTGAAGAAATCCACCACAACTGGTTTAGGGTCATTTTCATGGTACCCAAAAGAGAAGGTCTCCTTCCATGGCAACTTAGAGGAATACCGATCAGCATGGGCACCGGAATAGCCCCACATGCTGCCCGGCTTCCTCTTAGCACCGAGCTTCTGACTCATGTTAAGTTTGAAGAAAGCATCCATGTGATAGTGAGCGGCACCAATAAGACCGTTATCGACGCCATGGTTGGTGACTTGGAAGAAGCCATGGTTCAAACAAGCCTTCCTGATCAGCTCTGCTGCGGATATGGTTGCAGCCTCATCACCTCTAAAGTAGCCTTCTAAGTCTATGAGGGGCTCTTTGAGTTCTTCAGGATGGTGAACTAAGTCACCATTGGACCAAATGAACTCTGAGGGCAAGTTGGCTTGTTTTTGCAACAAGTGTGCGTCGAAAACCATAACACCATCCATTGTTGGGGAGGGTTTGATGATAAAGAAAGGTGTTATTTATAGAACAAAATAATTAATAGGATAAAATACACGAAGCTCCTCTAAGATTTAATTCAATTACACAAAATTATTATATTTATCATTTGTTACCCTCAGTACCCCAAAATTCGGCTTAAATACTTTGACTCAATGTACTTTTATCAATATGTTATACTCCGTATGACAGGGGAAAAAAATTATGTTACACTTCCTCCTCCATTCCATATTTGTTATTCACTTTTTCAATTTTACTTATCCCAAAATATTTGTTCAAAATAATATAACTTTTCACTTTCCCTATGTATCTTTTTTTCATTAACTTTAAAACCCTATTAACTTTTGTCTTTTTTTTTATTTCACCAAAAATAAATGGAAAACTCCTTAATATCAATGCAATAAAATATACGTTCTTAGAAGGTCAAAAAAATTAACTTGAACAATTAATTTGGGACATGAGTATCATTTTTGTCGCATAACTCAAAAATATTTACATCTTTATATAAAATTTCACTAACCGATCTAACTCTAAATTATTAAGAGGGGTTTTGTTGAAATCATGCCTCAAATTTCAAGGATATCTGATGTAATAAATGACAAATTTAACTATCAATGAGTAATTAAATCAAACTTTAGGGGAGGTGTAATATATACATATGTATATAGATATATGTGGCACATAATCAATTGATGCTAGAGGACAAAATAGTATACTCTATGTGGTAAATGTGTTCGTGTTAGTGACAGTAGAGGGTAAAAAGAGCGTGGAGAGATGTGCCAAGGCCGTCCATTGAAAGGGGCGAAGAGGTTGGCGGATTGTTAATCAGCCAACAACTGGGACGAGTGACGCCTTCGGTCACTTTCTCTAAACAATTATATCACAAACAGTGTCTATCCTTATACTTTATTTTATTTTATTTTTATTTTTATAATCGTGTATATATATCTTTTATTTTTTCTGTTTCGATTCCCACGTAAAACATATTCATTGTAACGTATACGTGTTTTTATTTATCGTGTATATATATATCTTTGGATTATATTTACAAAACAATAAACATGATTAACACCCTAATAGTTTAGTAATTGTATTAGTTTTATCAAAATATTAATTTATATGTTAAGGAGAGAGAGACTAAGAATTTAGCCTAAAACAATCACAAGTAAAAACATAAATAAATATTTCAATAACATTTCCCGGAAATGAAAGTATTGATAATATCGATATTATTCATTTATGTTTTAAATTATTATTGTACAAAATTTTAGTTTATAGTGACATATTGACCCGTAATCAAAATCATATGATCCAAAAAAAATAAAAAAAATTTGAAAGGTTAAACAAACTTTTATAAATATCTATAGAAATTACAAAGTTCATGATATGTGGAATGTACTAAAAGCCAAAAACGAATAGTTCATAAAGACACTATTACAATTGAGAAATAAATATATAACAAATTATCACTAACAAATATACAATAATAATCCACAAACAAATATATAACAAAGTCTTATCACCGAAGAAAGGCTCACTTGAAAGGTTGCAAAGCATTAAGGCCCACTTCCCCCACTAAAATTTTTGTTATTTACATTGTTCACTTGTATATATTAATAAAATAATATTAAAAAATTGTTACCTTAATTCTATATCAGTTGTAGCTCTTAACTTTTCCAAGGTTAGCCAAAGTACCTAATTAGCTATAGACCACTACAACATTTATTAATATTAAAAAATTGTTAATTTAATTCTAGATCAGTTGTAGCTAGAGATGGCAGAAAAAGACGTCATGTCGGGTAACTATCCAGAACAATCTCATTTAAAAGCGGGGGTGATTATGAAGGTAAAAAAAAAATCAATGGTTATGGGACGAGGATGGTTTGAGGTGTTCCCCATTGGGGAACTGCTCCTTCCAAAACCGCATTATTAATATTTAATTATTTTATATTAAATTTATATAGTTATATATTTATTTACTATCTTCTTATATTAAAATTACATTAATATCCTTAAACAAATTAACTTCAGTCTTAGTCTAATAATATCCTTAAATAAATTATTTACTATCTTCTTATATAACTCCAGTTTAGTCTAATAATTCACATTATTTTTTTAATTTTTTATTTAAAGATTTGGGTATGACCTACAAATTAGAGAATATTTACCAATGAGTTTGTAAATTACAGTCTATATTAATGTATTTATATTTTGTTTGTTTTTAGAGGAAAAAAATTGGTTTAATGGGGCGGTTATAGGGGAAGGGTGTTTGCACAAAAAATGGTGTTTGGTAGAAGTGTGGGTGTGCCATACTCTAAAAGAGTCAATAACTTGTCAAAAGAATGTGCAACTTTTCTTTTGGAAGTGATGGGTGTTAATCAAGTGATTGTGAAATAAAAGAATAAGACTTCTATTTCAACATTTCTTTTTCCCTTAATTAAAAGAACTTAAATGTTAAAGTTCAAAGAAATAAAACTAATGTAAGAAATGAAAGAATTTGTATTTGTATGGGAATAAAATTGCATGAAAAGGAATTAAAGTAAATTGAATGACATAAATTGAAAGGGAACTGGAAATATCACCACCTGTAATAAAGATTACAGGATAATGATTGAAATAACAACATAAATGATTTGGATTGACATTGTAGAAATGAAAACATAAATTGAAAAGGATAAAGATTACAATTGTAATAAATTGCAAAGTATTGTGTTTTTGTGTGTGTTGTAGGAGAAGCTATCAAATTCTTCCAAGTGTTCTATTTATACAAGTATCTTATTGCACTTCGTAACTGTCTCTAACTTCTTATCTAAGATGTTGCCATGTGTCTTGAACTTCCTTCATACCTTGCCACGTGTTCTCTTTGTCTTGGATTGAAACTGCTCCTTGTAATTGCTAGAGTCATGTTTCTCCTTTTAAGCTATGGCCAATGGGTGATAACTTCTCTAATGAATCTGGCTCACTTATTAGCCAGATTCACTTACTTCGCGAAACCATAATCTCCTTGAGTTTTGGCCATGTCTCTTGATTTTTGCCTGTTTTCTCTCTTACCATTTCTATTTCCCTTACCCTAAATCGCTTCAACTTATCTTCATGCAATTCAAGGTATTTATTATTCAAATGTTTATAGCTTAAACGGTTGCCACGTGTCCTTATCTTAAATCAAAATTGTTCCTTGTAACTGCCAATGTTGGTCCTCCATATCTCATTCTTTTGCCCAAAACTTCCTAAAGAGACTGGCTTCTTTTACATGGTTGTCATTGTTTGACTTTCAGCCATTATCTATAAACAAAGCTTTTCTGGCCATATTCACGTGGACTGATTGGCTAATATACGACCTGAAAATCTGGGTGCCAACATATGCCCCCCATATTTTTTGGAGGCTTGTTGATTTATCAAACCAAGCCTCTAAATTTGAAGTCCTTGTGGGCTTGGGCCTCTTTCAGAGCAAAAGGCCATAAGAACTTGGTTTCCCTTCCTGACTTGGACTAAAACAAAACACTTTCCTTAGATGCAAAACACTTACAAGTAACTCCACTGGAAGGTGCAAAATAAAATAACATAACAAACTATTTACATCCATCTATGAGATGGTTTACAACTGCCAAGGTAGCATGAAACTAGCCTTGGCTTTGTTTCTCTTTGAGAACTTCAAAGAAACTTGCCTGATACTTTTTAAGATTTCGGCCATTGGTAGGATAAGCATGAATAGTTCCATCTATGTCCATTATATGGTATGCTTCATTACCAAAAAAGACTTGGTAGGGGCCCTCCCAACTTGGAGTCCACTTGCAATATTCTTCATCATTCTTCCCAGCTAGAAGATTGACTTTCCACACCAAATCCTTCTCCGCAAAACTTTTAGGCCTAACTCTTTTATTATAGGCCCTAATCACTTTCTTTTTATGTGCCACCATATGGCCTAATGCACTCAACCTAATTTCATACAAAGCCACCAACTCCATTAACATAGACTCTGTGTATTCTGCTGGAGTTAAGTCATTTTGGTAGGCAATCTTGGCAGACTTGATTGACATTTCTATTGGAAGGACTACTTCATGGCCATAAGTCAAACATATAAGGAGTGACTCCAATGCTGGTCCTCTTAGAATTCCTGTATGCCCACAAGGCTTCTGGAAAAAATCATGCAAAGTTCTTGGATTTTTCCTAATCTTTTTTTCTATTATGCCAATAATAATTTTATTGACAGCTTCCACTTGGTCATTTGACTGAGCAGAGTAAGGTGTAGAACATAGCATTTTAACTCCTTTGGACTATGTATATTCCAACATTTATGTTCCTCTAAAGGCCCCTCCATTATCAGAAGTAATACATTTTAGAACTCAACAACGATGGAAGATTTTCTCTCTTACAAACTTAATGGCCACACTTTTACTTACAACTTTGAATGCTTCTGCCTCCACCCATTTTGTGAAGCATATGTGGCCACCACTATCCATTTGTGGCCGTCTGAGGAATGAGGTTTGATCATCCAAATCATGTCTATGGCCCATCCCCTGAATGTCCATGGCTTGATAATGAATTGCATCTTAATTGCTAGCAACTTCTCTGTTGGTCCATGAACTTAGAAGGGCTTGAAGCTTTTGGCATAAGTTATGCAATCTTTCAAATTTCCTAGCCAATAATATCCATACCTTATAATTAACCATCTCATTTTTCTTCCAGCCTGATGAGCTCCACATAGGCCTTCATGTACTTCCTTCATCACTTTCAAGGCTTGCTCTTTGGAAATACATTGCAACATAATGCCATCCTCTTTGCTTTTCTTGTATAGTTCATCATCTAACAGAATGTAGTTAATTTCCATCAACCTTTTTCTTCTGGTGGTTGGAAAACTAGGGCTTACCAAGTAATTGATAATGGGAATTCTCCAATCTTCCAGGTTTTCATAAAAAAATATCAATACTGAATGACTCTGCCATCACATCATTTCTCATTTTTGCAATTGGAACTGGCCTTCTCTTGACTGACATTAGCATTTCTTCCAAACAATCTGGAACCTTTATTTCAAAAGCCATATGTGCCAAGTTGTTAGCTTCTTTCTTTCTATTCCTTTTTCTGTGCTCCATGCTCACTTCATCAAACTGCTAAACAAGTTGAGTGGCTAAAGAATGAAAAGGCCTAAACTGCCAACTTAAACATCTAAAGTCTTCTGAAATTCGAATGTTCACTAAGTTGGAATCTCCCACAATATGCACACTTTTTACCCCCATTTCCAATAGAATTTCAAGGCCTATGATCAGGGCCTCATATTTTTTCTGGTTATTGGTGCATTTGAAATCTAAGAAGAAAGAAAATGAAGTTTTATTATTACATGGAGATTGATAGGTGTGAAATATTAGTCACTTTGACCCCTTAACTCACTATTGTTACGTTCTTTTATTCCATTATTTGGTATTTTATTGTGTTTGTGTGTTAAGATATGTTTCAGGAGCTTAATGAAGAAATGGAGTTAACTTCGGTGAATTAACTGAACATTATGTTTTTTCTATCCAAGAGGACAGTCAAAGAAGCAGTCCGAGATAAAAATGGCTCCCGGAGGGTAAAAACGACATTTTCAAAAGCTGTCATCTACAACAAAAAGTATCGTGAGGACGTTTTGGTACATTTACGGAGGAAAGTGATTTTCCAAAAAATACTTACGCTTTTTCCTACGCTTCCAGTTTCAAAAAGTGGCTAGAAAACACATTCCTATGCTTAGAGGTATGCTTGGGACCTACAGTTGAAGCGTAGGATCCCTACGCTTGAAACGTAGGTGCGACAACGTTTTGGTGATTTTTCGTGGATTTTTCCTATTTCACCCCCGACTTAATTAGAAGACGTGTCTGTAACTCCAAACCTCTGTATACATGTATATACACATATATATATGAGAAGTTAGGGTTTGCATGAGTTTTAGTGTGAAAATACTAAAAAGGGATTCTCTATGCTATTGCCTATATATACAAGACCATAGATCAAACTTAGGTGTGAAGTTGGAGAGTTCAGACGTGAGTTTTTGGAGGTTGTTCATTCATTCAGATTTCCTGTTGTTGAGATCCATATTCAAACCTAGAGATCCGAAGAAGAAGACTATGGAGAACGTTTCTACATCAACGATCCAGTCATTATCTTCTATGGCTAACTAACTCGGTATCTAGGGTTTTCTAGCAAAACCCTAGCCAAGTAATGTAGTTCTTTCATTGTTTTTAATTATAAAGAGAGGAAACTGTTGACCATACTACGATGATTGTAGTAGTTAAGAGACCGTACTGATATGGAATAAAAAAGTATATGTTTATTCTAATTTCTTGTCTTGGATGGAATGAATATATAGTTTTGCACAATTATGATTATTCACTATGGGTTAGAACTCGGATGCTTAATAATGATTTTCTACACAATGGTGGTAATGAAACTTGAAACCCTAGGTTTACAGAGGCCATGCCTTGGCGATTTAATATAGACATGCCTTAGTTTATTTTCATGTATTAGTAGTAGATTAGAGTTACATAATTGACATGTACTAGTTAGGTTAGTCATGAGATGGGTTGTCGCAATCCGGTTAAATGTACTCCGTTTTGGGGTCGTATTTAGCTATTGGCGGTAGGACCTGATTGACAGTTATGGATCGTCCTCTTACAATTAATATATTGATAAATTATATTATTCGGTTAGTGGTAGAGTGATGAAAACCGTAGTTTTCTCTCTCATCTAAATCAAAACCAATTTAATTTGCTTTCTAGATAATTGCTAGTTAAAATAGATAATTTGGTCTTTGACCACCCAAATGAACCATCTTTCAGAAATATAATTCAGTATTTTTAAATTGCTAAAGTGAACAATCTTAGTCTCTGTGGGATCGATATCCCTTACTCAAGCCGCTTTGTTAATCTACAATTGATACGAGTGCTTGCGTAGGGTAAAACCTAGAGTCGTTAAGGTGTTGTTCTTAACCACATATTTTTATACACCTGACGTACGCATCAAGTTTTTGGTGCCATTGCCAGTGACTAAGCATTGTTCAATAGCTTTAGTAATTTATTTGCATTGCGTTATTGTAACTGTAGCTGAAATGAAATTTTTGTGTGATTGACAGGTACTCTGAAGAGTATAAAAGGGAAGAGTGAAACTTCTAAAGTTGGGTCTGGAACTTTTATGAGTTTTAGTTACCTAGATTTTTGTATATTAATTCTTGCTTTATTTTATGTAAATTAGACACAGTTAATTTAGATTAGATTTTATTTCAGAAAATTTTAAAAAATAAAGAAAAAAAAATTTGAAAAAAAAAAATAGTTGTTTGAGTAGCATATGACCAATAGACCGCCCCGTTCTAATTTAAGCACTGCGTTAGTCGATTACAATCCTGAGATCGAAAAGACTCTCTGTCATTTTCGTCGATCTATTGAAGAGCATCATCGTTAGAAAGACTAAGCAATGGCCAACGAGGAGCCTACCAACAAAGGGCACCAGAGACATCACTGAAAGGATATTATGCGCCCGATGCGTACGATTCCTATGCTGATTTTCCAGAAGAAGAAGAAGCGAAACACTTTGAGATCAAGACAAACATAATCAATATTCTTCCAAAATTTTCAGGCCTCAGGATAGAGGACCCATACCAGCAGATCAATGATTTCCTTGACGTAGCCTCTACTGTTAGGTTTGACAATTTACCCAAAAATGACTTGCGAGTGAGATTATTCCCTTGGTCATTAAAAGAGAGAGCTAAAAGATGGTACATCAAATTAGCAAAAGAAATTAAAATTGATTGGGAAGCCCTTAAGAAAGAATTCATTGAAAAACAATATCCAATAAGAAATACCTCAAAAGCACAAGATGCAATCAAAAGCTTTAGGCAGTTACATGGTGAGCATTTTCATGATACATGGGAAATATATAATGAAATTTTGTATAAATGCCCCTATAATAGGTTTTTGACCAAAATATTGCTAAAAACTTCTACATGGGACTTGGTGAGACTCATAAGACTTTGATAGATGCAGCCACAGAAGATCAGTTTATCTTAAATCCAGCTAAAGAACTTTTGGAGATATTTGATAATATCAGTTAAAACATAATTCAATATCAATATGAGTTCTAGAGGTGGGCAACATGATAGGAGATCTGAGAAATCGTATGTTGTAGAGCATGATGATGTGAGAGATACCATGGCATTGTTTGGAGAGAAATTAGAAAGAATTGAAAAATTTATGCACCGAAGCCATTCTCCTCCTAGAGAGATGTTTAAAGTTGAAGTTGAGTATTCCCTACATGAGTGTTAGGAGATAATGGTCGCTGATGCCAACACATCGTGAAACTATTCCAATAACGCTCCTTTCACCAATTCATACACCTCCAATGCTAGAAATCACCCACTCCTGTCTTACAAATCTACCAATGTAGAGAATCTACCACCAAAATTCCAACAAGGGCGAGAATGTCCCAAGCTTATTTTATAATTTCACATGTGGCTATTCTCTTAAACTCACTCTCAGTCACCGCATTATACAACGCATTCAACGCTTTTGAATTCCAACTAGCACTATTTGTTTCAGCAGTAGTCCACTCACTCGATGGTTTTACCCTAGATTCATTTGTAACAGTATCTTTCACAGTGGACGGTGAATATCCTACATCTACGGCCAGCCAAGCTCTCTCATCTAGTAATTTGAAAAATGCTCTCATTCTTGCTTTCCAATACATGTAATTTAAGCCATCAAACCAAGGGGATCTAGATATGGAACCTCCTTCACGAGGTACGTCCATCGTCTAAGTTCAAGATCTAACCCTAGTTAGTTAACCTAAAATGGGGCAACCACGCTCTGATACCAATTGAAAATACCTAGACGATGTGAAAATAGCCTAGAGGGGGGTGAATAGGTTTTTTGTGAATTTATTGACAATTTAATATTTAATTGCGAAAAAGTCAATTTTAATCCAATCACAAAACCCTAATTCCCAAACCACATCATTCAAGCAATATCAAACAAACATCAATGTAGTGTAAAAAATAAAGCAAGAGACGACACATAGAATTATACATGGAAAAACCAAGGAAACGTTCCAAGGAAAAAACCACGGGTACACTCAGGTACCGATGCACTATGAATCAACAAGTACAAACTCTATGAGAGTTTTAGACTTACAATCACTCCTGATATGCCTTCCTCTACTCACGGTCTGAAACCCTTGAATCACTCGTACTTCACGAAGCACGCTTTCTCCCCCAGACACTATAAGAGACTCACAAATCATGCCTGATTTTCCTTTTTCTACTCGCGGTTTGAAATCCTTGAATCGCTCCGTACTCGAACGAATCAAGGCAACCTCGTTGCAATAAACAATGTGTGAATTTTTTAGCAACTATACCGTTCAATTGTGCATAGAATTTGTCGATGTAGAATCACGATTGAAGACGTCCAAAAATAAGAGAGAACTTGTATATCTCTAATCACTCAATGATATTTTCTCTATATATATCTATATCTATATAGATGAATATGAATGATAGAATACTACAGAGATTTCTCAAATATGTCGCCTCATCTCTTGTAGAACTTGGTATTTATAGACCATGCTGAGGAGAAACCTTAGACTTGTCCTTTTGCGTAATTTCACATTACATTGATAAATCCTATAAAATATGATATAAATATGTCTATACGCCTATACGTAGATGTAATACCCCGTATTTAAATAATTATGTTATTTCTTTATTTATTTTGGATGGTATGGTGGGTATTTAAATTATTGAGTAAGGGTACTCTAGTCATTTTATGACTACTAGGTAAGTTTGTTATTATGGGATCTGATAAGGGCATATTAGTCTTTAAGACGAGTGGCATGATGGTTATTGTGGCAGATCTAGGGGTATTATGGTCATTCGCCATAACCTAGTTTCCCCTATATAACCATAAGTTTTTTTCAGCTTATTATCTCTCAAGACTAAGGAAAAATTTCAGACTTCTCTCTTCTTATTCACTCATCTATATACATATACATATATATATATAGATAGAGAGAGTAAATACTTGGTTTGGATCTGGATCCATGGTGTAGTAAGCTCTCCAAATCAGGCAAGACATATGTTTTACTCTTCCTCTTTGTACTAAAATTTCGTAACCTTTACCTTATGCATCTATAATCTGCTAGATAATATTTTTCATATATGTATATGTATATGTAAATCATGTTCATATATGACATTTATATATTCTATTTATACATATATGTATAGATCCGTAAATATATATATATGTCTTGTATATATGTAGATATTCGTGAATTTATATAGGCATATATGTATAGATCTGTTAGAGTATGTTCATATTCATGTTTATTTATGTGATGATATATATTCTGTTTATATGTATATATATAGATCCATAATTATATATATAGATCTTGTATATATAGAGAGGTTCGTGGATTTATATAGGCATATATGTATAGATCTGTTAGAGTATGTTCATATTCATGTTTATTTATGTGATGATATATATTCTGTTTATATGTATATGTATAGATCCATAAGTATATATATAGATCTTGTATGTATGTAGAGATTCGTGGATTTATATAGGTATATATGTATAGATCTGTTAGAGTATGTTTATATTCATATATATATATATGATGATTTATATTATGGTTATACATATATGTACAGATCCAAGATTATATGTATAGATCTTATATATACATAGAGATTTGTGGTGATATATTGATATATGCATGAGACTATGTTTATATCTAGCTATACGTACAAATCTGTTTTTACCATGTGTAAATATACATGTATGGATTCGTGGTTATGTGTCTTGTTGGTATGATTCGGAAGAGGTTATATGGTTGGAACTAAGTATAAATATCTGAATACAGAAATATTTTAGGTTTCAATGTTGACAAAGATTTCAAAACTGTTATTAGAAAATATTGCATATTTATGTAATTGTTTTTCTCTATTTTCTTTGTTATCAGATTCTGGACATGGATTTATATTGTTATTATGTGTTTCAAGAATTATACTGGATTACGTATTTTTGACCGTATAAATGAATAGTTTCGACCGTATAAAATACCGTATACCTTGGCGCTGGGGCGCTGCCCCAAACCCCACCAGGGGGGCGCTCAGGAAAATGTCGCGCCGCCCCCCCTAGACCCCCCAGGCTCGACTTCTCCAATCGTCATACATTCCCGATTAAAGAATACAAGTGAATTAATAAATTCGTATAATCATAAGATTTAATCAAATGACTATGTTTTGGAGAATTATAAGGAACCACAAGGAGACTGACTAATATTGCAGTCTTAATAGTACCACGGGACATGGGTGAGTTGTCACGGCATGGGTGAGTTATCGGGTACGTGGTTATGGTAAGACATAGATGTTAAATGGAAAAATCGGATTAATGGAATGAATTTATAAAGATAATTATATTAAATGGTGGTATATTAGTGACTATGGTTATAGTTAAATATATTATTATTTTATAATATAATTTTGGGATTAGGTGTCACTAGGAAAGGGGATGGATTTTTGGTACTCTGCTTGGGATTATGTAGAGTTGTACTTGCTCGTGGGTTTAACCCACATTTTTGTTGTTTCAGGTCCTCGGCAGTTTCACCAGCAAGGGTGAGGACGTCATATCTATCTGTTCGGTCCTATCATATTTCCCTTCCACTCCAGGGTAGGATTTGATAAATGACATATGTTGCATTTCTTGTAAGTGTGTTTCTAGGGTCCATGTTTATGGGATTTCCAAGTTGTACCTTGTGGGACTTATTTTATTTAAGGATGTATTGGGGTTGGTCTTCTTCATGTATAAGTGGTATCCTTGTTTTTGTTATTGCTGTTATTATTATATTTCGATTTTATGTCTTCTCTTCTGTGCTTATGTTATCAATTACAGACGCTCCTATTTTTCTGTGTATGGGCCTGGCTAACCTATGCATGGTAATTTGGGGGTGTCACATAGAGGTCTGAAGTCGTCGATCACTTAAAGACTCGAAGTAGGGACCAAACTAGAAAAATCCGAAAGCACCCCGAAACAAATCCTGCATAACGAGTGATCATGTGACCAAGTATTGGGACATATGCTTCGGCGTAGGACCTACGCTTGGGTGTAGGTCTAGGGCGTAGGGTCCCTTCCCAACTCTAAAACCACAGCGTAGGACAGAGCCAATTTGTCCTTTTTCAGCCTTTGACAACATAGGTATGTTGTATCTTTTGCAGTTTTTTCATAATTGAGCTAGACTAGTCGTCTTGAACTCCCGATGCTTTTGTTTGAAGTCATAATGTCTGGAAATAAAAATTTTGCCCTCTGGTGAAATGACGATGTCTCAAAATGACGATTTTGCTCTCCGGTAGCTTTCTTTTCTTTGACACACTCCTTGACTTATTTCTCAAGATAGAAAAGAACATACTAACAACTCGATTTCAAATATTCAAAAATCTCAACATGACAATTTACTCAACATGGTTATTGTCTAGAACATGCCAAACACAAATAATACTATAAATTTTCTTACAAATACTATGCACCGGATTCACTACAACTCATCTCTGGGTAGAGTATGACAAGTATATGCCATCTACTTTACTCTAATCTACTCCTACAATATGAAATTAAACTAAAGCATGTCTATATCACCCGCCGAGGCAACCCTCTATGATCTTCTATTCCAGATCTGTAGTTTCTGAATGGCTCCTTTCTTCAAAAGATGTGAATCTCCATAGATAGTGCTCTGGAAATTATGTAATTGGAAGCTATTTAGATCTGGTCCAGACCTTGGTATTTATAGAAAAAGGTGAGAAGAGTCCTGCTTGTATTAGACTTATCTCGTTAGGACTAGGATTCCTCTTTGAAGTGTTTCTCTTCAATTCTGAGCTAAACCTCTTTAGTATGATGTAAATACACCTTATACACGTGCTTGGAAGTGTTAGAGTTGAACACAAATCCATCCCAATCAAAATGGATCAATTCGGGTTAAACAGGGATATCTTGCCGAATATGTAATTTTGAGGTTTTTCCTGCAGACATGTATCACTCTTTCAATCATAAATCTAGCTACACAACATGTATTGAAGCGTACTTTAAATTGTTGGGAAGATAACTTCAGGATCTTACGTTTAGACTCAAGAATCACACAATTTAGACTTGTTTTGACCGAAATATGGCTGTCTGAAGTTAGCTAAAATTATGGACCTATGATTTACCCATTTGCTTGAGCGTAGGTCCCATGCATAGCTCCAAATCCATGTGCATAGCTCATGCGTAGAAATGGTGATTCTAATAACTTTTTGGTTACTGTGTGCGTAGCTCAGGCGTAGGAAAAACATGAAAATCACTTTTCCAATTCTTCCTCCATTTGAAACCCCTCAACTCCATTAGTATGTTTCCCGAAGGTTCGGCTCCGAAAAATGTCGTTCTTGCCCTTCGGGAGACGTTATTTGCTTGAACACTCCTTTTTTTTAAATATCTTTTTCTGGTAGACACAAACACATCCTTGGTTAATTCACTGAAGTTAACTCATTTCTTCATTAAGCACCTGAAACACGCTTAAGTATGCAAACCGTATAAAAACACCTAGTAACGGAATGATAAGACGTAACAATACTGACTTAGGGGCCTAGAATGGACAACATTTTGCACCTGTCACTCCTTTCTGGAAGGTGCTTCGTCCCTACCAATAGAGAATACGTCAAGTTATTACATTCTAAATGGAGTAACTTGCTCTCATCTCCTCCTTTCCTTGCACAACCACTTTCCTCTAAAAGATCCACAAAGTTATTAGGGTCAGTGGAAACTTTTTATAATTTTAATGGTGATTATAGTGGAATGTTGTACAGTCTAGGCTCCTAACTCGGTATTATTAAGTCTTATAATTTCATTACTTGGTATTTTTATCCGATTTGTTAAGTGAGTTTTAGGTGCTTAACGTGAAAAATAAGTTAACTTTAGTGGGTTAACCAAAGTCGTACATTGCACTTATTCAAAAGATAAGAGACACGAAGACCAGAAAGATTTGGATCAAGAAACGCATCACGAAGATCGAAACGAACATTATACAAGTCTTTTATATTGATATGCGTGCCATAGAAGCGAACGACGTCCAAAAAATATCAAATATTGCTAAAAGTCAAATTTTGATATTTCGATGTACAAAGCTACGTTTACAATGAGCAAAAGAGGCCTAAGATGTCAAATTTTGCATAAAGCTATGAAAAGCCCAACGCTTACGCTTAAGCGTAGAGGATCTAATAAGACGCTTAAGCATAAAGGTTGGTAGGTGGGCAACCTGCTGCTATCAAGTTAACTTTTTTTGATATGATTTATGGCTTGATGTGTACTCTAAGACATCCTACCATGTGAATAGTGTATATTTACGCAAACGTTGGGTGGATATACTTCAATTTGAAGAAAAACACACAAAATATGATTCATAGTTGAAGCGGGACAATTACAACGCAATTAGAACTATTTGTTAGTCACTAATTAACCCTAGAGGGGGGGGGGGGGGGGGGGTGAATAGGGTGTTCAAAAATATTTCTAATTCTTTTCAAAATTGAAACAAGCTATAATCAAAACACAATTTCTCAATGAACAAGTGAATGATTCAATTTCAATTCTCTAACAATTAATCTCAAGACAAATTGTAGCATACAAGATATTCAAGTGATTATAGTATGCAAGTTAGTCAAGTAAAGAGAAAGAGATAGAGAGATTGACACCGTGATTTTTTCGAGGTTCGGTAACTCCTACTCCTCGGCTCAAGAACCCCTTCTTGAGACTTTTCCCGATCCTTTCACTATGACCCTTCCTTCACAGGTGGAATGGCAAACCTTTACAACACAAGCCTCTCGAGCTTGTCTCTCAATCAAGAGAACAACCCTCTCTTGAACAATCGGTGGACTTTACTTGTCCGAGATTACAAATTCGTATGTAATCAATAAAATCACTCAAGAACAAAAACACTCAAAACCCAAAGGCTTTTATGGAAGATAAATCAATATAAGCTCAAGTGTTTCTGGTGAATTTACAATAGCTCTAGAAATGTATTCTCAAGGGATATGATCAATGAATAATATTTGGAGAATAAGAAGAGATACTAGAGGTTTTGATTTTCGAAGAAACTTGGAGAAAATCAGATTTTCAAAGCTTGGTTTCAATGGTTTTTGTAGAAAATTTCTGCAGAATATTTGATAGCTTTCTTTCTCTTTTTGTGTTTCAATCTTTCTACATTCAATATACACATCTCATTCTATATATAGCATTGCATTAGGGTTTTGAAGAATGATTTTAGTATTTGAAAGACAAGAGCCGTTTGAACACCATTAAAAACAATCCACAAAACATGGGAAATGTTTTCTGAAGAAATTGCAGATTTTGAGGATCAACTAGTCGACTACTTTTCATTTTAGTCGACTACATGGTTTCTTCTAGTCGACTAGATTGAGTTCTAGTCGACTACAATGATACATCTAGTCGACTACAATGTGTTCTAGTCGACTACTTCTTGTAGTCTAGTCGACTCAAAGTGCTTTCAGTCGACTACTTTGATGTGGATGAAAAGCTTGCAGCTACTGATTGTTTTAGTCGACTATATTGAAATACACATGGTGATTCTAGTCGACTACAACTTAAAAAAACATTTAATAAAAATATTTTTCTTTTCGTTTAAGTTCGGTAAAGCGTTTTTCATTTCATTTGAGTTCGGTTCATTTTATACTTGAGCTTATACGATAATATCGACGCATAAAATTACCTTGTTACAATGATCGGTCCCCGACCTATCTACCCCAAGTCTTGAGTCTTCGACTTCCGCCTTTGCCGTTGAATTAAATGATTTTCCATTTTGAGCTTCAATTTCTTTCACATCTTTTCGCTTTAAATCAAGCTTTCTTTCCGAGCTTGCTTTTCGAGTCATTTCCTTTCCGAGTTTAATTTATGAGTCGTTCACCTGTCTTTTGGTGAAAATATAAACTCGATAATTCATTAGTATCAAACACTCTTCATTGGTTTGTTATCATCAATTTTGGAATTGTTTGCCGAGAGTAAATTTCAAAGCCAACAATCTCCCCCTTGATGATGACAAAACATTTTGTGTTTGCTTGGCATTTGGCGAAACATCAAGTGATGCTCCCCCTCAACATGTGCATAGTATTTTGATCAAATAATCCCCCTTAGTAAATGAGATTTGCAATTTAATAGGCATTTTGATATATAACAATTGGCGCACATTTGAGATAGCAAAAATAAACAGCATATCATAGATGTTTCAGTTTAATACAAGCTGTTTATACTAATAAAAAAACATGGAAAAGAAAACAAACAAGTTCACAAATAACCATAACAAGCCACACAAAAACAGACATTGCTAATGTCGGATACTGAAATACATGACAGTATAACAACATAATTTCTCCCCCTTTTTGTCAGCGTCGAGGGGTGTGTGAGCGAGGGTTCCTGAGTCCAAGAGTGAGGTCATCAAGTGACCCGGCCAGATTTGTAATGCGGGTAGACATTTCCTCATCATGAAGAACAAGGCGCTCATTGATCAATCGAATGGCTTCCGTATTTTGGTTCACGGTCGTATCAAGGCGCTGAAGCACTTGTTCCTGCTGCCTAAGTAGGTCCGTATTGCTCTGAACAACCCGAAGAATTTGGTCGAGAAGAGTAGCCTGAGAAGCCGAAGCGCTGTCCAACGGAGGAACCGAGGAAGAGGCTTCCTGGCGCGGTGCAGAAAAGGTAGGAGCTGGGCGCGAACGAGGAACAGGCACACTCTCAGAAATGAAGTTTCCTTCCGCATCAGAAGAAATGTGCATATGCTTGACATGAGTGGCGTCAAGAAAAATAGGATGATGCTCGGACACTTCATTTGGAAAATTAAAACCTTTCCGCTGCAGTAGATATGTAATGTGCGCGGGAAAGAAAAGCGGGCCAGATGGCTTGCGCTGACATGTAAGGATGACGGAACGGAAAATATAAGCTAAATCAACACGGGTTCCTGTCAAAACGTAATAAACCAAGAAGGCCTCCATACGAGAAACACTGCTACGACTACCAGTTTTAGGCAGAATAGAGTAAGTAATAACATTATGAATTAATCTAGCCTCGGGTAGTAGCATAGAAGAGATAATACCGGCGTTCTGCGAAATTTCTTTGTCGACGCATATAGCCCGAACAACCTCAATACAATCGAACCCATCAGCCTTACACCAATCCTTGGAGAAGTGGCGGATACCGTCATTTGGAAGCGAGAAAATGCACTTGATTTCGCTGTCATCAACAGTCTCGTCTTCACCACATAGATTAAAATGAAGATGGGGGAGTAATTTCTCCTTATGATTTTCAAGAGAAGCGTAGAAGGCTTTGACAATTCGCGGAAGTACCGGAATGTCAAGAGAAACGAAAAAATCCCAACCAATTGCTCGGAACAACTCGAAAGTTCGAGCCCTAATTTCAGTGCATAAATCTTTTGTGACAATACGGCAAGGTGTAGGAGCACGATGATCAAATATAGTGATGAATTTATTTCTATTATCATCATCAAGAAGAAGTACCTCAAGAAGAATAGATTCATTTGACGCCTCTTCGTCAACAGTCGTAGGAATGCGTGGATTGGTGGAGCTTTGGCCTCCATCAATGCGGGAACGTTTCCGAAATAGACCTCGAGTCTTCGGTGGCATTGTAGATGATGATGCACAAATATATAGAGATATATAGATATATGATGGTGTATATATATATGTGAGTGTATATATGAACGTGAGAAAGATAATGAAAATGAAGAAATTAAATGGGTGAAGGATGATAGAAATGTAAAATTAATGAGAGATAGGTGAGGATTTGAAGGTATAAATGGTAGTAGGAGAGGGATTGAGAGGAGAGGGTTTGAAGGTGTGTGAAGATGGAGGGAGGCGGATGGAGAGAAAGAGAAGAAGTTTAGGTTTTAAAGGGGTTGAGTCGACTAGGGCTAGGGTTGAGTCGGTTAGAATAGGGTTTGAGTCGACTAGGTTTGGGTTGAGTCGACTAGGAAGACCAAGTAGTCGACTAAAACATTGTTTGAGTCGACTAGAATGGAAAATGAGTCGACTAAAGGGTAATGTAGTCGACTAGAAGGTGAAGAACATGAAATGGTGAAGCTACTGACCAAAGTAGTCGACTAGAGTGATTTACACTGCACAGGATGAGTCGACTAGAAGGCAAAAATGATAAAAATAATTAAAAAAATTAGAAAATAAATACACAAAAATAGCAAAAATATGAAAAATAAAGATTACGACAAAAACTACGATAAAACATCACAATCCATGGCCATTCCGATTTATCGACGAATTTTAGAAAAAGATTCGTCCGCAAGTGGTTTTGTAAAAATATCCGCCAATTGATTTTTAGTGTCGATAAAAACCAATTCAACGTCACCTTTAGCAACATGATCACGTAAAAAATGATGCCTAATATCTATATGCTTGGTGCGTGAGTGATGAATAGGATTCTTTGAAATACAAATCGCACTCGTATTATCGCATTTAATATGTACGTGAGAGAAAGTAAGACCGAAATCAAGTAGTTGTTGCTTAATATAAAGAGTTTGAGCGCAACTACTACCTGCGGCCACATATTCGGCTTCAGCCGTAGATAATGCAACGGAATTTTGCTTTTTACTTGACCAAGATACTAGTGAGTGTCTTAGAAAATGACAAGTGCCGCTTGTG
This sequence comes from Cornus suecica, assembly GCA_963922005.1. NCBI lineage: Eukaryota > Viridiplantae > Streptophyta > Magnoliopsida > Cornales > Cornaceae > Cornus > Cornus suecica. The sequence continues at coordinate 39,036,701 of OY998245.1, read as the reverse complement.
CTTTTTCGATCAATTTTACATCCCGCAAAATCGGCATCCGAATAACTAATAAGATCAATTGAAGTTCCTCATGGATACCAAAGCCCTAAGTTTATTGTACCACTTAGGTAGCGAAAAATACGTTTGACCGCAAGCAAATGAGATTCCTTAGGACATGATTGAAACCGGGCACATAAGCATACACTAAACATTATATCCGGTCTACTAACGGTTAAATAAAGCAAACTACCGATCATGCCTCTATAGTTAGTAATATCAACACATTTACCATTTTCATCTTTATCAATCTTAATAGAGGAACTCATAGGAGTTATGGCATGTTTGGTAGCCTCCATACCAAATCGCTTTAGCAAATCCTTAGTGTACTTGGATTGGCTCATGAATAAACCATCCGAGCTTTGCTTGATTTGCAACCCTAAGAAGAAATTCAACTCACCCATCATGCTCATTTCAAATTCATTTTGCATGCTTGTAGCAAAATCCCTACATAAAGAATTATTTGTTGAGCTGAATATGATGTCATCAACATAAATTTGGACAATCAACAAATTATTTTTGATGGTTTTTGTAAAAAGTGTGTTGTCAACTTTTCCTCTTGTAAAACAATTTTTAGTCAAAAATCCGCTAAGTCTCTCATACCAAGTTCGAGGAGCTTGCTTTAAACCATATAAAGCTTTAGCTAATTTGAAGACATGATTTGGAAAAAGATTATTTTCAAAACCGGGTGGTTGCTTCACAAAGACTTCTTCTTTTATGACACCATTTAAGAAAGCACTTTTGACATCCATTTGATAAAGAGTGAAATTTCTATATGATGCAAATGCAAGAAGCATTCTAATTGCTTCTAATCTAGCTACCGGTGCAAAGCTCTCATCGTAGTCGATGCCTTCCTCTTGATTATATCCTTGTGCTACCAATCTTGCTTTATTTTGAATAATTACTCCATTCTCATCCTTTTTGTTTCGAAAAACCCATTTTGTGCCAATTATAGTTTGATTTTCGGTTCTAGGAACTAAACGCCAAACTTGATTGCGTTCAAATTGATTTAGTTCCTCTTGCATTGCTACGATCCAAGAATCATCACATTGAGCTTCGTGGAAGTTCTTGGGTTCGATTTGCGATACAAAGGCCATGTGGTTGCAAAAATCTTTAAGTTGAGATCTAGTACTAACCCCTTTTGAAGGATTACCTATGACTTGATCAAGAGGATGATTGTGAACAATCCTCCATACTTTAGGCATTGAGTTGGTCAAGACATCATTGGATTGATACTCAACTTCCCTCATTTCCTTTTGGCTACATGATGAGTTGGAGATATTGAGAGTATTTAGATTATCCTCAATCCCAACAACTTTATCTTCTTCTAGGTCAATTCTAGGTGATGGTGGTGAGGGTGATTCATCAAAGACAACATGAATAGACTCAACCATGGTTAGAGTCCTTTTGTTATAAACCCGAAATGCTTTACTCCTTGTAGAATATCCTAGGAAAATTGCTTCATCCGATTTGGAGTCGAATTTTCCAAGGTTGTCTTTATCATTTAACACAAAACATTTACACCCGAAAACTTTGAAATACTCATAGGGCGTTTTCCCCAACTTCATCCGAATAATAACACGATTAATTATATGGCAAGCAGTGTTTACCGCTTCCGCCCAAAGGCTTCGGGGAAGGTTGTGCTCATTTAACATGGTTCTAGCCATCTCTTGTAGAGATTGATTCTTTCTTTCAACTACACCGTTTTGTTGAGGGGTTCTAGGGGCCGAGAGATCATGTGAAACACCGAGGTAATCACATAATATTTCTAAGTCTTGATTTTCAAATTCCCTACCTCTATCACTTCTAATTTTATTGATTTTCAAATCTTTTTCATTTTGAATGACTCTATAAAATTTTTCAAGAATGAAGTGAGTTTCATTTTTATGAGCAAGAAAGTGAACCCAAGTATATCTAGAGTAATCATCAACTATAACAAGTACATAGAGTTTCCCGGCTAAGCTAGCCGTTCTCTCCGGACCGAAGAGATCCATGTGAAGTAACTCTAGAGGTCGAGAAGTGGTAATATCTTTATTTCTCTTGAAAGAAGATTTAACTTGCTTGCCTACTTGACATGCGCTACATATTTTATCTTTTGAAAATTTAGTCTTTGGGAGGCCTTTGACTAAATCATTTTTGGATAAACGATGAATGAGGTTCATACTAGCATGACCTAGACGTCTATGCCATAACCAACTATTTTCACTAGATGTGACAAAACATTTAACATCTTGATCATGTAATTCACATAGCAACAAAGTATACAAGTTTCCATTTCTTTTGGCATTGAACATTTGCTTCCCATCTTTCTTGATTATGCATGCATTTGTCCTAAATATAACATCATAACCCTTGTCACAAAGTTGACTAATACTAAACAAGTTATGCTTCAAACCATCAACTAAAAGTACATCATCTATAGAGAGAGAATAGGAAATACCGATTGAGCCAATTCCCATAATTTTTCCTTTAGAGTTGTCTCCAAAAGTAACGTTTCCTCCTTCATATGGTTTTAGTGAAATAAACTTTGATTTATCTCCCGTCATATGCCTTGAGCATCCGCTATCTAGAAACCATTTTTGTTTTGATGCGGACTTCAAGTATACCTACAAAATGAGTTCAAGTATCTTTTATTGGTACCCAATCTGTTTTGGGTCCATTTTGGTTAGATAGATACGCAATAGTTTATTTTGGAACCTAAATTTGTTTCGTTACAACATTCTCTTTTCTATGAGAGCATGCACTAGTCCCTTTCGGAGCCCAAACCACTTTCGACATAATTTTCTTCTTTCTATGAAAGCATACATTTGCTTTGTGTCCTTTTCTATTGAAATAGTAGCAAGTAACATGTTTATAATCATTTGAAGATGCATGAGATGATTTTCTAGTAAATGTAGCGCTAAGTGATTTTCTCTTTTTCAAAATGAGAGCATTTTTGTCAAAAGCATCATACCCTAGACCGCATTTATCAAATGATCCTTTTTGTCTTCCTAACATGATACTAAGGTTCTCTTTTCCTTTTGTAAATTTTGCTAAAACATTTATTTGATCATCAATAGTATTTTTCAACCGAATATTTTCCTTTTCTAGCTCAATGTTTTTGTCATTGCAAGAAACTTCTAAGCTTGAACTAGTGAGACTACATGAAGATTTAGCTTTCTTAAGAAGGATATATTTTCTAGCTAATTTTTCGAATTCATCATGTAATTCTTCAAACACATCTTGCAATTCATTGTAATCAAGAAGAAGTTCATCATATGATAGTTTATCTAGATCATTTAAATTTAAATGTACCTCTTCTTCATTTGCCATGAGACAAATGTTTTCCGTTTCCTCACTACTTTTCTCCTCATCCGAGTCGCATGAGTCATAGTCCTCCCATGTGACATTCATTGCCATCTTGCTAGGTCTTTTCTCATTTTCTTTTTTGAGCTTGAAGTAATCGCTTTTGTAGTGTCCCGGCTTACCGCAATTAAAACACGTTGGGGGTTATCTTTTTTCTAGGGTCGCCTCTTGGATCAATTCTCTTCACGAATATTCCACCATTTGCTTTCTTTCTTTGAAGGTGTCTCTTGAATTTTTGGGTAAACAAGGCAATGTCCTCATCCTCTTCTTCTTCACTCGGCTCACTGTTTTCATGTTTGGTGAAAGCTTGCAAAGCTATCCCCTTTCTTGGCTTGATGTCGTCTTCACGAGCTTTTAATGTTATTTCCCAAGTGAGTAGAGAGCCAGAAATTTCATCGAGACTCATGGTGTTGAGGTCATGAGCTTCTTTGATAGCCGTTACTTTTGCATCCCATTTTGCCGGGAGACTTCTAAGCACTTTTCGTGACGCATTGGATCTAGGAACAATTCTACCAAGATGCTTTAGTCCATTCAAAATATTTGTAAAGCGAGACATCATAGAATTCACATTTTCATCATCTTTCATAGCAAATAATTCATATTCATGCATGAGTATGTCAATTTTAGATTCTCGTACTTGAGATGTACCTTCATATGTTACCTCAAGTTTATCCCACATTTCTTTTGCCGTTGAACAAGTAGATACATGATTAAATTCATTTGGACTCAAAGCGCAATTTAAATTTACTTTGGCTTTAGCATTGTACGACATGAGTTTACAGTCATCATTATCCCATTCATTAGGTAATTTGGGGACGGTTTTTCCATCAACAATTTTGGTCAAGACAAATGGTCCTTCAAGAACTACTTGCCAAATTTGGTAATCGATAGCTTGAAGAAAATCTATCATTCTAGTTTTCCAATAGCTATAATTTGATCCATCAAACCATGGGGGCCTATTATTCGATTGTCCTTCAACATGAGTGACTAAATTTGATGACATGATCGTTCTCTAAGACGGTTAAGTCTAAGAAAAATAGAGATTAGGCTCTGATACCAATTGTTAGTCACTAATTAACCCTAGGGGGGGGGGGGGTGAATAGGGTGTTCAAAAATATTTCTAATTCTTTTCAAAATTGAAACAAGCTATAATCAAAACACAATTTCTCATTGAACAAGTGAATGATTCAATTTCAATTCTCTAACAATTAATCTTAAGACAAATTGTAGCATAAAAGATATTCAAGTGATTATAGCATGCAAGTTACTCAAGTAAAGAGAAAGAGATAGAGAGATTGACACCGTGATTTTTTCGAGGTTCCGTAACTCCTACTCCTCGGCTCAAGAACCCCTTCTTAAGACTTTTCCCGATCCTTTCACTATGACCCTTCCTTCACAAGTGGAATGGCAAACCTTTACAACACAAGCCTCTCGAGCTTGTCTCTCAATCAAGAGAACAACCCTCTCTTAAACAATCGGTGGACTTCAGTTGTCCGAGATTACAAATTCGTATATATAGCATTGCATTAGGGTTTTGAAGAATGATTTTAGTATTTGAAAGACAAGAGCCATTTGAACACCATTAAAAACAATCCACAAAACATGGGAAATGTTTTCTGAAGAATCTGCAGATTTTGAGGATCAACTAGTCGACTACTTTTCATTTTAGTCGACTACATGGTTTCATCTAGTCGACTAGATTGAGTTCTAGTCGACTACAATGATACATCTAGTCGACTACAATGTGTTCTAGTCGACTACTTCTTGTAGTCTAGTCGACTCAAAGTGCTTTCAGTCGACTACTTTGATGTGGATTAAAAGTTTGCAGCTACTGATTGTTTTAGTCGACTATATTGAAATACACATGGTGATTTTAGTCGACTACAACTTAAAAAAACATTTAATAAAAATATTTTTCTTTCCGTTTAAGTTCGGTAAATAGTTTTTCATTCCATTTGAGTTCGGTTCATTTTATACTTGAGCTTATACGATAATATCGACGCATAAAATTACTTTGTTACAATGATCGCTCCCCGACCTATCTACCCCAAGTCTTGAGTCTTCGACTTCCGCCTTTGCCGTTGAATTAAATGATTTTCCATTTTGCTCTTCAATTTCTTTCACATCTTTTCACTTTAAATCAAGCTTTCTTTCTGAGCTTGCTTTTTGAGTCATTTCCTTTCCGAGTTTAATTTATGAGTCGTTCACCTGTCTTTTGCTGAAAATATAAACTCGATAATTCATTAGTATCAAAGACTCTTCAATGGTTTGTTATCATCAATTTTGGAATTGTTTGCCGAGAGTAAATTTCAAAGCCAACACTATTCACATATCTTTCTATAAATAATAAGATTTGGAGCAGAATGGAGGGAGCTCGCATAACCTAATTTTAAAAAAATATTTTCATCATAAAAAAAAGAGCCATTCAATACTAAGAGACCAGAGAAGAAGATCATTGTAACGCCCCAAAATCTATAGGACCTCTTATATTGGAGTCTAGGATCAATGGAGTGCCACCCGGTCAAAGCTAATAAAAATCGAGCAGAGTTCCGTTTGTACAGGAATACTCCGGTGGATAAGATCCACTCCAAAATACCTGTATATACACACATGACACTAACACAATAAAGATCATGTCCATAACAAAAATAAGGGACCGGGATGGCCGACACAGTAACACCACCACCCTTCCAAGCCCCACAACTAGTCCACAGTCCAAGATATACATGATAATACCCAAAAGTAAGAAAGTACTCCAATTGTGCGAAAAGGAAAACTCGGCAATAGATACCGACCACTACACCTTCGGGTGCCAAAAGAATAATATAGTAATCCAATAGTGCGAAAAGGAAAACTTTAGCCCTAAAAGGGCCTATACATCAAAATACAAAAGTAATCCACCAATCATACAACGATCGTCGCTGCTACATCCAATCATGTTCGGGCATAAGTCCTAAAAATAATCAACATAGGGGGAATGAGATAAGTTCTTAATAGGGAGAGGTAATCTATCTCTGCCCTAACTGGCAAGACCAACTAACTCCTACTAAAAGAAAACTGGATCGCATCTAGAAATAAATACATCTCGTATTGGTCTACATACTCGTGACATCCACAACTCGACACACTAAATAGCTATCAGTCCAGCTATAACAACAATAAGATCATGGAAATAAATATACATATATTAACAAGCAGATAACGTGCAATGATATGTGAATGAAATGTAGGTCCATGTCTACTTACACTCACGAAGCCGACCCTCACTATAGCTGCAGTGCCGAGTTGCAAATAGGTGTAGCTGTGTCTGCTACCCTGCAGTCAACAAGTTCGGCAAGCACACATATGGTGACTCATCTAGGATGGCCGAACTTTGAAGTCCCTAACTCAAAATGGGATGGCCCAACTCCGAAACCCCTAAAGTAACGTGGGATGGCCCAACTCCGATGTTCCAAAAAAGGCAAGGTGTCCCAACTCCGAAGCCCCTACACCATGATATTCGTAAATCGTTGTTCGATGTTTAATGCAATGCATGCTCTCATAGTCCCTACCGACTACATGCTTGTGAAATGACATAGCATAATAACATTATGCGATAGCTAACACTCTAGGCATATAGGCATGAACTATAATCTTTTATTTGCTTCCCTACCTCAATACGTGTGATAACGGATTAACAGCCATGCCCACGATCGAGCCGAATGTGCCAACACGACACCAACGATAAAATCCCAAATCAGTCCCGAAATGAGTCATCCCAAAAGTGGGGCCCACCGAGGAAAAGTTTTGAAATAAATTTACGAATTGATGAAAATCTCTCCCACGCCCTATTATAACACATATATAAAGCCTGTTAGCTCTAAATTAATGAAACAGACTCAATCTGAGAAAAAAATGAAGATATTTTCTTACCAAAAATCTCGAATTCCCGCTAAATCGTCCAACAAAAAAGTCTCAAATTTCAGTATTTCATTCTCATCGGTGAGAAGAACGAATCCTCAAAATTTTTTAGCAAACTGATAGGAGCCAAATGTTGTATATTTTAGGCCCTTAACTTGATGTTGTTAAGTCTTGTCAATAAATTACTTGCATATGCTCAAAAAGTAACTAGAGGGGTTTTTATGGAAAACAACTTTTCTATGTGAATGTGCCAAAACGCCCATCTCAAACCCATGATACTTTTTGCTGAAGATGACGGCTTCTGAAAATGCCATTTTTGCCCTCCGGGAACCATTTTTGTCTCGAAAACTCCTCTTTTGCTCTCCCTTTTGGATAGACACAAGCACTTCTCTAGTTAATTCCCTAAAGTTAGCTGGTAATCTTTATCAACTTCCTGAAACATGCTTAAACACACAAACGACATAAAAATACCAAATAATGGATTGTAAAGACGTAACAACAGTAAGATAGGAGCTTAAAATGGATACTTTTGAGCACCTATTACACCTCTAAAATTTCATATTGCTAGTCCCTTAGAAATGAACTAAGGGTAACTTTCTTGTGATGATTTTTAATCTTTCTACTATAACTAATCTAACCTAATCCTTTTTTTTTCATGAGGGTCAAGGATTACACTTAGCATGTGTAACAGGCCTTTTAAACCCCTAGGTTACCCCTATTGGAAGAGTGACGTCTCATGAAGGTTTCTAGTGATGGGACCTACAAACATCTCAGTTCTATATTAATCACACAGTCGTGAAGACAACATGAATGCAAATACTCCCACTCACTATCAAACAACAATTATATCAAGCTTCATGTCATGAATGATTCCCAGTAATAGTGAATGATTTCACTACTTTATAATCTAAATCCAGACAATCTTTCATGATTTTGTGAACACTCGACTATGATATTTTAGTTTCTCTTCTCCTACTTCATTGATCAAACTTTGCCATTTTTACTAAAAACATATATTTCCATCTTTCCACTTTTCATCCCTTTTTATCTTTTTAAGTCTCATGACTTTCCAGCGGGAATTTTTAGTTCCGACCAACTGGGTCCGAGCTTCTTCCATGGGATTTATGCTAATTAGTTTTCTCCCCTTTAAACGTGAATAGTGATATTGGTGATACCAAAGCCCGGTTACTCAGATCGAAGAACAACTTTTTGCATTTTATTTTGCAATGAACATATTTTTTTTTTCATTTCAACCAAAACAACTCCTCATCTCCCCTTTTATTGTGGCAAAATTATTTTTTCAACTACATAGTCAAAGATTAACTTATTTCCCATAGTGAATGTGTGCTTGTGCTTAAAGGTCAAAGTCATCTTTCTTAATTTCAGTTTCACTCATTCATTCACCCATGTAAAACCACATCACTTCACTAACTTGATCTAATGATTACTTTCATGAATGGTAATATCACATTACATACTACTCATGCATCATATACAAAAACTCAATCGAATTGTGATGCAAAACATTCATGCGTGAAAACAAAGAATTGCTCCCAAAATTTTAAAATTTCAAATTTTTTTTTGAAATTTTTCATTCCTTGTAATTCTATACCCTTACCCCCAAACATAAATCAGACCATGTCTTCATGGTCAAAAATAATATAGGAGAACCGATATAGTTACCCTTGAAGCTCAATTCTGGATTCCAAATGAAAGCATGAATCCCCTCCCCCGAACTTGATTTCGATCACCTATAGATATCATCAACAAAACACAAATAACCAATCATAGCAAGGGAAAAGAAATTTCATCATAGATATCCAGAAATCAACACAAAATTTTCAAGAAATTAAAAATTCCATCTCCTTTTTTCTTTTCTTTTTTCAAATGATTTGGCCTTAAAGGCCTACAATCCTATAAATAAAATAACAATAAAATAAAATAATAAAAATAAAAACAAAGATAATGACGTGTGTTGGCTTTGAAATTCTATTTCAAACAATAAATCTTATTTTGATATTAACAAAATATTCAAAACCGTGTTTGGTACTAATATGACTTTGAGCTAAGTATTTTAGCAAGTACAGGTAAATGATTCGGAAAGATCATAAAAGCGACAAGCGATAAGGAAACTCAAGCGCAAACTCGAAGAAGGATAAAGAGATCAAAGAAAGAGCAAAAGCTGGACTCAAGACCTGGGGTAGATAGGTCGGGGTGAGAATATTGTAACAAGGTATCTTATGCGTTGATTGGTCTTATAAGCTCAAGTAATAAATCAAACGAACTCAAACGGATCAAAAATGGACCTTGAAAATATTTCTTGGAGTCACCCAGTCGACTGGCCATGAAATGGCAGCCGACTGACTGTGACCCAGTCGCCTGGCCAATAAGGACCCAGCTGACTGGATGAACCAGTGAGCAATAAACGTTTTGACTGCATGAGGCAGTCGACTGGCCTGTCTGAGGCAGTCGACTGGTAGTTAAGGACCCAATCGACAAGCTGAACCAAAGAGTTTTGAACATTTTTGATTGCATGAGGCAGTCGACTGGCCTATCCAAGGCAGTCGACTGACTTATGAGGCAGTCGATTGGCCTTCTTGAGGCAGTAGACTAACCCTAGCCGTTGGGAAAAATATTTTAAATCTAAGCATGGAGGCAGTCGACTGGGTGCTTCAGGATTTTAAGGAAAAGTATTTCTAAATAATATTTTTGCCCAAAAACAAATGATTTTGCTTGCTGATTTTCAGGTTCTACTCTCCATATTGTCTAGGGTGAGATACACTCTCCAAACTGTAGTGTTACACTATATAAAGAAAGAGATATGGATTGAAATCTAAAGGTTCTTGTGTGAGAAATTTTCCAAATATTATTCATCTCTTATTTTCTCTCAAGCATCTTCTGAAAAATCTTTTGATAGCAAGAAAGATATAAATCTCGTTTTTCACTCCTATCATTTTTAAGATTTAAACTCAAGCTTTGTGCTTATTCTCTTATTGAAAATATATTGTGAGAATATATATATCTTGAGTTCTTCAAATGTCACCTAAAACCACTTGAGCTTATATTGATCCATCTTCCATAAAACCTTAGGGTTTTGAGTGTTTTTGTTTCTTGAGTGATATATTGATTGCATACACAAATTTGTGATCTTGGGTGAGTGAAGCCCATTGTATCAAGGGAGGATTGTTCTCTTGATTGTGTGAAGAGCTAGTTAGCTCTTTTGTAAAGGTTTTGCAATTCCACCTATTGAAGGAAGAGCCATAGTGTGAGGATCGTGAAAGTCTCAAGGAAGGGGATTCTTTGAGCCGAGGAGTAGGAGTTACCGAACCTCATAAAAATCACAGTGTCAATATCTCTATCTCTATCTCCTTACTTTATGTTCATGCATGCTTAAATTATATTGTGGTAAATAGCTTGTTGAAATTAAATAAAATTATTCATTGCATATTTACCTTGTAAATTAATATTGAACCTTGTTCTAGTAAGAATTAAAAGGAGTTAGAAATTATTTTTAAACCCTATTCACCTCTCCTATAGGGTAATTTAGTGACTTACAATGTGGCCTTAAGGGTCTACCGTCTCTAAGAATTTAAATTACAGGAATTAAATGATATCCTATTCTACAAATCGATGCTAAAAACTAACTTTCACAGCCTAGGACTAGTGTTTAACGTTGTCGGCATGACATGACCACTCAAAGGGTTATCCAACACCCTTCCTCTCGATAACACTTCCCTTACTTATAGGACAAAATGTAGGAGACAACTCTCTCAGTGCTCTCACCTGTGAACAATTAGTATTATCCATGACATCAAATATAAAACAATAATCACCAAATAAAGTACCTCCTATGTCACGTTGTAACTTCACCCCATATATAGGTAATGTGTCCAACATATCATTCTTCAACACCTTATGTAAAGTTCCCTCCACCAATTCATAATTCTCCATTAAATTGACAGGTGCCATAAATTCGGGTCCCAGATCAATCTCCTCATAAATCTTTAGCCGATGACCACGCCTCTTTAACCTCTCACTTTCCAAACCTACCTCTTTGTGGGGGTAAACCAATTTAACTCTAAATGGTCCGTCCCTTCTTAATCGGATCTTACCTGGAAACAATTTCAGTTTCAAATTACGCCGCCGTCCCTTCTGACCGAGCTTAAGAAACTTAAGTCGAACATGCTTAGCATGATGTACTCTTGTCCGAGCAATGTAAATTCGAACATCCTCATATGCATAATTCTGTATTCCCTCATACTCATTTCTTAATCGCGGATCTTTCCAGGCATATAGCTTGTCTACTATTTTTATACTCAGTACTCGCTCATCTGGAAAGGGATCCTTAAGAGGGATGTCATCGTTGGTAAGTTCTATGACAGTTCATGGTAAATGATCAGCTCTCATAGTCTTCACACCCTTTTTGTCTATCAATACATCATTCTCCCAATGCAACACCATCTCAGGAAGCGTATTTTCAGACACCAACTTCTATGGAGGAATAATTTGAGGTTCAATCGACTCTTTTGATGATCTCTCTAATGGCGAGTACAACGCAACTCCCAACGCATCAATAACTTCCAAATTTCATAGGTGTTGATCGTCTCAGTTTTCTAACTTCACCTTCGATCTTTTCATCACTAAGGTCTTCTCTCGACCTTCAGTGCCGTCATACAACCCAATCTTATAAAGTGAGTTATTGGGCACCAATGCTGCTGGTGACACAAATGGACATTCAGGCAAATCTCTTGACTCCTCCCATGTGTCAAACTTTGCATTTGACCTTTCAATCACAGCATCCAAGTCATTCGTTGCTCGACTCCTTGGAGGTACCACTTCCTCAACCATCTTATCAATATTAAAACACTCGGCTGGTTCTGATAATTGATAGTAGATATCAAATACATTCATCCTAATCTCTAGATTCCCAAAATATATATCCATAACCCCTATCCTGCAATCAACGCATGCATTTGTCGTAGCCAAAAATGGCATTCCTAAGATATCAGGGATATGTTTTCTTGATTTGTGATCAGGTTCCATGTCTAATACCATAAAGTCCATAGGATTGTAGAATTTACCCACTTGAATAATGACATCCTCCAGAATTCCTCTCGGTTGTTTAGTTGATCTGTCTGCCAATTAAAGCACCACCGATGTAGGATTGAGCTCTCCCAACCCTAGTTATAGATAGACTGAGTAACGTAATATATTAACACTCGTACCAAGGTCAAAAAGAGCTCTACCAATCTTTTGGTCACCAATGATATAAGAAATAATAGGAGCACCAGGATCTTTCCTCTTAGGTGGAGTATCACTCAGTAAGATCGAACTTACTTGTGCAGTCAACAAAATCTTCTTCGAGACCTTACTTCTACTTTTATGCTTTTGAGTACGGAGATTCTTTAAAAACTTAGAATAGGGTGGTATTTGATCTCTAATGTCTAAGAGAGGAAGATTAATCTTGACTTGTCAGAATGTCCTCAACATGTATGACTCTATATCCTTACCATTTTTTGCTGGCTCTCTAAGACGTCGAGGAAATGGTGTTTCTTCCTCATATGGTGCCCTTTCTGGCTCTTCATCTATCTTCATTTCAGATTTATCTTTCTGGACTCTATTAGCCTCATTTCTTTATTCTTCTTCAGCTTCCTTTCTTTGCTCTCGTTCCACCTCCTTTCTTCTCTGCAACCTCTCTTCATGTTCCTCCTCAACTTTACTATCTACTTCCCTTACAATAGTAAGAGTCGTAATGGCTTGGACTGTTTCATAATTATGCTCAGCAAATGAACCACGATCCACTACTTGTTGACTCTTTGGATTAATCACTGGTTGCCTAAGCAAACTTTCCTCTATAAGCCTATTCACCACATTAGCTAGTTGCCCCATTTGGGTTTCTTTTTGTGCAATGTATTGGGATTTAGAGTTCATCAATTGGATAGCTTCCTGAAAATGATTAGATTGATTTTTTAATTCCCCAAAAGCTTTATTTTTTAACTCCTTCAAGGCGCTCATCACCTCTTCTTCAAAGCCATGTGGTCTTGGTGGTGGATTTTGAGTTGGATTTTGAAGTTGGAGATGATTTTGAAGATATTGAGGGTAAGTTGGATTTGGATTGAATCCCTTGGTTTGGTTTCCTTGAGGCTGAGTTTGATAATTATATGGTTGGACAACCTGATTAGTATTGAATGGTTGGAGAGCCTAACAATTATTGGATGGCTGTCTGAGTTGGTAATTTGACTGAGGATTTCTTGCCATGATTGTTGGTTGTGAGTCGAATGATTGTTGACTCTGTTGGAACCTTGGCTGTTGGATGGAATACTGTTATCTATCTATGAACCTTGGCTATTGATTGAATGATTAACTTTGTTGGAAATTTGATGGTGGATTTTCAACATTATTAGATTCGTAGGACATGAATGGATGATTTCTGGCATTGGAGGTGTATGAATTGGTGAAAGGATTACTATTGGAACAGTTCCACAATGCATTGGCATCATCAACCATTATCTCTTGACACTTATTTTTGGAATACTTAGCTTCTACTTCTAACATCTCTCTAGAAGGGGAATGACTTTGCTGAAGAAACTTGTCAATTCTTTCTAACTTATCTCCTATCAATGCTACTAGATCTCTCACATCATCATTATTCAAGCTGATAACTGTCAAATATTATATATTTAAACCCCTTAATTTACATCTTTTAGTTCTATAGTGATATCTTTTATTCAAGTTTTATGATATTTTTGTGTTTATCTTATTTTATAGATCTTCATGAAGAATTCAATCAATTCCATGCAAATTGGGTCATCAACTATGCATGAAATATATTCATCCTGACTGTTAGTCACTAATTTACCCTAGAGGGGAGGGGGGGGGGGGGTGAAAAAGGTTTAAAAATAATTTTCTAACTCCTTTTAATTCTTACTAGAACATGTAAAAAGATTCTATATTAATTTACAAGGTAAACATTCAATGAATAATTTAACTTAATTTCAACAAGCTATTTACCACAATATAAATTAAGCATGCATGAATATAAAGTAAGGAGATAGAGATAGAGGTATTGACACCGTGATTTTTACGAGGTTCGGTAACTCCTACTCCTCGGCTCAAAGAATCCCCTTCCTTGAGACTTTCTCAATCCTCACACTATGGCTCTTCCTTCAATAGGTGGAATAGCAAAACCTTTACAAAAGAGCTAACTAGCTCTTCACACAATCAAGAGAACAACCCTCCCTTGATACAGTGGGCTTCACTCACCCAAGATCACAAATTTGTGTATGCAATCAATATATCACTCAAGAAATAAAAACACTCAAAACCCTAAGGTTTTTTTGGAAGATAGATCAATATAAGCTCAAGTATTTTTATGTGATATTTGAAGAACTCAAGATATATATATTCTCACAATATATTTTCAATAAGAGAATAAGCACAAAGCTTGAGTTTAAATCTTAAAAATGATAGGAGTGAAAAACGAGATTTATATCTTTCTTGCTATCAAAAGATTTTTCAGAAGATGCTTGAGAAAAAATAAGAGATGAATAATATTTGGAAAATTTCTCACACAAGAACCTTTAGATTTCAATCCATATCTCTTTCTTTATATAGTGTAACACTAGGGTTTGGAGAGTGTATCTCACCTTACACAATATGGAGAGTTTGACCTGAAAATCAGCAAGCAAAATCAATTATTTTTGGGCAAAAATATTGTTTAGAAATACTTTTCCTTAAAATCCTGAAGCACCCAGTCGACTGCCTACCGGCACCCAGTCGACTGCCTTCATGCTTAGATTTAAAATATTTTTCCCAATAGCTAGGGTCAGTCGACTGCCTGAAGATGGCCAGTCGACTGCCTCATGAGTCAGTCGACTGCTTTGGATTGGCCAGTCGACTGCCTCAGGCAATAAAAAATGTTCAAAACTCTCTGGTTCAGTCAGTCGGTTGGGTCCTTAACTGCTAGTCAACTGGGCACAGTCAGTCGACTGCCTTGAACATGCCAGTCGACTGCCTCATGCAGTCAAAATGTTTATAGCTCACTGGTTTATCCAGTCGGCAGGGTCCTTATTGGCTAGTCGACTGGGTCAAAGTCAGTCGGCTGCCATTTCATGGCCAGTCGACTGGGTGACTCCAAGAAATATTTTCAAGGTTCGTTTTTTATCCGTTTGAGTTCGTTTGATTTATTACTTGAGCTTATAAGAGCAATCAACGCATAAGATACCTTGTTACAATATTCTCACCCCGACCTATCTACCCCAGGTCTTGAGTCCATCTTTTGTTCTTTCTTTGATCTTTTTGTCCTTCTTCGAGTTTGCGCTTGAGTTTCCTTATCGCTTGTCGCTTTTATGATCTTTTTGAATCATTTACCTGTACTTGCTGAAACACTTAGCTCAAAGTCATATGAGTACCAAACACGGTTTTGAATGTTTTGTTAATATCAAAATAAGATTTATTGTTTGAAATAGAATTTCAAAGCCAACAATCTCCTCTTTTTTGATGTGGACAAAACATTTCGTGTTTGTGCATAAATGGTGAAGTATCAAATGATACTCCCCCTCAATGTGTGCATCTTTCATTTTTATTTGCATGCTCCCCCTTAGGAAATAAATTTTGAAATTTGATACTCATTTACGTAATGCATTGAAAGATAATAGAAACAACATATTTTAATTTATAATTGCGAGTTTGGTACATGTTGTTTTACTACTACACATTACAAAATGATAAAGCATTGAAATAAAATGAAAGATAGCATAAACAACAAACATAGGTCAACAAACATAGGTAACGTCCTATGCTACACAAAATGGACCTATGGCCAAACACAAACACCCTAAAACATTCTCCCCCTTTGACGACATAAAAAAGGCGGAGGGTCACGGCGAAATGCGTCCATGGCAGTGGCGATGCATTCGATCTTGTCCTTAAGACGCTTCATATCCTCAGCCGTCTTCTTCTGGGCCTCCTCATTGCGCTTTACCATTTCCAAGATTTGGGTAAGAGTTTCGGGAGGAGGAGCATCATGATGAGGAACAGATGGACCAGCCTGGTCCGCAGGAGGAAAAACCCTAAGTGAGACCAACACTCCATCGACATTCTTACTGATATGCATCTCCTTGAGATGCGTGCGGTCCAGAAAAATAGGATTGTTCTCCGAAGGCTCTTCATCAAGCGGAATGCCACACCGACCAAGAAGATAAGACAAATGGTAAGAAATATAAGTGCGTCTTTCTTCTTGTGGCACTCGAGAATAGCTGAAATGAAAAGGAAAGTAAGGTTGACCTTACGACCGGTCATGACACAATAGACTAGGAAAGCTTCCATGATCGACACAAGACTCTGGCTTCCGGACTTGGGCAAAATGGAATATGTGATAACATTGTCCACAAGTCGAGCCTCGGGAGTAAGTGAGGATGAAGGAAACTCAGCAGTGGCGGTGGTGGTTTTTTTCACTGAGATGGCCTGAACTGCTTCGAGAGGATCGAAGTCACTCGAAGAGTACCCAATAGAAGGGCAGAAATAAGATACACCGCTAGTAGGTAGCCGAAAAAAAGTATTAATTACTGCTTCGGTCAACTCAACGGAAACGCCCGCAACATTGCGAGCGGGAGGACTTGGTTGAGAAGGATTATGCAGATTTGTATAAAATGCTTTGACGGCACGTGGAAAATTCAAAACATCAAGCGAAACGAAGAAGTCCCAACCCATATTTTGAAAAAGATTGAACGTATTAGCGTCAATCTCTTCGCACAAGGGTTTAGTCACAATGCGACTCCGAGCGAACTTGCGATGAATGAAGTTAGTTTCGAAAAGACGAATACTATCTTCATCACTAAAAAGAGCAGAGAGAGACACCGGACCAGATTCAGGTTCTGAATCAATGTTCTCATGAACAGGGGACAAAGGTGGAGGAGGTGCAGACGAAGAGCTTCCACCCCTATAGACGCGTTTCTTGATGCGCACAACATTTGGAGCCATGAGAGAGATGAGAACCAAGATGATTGAAAGCATTTTGAAAAGAAAATGAAAAGAAATTGTGAAATTTGAGAGAGAAAAGAGAAACTAAAAAAAATAGATATGTATATATGTATATATATTTGGATATATATGACTATATATGAAGAGGAGAGTGGTGATAATGGATGAGAGAATCGTGGTGTAGTGGGGAAGTGGTTTAAAGATGATTAAATGGCGTGAAAGAAGGAAGAAATGGGAGAGATCGTGGAGAGAGTGGAGAGAAGACGAAGAGAAAGAAGAAATAAAAACTAGGTTCACGCAGAGGCAGTCGACTGGCCATATGGAGACAGTCGACTGGCTCATGACCCAGTCGACTGGCCAAAGGAGGCAGTCAACTGGCTGAAGATGAATAAAATCATAAAAACTCACTGGTTGATCCAGTCGAATGGCCGTATACGAGGCAATCGACTGGCCCTCAAAAAGAAATTTTGAAAAATATTTTAAATTTTGAAAGCCGAGATCGTGGATGAGATTTTGTGAATATTTAACTGATTACATCAAAATCCATGGCCATTCCTAATTCCTTACGAATTTTTGAAAATGGTTCGTCCGAGAGGGGTTTAGTAAAAATATCCGCTAGTTGATTTTTAGTGTCAATAAAAATCAATTCAATGTCACCTTTGGCTACGTGATCCCGTCGAAAATGAGGCCTAATATCTATGTGCTTTGTGCGAGAGTGTTGAGTAGGATTCTTTGAGATACAAATAGCACTAGTGTTATCACATTTAATAGGTACGAGATTAAAAACAAGTCCAAAATCAAGTAATTGTTGCTTAACATAAATAGTTTGAGCGCAACAACTACCGGCTGCTATGTATTTGGCTTCAGCCATAGACAAGGCAACCGAATTTTGTTTTTTACTTGACCATGAAACAAGAGAGTGACCTAGAAAATGACATGTACCACTTGTGCTTTTCCTATCCACCCTACAACCCGCAAAATCGACATCCGAATAACTAGTGAGATCAAGTGTAGTGCCACGTGGATACCATACTCCTAAGTTAATCGTCCCACTAAGATAGTGAAAATACGTTTTACGGCTAGCAAGTGAGATTCTCTAGGACAAGATTGAAAACGAGCACATAAGCATACACTAAACATGATATCCGGTCTACTAGTAGTTAAATAGAATAAACTTCCTATTATGCCTCTATATTGAGTAATATCAACACATTTTCCATTTTCATCTTTGTCGAGTTTAATAGAGGTACTCATAGGAGTAATGGCATGTTTGACTCCTTCCATGCCAAATCGCTTTAGCAAATCTTTAGTGTACTTAGATTGGCTAACAAATAATCCATCCAAGCTTTGCTTGATTTGCAACCCTAAGAAGAAATTCAACTCACCCATCATACTCATTTCAAATTCGTTTTGCATAATAGATGCGAAATCTTTGCAAAGAGAAGTATTTGTGGATCCGAATATAATGTCGTCAACATATATTTGGATAATCAACAAATCATTCTTGACATTTTTTGTAAAGAGAGTGTTGTCAACTTTGCCTTTAAAAAACCCTTTTTGAAGTAGAAAGTCACTAAGCCGTTCATACCAAGCTCTAGGAGCTTGGTTTAACCCGTATAAGGCTTTAGATAATTTGTAAACATTATTTGGAAAAAGTTCATTTTCAAATCCGGGTGGTTGCTTTACAAATACTTCTTCATCTATAGTTCCATTTAGAAAAACACTTTTGACATCCATTTGATAAAGAATGAAATTTCTAGATGATGCAAATGCAAGAAGCATTCTGATTGCTTCTAATCTAGCTACGGGTGAAATGGTTTCATCATAGTCAATGCCTTCCTCTTGATTGTAACCTTGAGCTACCAATCTTGCTTTATTTCGAATAATCACTCCATTTTCATCCTTTTTATTTCGAAAAACCCATTTAGTGCCTATTATAGTTTGATGTGTGGGTTGAGGGACAAAATTTCAAACTTGATTGCGTTCAAATTGATTTAGTTCCTCTTGCATATCCATAATCCAAGAATCATCACATTGAGCTTCGTGGAAGTTTTTGGGTTCAATATTGGACACAAAAGCCATGTGGTAGCAAAAGTCTCTAATTTGAGATCTTGTGCTAACACATTGTGAAGGGTTACCTATGACTTGGTCAAGAGGATGGTTGTGCACAATCCTCAAAGATTTAGGAATGGAGCAAGTCAAGTCATCATTAGATTGATTTCCAACTTCATTCTTGTCCATTTGCCTACTTGATGAGTTAGAGATATTGAGATTATTGAGACTATCCTCAATTCCTTCAACTTCATCATCATCTAGGTTAACTTTAGGTGAGGGTAGAGGTAGTGATTCATCAAAAACAACATGGATAGACTCTACCATGGTTAAAGTCCTTTTGTTGAAGGCTTTAAAGGCTCTACTAGTTGAGGAATACCCTAAGAAAATTGCTTCATCCGATTTGGAGTGAAATTTTCCAAAGTTATCTTTATCATTTAAAATGAAACATATACAACCAAACACTTTGAAATACCCAATATTAGGTTTCCGACCATTCCACAACTTATACGGAGTCTTACCCAATTTCATTCGGATGATAACTCTATTTATGACATGACAAGTAGTGTTTACCGCTTTCGTCCAAGACTTCGGGGAAGGTTGTGTTCATTTAACATAGTCCTAGCCATTTCTTGTAAAGATCTATTCTTCCTTTCAACTACCCCATTTTGTTGAGTTGATCTTGGAGCCGAGAGATCATGAGATACACTAAATTCATCACATAATTTCTCTAGATCTTGATTGTCAAATTCTCTACCCCTATCACTTCTAATTTTCTTGATTTTCAAATCTTTTTCATTTTGAATGACTCTATAAAATTTATCAAGAATGGAGTGAGTTTCATTTTTATGAGCAAGAAAGTGAACCCAAATAAATCTAGAATAGTCATCTACTATAACAAGTACATAGAGTTTCCCGGCTAAGCTAGCCGTTCTCTTCAGACCAAAGAGGTCCATATGAAGGAACTCTAAAGGTCTAGAAGTGGTGATATCTTTCTTTCTCTTGAAAGAAGATTTCACTTGCTTACCTATTTGACATGCACTACATATTTTATCTTTTGAAAAATTAGTCTTCGGGAAGCCTTTGACTAATTCATTTTTCGACAAACGTTGAATGAGGTACATACTAGCATGTCATAAGCGTCTATGCCATAACAAACTATTTTCACTCGATGTGACAAAGCACTTAACATCTTGATCATTTAATTCACATAGCAACATAGTATATAAATTTCCGTTTCTCTTTGCATTGAACAATTGCTTTCCATCTTTCTCAACTATGCATGCATTTGACCTAAAGATAACATCATAACCTTTGACACAAAGTTGGCTAATGCTAAACAAGTTATGCTTCAAACCACCAACTAAAGGTACGTTATCTATAGCTAGAGAAGAAGATATACCAATGGATCCAATTCGAACAATTTTGCCTTGTGAGTTATCTCCAAAAGTAACGCTTCCTCCTTCATAAGATTTTAGGGACATGAATTTTAATTTGTCCCCCGTCATGTGCCTTGAACATTCGCTATCAAGGAACCATCTTTTTTTTGAGGCGGACTTCAAGCATACCTACAACACAATGTTACGTGACTTTTATTGGTACCCAATCTATTTTGGGTCCATTATGGTTAGAAAGAGATGCAATAGTTCCTTTAGGAACCCAAAATGATTTAGTTACCACGTTTTCTTTTGCACGTAGAGATGCAATGGTTCCTTTTGGAACCCAAAACATTTTTGAGACAATTTTCTTCTTCTTTCTTAGAAAACATGCATTTGCTTTGTGACCTCTTTTCTTGCAATAGTAGCATGAAACATGATTGTGATCAATCGAAGTTGAGAAGGAAGATTGTTTTGACAGAGTATGCTTTAATGATTTTATTTTCTTCAATAAAAGTTCATCTTTGTTGAATGCATCATATCCTAAGCCGCATTTGTCAAAAGAATTTCTTTGTCTTCCTAGCATGATGCTCAAGTTTTCTTTTCCTTTTGTGAATTTTGCTAAGATGTTTATTTGATCATCAATAGTCTTTTTCAACAAAATATTTTCCTCTTCTATCTTCATACTTTTTTCATTTGTTGCATTTACATCAACTGTGGTGAAGCAAGTAGAATTACATGAAGATTGAGATTTCTTGAGAAAACTATGTTTCTTAGCTAGTTTTTCAAACTCATCATACAAATTTTTAAATGCATCTTGTAATTCATTATTAGAAAATAAAAGCTCATCATATGACAAAATGGAATTATCTAATGCATGTAAATTTAAATGTACCTCATCTTCATTTGCCATGAGGCAAATATTTGCAATTTCCTCACCATTTTCTTCCTCATCCGAATCACAAGAGTCATAGTCATCCCATGTTGCATTCATGGCCATTTTGTTTGGCCTTTTCTCGTTCTCCTTTTTGGGCTTGAAACACTCATTTCTATAGTGCCCCGGTTTTCTGCAATTGAAGCAAGTAATGAACTCCTTCTTGCTTGTCTCTCCTCTTGGGTCATTGCTCTTTAAGAACCTCCGACCTTTAGCTTTCTTTCGTTGAAGAAATCTCTTGAATTGTTGAGTGATCAAGGCAATGTCTTCATCAACCTCTTCTTTGATTCTCTCATTTGCTTCACTTTTAGTTGAAGCTTGCAAGGCTATACCTTTTCTAGGCTTGGCGTCTTCTTCACGAGATTTTAATGTAATTTCCCATGTAAGGAGTGACCCGAAAATCTCATCGAGACTCATAGTGCTAAGATCATGTGCTTCTTTAATAGCCGTCACCTTCGCATCCCATTTGACCAGAAGGCTTCTAAGGACTTTGCGTGCCGCATCGGATCTAGGAACAATTCTACCAAGATGCTTTAGTCCATTCAAAATATTAGTAAAACGAGACATCATAGAATTGATATTTTCATCTTCCTTCATGGAAAATAATTCATATTCATGCATAAGTATATCAATTTTAGATTCTCTAATTTGAGTGGTTCCTTCATAAGTAAGTTCAAGTTTATCCCATATTTCTTTGGCTATGGAGCAAGTAGAGACGCGATTAAATTCTTTTGGACTTAAGGCACAATTTATATTAACCTTAGCTTTGGCATTAAATGACATAAGTCTACGCTCATCATTATCCCATTCGTTGGGAAATTTGGGAATAGTTTTTCCATCAACCACTTTGGTAATAGTAAAAGGTCCATCGACAATAACTAGCCAAATTTGATAATCAATAGCTTGAAGAAAGTCTATCATTCTTGTCTTCCAATAACTATAGTTTGAACCATCAAACCATGGGGGCCTATTGTTTGATTGTCCTTCTACATGAGTGACTATATTTGAGGCCATGATCATTCTCTAAGACGGTTAAGTCTAAAACAAGTGGAGATTAGGCTTTGATACCAATTGTTAGTCACTAATTTACCCTAGAGGGGGCGTGAATAGGGTTTAAAAATAATTTTATAACTCCGTTTAATTCTTACTAGAACATGCAAAAAGATTCTATATTAATTTACAAGGTAAGCATGCAATGAATAATTTAACTTAATTTCAACAAGCTATTTACCCCAATATTAATTAAGCATGCATGAACATAAAGTAAGGAGATAGAGATAGAGGTATTGACACCGTGATTTTTATGAGTTTCGGTAACTCCTAGTTCTCGGCTCAAAGAATCCCCTTCCTTGAGACTTTCCCAATCCTCACAGTATGGCTCTTCCTTCAATAGGTGGTATAGCAAAACCTTTACAAAAGAGCTAATTAGCTCTTCACACAATCAAGAGAACAATCCTCCCTTGATACAATGGGCTTCACTCACCCAAGATCACAAATTTGTGTATGCAATCAATATATCACTCAAGAAACAAAAACACTCAAAACCCTAAGGTTTTTTTGGAAGATAGATCAATATAAGCTCAAGTGTTTTTAGGTGATATTTGAAGAACTCAAGAGATATATATTCTCACAATATATTTTCAATAAGAGAATAAGCATAAATCTTGAGTTTAAATCTTCAAAATGATAGGAGTGAAAAACGAGATTTAGATATTTCTTGCTATCAAAGGATTTTTCAGAAGATGCTTGAGAGAAAATAAGAGATGAATAATATTTGGAAAATTTCTCACACAAGAACCTCTCCATTTCAATCCATATCTCTTTCTTTATATAGTGTAACACTAAGGTTTGGAGAGTGTATCTCACCCTAGACAATATGGATAGTAGGACCTGAAAATCAGCAAGCAAAATCATTTGTTTTTGGGCAAAAATATTGTTTAGAATTACTTTTCCTTAAAATTCTGAAGCACCCAGTCGACTGCCTACCGACACCCAGTCGACTGCCTCCACGCTTAGATTTAAAATATTTTTCCCAACGGCTAGGGTCAGTCGACTGCCTCAAGAAGGCCAGTCGACTGCCTCATGAGTTAGTCGACTGCCTTGGATAGGCCAGTCGACTGCGTCAGGCAATTAAAAATGTTCAAAACTCTCTGGTTCAGTCAGTCGGCTGGGTCCTTAACTGCTAGTCAACTGGGCACAGTCAGTCGACTGCCTCATGCAGTCAAAATGTTTATAGCTGACTGGTTTATCCAGTTGACTGGGTCCTTATTGGCCAGTCGACTGGGTCACAGTCAGTCGGCTGCCATTTCTCGGCCAGTCGACTGGGTGACTCCAAGAAATATTTTCAAGGTCCGTTTTTGATCTGTTTGAGTTCGTTTGATTAATTACTTGAGCTTATAAGATCAATCAACGCATAAGATACCTTGTTACAATATTCTCACCCCGACCTATCTACCCCAGGTCTTGAGTCCAGCTTTTGTTCTTTCTTTGATCTTTTTGTCCTTCTTCGAGTTTGCGCTTGAGTTTCCTTATCGCTTGTCGCTTTTATGATCTTTTCGAATCTGTTGGCTTTGAAATTCCATTTCAAGCAATAAATCTTATTTTGATATTAACAAAACATTCAAAACCGAATTTGGTATTAATATGGCTTTGAGCTAAGTGTTTCAGCAAGTACAGGTAAATGTTTCGGGAAGATCACTAAAGCAACAAGCGATAAGGAAACTCAAGCGCAAACTCGAAGAAGGACAAAAAGATCAAAGAAAGAACAAAAGCTGGACTCAAGACCTGGGGTAGATAGGTCGGGGTGAGAATATTGTAACAAGGTATCTTATGCGTTGATTGATCTCATAAGCTCAAGAAATTAATCAAACGAACTCAAACGGATCAAAAACGGACCTTGAAAACAATTTTTGGAATCACCCAGTCGACTGGCCATGAAATGGCAGCCGACTGACTGTGACCCAGTCGACTGGCCCTTAAGGACCCAGCCGACTGGATGAACCAGTGAGTTATAAAACATTCTAACTGCATGAGGCAGTCGACTGGCCTGTCCAAGGCAGTCGACTGACTGTGACCAGTCGACTGGCAGTTAAGGACCCAGCCGACTGACTGGACCAGAGAGTTTCAAACATTTTTGATTGCCTGAGGCAGTCGACTGGCCTGTCCAAGGTAGTCGACTGACTCATGAGGCAGTCGACTGGCCTTCTTGAGGCAGTCGACTGACCCTAGCCGTTGGGAAAAATATTTTAAATCTAAGCATGGAGGCAGTCGACTGGGTGCTTCAGGATTTTAAGGAAAAGTATTTCTAAACAATATTTTTCCCAAAAAGAAATGAGTTTGCTTGCAGATTTTCAGGTCCTACTCTCCATATTGTCTAGGGTGAGACACACTCTCCAAACCCTAGTGTTCACTATATAAAGAAAGAGATATGGATTAAAAATGCTAAGGTTCTTGTGTGAGAAATTTTCCAAATATTGTTCATCTCTAATTTTCTCTCAAGCATCTTCTGAAAAATCTTTTGATAGAAAAAGCTCGCTTTTCACTCTTATCATTTTGAAGATTTAAACTCAAGCCTTGAGCCTATTCTCTTATTGAAAATATATTGTGAGAATATATATATCTTGAGTTCTTGAAATATCACCTAAAAACACTTGAGCTTATATTGATCTATCATCCATAAAAACCTTAGGGTTTTGAGTGTTTTTGTTTCTTGAGTGATATATTGATTACATACACAAATTTGTGATCTTGGGTGAGTGAAGCCCATTGTATCAAGGGAGGATTGTTCTCTTGATTGTGTGAAGAGCTAGTTAGCTCTTTTGTAAAGGTTTTGCTATTCCACCTATTGAAGGAAGAGCCATAGTGTGAGGATTGGGAAAGTCTCAAGGAAGGGGATTCTTTGAGCCGAGGAGTAGGAGTTACCGAACCTCGTAAAAATCACGGTGTCAATATCTCTATCTCTATCTCTTTACTTTATGTTCATGCATGCTTAATTTATATTGTGGTAAATAGCTTGTTGAATTTAAGTGAAATCATTTATTGCATATTTTACCTTGTAAATTAATATTGAACCTTGTTGCATGTTCTAGTAAGAATAAAAAGAAGTTAGAAATTATTTTTAAAACCCTATTCACCCCCCCTCTAGGGTATTTTAGTGACTAACAGAATCATTTACCTGTACTTGCTAAAACACTTAGCTCAAATTCATATGAGTACCAAACACGGTTTTGAATGTTTTGTTAATATCAAAATAAGATTTATAGTTTGAAATAGAATTTCAAAGCCAACACTGACCACTCTTTACTTAAATGCCTATAAATAATTCTGTGTTTTCATTCTGGAAATGGAATTGGTACCATTGGAAAGTTGATTCAAAGACCTTCAATTTGAGCACAAGAATCACCTTATTTCTATTTGAAATGAAGGCGTTATGACAGTTGCAAGTCAGCTTCAAAACTGCAGAATTGTGCACAAATAATTGCGGGTTCGGGTTTACCAAAGGGTGATGTGAGTTTTACATCTTCTCGAAATTTTACCATATTCATTGGATTATGATTTTACAAGAGTAAATCTGATCCATGTCAAGAAACAAAGGCACATGGAAGAAACAAAGGCACGTGTGAAAAGAAGACAATGGGGTGAAAAGTTATGAATATTCAAACAAAAAGAATCCAATTTCTCTTTTCTAGTTGTCATTTGATTCCATATTTTCCCTATAAATAGAGGTAGTCTTTCATTTGTAAGACATGAAGGAAAGGAGTGAAGAGAAACATAGTGATTTATACATTTGTAATGGAAGAGTAATTCTCTAGCTAAGGCTAGGGAATGAATTTAAAATGAAGAACCAAGTGTTTGCATATCCAAGTATTTAATGATTCAATGTTAGTATTATTGATAATATATGAATCTAATAATTTTTATTCAATGATTCTTTGCCTCTTTATGCCATGTATATTGAGTTCTTTGAATCAATGAATACATTTATGTAATTACATCTAAGATTCATTATGCCATACAATGATATAAGTAATGTTCAACCCACTTTATGTGGTGTTCTTGATTTCTTATGATCTTACATAGGTATAATGAATACTTTGAATGTAATTACATCATTATAGTTCACAATTCTTATGATTCATATGTAATTAATAATACTACTTATTTAATGGGATTTACTAGATCATTAGTATGTTTATTATTATTACTAATATAGGCATGATTTGTAGAGTTCCTTCATTAGCGACCACTTTCTTGCCATAACATTTATAATGAACATATAATGTTTCTATTAGTTAACTTATATAATTCATTTAGTATGTTAATTATTTATTGCTTATAGGCATGATTTGGAGAGTTGTGTTGTTAGTATGGATTATCCTACCAAGCGACTCCTTTCTTGCCATGCAAATATAATTAACATATGATGATTGTATTAGTTAACTTTTATTACTTATTTGGATATGTGGTACACTTGGTTTCGACATTGTAAAGGAATTCCCAATGCCTTAGTATTTAATTTAATTCAAGAACACAACCAAAATCAATCAATCAAATCAATTCAAGGACAAAAAAAAAAAATCATTTTTCATACATCTTTCCGACTCTCCCTGAGGTTCGACACTTGGACTCACCAAGACTATATTATAACTTGACTACCTATACTTGGGTATTGTAACGTGGAACACATTTATAGACACATCAAGTTTTTAGCGCCGTTGTCGGCGAGACGGCGAAAGAAGAAATTTGAGTTTTGTAATAAATTTATTTTATTTTATTTTTTTCATTTTGTTTATGATTGTTTGTACACGAAATTCTATAGGACGTGTTGAAAGAAATCTTGTAGTGGGTACATCTTTTTGTAATCCTTTGTATTCAGGATCATCGTGTTCAATGGAGGACGATCAAAGTGTGCATGGAGATAATGAAGAACATCAAATCCCAAGAGGAGTGGAACTTCCTCCTGGTCCTCATGTCCGAACTATAAGGGATTATCTCCAACCATCGCGAAGCACTGCACCATCATGTATAATTCTTCCTCTTCATGCCAATACTTTTTCCTTCAAGCTAGGTATGATTCAATTATTGCCTAGCTTTCATGGTATGGAATCTGAAAAACCCTTATCTTCATCTAAAAGAATTTGAAGAGGTATGTTCTACTTTTCGAGATCGGGGGACTATTGAAGAAGTTGTAAGGCTTAAATTGTTTCCGTTTTCTTTAAAAGATAAAGGCAAAATTTGGTTAAATGGACAAAGGCCTCGCTCCACTAGATCATGGCAAGAATTACAAGCGGAATTTTTGAAAAAGTTTTTTCCGGTTCATAGAACCAATGCTTTGAGACGACAAATTTCAAAATTTCCTCCCAAAAATAATGAAACTTTTTATGAATGTTGAGAGCGTTTCAAAGAAATTTTAAATTTTTGTCCACATCATGGATATGAGAATTGGAGTATAGTGAGTTTCTTTTATGAATCTCTACCTGCTCATATGCGCCAATTTGTCGAAACCTTGTGTAATGGAGACGTTTTAAACAAAGATCCCGAGGAAGCCTTTTTGTTTTTTGACCAAATAGCCGAAAGTGCCCAAACTTGGGAAACTTGTCATCTTGATTAAATAACTAAACTTCCAGGAAGGGGTGGAATTTATCATTTAAAAGGTGATGATGATTTAGGAGGAAGAGTAATGCATTTAACTAAGAAATTGGAAGCCTTAGAGTCCAAAAATGTGAAAGGGGTTAATGCAATAGGAGAAGTAGTGTGTGGAATTTGTGATGAACTTGGAAATTTGATAAATGAATGTCCAACAATCCCTGCATTTAAGGAAGTCCTTAATGCTCCGGTTGAGGTCAATGCTTTCAATACTTTCAAAAAACCACAAAATTCTCCTTACTCTGAGACTTACAATAGAGAATGGCTGAATCACCCCAACTTTAGTTGGAGTAATTCTAATTTTCAACAAAGCCAACCCCAACCAAGGCCACAATCTCCTTATGTTCCACCTCCCAAAAGAGATTTAGAAGATATTCTTGCACAATTCATTCAAAAAAATGATCAAAAGTTTGACCAAATTGTGTGCAGTGTACCAACCAATTCATGCAACACATGCAAAAGACTGACCGAACCATTGATGATATAAGGTCTCACATATCAAAATTAACCCCCATGCTTTCACCTCAAGAAAAAGGTAAATTTTCTACCCAACCTCTTCCTAATCCACAAGGCCAATTTATGGTCCAAAGTGGAGAACCTTCCCAAGTCAACATGGAACATGTCAAGTCAATCTCTATCTTAAGAAGTGGAAAGGTTGTCGATAAAACTATTTTAATGGCCTAAAATCCAGAGGAATTAGAACCTTCAAAGGAAGCTGAGAAAAAGAGCGAGAATGAGCAAGAAAATGAGGAAATTGAAAAAATAAAAAATAGTGTCACTGTGCCATTCCCACAAAGATTAAATCAATCTTTGTCGGCAAGTTCCAATGCTGAAATTCTTGAAGTCTTTAAGTAAGTAAAAGTCAACATTCCATTGCTTGATGATATCAAGCAAATCCCTTCTTATTCAAAATTTTTAAAAGACATGTCCACAATGAAGAGGAAGATGAATGTAAGAAAAAATGCTTTTATGACTGAACAAGTAAGTTCCATTTTACAAAACAAGAGACCTTTAAAATTCAAAGATCCTGGTTGTCCCACAATCTCTTGTATCATCGGGAATTGTCATATAAAAAGAGCGTTGCTTGATCTTGGAGCAAGTGTAAACTTACTTCCATTTTTGGTATACGAACAATTGGGTTTGGGGGAACTTAAGGCAACAAATGTGACATTACAACTAGCAGACCATTTAGTGACAGTCCCTAGAGGAGTTGTGGAAGATGTTCTTGTTCAGGTGGATAAGTTTTATTTTCCTGTGGATTTAATTGTGCTCGACACCTAACTAGTGTCCAACCCTCGAGTCAAATTCCGTGATTTTGGGAAGACCATTTCTTGCAACCTCAAATGCTGTCATCAATTGCAAAAATGGAATTGTGAAATTTACTTTTGGGAATATAACTCTTGAACTTAATGTTTTCTCCTTAAGTAATCAGCGTAGGGAGTATAATGAGGAAGAAGTCGAGGGGGTTAACTTCATTAAAACAGTTGTGGAAGAATATTTTGAAAAGTGTTTTGTATTAAGTCCATTAAAAAAATGTTTAAATGAATCTAATACTTATTTACACAACATTGACTCATTACTTGATGATCCACAGGAACAGAAGATTGCAATGGGGATACACATGGTACATGAAGATACTGTCATCACAAGAGAAGAACAAAACTTGGAACTCAAGCCATTATCGAGTGACTTGAAGTATGCCTTTTCGGGAAGCAACAATACTTACCCCGTTGTAATTTCATCCAAACTTGATGGTAAGCAAAAGATAAGATTGATTAAAATTCTTGAAAAATATAAAAAGGCAATTGGGTGGACTTTAGCCGACCTCCAAGGTATAAGCCCTTTGGTTTGTACACACAACATTTATCTCGAGGAAGAGGCTAAAGCAACAAGGCAACCTCAAAGAAGATTAAATGCACATTTGCAAGAGGTAAAAATGTAAGAAATGAAGTTTTAAAATTACTTCATGCAAAAATCATCTACCGAATCTCAGATATTAAATGGGTAAGTCCTACAGAAGTAGTACTCAAGAAATCTGGATTAACTGTAGGAAGAAACGAGCATAATGAACTTATACCCCAAAGAGTCACTTCACGGTGGGGAATGTACATTGACTATAGGAAACTAAATTCCGTGACCCGGAAAGATCATTTTCCCTTGCCATTCCTAGATAAAATGCTTGAAAGGGTAGCAGGCCATAGTTTTTACTATTTCTTAGATGGCTACTCGGGGTATAATCAAATTGAAATTGATTTAGAGGATCAAGAAAATACCACTTTCACCTGTCGTTTTGGAACATTTGCATATAGAAGAATGCCATTTGGTTTGTTCAATGCACCAGCCACTTTTCAAAGGTGCATGCTTAGCATTTTTAGTGACATGGTGGAACGTGATCTCGAAATTTTTATGGATGATTTTACTATCTATGGATCCTCATTTGATAAATGTCTTAAAAATCTTGAGAAAGTCTTGTGTAGGTGCGTGGAGAAGAATTTAGTACTCAATTGGGAGAAATGTCACTTCATGGTGACACGTGGAATCGTGTTGGGTCGTATCATATCATTAGAAAGAATTGAGGTAGACAAAGCCAAAATTGATGTCATTACCAAATTGCCAATTCCAAAAACAGTAAAAGACATCCGATCATTTCTTGGGCATGCTGGTTTCTATAGAAGGTTTATTAAGTATTTTATTCTTATTGCAAAACCCTTATGCAACCTTTTAGCCAAAGATACACCATTTGAGTGGAATGAAAAATGTGATAAAGCCTTTTTCAAACTCAAAGAAATGCTCACTACTACACCCATTATGCAATCACCGGATTGGAGCCTACCATTTGAACTAATGTGTGATGCCAACGACTATGCTGTGGGGGCGGTACTTGGCCAAAGAAAGTAAAAGAAACCATGTGTTATATATTATGCAAGTAGAACGCTCAATGATGCTCAAATGAACTATACCACCACAGAAAAAGAGCTTCTTGCTATAGTATTTGCACTTGACAAATTCAGGCCATACCTAATTGGTTCCCCAATTGTTGTTTTCACCGATCATGCCACCCTTAAGTATCTTCTTACAAAGAAAGATTATATGCCAAGACTATTGAGATGGATCCTTCTACTTCAAGAATTCAATATCCACATCAAAGATAAAAAAGGAGTAGAAAATGTGGTGGCAGACCATTTGTCCCGCCTTACTTTTAATGAATCTTTAGAACCCTGTCCTATTAAAGATTCATTTCCAGATGAGAATTTATTTTCTATTTCATCTTTACCTTGGTAGGTTGATATTGTGAATTATCTTGTTTCATGTAATATGTCAATATCATGGTGTGCTTAAGATCGGAGGCGATTTGTCCAAGAAGCTAAAAGGTTCTACTGGGACGAACCATACATTTACAAGTATGACGCTGATCAAATCATTCAATGATGCATCCCATATGAAGAATTTGAAAGTGTGATGTCTTTTTGTCATAATGAGGCTTGTGGAGGTCATTTTTCTTCAAAGAAAACAAGCACAAAAATTCTTCAATGAGGACTTTATTGGCCTTCCATTTTCAGAGACACCCACAAATTTTGCAAAGCCTTCCTAATATTTCAAATGCTAGGGGGTATTACAAGATGGAACATGATGCCATTGAACCTAATCTTAATCATTGAGATATTTGACTGCTGGGGCATCGATTTCATGGGACCATTCCCATCCTCATCTGGTAATTTGTATATTTTACTTGTAGTTGATTATGTTTCAAAATGGGTAGAAGCTAAGGCTTCCAAGGATAATACTCACAAAACTGTTGTGAAATTCTTAAAAGAAAATATCGTTGCAAGGTTTGGCATTCCCAAAGCAATCATAAGTGATAGAGGTTTGCACTTTTGCAACCATACAATTGAGAAACTCATGCAATAATATGGTGTTACACATAAAGTTTCGACCGCCTACCATTCTCAAACAAATGGGCAAGCCGAATTGGCTAATAGGGAGATAAAACAAATTTTAGAAAAAACGGTAAATCCAAATCATAAAGATTGGTCATTGCGTTTAAATGATGCACTTTGGGCTTACCATACTGCTTTTAAAACCAATCTTGGAATGTCTCCCTATTGGGTAGTTTATGGTAAGAGTTGTCATTTACCTGTTGAATTAAAACATAAATTTTGGGCTACTAAAATAATGAACTTTTGATTTTGTTAAGGCAGGTGAAAATCGAAAATTGCAACTTGAAGAACTGGAGTAATTAAGGAGGGATGCATATGATAATGCCAAGATATATAAGGAAAGGGCGAAGGCATTTCATGAGAAAAGATTTTGAGAAAAGATTTTCAAATTGGGAAAAATGTTCTTGTATATGATTCTCGTTTACATATTTTTCCCGGAAAACTAAAATCAAAATGGAAAGGTCCCTTTTTAATCAAACATGTGTATCCATATGGCACCGTGGATGTGGATGATCTAAGTAATGGCTTTGTTTTTAAAGTTAACGGACAACGATTAAAGTCATTCTTTGAAATTCCAACTCTGGAAGAATCCATGTCTTTAGAAGACCCAACCTATGTGTAAAAACATTGGTTGTTCTTTAGAGTGTGTATATATATATTGTTTTGTTTTGCAGATTTGTTTCCTCTTTTCTCATCACAAAATATGTTAGATTTCAACCTTACAATCTCTTTATACATTGAGAACAATGTCCATTTCAAGTTTGGGGGTAAGGTGATTATATTTTGTTTTATTATTTTGGGTGATTATATTTATTTTTTATTTTGTTTTCAATTGTTTGGTATATATATATATATTTTTTTGTTTCAATTTGTGATGTGTTAAAAAAAAAAAACAAAATTGAAAATTTTATTAAGTTCTTCATTCGAAATATGTGATTGAGGTCAAGTATAAGTTAATTTGTGAACATGTTATGACTAGGAAGATAGTTTGTATACAATTACCCCACTCATGAGTATGTAATAGTTTGATTAAATTGATTTTTAAGATGTGGTCCACATGGGTGAATAGATGAGTGAAATTGAAACCGAGAAAGATAGTTTTGACCTATAAGCACTTGCACATATTCTCTATGGGAAGATTAATTTATCTTTGACTATGTAGTTGAAAAAATAGTTTTGTTTCAATGACAAGGGGAAAAATCTAGAAAAAAAAATGAAAATGAAAAAAGTAGTTCTTCGATCTGAGTAACCGGCCCTTGGTATCACCAATATCATTGTTCGCGTAAAAAGGGGAGAAAAATAATGAGCATAAATTCTATGGAAGAAGCTCGGGCCCAGTTGGTTGGGATTAAAAAAATCCTCGCTGGAAAGTCCGGAGACTTAGAAAGACAAAAAGGGATAAAAATGCAAAAGTGATATTGAAGTTGTGTCATGGCAAAACTTGACCAATGAATTAGAAGAAGGGAGATTAGTCTACTATAGAGAATGTTCACAAAAACACGACAAACTATGTGGATCGGCTGTAGAAATTAGCAAGTTTATTTCACCATTGTGGGGACCATTCTTTTCAATTTAATTCATGAAAACTTTTATTTATGAGTGAGTGAGGATAATTTGTATGCATTCTATTCTTACAACATCATAGCATTACATGATTAATGAGTATTTTATTTCATGATCATACAAGAATGAAGAATAAAAAAATATATTTGTGGGTACCATTTCTGTTAAACCCTCACGAGACTTCACTCGTCCTACTAGGGATGCCTAGGGGTTTAAAAGACATATCAATTTTAATTTTACTCTTTTTCATTTATGTTGGTATTACTAGGGACTAGTAATATGTAAGTTTGGGGGTGTTGATAAGTGTCAAATATTATATATTTAAACCCCTTAATTTACATCTTTTAATTCTATAGTGATATCTTTTATTCAAGTTTTATGATATTTTTGTGTTTATCTTATTTTATAGATCTTCATGAAGAATTCAATCAATTCCATGCAAATTGGGTCATCAACTATGCATTAAATATATTCATCCTGACCACCCTTTACTTAAATGCCGATCAATAATTCTGTGTTTTGATTCTGGAAATGGCATTGGTACCATTGGAAAGTTGATTCAAAGAAATTCAATTTGGGCACAAGAATGACCTTGTTTCAATTTGAAATGAAGGTGTTATGGCAGTTGCAAGTAAGCTTCAAAACTGCAGAATTGTGCAGAAATAATTGCGGGGTCGGGTTTACCAAAGGGTGAAGTGAATTTTACATCTTCTTGAAGTTTTACCATATTCATTGGATTATGATTTTACAAGAGTAAATCTGATCCATGTCAAGAAACAAAGGCACATGGAAGAAACAAAGGCACATGTGAAAAGAAGACAATGGGGTGGAAAGTAATGAATATTCAAACAAAAAGAATCCAATTTCTCTTTTCTAATTGTCATTTGATTCCATATTTTCCCTATAAATAGAGGTAGTCTTTCATTTGTAAGACATGAAGGAAATGAGTGAAGAGAAACATAGTGATTTATACATTTGTAATGGAAGATTAACTCTCTAGCTAAGAGTAGGGAATGAATTTAAAATGAAGAACCAAGTGTTTGCATATCCAAGTATTTAAGTAATGGATATTGATCCCACGGAGAATGTGATTGTTCACTTTAAGAGTTCAAAATACTGAATTATATTTCTGAAAATTGTTTATTTGGGTGGTCAAAAGACCAAATTATTTAATCTTAACTAAAAAAAATAAAGTAAATTGGGTTATGATTCAAGAGAGAGAAAAAACTAGGGTTTTCATCACTCCACCACTAATCGCATAAAAATATTCCTCATTGTATCAACTGTAAGAGGGCAATCCATAACTATGAGTCAGGTCGTATCGCATATACCTAAATACGACCCTAAAAAGGAGTACCATCAACCGGATTGCGACAACCCATCTCATGACTGACCTAACTAGTATACATCAATTACATTACTCTAATCTACTCCTAGTGCAAGAAAAAAACTAAAGCATGTCTATATTAAATCACCAAGACACGACCTATGTCAACCTAGTGTCTCAAGTTTCATTACCACCATTGTGTAGAAAACCATGATTAAGCATCCGAGTTCCAGCCTATATTAAATAATTATAATTGTGCAAAATAATATATTCATTCCATCTAAGACAATAATTTAGAACAAACATATAATTTTATATTGCGAATTAGTACGGTCTCTTAACTACTACAATCATCACAGTATGATCACAGTTTCCCCTCGTTACAGTTAAAAACAATGAAAGAACTACATTACTTGGCTAGGATTTTGGTAGAAAACCCTAGATATCGAGTTAGTTGGTCATGGTAGAAGGTGACAGCATCGTTGATGTAGAAACGCTCTTCATAGTCCTCTTTGTTGGCCACATATTGACACCTAGAGGGGGGTGAATTGGGTCAATTACAAACTTTGAGACTTTTTCGGTTTGACTTTGTTTTATCAAAAATAATCTTTGTAGAGCTCTAGTTAAACACATATTGAATAAAATGATATCTTAAGTGTCTACCTCAATTCATACTTTGAATCATTAACAATTAATTGCATTACCAATTATATGCATAATGAAATCAAGTAGAATAGAAAATAATTCATGCACCCAAGTATGCAATTCAACTAAGCATGTAATAACAGTTTCCTCATTTATAAAGACATAATGCAAAGTGTTATTAGTCATAAGGAACATCTTGTAGAGTTTATGACAAGTTATCAAACATTGAGTTCATACATAAACTCTCAATTAGAATCTTATATTGAATATGCATTTAGTCAAACACTTGGGGTGGATATAGATTATAACTAAATAAAATGAGATTGTAGTCTAAGTTATAATCCACTTATGTTCATAATCCAATCCACTTCAACCATGCATTTTCCTAACCTCTTCATTAATACACAAACACAAGCAATTCCATAGCATTGATATATAAAGCTCAAGATTGAAAATTACAATTGCTTTTAAAGTAAAGAGATAAGGGTTAGAGAAAATGCACACCATAGACACCGAGATTTTTACATGGTTCAACTAAATCTTTGGTCTACATCCATGCCTTGAGATAACCTCCCAAGGATTCCACTATCGTGCTTTTCTTACGGGGGTAAAAAGCAATCCCTCACATCTCCTTCTTTCCGGCTGAATGAGTAAACCCATACATACTTCCTTATTTCTGAGTGAATAGAAAACCCATACAATCTTCAACAAACCCATCCCAAGCCAAGACAACTTCTTGGTCTTTCACTCACAAATAATAGGAATTGAATTTTGAGTGTTTACAACATATCTCTCAATATATAGATATAGAAATTCAAAGCTCACTTCCTCACATACTTAGTCATAAATGAAATACTCAATTGAAAAGCTCAACTCAATATGTGGAAGAACGAATCACAAGATAAAATATGAATGATGCTCATGGTGATTCCTATAGGAGATTTTTCTACCCAAAGATGAATTCAAGAATGATACACAAATGGTAGATTTATTTTGTACTCCTATCCCTCACTTTTATTCACCATTTTTGGCTCATATAAGGCATATATATAGCATAGGAACACAATATAGTCGTTTGGGGGTGTTTTGGGAAGTTTTGGAACACTTTGGATCCGGAACTAGCAGTTAGAATTCAAATTCCGGATAAGGCATTCGACTAGGTGTTTTGGGGTAGTCGACTGGGTCTTCAAAAATTCATTCTGAAATTTATTTTTAACTCTCTGACTCAGACAGTCGAATGGGTGTTTACTCAGTCGACTGGGTTGTTCAACCCAGTTTCGACGCAGTTCACTCTTTTGGTCATAACTGAATTTCCGTAACTCGGATAAAGGTGTTATTTAGCTTTATAGAAAGAAAACTTCAAGATCTTGTTTTTAGGATTTTTAATAGCTCCATTTAACCCATTTTTGAGTCTGATATGCTTGTTTGAATGTGACAATTCATTTCGAACTTCTAACCCACTTCTCGGTTTTTCATGAAATCTTTTGGGATTTTTCTGAAATGACTTAAGACACACTCCTAGGATGTATTAAAGACTTAATAAAATCCTTGACATGCATAAATTCAATAATTAGATCATAAAATATTTTTCCAATTTAAACAAATTCTCAATATTAGATATAAGTTTTTCATGGTTTAACAATTTTGTTCAAAGCTTTAATATGCATCTAGAATCCATTTCAAGTGATATGAGTTAAGTTAATGGTTCTAGGAAAACATCTTTGTTGAGTTCTTCCATAGCTTATGAAAGCATGAACTAACTCAACTTTAACAAAGACTGAATGATGTTCATAGTCTAATGTTAATGATGCAAGGACTCATGAATGATATGCATGATCCTATATGATATATGGTTAAGAGTTGAGCTTTCAAATAAGTTATTTCAAATATAACTTTAAATTTAATCTAGCACTCACCCAAGACTATTTTACCCATTTCTTTGATCTTCAATTTCTTTAAGCTTTGGGTTGATGTCTCCATCCTTGTCTCCAATCTCTTTTAAGCTCTAAGCACCTTTTCTTGATCTTCTCATGGATCCACTAGCTCTCTTGATTTTATCATGAATTAATAACCTATTAAACATAACTCAAGTAGACATTAAATTCATCACATTCAATGGTTTGTTATCATCAAAATGTCATGTTTACCCACGGTGGAAAACCTTGGGTCAACACTCTTCTTCGGATCACTAGGTTTGAATATGGCTCTCAACAACA